>JANVCC010000020.1:34429875-34541683 GCA_025345505.1 Todiramphus chloris collaris | reverse complement strand
GGGGCTGCGGGGCCCCCCAGCCGCGGGCCGGTGAGGTGGTTGGTACAGGTACCGGTGGCCCAGGGTATCCCCATCCCCCTGTTCCCTGGGCATCATGTCTGAGGAAAGGAAAGGGGGACGCGGCTGAGGCAAACGGGCTGCCGAAGCATCAGCCTTGCCCAAGAAAACCCCAAACAACTCATCGGGGTGCAAACCGGTCCATCACGTGCTTCTGTGTTTCACCCCAGATGAAACCGGGGTGGGAGAGTGGGGAACCTGGCAGCCCCTGTTAGATTAGTTTGCAATGGGTGGGACTGCACCATCCAGGAGTCCTTTGGTGTTGGAGGAGTATGGGCACAGTGGGGCACCGTTGATGATGTCCATAGAAACATACCTGATAGCTTTAATCAAATGCTCTCTTTTACTGCTCCGTTCACAACAAGAAGATGAAAGTTACTTCCTTGTGATCTGAGTATTGCAGGCTAAGTTTCTTGCGGTGAATTTTCTGGAAGAAGTCCAGAGGATTTGCGCTTGTTCCCCAAGAAAAAGTCATCTGAAGATATGCTCTCCAGGAGATCTTCTGTTCAGGACTGTTCAAGTTATGGTCTGTAAATGCACCAGCTACCAGTTCAGTTAGCATTCAGAATAACTAGATTGCTGGTCACTTATCACGTAGTCATGAGATGCATCATCCCGTCTGGTGAGCAAATGAAATGATGAGATTATAGCAAGTTCACTTATTTGCAGTTTGCTAATGGTCTTTAGAGCTAGGCAAGTTGTTACTACAAACTTGGCACAGGGATGAAAAGAATTCCTCTTCCAGATCTGTATCTCAGAAGAAAAAAAAAAACAATCATCGGAAAGTAAAAGAAGATATTTTTAATAACTGCCCTTTTGTGGGCGTTTATGAGGAGTCCAGTAGGATCCTAACTGTCTTGGCCACCTCAGCAGTCAGTTTCATGCAATGACATTTCTTCAGAATGAAAAGTCTTCAGGCTTCTCATTCTGAGCTCATTTCATTAAGAAGTGAAGTCACTAAACGTTTGCAGACAGTCCAGTCTGAGAGTTAAGTATAACTTTTGTCACCTTCCTTCCTCTCAGTATCACTTGTGTCTGACAAAAACTGAGGTGACCTCTGTGCCTTTGCTTTATTCTGACTTTGGAGCAGTGTGATATCTTTGCAAGAAAGCTCCTCTTGAGTAGTAGTATTGTAAGTTGCTCTTACAAGCCTTATCAGTGAGTTTCTACTGAATAGACTAGATCTCAGTAGATGAACTCTGTGGTTCCAGGAGGGAGAAGAAAGGGGAGAGATCAAAGGATTACAGGGAGATATCTCCTAGGGAGGAGTAGGTCCTTCTCAGCGTGTCTGTCTGCTTCGTGTAGATAGAGCAGGTAAATTAATAACAATTTCCACCTAGAGGGTAGAAGTTGCGAGTAAGAAGCACAGGGCAAGAAACCTACCTGAAGCTCTGGAGAGACATAACAGCATGGCTTTGTGCTGTTACCTTCTCAAATGACAACCTGAGATGGGATGAACAAGTGTGTTGCTGCAGTTGGCTGGGTGCTGCTAACATTGGCAAGGTCCATGCTACGGGCTGGGGAGAAGCTGGTTGCAGTGAGCTTGCTGATACTGAGAAAGATTTCTCCAGATCTAAGCTAGTTAAGTCCATGGATTTAATGGCTGCTGATGTAAACCACAATTATTTACCTTCTGTGTCCAGGGGGACCTACACCGGCTCAGGTCTTTATGTTACTCCTAGAAGTGCAGGAATCTTGGTGCAAAGATTGGCCCTTATTCGTTCAGGTGCTTACTCACGCAGGAGCCCTCTGAGCTGTCAGCAGTGCCTTCCTTCTTGAATGTCCCTATTGGTGAAGTGTAGTCTCATCCAACTTTGAATAACCATCAAGTGAGATGCCAGATGCTTTTATTTGGGTGGCTTTTTTTTTGTATTGGTGACAAACGGAAAGAGGACTGTTTAAGTGATGCTTGCAGAAATACTAATACTGTGATGCTGCTTGTTGTAGGTGGCATATTGCTGCTATGGTGATATGTTTTCTTGAATCATTACTTTTAAATACCCTTTCTATATGCCCTGGTGTAAAGACACCATCTTTCTGCCTTTATGACGGGGGTCCAGGCCACTGAGTTGTGCAGTTACCTTGTTCTGTTTGGTTGTGTTTTCACTGATGATAGCTGAAAACTACAGTGGTCTTGATCCTTGTGTCTTTTTAGGAGAGCTTATTTTTAGGAAAAGCAAAGACATAATTGAGTTCTGATTTTTTTTTTTTTTTTTTTGTTTCTGACATGGACTTTGACAGTAATCTTCATCTTGGTGTATGTATTTTAAACCCCCTCAAAAACCTGGCTAATCTCCACTGCAGTTTTGGGGAGAAACTGAATCCCTTTTACAGTGCAAACTTAAGAGATTCCAGACAGAAGCGTATTGTGATGCCCATGGTACTGCTCCTGTCTCTGGGTTTCTCCTCGGCCTCCTGTCCCCCACCCCCTCCGCTTTTGAAAATAAAATTATTTACAAGGAATGGCAACAATTGCCCAGAGGTTTTGCTTGTTTAACGTTCTCCTTCCTCCCTGTACGGAAACTGTAACTCTTCCCATAGCTTCCCTCTCCTACTTCCTTTTGCTTTCTTGAGCTGTTTGCTTACTGTTACTTTCCAAACCCCTTGGTACTCCCGTCTCCGTGGTGACAAGGGGTGGGGTCTCAGCTCCACATGTGATGCTGACAGGCGCAAATGTGAGCTGATACACCCCGCTGCCTGGGCCAAGCCAGGGCTGTGCCTGGCTGCCAGTACTGGGAGAGTGTGCAGCCATCACCTATGGTATCCACGCCTCCTGGCAATCCAGCTTGCCTCAAGCACTCCATGTGAAATGCATGTGGGCTTGTACCACAGCGGGTCTTCACAGGGGCTGTGGTTTGTTGTTAGGAAATAAGGGGATGGTGAGAGGAAAAAGGTCAGTGCTTATAAAAGGGTTGTTGTCTACAAGGACCTTCTTACCTGTTCTTTCTTGGTAATACATTATATATATGTAGTGTCTCCTGCCTAATGTAGTTGCATACTTTGACCATCTTCTGGTTTTGGGTTTTTTTTCTGTGGTTATAGAAATCTTTGTTAAAAAACAAAAACTTTTTGGAGCGGCAGACTGTGGACTTTTTGGCTGACATATTTTGTGAAAACTGGAGGGTGGGTGTGTATCTGTGTTGTGTTCCCCCTCGACAATTTTCTTTTCCCTCTCCAGATTAGCAAGGCATCTACAGAAAGAGGCACAGTCTCAGCACAACAATTCAGAATTCACAGAAGATCAAAAGGTGAGTATTGCCATTTGCTCAGTCAAGAAACTTGACTTGTAGATGCCGACGTGTATTATGGGGTTTTCTTATCTTGCAGACTAAAGCCTTATGAGACCATTTTTCCTCCCTCAACACAGGCAGACAGAAACAGAGCCCAGTAAGGCTAAAACAGTTGCCATCATTAGATGTGACAGATGCTCTGCTGTGTAATATTGAATGTCATGCATGCTGGCCAGAGTCCTTCATAACCTGTGTGTTTCTTTTTTTGGGCGACCTTTCGATAACTTGCTTATACAACGTTAGCACAATTTATGTTGTGAAGTCTGAATGCGGAATGTCTCAAAGTGCAGACATGGAGGGTGTGTGAGGAGGATGTTAGCTTAACATGTAACACCTGACTGGGAAGAGTCCTGGCAGAATACTGCCTAATAGTCTTTTAGAATTTTATTTGTTTACAATATTTCAAAATATTAAAATTACTTCTTCCTCCCTCCCCTCAGTTGAAAGGGCTGTTTCTTGTTTCAGCAGCATAATAATGCAATTCTGTGACAGGATTTAAGAGGAAAATTCTAGCTGAGGTCTCATACACTCAAGCATTTTCAGCAAAACAAAATCTTTTGAGATACGAGGCCATGCTAACTTTTCATATTTTCTATAAAGGCATGTTTTTCTTAGGAATACCAAATTGGAGAACCCCTGTATTTTCAGATTTCCGAGTCATAAGATCATGTGTTTGAGCAAGAGTGTTACCTGAAAATTTACATTTGCTATCCCAGAATCTCACCTATGGTAATAGGGTGCTGGAGTAATCTGCTGTGTTTGGAAATGTTGGTTCTGAAAACAGGTCTCGGCTGCAGGAATTGGAGATGAACTTGATGTGTTTAAAGAAACTCATTACAGAGAAACATACTTTTGAGTCTGACAGAGGTTTGTAACCATTTCTTCAATATGTACCAATAAGAAAAGCAAGGAGCTGGTCTTCCATGTTCCTTTTACCTTCTGCAAAGAAGAAGATAAGGCCCATGATTGTCTTAAACTGAGTCATGATCTTGAAGAAGGATTTGATCCACCTTTCCTGAACTGAAGGCTTGGGAGCCTTGTTAATGTTGGACAGCTGTTTACCCTTTAATTGCTTCTGCTCTGGATCGCTTGCTGGTAGCTTTCTCCATCATTCTGAGCTATAGTCATCTTTTCTGCGTGTTTCCCCTCTGTGAATACTTCTGAAAATATGGTTACTTCATGAAGGAGAAGCTGTTAATCTCACTTCTGGAGGCATCATCTCCTGTGAGTATGGGAACCAGAACCACACAGGGCTTTGCTTCCAGATGTTCCCTGAGTCTTGTGGAAAGGGCCTTGGACCAGACTGTGGAAGTGAGTGAGGTCAGCCATGAGGGAAGGCCTGGGGGGCTCAGGAAGCAGAGATAACTGACCTCAGATGTTAGATGCATAACTGTGATCATGTCTTAAGGCGATAGTCTTCTGAAAAGAAAAAATAGTGTCTGTTTTGAATCCTTGCAGAGAGTTACCTGTTTCTAAAGCTGGTATAACTTATAAAAGAGCTTGACGTTTATACCACTTGCCTTTTTTTTTTTTTTTTGGTTTGTTTTTTTCCAGATCAGTGAGGTGTTGATGCACTGAAACTTTGAGCTTCGTGGTGCCTGTTTTATTAGCCCCATACAGAGGCAAATATCTCCAACATTTTGTTGAGAGAACATTCTCTTTCTGTCCTCTACCATGAGGGATGTTAGTCACAAGAAAAATAAGAGTCTTGCTATTGCTTTGAAAGAAGCACTTAAAACTCTGTATGGCATAATCTTTTAGTCTGATGTTAAACCCCTTGCTGTTCTGATCTTCCCTATTTCTGCAGGAGCTCAGCCAGTACACTCTAGTGATCATGACCAATTACTGTCATCACTACTATCATTCACTTGGCGTGTCAGTGTAGTTTAGCACGCTTCTGGGTTTTCGAGCAGTTTGTTTAAATAGAAGCATATCTTCTCTCTCACCACCCTTCAAAAAATCTACATATCGAACCAGCTACTTTTGCTCAATTAAGTTCCTGCCAGTGTATCCACCAGCATGCTATTTCCTCCTGGTTCTGGAAAGTCTTTCCCTAGTATCTTGCCTTTCTGAGGTTCTGTATGTCATGTAAGAGCCACCTCTTTACTCTTCTGAATGTAGAAGAGTGTCTAAACTTCAAGGTTTGCTTATCTGATATTACTGGCTGAGTCTGTGCACGGAATACTGTAGATTGGAGAAGGCAAGGCCATGAAGCTAATGATGATTTCCAGTTGCTCTGTTTACCTTCATTCCAGTCTTTATGTAGATTTACAGTTAGCTGTTTTCCAAAGGACCATAGATACTGCTGAAAATTGCTGTGAGGCTGTCATCGTTTCTTACGTGTTGCACTCTGTGGGAAAGGTGAATTTCAGCAATGATTCCTCAGTACCAAGGGGGGAAACGACTGGCTTTACAGCTACAGGGAAAGGACAAGGTTCAAACCCTCAGCCCCATCTGTCTGTATAAACTTTTACCATGTTTGGGTTTATTTTGTGCATCACAGGTGGTGGTACAGTGCAGATATGGCCGCACCATAATTGATGGTGTGTTACTTGCTAATGTAATCATACAATCTGTTAATCCAGCAACACTTGACAGATACCCCCAATTTCTCTCCCTGTGAGCCAGTTTTCGTTTACCTTAAAACTAAATGTATTGTTTATGGTAAGAATTCAGCCTTTTAAATATTCCTATCTTGCCTTTTTGTTCTTGGTATAAAGAGTCTGCTCTGAAACACGGTGTGCTACCTCCCTTGGTAGAGCAGACTAGCCTCCAGAATTTGCCGTTCATGCCTGGATTTTCAGCTTCTGGGGTTGTCATTTTGTATCTACTGCTGGACATAATTCTGCAGTTTTAGTTCTTAGGGGAGGCTCTGTCTGGACTTGGATAATTGACAATGTGGGAATCTTCATTAGGAATTGTGAATTTTGTTGAAGGATTTCTCTGCAGATAAATACTGTAAACAACAAATCATTGCATTTAAATCTAGTTACCCTGCAACAGGTATAAGGAGGCTGTGCAACAATTTCATCACCTAGAACCTGCGTGTATGGAATATTAACAGATTCAGTTACTGGTGAATTTACCTCAGTTTTAACATTTGCATCCTGCTGTTCTTTATTTTGATTTCATTCTTTAAAAAAAATCCCATCTTCATTCATGATCAGCCACTGTATTTTGCTACGTGAATTGTTCCAGTTTGGCTTGGCCATGGCTGTCAGCTTGCCTCCAGCTATAGTTACTCTCACCGAGTGCTCTGTGCAGTAAATTTGACCTTTAAAGCCCTCTTCTGACCGCAGTTTTTGCTTCTCGTGTAACTGTTTTTGTTCAAGGCTGAGTTTTCTTTACTATCAGAAGATCAGGTGTTGCGATTTTTTTTTTTTTTTTTTTTTTTTTCTCTCTCTTTCCTTTTTTTTTTTTTTAATGCAATGGTAACTTGCTGAAATAAGAGCACTGTTGAACAGTCTTCTCATGATTCATTAAACTACTGGTCTCCTAACAGCCTAGACCTCTCTTTAAAGCCAAACTCTGCGCTGGCTCTGTATTTATGCAAACATCTTTGACTGCATTACAGTTAGCGTAGTCATTACTCACACAACTGCACTGGAGAAACCTTGACTACGAGATCAACCGACTTTCTCCCTTTCTAATCACGAGTTTACAGAAAACTGAATCTTAAGCTGTTTTAAACTAGCAAAGTTAATTACAACTTTGGTCTTTCTAATGAGATGCAGAATTTTTTTCCCTGCTGCCAAAAGGAGCCTTTGCATGGGATAGTTGCAGCTGAAAATGATAGCAGTGTTTAGCTGCATTTTTAACTTTTGGGTTGGGTGTGGTCCCTTAAAAAAATAGTCATGAATAATGCCTGCTGGGAGCTTGCCATATTTCAGTAGATTCCATATAAAACCTATTCTTTACTATTTTAAGACTCCCAAACTCTCTTCATTTAATCTGTTTCTAGAGCCATTAATTGCCCTTCAGCCCCCAGGAGCCAGACGACGCTTATTTTGCAATGCTTTTTGTTCTGTTAGGAGGTACCTAGTTCAGGCAGTTTTAAGAATACATGGTTATGAATCTGCAGGAGAGGGAACGGGGGTGTTGCTGAGCTTATCAGTGAATTGCTGGGGCTGGAGGGGGGGGGGGGGGGGGGGGGGGGGTTGAGTGGTGCTTCTTGAGACCTTATTTACTGTGTGGGCTTAATGCTCTGCATGTGGGACCGGGAGGGGAAGAGCCATGAGAAAATCTGTTTACGTGTTCTGATTCCATGGTGGGGGGCAGAGGCTGTGTGCTTGGCACACTGCGAACACCATGCAGCTCTCTTTCTCTGCTGCGGTTGGAGGGGGTTTGATCTAACATGGAATGGGCATAGTCTTCTCTCAGCAGCTGACACCCAAACCGTTGAAACAGCTGGTTTTCTGCAAATATTAGAGCTGTAGTCAAACCTCAGAGATTTCCCCTCCCTTCCCTAGGGAACCTCTGAATTCCTTTCTTTTACCCATTACTTCACACCTTCCTCTTTAAGATTCTACCTTTGCAAATGCATCTTTCCAGATGTTCTCAAATATGAAAAGGAAATCCTTTTGTTACAACGCAGCTGATTAGATGGATGTAGTGCATTCTCACCCTAGGGACTGAGAAACTGCTTTTCTAGTACAAGCTGGTGTCCTCCCATTGAGCCTGAGGGTACACGTAAATCCACAACACCCGTGTGTGGAGCTTGGGTTTGAAAGCATCAAAATTAATCCAGGACTGTACACACTCCCTTTTTTCACATCTCTTTTTCCAAGCTATGCTGGAGATCCAGTTATAGATCTCTGTTATGTAGCAGCATTTATTTCAGGGAGGTAGAAGCTGGTTCAGGCAACCTGTACTGCAAAATAAACCTCCACAGAAGTAGAACTTTACTTGACCATGTTGCATGTGAGCATATGGTTATGTTGCTCTACATTACAATTTCCAAACAGCACACTGCTGCCACGTGCTGCATCCTTGGCAAAGGAGAAAACAGTGTGTGTCCTGTCCTAATATGCATCACTCACTACTTTTTTGGACGGTGCTCAAAAGAACTGAACTTTTTTATAAGACCATACAATGGACAGTAATATAAACTATGAGAATGTGAAGTCTGGGCTAATGCTATGTTGTAGAAGAGTGTTTAAGATGAGAGGAGATAGCAGTTGGGGAGAAATGGCTTGGAAAGCTTAAGAGTTTGTGGTGGCAGATGAAAATCAGGTATCTGAGGCTTTTACATACTCCAGCTGTTGGCTCTGCCCTTGAGGTACTGATGTCTGATCTGCTTATGATTCAGTTCCTGAACTCATTTGACTTTTTGTATGGTGTAAGGGGAACTGAAACTGGAGACACTTATCTTTTTGCCCAGCCTGTTGAAACTAGTGGTGGCCCAAGAGCTGACCAAGAAGGATCTGTGACATCCCTTTGCAGGAGATGGGGAAAGTGGCTGGGGAAGGTATCTGTGAAAGCATGCCTAGTTTTCATCTGCTGCTATAAACCTCTTGGAGCCCTAAAATGTAACCTTCCTTTAAAGGGAAGTTTTGGCTTTTGACTGATACTGCGTAACTTGCCAGATGCCCATACTCTTGAAGTTCTTTGATGCCAGGGTTGTGCTTTAGGAAGTCTTTTCCTCCCTTTGCATTCAGCTTGTGGGGGAGCTGGTTTTATACTGCCTGATTTAAAAGGAGAGAATGAGTTACAGGTGCGTATTTCAACTTTAATCTTCCTTCTGTGGTGAAAACTTACTTTGAAAATAAACTGCTTTTCTTTGTAGCTTCATTGTTCCTGTTTTTTCTTGCCCTGCAAATGTTCCACAGGGCGTTTTGAATTATATTTTATCCTTATCTCTGCAGATAGTCTTAGTTTTTCTTAACCAAAACCTTTTAGTTAATAAAGAAACTTGTGATGGTCAGGCAAGGTAAAACATACTGTGCAGTTCTGTCCGCTTGATGTCAGTTATGGGAGTCTTAACTCCTTTCAGCTGGTAGTAATAGAAACAAGTGTTGCTGGAGCTTCTTATTTTGTGAGACATAAAAGCTGAAGTAGAACTGTCCTCAAAGTAAGGCTGCAAGCAATGGGCTATTTTAAAGCCGTTCCCTCTCTTCGACACTTTGAAATGAAAACGAGAAATTATTTCACAGTTTTTCTTAAGGATATTTTAGATAGCTGACAAGTTCAAATCAAAGAATTTCATGCTTCAGTCAGAGTTTAAATGTCTTCACATTGCAAATACTAGAAAGTTAGAAAAAATAATCTACCTTTATACTTCCTCTCCCACCAAAACCCCCAAAAGCGAACTAGGTTTTTTCAGTGTGGAGATACTGGGCTTCTGTAACTTCTGAGGAGCGTTGACCTGGTCTGATGAGATTGTAAACCTGATAGAGGAACTGTAGGCATGACTGCTAAAAGGGCAAATTAAAACAAACCACTCAATTTCTTAGAAGGAAATACACTGGTTGGTTTGGATCTATTTTGATGGGTTTTTTTCCTCTTCCCTATCACTTCAGAGCAGTTGAGTTTATAAACAGTTTATGATGTGGTTGGCATTATTTCTGCTGAGTAAATGGCCCCTGCCTGTGCTGATGACCAGTGGGAAGGAAGTTAAGTGGCAGATATCTGTTTCATCTATTGCACTTTCAGAAAGTCTTGCTTGTGTATTAAAAAAAAAAAAAACAACTTTTGATGCTGAATGTCCTGGTACTGAATAATAGATCTGAAATCTTTGCAAGAAAAAGCAATTGTTTGTATTTGTTTTAAATAAATGTGAATATGGAAGAATACAGTTTCAGTACTTAAGTAATTTCTTTCTTTTTTTCCTTTCAGAAAACGATAGCTAAAATTGCAACATGCTTGGAACTGAGAAGTGCAGCTTTACAGGTACAACTTTTTGCAAATGTGACTTCGTTCTTTAGTGATAGGTAACTGTAAAGCTCTTTAAAGCTAGTTTAGTGTCTTCAGACATAGCCAAAACTTCTTAAAACAGAGTGAACAAACCCTTGAACACTTGAAATTTCCAGGCTGTCAACATGATGCCTCAGGTGGCTGTCTTAAAAACATGCTTATATGAGCATGTATTTGGGTTTGTAGAGGAATTTCATTGCAGGTTTTGTGTCTTTGGTCCTTTGCCTTGTTTTCCTCCTTCAGAACTGAGTAGCTTGTCTTCCTAACCTGTGTGCGATGGTAAAAAGGTTCCTAGAGTTACCCTCGTGTGGATGCTGAAAAGCTGCTAGCAGAGGGATTTTCTCAGGTTCTCACAGTATTTGGTGAGAATCCTGCCTTTCTCACCAGTGTTATGAAAAACAGTAGGATGTTTTTTGTAAGCTAGACAACACGTGGTGTTTTGCTAAGTTCTGTTTATGGTACATTGGAAAAATATTTTGAAATGGGTGCTGTAGGACTTTAGCCAAAGACCCTAGGAGATGGGTGATCAGTGACCAATCGCCCTGTGGGGCTAGGGTATATAAAATGGGGTTATACATTAATAAAGTGGCTTTTTCTTCCTCTCCTGGCTCTCTCTTTACTGATTTTGTGTTGCTGCATCTCTTCACTCCCGGTATAAACAGCGACACCCTTGCACTAATTTGGTCTCTTCATAAATCCTAATAAAGAACGAGGAAGAATATACGTGTAGAATAAAAATTACTCACGGAAACTGTCAGTGTTGTGGGCAAATGTATGAAAACAGGGATTTAGAAGCCACTCTTTGGACTTTTTTCTTATCTGAAAGTAGATATCGTGGAAATTAACTTCTTTTTCTCTCAGCACAATCTTATCCCCAAAACAAAAGGGAAGTGAGAGAAATTTCCAAGAGAGTGTGGATGGAGGAGGGATCAATCAACTGAAATAAAATTTGGGTTACTGGATTACCTCTTCACCAACAGAGAGTGAAGATGGGCAAATTTTGCATCGTGTTAGTCACGGCAGCGCTTCTGAGTATTTCACGTTGCTGTACAAGGTGCAGCAGATCTGTTGTGCTGCCTTCAATTGCCTGAGAGGCTGGGATACAGTGACAACTTCAGCAGCATGCAGGAGATGGGCTAACTAGGTGGGGGCTGACCAGTCTGGAGGCTGTGCAGTTTTTGAAGAAGTATTTGGTTAGCTCTGCCTGTCTTCTTACTTTGATCTAATGCGGAGTGTTTGAACAGCGCTGCGTTTGTTCTGAGTCACTGTGACTTTGTGAGGAGGGCAGGCGCGTTCCATTGTGGAATAGCTTCACAGGTCACATCACGTCTCAAAGCAACCGTAGAAGATGCAGCAATGTCATAACCTGCCTAACTGAAGAGAAGATGTCCTGCAAGGACAGCCTGCCTTGCCATTGGTTCCTCAGCAGTAATTTGATGGATTTTTTGGTTTTTTAACCTCTTGTAAGGATACTAGAACTTTTCATCCACTTCACTTCAGGGAGTGTTTTACTCACTGCAGTTTTGTGATGGTTTCTTAGCAGAGATTAAAGCAGTGAATGAGTGTTGTCAACTCTTCCCATTCTTCTAACAGTATGGGTATAGATGCTTTACTGTCCTGTAGTCTTGAAGGAGTTTGCTGTTGACATTTGGATAAAATCAAGAAAAATAACCCATCAGGCCTTAAAGAAATGTTGAAAACAATGAGTAATCTTAAGAGATGCTAAGGGTACAATGACACAATAGGTAAGACCTGATTCTCTGTCTAAAAGAGGACGTCCAGTGTCAATCCTCTTATTTTGTACCACTTTTCTTATGTCAGTTCTGCGACGTCATCTCAGAATAGGCTAGTTCAGCTTTACCAAACTAGCAATGAAATACCTGAGAATAAAAAAATCAAAAGCATTGCTGTTGAGTTAGTTAATCAAATAGGTTTACTGAGAAGCAGATGTGCTACAGACAGATGAGGAAATGGCATCATCAGCGTTGGAGAAAGGAGTGATGAGTATCCCTCTTCCATTTGCTTTGAGCTCTTAGCAGAGTGTTTTGTCACGTTTATCCCGTGCACTGTAATTTATGAAGTTGGACGTGTGTCTTGAACTGTGAATGCTCCTGTTGGAGCATCACTTTGAAATGCAGTCTGATAGCTGATCTTGCTTTGGAGCAACTTTATTGGGGAAGAATTTAAACAAGTCCCTCTGTCTTAATGCTCCTGTGTGTAGTAAATATGAAAGAGTAACTAGTTGCTTTAAAAATATTTATCTTGCTTTAGAGCTTGGAACATGGGATAAGTTTGTTCTCAATAAACGAGAAGTAATGTACTTTCTGCCTCACCTGAAAACCTAGGCTCTGTTGGGGAGATTCTGTTTGGGTCTTTTAGGATGTAGCTTTGAAGTAACCTGATACGCTCGAAGAAAGGAAACACCTTGCATGCTTGTTCTAAGATATGGTAGCTCGGTCAGAAAGGAAAGTGCTTGCTAAGATCAAACTCTTTCTTTTTAATGTCCTAGTCCACCCAATCACAGGATGAATTTAAGCTTGAGGATCTGAAGAAGTTGGAACCAAGTAAGTAGTATCTTTGTATTTCAAGTGAGTGACATTTATCATTACAGTGGAAAATATGAGAAGCAGCATGAATGCTGACTGACCACAACGTGGTTTGACAGTCATGCTGCTTCTAGGTGGTTCTTCCAAATATCTGTTACCTGATGTGCATTAAGGAATGTAATGTGGCTAACTGCAAAGTATAGTAGTCCTAACGTTTCAGATAATGTGCTCATCTTTGTTCTCGTATAAGTAATTCTTTGGGTGTTGCTAATTTTTGCACAAACCAGTAAATTAAGCTTTCAATAGTACAGTATATGATCAGCTGGAAAATTTACTAGCACATTTCTTATTTGAACACAATTTCAACACTTTGTGGTCTTCCTCCTTGCAGCATGAAATTTATTTTTTTTCTTCTGAAAATATTTAACTTGTGCTCATGGTAGCCAACCACCTGTCATCTACCACTGTAATGCTACCAGACTAACAAAGTTAAGAGTCAAAGTGAGGATGTGAGTCATTCTTTGAAGAGTTTTGTGTGATGTTGTTTTTTCCCCAGCTGGTCCTGGGTCAGATCTTGATATGTCAATCCAGAAATAACTTCTTCATGTAGGAACTATCTATTTATCTGCTACATTTTCCTTCCCATAACACTGTCTGCTTTATTCTGAAAGCATCCTTATGATCAGATCTTCCACATCTGAGCACTATAACCCTGAATGCTAATGCTTTTGAAATTCTTGGGGAAAAATAGATGTGGAAGAGCTGCTTTCATGCTGGCAAAGCCAGGTTTTCTTTTGCTTCTCTCACAACTGTATCATTAAGGGGGATGTTGGGGTTAAACATGATGGGCAGGAGAACATTTCCATGAATAAGCTGAGCTTTCCTACACTCCCATTCTCTTAAGTAAACAGCACAGGATCCTACAGGGAAGCTTGTCAAGAGGCACACATTGAATTGAGCTTCCTAATGTCTACCAGAACATAAAGTCCAAATGCTTTTAAACTGTTCCCTGAAAATGGAAAGTGAATGTACTTTAGCAGGCTGTTAGGTTTGTGAAGACCATAACTCAGGAAGGGTTTAACTATGTGTTGGGAACTATCAGGTCTTTCTCAATCTACATCTTGCATGTCTGGTTTCTGCATCCTCTGATCTGGGATTATTTTGTATAGACACTCCTCTTTCTTTACAAAGTATTTAAAATGTTGTAATCATTTTAATGACTGTGGATTTTAGACACCATTGTGCAAATGCCCTGTGAGTGACTGAATGATGGAAGCAGGCGAGGAATCGTGCTTTAATTGATCAAACTGTTCTACAAATCAAAAGAAGTGACTAACGAAGGGTTTAGTCAGAACTTACATTCTGCCAACAGACATAAATCTACCCTTGAAATGCCTCCTTTTCTTAAAAATCAAAATTTCAGTTACAGTGCAAGAGTCCTGTTGCTTATCTCGCCCTCCATCAGAGAACTGATTTTTAGCTGTCAAAAAACCTGTTCAGCAGTGTGAAGTGCATTCAGCCTGCGCCTCATACAAACAAGCAACTCTATTAAAACTGAGGAAGACTGCGTGGCCATCAGTTTTCAAAGACACTGAGTTATTTTCCTTGGAGGAGAACGGGTGCTTCTACACCAACAATTCAACATCGATGTTCTTAATGCTGCTGTCTGACTTGGATTGTTCTGGCCTCTTTCTCTCTGAATTGTGCCTTTGTTTTGTGGTTTTTAAGTGTATCTTGAATAGAGTAAATCTTCATCGGGCCAACAGCAGCCATTTCATAAAATACAAGTGAAGTGTTTTAATCTGCGTGTGTCAATTTTCTCTTGTGTTCCACCAGAAAAAGCTAAAAAAAATCTGGGCTGGCAATGCAAATAAGCAATTCCTTTGTTAGGTCAACCCATTCTGTTAGGGTGGAACAACAACAGCTATTCACACAATTTGGCTTGTTTTAATTACTTTTGTGCCTGAAGCTGTCAAAATGGCTGAGAAATGTGGTTTGGGTGTTGTTATAACAACCAGAGCCCTTCCATTTAGCCTTTTTTGGGGTTTTGTTTTTTAATCTCGTGTTGTCAAGTTCTAACTTTTACTACTTAAGCTTGCATTTCACACTGCTTGGAAAGTGGAGCAGTTGGCTAGTTTTATTTGTTTATAGGATTTGTCACTGAAGCTTTTGTGCTAGAATAATGCTGCAGAAGGGTCCATACATACAAATAGTTCTTTTGAGACCACGCTGTGTGAAATCATTGCTAACACACAGGATCTCACAAGTCCTTTTTCTTCTGAAAGCTTATGCCAGTGTTATAATACATATTACAAATGCATAGGCTGCGACATCCCATGTTTGTGTGTGATAAGCAACTAGTTCCAGACTCCCTGTATAACTATTATAACAGAAGTAGGTACCTGTTTGTACTGGGAGCCTAGTATCCAAGTTATTTTGTGTTTTTTCTTTTTAAAAAAAAAAAAAAATTAAAAAAAAATTAGTAGAGGTACCATAGGCTATCACTGAAAATCTAAAAGGACAGTGGTCTTTACCCAGTGAGTGTGTACTGGTCTTAGGGCTCATGTTGATATCTTTCAAGAGAGAGCCAACTAATGATAAAATCAATATGATATTGTCCAATATCACAAAAGAAAAGGCAGCTTCTGCGTGAGAGCCTGCAGAAGAGTATTTTAAAAAGATTTTTGGTGGAAAAGCAACAAAAATAGAGGCCACGATGCTGGGATCTGCGCATTAGTTATACACGTGGAGAACTTTCTGTGAATCATGGTCACAGCAGCATTACAGAGATTTGACATACACTTTCACCCCAAGGCAACATGTGGTTTTAAAGACAAAACAAACCCCAAAAAAGCCCAAACTGGCCTCTTAAAGCTTGGGTGTCTTACACGGTATTGCAAGGGAGATTCTTGTTTGTTGTAACCTAATGTGGTTTGGTTTTGGGTTGGGTTTTTTTTCTGTGATCTGGTTATTTTTGTTTAAATCATCTGAAACCAGCACTTATGATAGATAGATGTAAAGAGGATTTTCCCTTTCCTCAAAGGATGGTTGTGGCATTGCTGTTTTATCGCTTTCATGGAATCATAGAATGGCTTGAGTTGGAAGAGACCTTAAAGATCAACTAGTTCCAACCTCTCTGCCATGGGCAGGGACACCTTCCACTAGACCAGGTGGCTCAGAGCCTCATCTGGCATGGTCTTAAACACTTTCAGGGGTAAGGTGTCCACAGTTTCTCTGGGCAACCTGTGCCAGTGTCTTACCACCCTCGTAGTAAAGAATTTCTTCCTAACATCTAATATAAATCTACCCTGCTCTAGTTTAAAATCATCACCCCATATCCTGTCACTGCAAGCCCTTGTAAACAGTCCCCCTCCAGCTTTCCTGTAGGCCCCCTTCAGGTACTGGAAGGCTGCTATAAGGACTCCCCAAAGCCTTCTCTTCTCCAGGCTGAACAGACCCAACTCCCTCAGCCTGTCCTTGCAGGGGAGGTGCTGCAGCCCCTTACTTTTGTGGCCCTCTTCTGGACTCTCTCCAATAGATCCATGTCCTTCTTGTGCTGGGGGCTCCAGCGCTGGATGCAGTACTCCAGGTGGGGTCTCAGCAGAGCAGAGTGACAGAATCACCTCCCTTGACCTGCTGGCCACACTTCTTTTGATGCAGCCCAAGATACAGTTGCCTTTTTCTTAGTGACTTTGAGTAAGTTTTTTACCAGGCTGAGTGCTGCAGGGCAACTTCTTAGCCTGATGATGTTTAAAGCAGCACCTTAGTAAATTGCTGTATTACAGCTTTGCAAAAAACATTTGCTATCGGTGATGAGACAGAGCTGAAGGCCTTTTGAAACTTTGATCCATAAGCTTTCAGTAGCAAAGGGCAAGAGATTCTGCCTGCTTTTTCCAGAATTGTTGGTGAGCTAAACATTCAGCTTCACCTTTGTTAGCCCGATAGCAGCAGAGTCCTGTGGGCAGGTCTGGCACCAGTGCCTCTGTGTGTGGCCGCTCTGCCTCCCGCCAGCGTCAAGATTTTAAATGCTGCAAAACTGTTTGCCTTTTTTCCTCCGCTTGTATCAGCGGAGTATTTTGTGCCCTCTAGTGATGTCTAGAATGTATTACTAGAAGGTGTTTTTAGGGGATGTTCATTCAAGTAGTGAGAGAAGCTGGTTATTGGGAAAAGAGAGGAATTTAGTGCTTGCCAACCTTTGGAAGATGGGAGGAGAACTCCTGTAAGTTCTATTGCTTCTCTATGACGTGCCTGTGATCTGTAAGAAATCTTCTTTTACTGAGATTCTTCCGCCTGGGGCAGTTTCACTTTCTATCTCCGGTATGATGTAGCTCTTCAAAAGCTGGGGAATTCTGAGAATGATAAAAATCCCCTTCTTTTCCTGAATGTTATCTGTACAGCTGCTCTTCAGTTGGGAAGTGGCTGTGATTCTTTGCCGACATCTTGAGATCTGCGTTACAGATCTTGGAGCAGAAGTCTTTGGAGAGGGAGACTTGGAATCTTTTTTTTTTTTTTTTCTGTCCCATTTCTGACCAAAGGCAACTGAAAGTTTTCTGTGTATTTATGTATTTTGTCCATCTGGAATCAGGCAGTGCCTAACCTCTCAAGTGGTGGTACAGAAGTCAGGGAAAAAAACCCAAAACCATCTGAATGAGAAAAGACTGGAATCTATTTATTTATTTATTTATTTATGAGTTCTTTGTAGCTTGCCTGAGGGATTCTTGATTCATTGTAGCAATCAGATAGTGTTTGGTAAGTTAATGATGGAGCCCACACTGAGTGCTGTGAGTATGAAGACAGACATGGAAGCTCTTCTACTCTGGCTGAATTGTAGTGTGCAGAGTTAGAGGGGCTTGGCACTGGTTCCTTAAATGTAACTGGTATTTAAGTACCTCTGTGTATTTGTGTGACTGTGTAATCTTAAACCAGTTTTGTCTCCATTCAATAGTCCTTAAGGAGAGATTTCCTGTGCTCTGATGGGGCTTTCTGAAAGTCCTCTCACTGAGCCTCACTTTGCTACCTCCTCTTCTCCTACCCAGTCTGGGATACTCATTGTCTGGTAGGAGAGTGCCTCTCCCTGCAGGCATTCTCTTGTAAATTTTTCATCCCTTCAGACATCATAAAATGCTTGTTTCTGTTGGAAGTTTTACTCCTAAATGCTTTTGGAAATAACAGCTGAAGTTGTGGCTGCTAAAACTTGAGTAAGTTTCCAATACAAATGGCAAAGCCATTCTCCACGGAATGCTATAGACACTGTATAGTCAGTGTCTCTGGGGCTTGATCCTCAGATCTTGTTTTCTTCTGAATTTTGCCAATCTGCCCAGACATCTGAGGGCAGGAAAAAAAAGAAAAGAAAAAAAAAAAACCCCACCACACCAACAATGACAAAAAAAAAAGCCAACACCCCCAAAACACATGCTTGAAGAAGCAGGAAGTCTCATCTGTGCCATGCTTGGGCTCCCACAGTGACTGTCTGAACATGCAGCCTACACATGTACTTATTTGTTCATCTTCCCTGTCTAAGTGTGGTGGTGGTTATATACTGGAGTTGTAGTTGGCCTGAGTGTTACAGTGATTTAGCTCTGATTGGGACTCTACTGGTGTTTAACATACGAGAGAAGGAGTTTTGGGGGTTTTGTAAAATGTGGTTCTTTTTAAAATATTATTATTTCTTTGTTGGAAGGTGCTGTGAGAAGGAACATAGCTGTGCAAAGTAGTAGAATTAATGCTTGATTATAGGTATGGATTCTTCTTTTTTTTTTTTTCCCCTCTCTCTGCAGTCCTAAAGAATATCCTCACTTACAATAAGGAGTTCCCCTTTGATGTTCAGCCTGTCCCACTCAGGTAAGAGAGAACTGTCATGAAGACATATCTGAAAGGGAGTATAACCTGGGACCTAGTGTACATCTGAAACACTAGAATTTCTAGAGCCACCTACTTGCTGTGTACTGCTTTGGGTAGATGGGTCGATAAAATAACTTTGGAATTCTGTTTATCTAGGTACCATTAAAAATCAATCTCACGCTTTTTGGTAGAATTGGGACTTGGTACTTGGTACCAGTATTGTCTTTTGGGTTTAGACTCTGTGCTTGCTATGGGGCTGGGCTCCTGCAATCTCTGTCAGTCTGTAGATGCAGGTAGTAGTTAATAAGAAGTATGAAATTACATTAAAGCATGTTGTCCCTGCTCTATACTCAGATGCTGACTTGTGTATTGAAAGGCAGATGATGAATGATCTTTGGTCTCATTCTTATGTTTTACAGGAAGATTTTAGCACCTGGAGAAGAGGAACACTTGGAGTTTGAGGAGGATGATGAGGAAGGAGGAGCTGGAGCAGGGTCTCCAGATTCTTTTCCTGCGAGAGTTCCAGGTAGGGCCACTAGCCTTGTCATGCTAGCCTATGTAGCGTGTGTAAGTTCTGTCTCTGAGAAGCCCCTTTCTCCACCTGTGGTATGAAAAGTTTGGGTGGTGAACAACAGGCTAAGGTAAATTCTAATGCTGTGTTGGAGAACCACAAAGGTGGCCAGTGGTTTGAGTTTTTTTTCCCCCAGCAAACAATATCTTACTGCAAAACAGTTGTATGGATAACCTGTGAGGGTGGTACCACCTGCCTCAGATAATGAGCCTTTATTCCATGTTCAAACTCAGTTTTCATTCCATGCACTTTAACTGTACTGTATGAAGTGTTTCATACACATTCAAACCTCAACTGTGGCAATGTTTCTCCTGTAAGGAGCATCACTTCCTGCTAGAGATGTGGTATGTTGTTGCTGGTTATTTTTGTGTTGCACCGTCTGGTGAGACAATGGCTCAGGCTAAATGCAAGCTCTGAGAGGATAAAGAGGGAGTTGCTTTGGGTTTGATAGCTTTAAGTCCTTGTCCATGTGAAAGCACTTGCAGAACTGGATATACCTACAGATTCTAGAGGTGGTCTTCCTGTAACTTCAGCTTTTGACGATTTACAGAGTAAAGGAATAAAACGTTCCAACAGAGGTTCTCTTGGTTCCTGGTGTAGTTTCTTTGCAGAAGAAACCAGTTTCTAGTTCCAGAGCAGGTTGGCAAACTTTGTATTTCAGGAAGGGGGTAACAAGTAGGGAAACTAGTGCTGGAATTATGGTCGAAAGAGCTGGGAGTGTTGCATTACTTAAGCCTGGAGGAAACCTGTCTCTGTCCTTAGATCTGAGCCGCTGCATGCTACTGACCATAATCCCTTCAGGCCATACCAGTGTAGGTATGCACAGTCTACAGTTGTTTATGCTAAGCTCACAGATAATCTACAATATATAGTGATAATTTGATTGTTGACATTTACTATCTTGATCCTTGTGATTGACTGTGATAAATCCATTAATGAAGATGCATTCTGTCTGTCCAATGTACAGCAGAGAGACCTTGAACTAGCTCTTGAATTAAAAAGGCCACGACCTTACCATAGTGCCAACAGTTACCTCTGTGCAACCCATTAGAGCTATGTGCATAGAGTGGACATAGAACTGTGTATGTGTTTAAGGAAGAACTTGAGCTGATGATAGACAGTTCAACAGGTAAATCATTTTCAGAGGTAGGGTAGCCAAATTGGAAAGAGGAGAGGTTTTGGGCACATACTTTCTAACAGAATTATTCCTCAATAAGACTGTGCTTATGAGAGGAGGTGAGAGCAACTCCTGAACGTGTTGGTATTTTACATTGTCATCTGCTTAATAAACTGCATATCTGACTCTTCTGGGTTTCTTTGCATTAAGGTAAACTTGCCTTCAGCTGCAATATTCCAAGCCCCTAAGGTGGTCTTGTACTGCTTGAACACAAATCTTGTTTCTGCACTGATTGTAAATTAGCATGATGTTTCTTATCCGATCGGAGGTTGGTCTGTTGCCCTTGGAGTGATGAGGCTTAAACAAAAGCAGTTTGCAGCCTTATGGGGTGAGCCTTATAAGTAAAGTGGATTTTCCGTATTGAATTGAAAAAACTATGTTGCACTCTTTGCTTCTATATGCCTTTAATCCATAGTGCATAACTGTGTTGTCTAACTGATCATGGTCTTGTCTTCTACATGCATGGCTTCATCGTTATCACATTGCACCATTCATCTAACCCAGGAGCCAATGAAGGTATGATAAACTTTTAGTACATACAGTTATTTCTTTGATCACATTCGTGTAGCTGTGATGTTCTTCATTAAGCTGTTAGTTTCAGCCCTCGGAATATGGTCTTTGTTAACAGTCATGGTACTCAGTATCTATGTGTTGATCTTTCTTTGCCTTCAATACCAGAAAAAGGGAAGGTTGTGTTTGGTGACACACCTTACATATAGCTCTCTAGAAGTCCTACTGTGCTAATAAAGACATTCTGACTTGCAGTGTAGCCAGAGGTAGGTGTAGCTAGATTTTCTTTAGTGGAATACACATTTTATGGGAAATCTTACACCAGGAGTACTTATGTAGGTAGACTTCTGTGTTGTATGGAGCTGAACTGACCAGTGGCTTGCTGCCTCTAACAGCAAAGATTTCCTGCCTTTCTCCTGGTCATATACTTCTTTATTCCAGTGCTGTGCTGGCAACAGTTTCTGCTGTGAACCATTTCCATTTGTGAATCCAGCAGGAGACTTGTCATTTTTTCCCCTTTCTCTGCAACACAGTCTGGAAACAGAGACTGAATGCCTGTTGTCTTGGGGGCAGTGAGCTGTCGGTTTGGCTCACCTTTGTCTATCTGAATTGCACTTGTATGAGGACACTTAGTTCATTTGTAGATGCTCCCTTCCCCCTCTAGCAAGGATGCCCTGTGGTTGTCTGAAATAGGTGTCAGTTTTCTCATGAAAAGCCTCAGTGTGAGCCCGCTGAAGGCAAACGGGCCTTAGCCATGGTGGCAGCCTGGCAGTGCCATGCCTAGCCCTAGTAAAGTTACACCATAGGGAGGTTCCTTCCAGATAATGGCTCCTGTGTGAAATGACTACAGACGCTTCAGCGAAAGACCTGCTTGGGTGGTTGTGGCTCGCATGAGACAGGTTAGTCAACTGCTTCAGTGCATTCCTGGCTTGGCTGTTCCTCCTGCTGACGCAGAAAGGAAACCAGGCTCCTTAGAGACCATCTGACCTACTGTTCTCTTACCTGTTGGAAGTGAGTTTGACTTTTCTGTTCATTGCAACTCTGCTATTTCACACGTTCTAAAAAGCATTTTTCAAGAACAGAATCATTTTTCTTAAGCCACTATTTTTATAATAAATGCCAGTCTGATGCATCTTTCAGGTGATTTTTCTGTCAAGTATTCCATCACTTAGTCCCTTTGAGTGATGGATAGGAAAACCAAAGGTTACAGTTTTTCTTGGTTCTTGTGGGGCATGCTGCTTTTAGGAGACAACTGAAAGATGGCAGAGCAGAAAGAGATGTTTGCTTCTACCTTCATTTAGATTGAAACAAGAACTCTTGTCTTTGACAGTCTGGTCAGGAGAGACATCAAAATTAACGAGAGCATTTGGAAATGGGTGCTCTCTAATAAGCTGGCTTTTTAACATTTCTCACACTATTGTCAGCAGCCTGTCCATTACTTCAGAATGATGAGCTGAATTCTGCAGGGGTATGTTGTGAAGCATCTGCAGATGTGGTACCTTGGAGGTCATGAGTCTGCTAGGAGCCAAGACAGGAAAAGTAGTGCATCATAGATGTGAATTCATATCATTTAGCAAGAGTCTGGGTGTGGGAATGCTCATGAAATCCTGCTGAAGCTGTGGCTCTAGTTCTAAGAGCAGAATACATGGTTCCCTCTTGCAAAGTCAGTCTCTCTAATAAGACAAAACCTCCTTGGTTCTCCCATTCCTCAAGCAGATCAAGAGGAAAAAAAGTATCAAGGAAAACCCATAGTGAACTTGCCAAAGGAAACTATTACTCTATTACTTTGTTTAGATCTCAAGCCTTGGGATAATTTTTTTTTTTTTCTTAAATGAGAAAACCAAAACTCTAAACCAAACTTGCTCATGAGTCTAAGCATTTTCTGTCTTGGTGCTTGTTCACCTAATATTGGAGAGAGGCTTGAAGCCTGCCAGTTTTGACTGAAATCAGCATGAAGAAACCTACTCTCTTGTTGATGGCAGAATCTCATGGCTTTTAGTAAATTTGAACACTCTGGATTTCTTGCCAGCTCCACTGTCTTCCTCAGCACTGCGAGATTCATTTATGCTGACCATGAAGTTTTGATGCTAATGCTCTCGATGCAGATCTGGGAGCTCTGTGTTTAAGGCAGAAGGGAACTTGGGGGATGCAAACATACACTATATATATATATGTATGTATATATGTACACACACACATGTATTTCTTTTTAAGTAGAAACCAGGAGAATTTAAATATTTAAGAATCTCTTCTGGTTCCCTTGTGTCCAGTGGGATTTGCAACAATGGCATTTTCCTCCTTATTCTCCTAGTGTAAATGCTCAACATGAAGCCAAGGCACGTTCAGGGGGGTGGGTCTGAACTTCCTACAGCTACATATTGAATCCAGCCTTACAAATTTAATCCTTCAAAATGATATAAAATGAGTTCCACAAATGAGTTATTCTGCATGAGAGTAGCAAAGCTCCTTTTTGTTCTTACGGCATTAGTTTTCTCTATTAATTCACTTGACTTGAGGCAGTCATGGGGTTTTTTGGTGTCAGCTTTGAAATCTGTCAAATGATGTGTGCCTGTACACACAGATTTTCCCATAGTATTGTGTACTACTGGGATTTAAGTTCTTAGGCTTTGAACCCCCTAAGGAGACCAGCATCTTCCATGAGAGATGAGTGGATAAGCAGGGCCTCTGACACAAAGGGTTAATAACATGCTTTACTCTTTCCAGGTACTTTATTACCCAGATTGCCATCTGAACCCGGGATGACATTACTCACCATCAACATAGAGAAAATTGGTCTGAAAGATGCTGGGCAGTGCATTGATCCTTACATCACAGTCAGTGTAAAGGGTAATGATTTCTGTTCCTGGCTTCTCATTTCCAGTTTGGAGAGATTGTGTTTTCTGAAAGCTGTATTGATTTTTCAGCCTGCTGAGAAAAAATAGTTGTTGGTACTTGCACTTTCTATTGTGGACTTAAGGCATCTGCTTTAATCAAGGGTGGAAATGTTCTGTATTTGAGAGATGCTGGGAGGTGAATCACTTCAGGAGACAGGCTTATCAGTGCACACTGCAGTGCCTTCCACAGACTGGGAGCTGAGTATCGGTGACTTGGCAGGTTGTACTTCTCTATTCCAGTTTCTTCAGCTGACCCTTAAGTAGAAAGATTGTTGGGACTAATCGTACTCCCCAGCACATGGTCTCTGGGCTTTCCAGAGATAGTGAACCACAGACCGCTGATTCTTTTCTTGCCCTGTCATGAAACTAATTTTGTAGTAGAACAAAGATGATCTTAACAAGTCTCAAGGTTTAGAGGAATGTGTATGAAGCTGGGAAGAAAAGCTTGCAAAGGAAATAAAATATAAAATGTGTTCTCGCCTTGGCAGTGAAGTATTTTGGTCAAAGCCTGGTGGGCTAACAGCCTCCCACTCTGAAAGCCTCCATGAAACTGGAAGAACCTCTCTTTCTCTGTTGGTTCAGGATAGGCAACATTAGGATTTCTCACTGGTTGAGATGACAACATGGTTGATGCCCTTTACTTGAGGCTGAGATTTTTAGTATTCAGAATCTTTCTAGTGGGAGCATCTACCTCTTTCCCATTTTGCATTTCTTAGCAGGAAGCTGCTGTAGTCAGAATTTTTTACCCTTAACCTGCCCTGCATGACTTCTGCTTATCTTTACAATTTTTTGAGGTATATGGGTTTTTTTTTTTGTTTATCATATAAATATTTGTAGCTGAGCCAAGAGCCTGTGGTTATTTTCAGTTGTAATAGTGATCTTGTATGCGTCCTCTTTAGATGTGCTATTGGATACCAAACGGGGTGGGGTAAAATGCTTGTTAGATGTGTGATCAAGTGATTCCTCCACCAGACAAGTTCTTTGGCAGAAGTAAGGTTCATGGTATTAAATGTCACTTGAATCCCGGTGACGTTTTCAAGTGCTACCTGCCAGAACATGTAGATAGAAAGCTTCCTGTGACGATTTTTTTTTTTTTTCCAGTGGTGAAACCTACTTCTCTCTGGACCTTTGAGGAGTTCACCTGGTTGTGGTGGAAGCTGGAGCATGACTCTTGCCTTCCCCAGCTGATACAACTGCCTTTTTGTTTTTTTCAGTATTTGTTTATGGTGTTGCCTTAGGTTTGCACCGTTATTTTTAGATTGAGTAGCTAACTATTCTTGGGGCTGCACTTCTCTAGTTATTTGTGGATCTTTCTTTGCCTCTAGTACACCAGAAAGTTGAGGGATGGGCGTCTTCAGTGGTGGGGTTGGCTGGATGGATGTGGGTTTGATCAAATTTAATTCTTTCATGGTGAGTTTCTCTTGGCCAACAGGAAAATACCAACCCTAAAGGATTCTAAAATTGGATCCTGGAACTTAGCGGACCTTGTACAGCAAACATTCATTGTTCCTTGACACTGAAGTGAAATATTGGAATGGGCTGCCCAGGGAGGTGGTTGAGTCACCATCCCTGGATGTGTTTAAGCACAGCTTAGATGTGGTGTTGGGGGATGTGGTCTAGGGGTGAACTTGTAGAGCTGGGTAAATGGTTGGGCACAGTGATCCCAAGTGTCTTTTCCAATCTGAGTGATTCTGTGAAGTGTTTCTTAGAATATTATATATTGTTAAAAGTGTTGCTTGCTTTCAGAGTTAGCCCTCATTTCTTTTCTGGAGCTAAGGGAGACTTAGGTTGCTTGGATTGCTTTCCCAACAAGTCTTTTTTTTTAACACATGTCTTTCAATTTACATCTGCTGAGTAGTGATGTAGAAAATAGGATCAAAAAGTGTGTGTGGGTGGGCTATCGCCTAGTCTGCTAATGGTGACTTTTTAGTCTTTATTTCTCAAGATCAGGAAAAGTAATCATTTTGTCCCTGTTAGGAGTCTAAAAATGCTTGATAGCTGTTTCCCTTGGTTCTATACCAAGGCTTCTCTTCTGCAAGTTTGGAGAGAGGTTTGTTCCTGGTGCAGTTACCGGGGGTCCCAGCCCGCTCCCTGGAGGAAGTGCATCAGTCCCAGGGCCCCCGCTTCAGGCTGGAGCCCAGGCATGATTCACATACCTGTACTTGTAATCCTGGACACAGCCTTAGCATCTTTGCTTCATGTGAGCGAAAGAGATCATTAATGAGAAAGGGGCAAATGCGCTTGTGTAAACAGTGGAGGCTCAGTGAGAAACAAGGTGGTCTGTTTTGGCTGTGCGTGAGCAGCAAGCACAGCTGGGGCTTGGTGCTGTGAGCTGGAGTCCAACCTGTGGCCCCAGCACAGCTCTGCCTGTGGGGAAACCCTCAGGAATAACACAGCTTGAGTTTAGGCAGCGAAGACGGGCACATAGAGCTTGTATAAGCCAGGCCAGCTTTGCCATGCAGACCCTGTGTGGAGCACAGCTGTTGGTGTGCAGCCCGTTCTGCTGGAGTCCCACTTGCAGAGGGAATGGAATCCTTTGCTGGCAGCAGAAAGGAGAGTGCTTTTAAAAATAAAAAGAGGGATATTTCCAAAGCATCTTAAATATTGTCAGAACTTTACCTGCTTTCATGTTGCAATCGAAGAGAAAATTCACTAATTGTGAAGGGGCACGACTGCCCCTCTTTTTTTAGGTGAAAAATCCAGGTGTGCATTAACTTTTTGTGGCAGTATTAGGAGTGATTCATAAATCTCTTAAAGCAGGACCTTGAAGTCTGAGAAGCTGCTGCCATTCTCATGCTGTTTCTTTCCTGCAGATTTGAATGGGATAGATCTGACTCCTGTGCAAGATACTCCTGTGGCTTTGAGGAAGGAGGACACCTATGTCCATTTTAATGTGGACATTGAGATTCAGAAACACATTGAAAAACTAACAAAAGGTATGTGGTATCAGAGATCTGAAACAGGGCCCAGGAGCTTTGAAGGTGTGGACACTAGGCTGCTTCTGATCTAATAAACAGCCTGTGCCTGAGCTGCTGCTGCTGCAAGGCTCAAGATCCAGACAAGGATAAAAATAGATCTTTACATCCTGTCTCTTTCAAATTGGTCATTGTTATGACAAGGGAGGAATGAAAAGAGAGAAAAAAGCAGCAACCTGCTCTACTATGCAGGTATTGAGCTGCTTTATCACCTTCTTAGTTACTGGACAAACTGTTACCTGGATATGAATAATTGGGTGAAAAGTACAAGCTCCTGTGAGTGTTCTGAGCATTGTAAGAACATGGTATAGCTTTTGAGTAAATGTAACAGCTGTGTTAGAGATAATTCCCTCCAATGTATGTAGAGCATCTTGTGGCCAAGAGTTACCTGAAAACTAACTTTTCTGTTAAACCATTTTCTACTCTAGGTGCAGCTATTTTCTTTGAATTCAAACACTACAAGCCTAAGAAGAGGTTTACTAGCACCAAGTGCTTTGCTTTCATGGAGATGGATGAAATTAAACCTGGGGCAATTGTTATAGAACTGTAAGTGACTTGCAATAACAGATGTCAGTGACAGAGGAAATGAACTAGACCTCAGTTAGAATGAGTGGCTTGTTGCATCAAGGGAGGCTTTTTTGGACTGATTAGGTTGATTTTCATAAGGAATATTCTGGTTTTAGTAGAGAAGGTAAGATAAAATGCTTTTAGGCAAATAAAATGGCTAGAGACCCTTCTCAGAAACTAGACTGTTTCCAAATAAAATGCAAAAATGTTGTATGAAGTTAAATTGTATATGGGACATTTACGTTTTGACTTCAGCTTCAGTTTTAGATCAGACATACTTAGGAAAACAAAATCAACTCACACAAAATCAACTGTTTTGGTATAGAACTTCTGTAAAGAGAATCTGAATTGAGACATGGGATATTGATTTGCAGTTGAATTTTAAGAACATTTCAAAGCATTGTTGGCTGCCTGTGGGGTTTTTTTTCTGCTCTGAGTATACAAAGAGCCAGAGGAGTCAATTATGCTGCTGTGGTTCTGATGTGCATCCTACCCTTACTGTGTGGCTGTGAAGGTCTGAGCAAGGTTTTTGAGGTGTTTGGTTTGGGGTTTTTTGGGGGGGGGAAAGGGTAAACCTTGCAATTCTGGACATCTCTAGCAAGAGTGCTTAGTCTCTGCTAGCCGGAGTACTTCTGAAGTACTGAGTAATTGATACTGCATCTCCTACGGTCCAGAGTTTTATACTGGAATTCTCCTTACAAAACCCTTCATTTAAATATTGAAATCTTTGTTTTGCTAAAATAATAATTCAGAGAAAATACTGGCTTGAGTTTCTTTCTGTATATCTACTCGTTGTTTCCAGTAAGTCTTGTAAGACATCTTTAAAAGCTTATGGCAGTACAATCTGTACAGGACAAGCTTTGTAGCACACTTCGATCTTTCTACGCAGCCGTTAGCACGTGGATTAACTTGCTTTCTTGTGGTTACAGGTACAAAAAACCCACTGACTTTAAAAGGAAGAAATTGCAACTGTTGACCAAGAAACCACTTTACCTTCACCTCCATCAAACATTGCACAAGGAATGACCCTAGTTGTGAGAATTCTGTGAACTGAACCACCAGTCATGGTAGCTGTGTGTAGTAGCCTTAGCCTTTGAGGGGCAGGAGAACAACTGTATTCATGCCAGTAGGTCAGACGGGACCATCACCCACTGCACAGCGCTGCTTCAGGGTCAGAGGCAAACCAACCGTTCAAATGCAAGATTTTTTTTTTCTTTTTTTTTTTTTTTTCTTTCCCAGTATGTTCCAGATACAGGTTTTTCTGAGAGCCCTGAAATATGTTGACTGCTTTTCCTAATTTTGCTGTTCATCTCTTTTTATCTTAACCGTTCCTATCCTTTTGCCTCAAATTCCACCCAAGGATGGAGACTGCCCCTTTGCCAAACCTGTAGCAATAAAGACGTGGCAGGTCTACTAACTGTTTACATGTGCTGTGCTATTGTAGTTCCTCTCATCTGCACTTCAGCGTCCTTTGTAGCAGGCTGGGTGGCAGAAGACCAGGAGAAAGATGAGGTGGGGCAGGAGGGAGCTTGAGGTACTGCAAGTGATTTAAAGTGAGAGAGAGGAGGGTGCTGGGTCAAGTGCGGTGGTCACAGAAGAGCTCTTCAGTCAGCTGTTCTGCTTTGGTCAGGCCAGGAGGAGGACAACTGCAGATGAGAACACTGAACTATGAGCATAACAGCCTTGCCTGATCCACTTGTACTGAGGTTTGGACATGACGCAGTTAGAATCTTTTAAATTGCCATTACTCCCCAGCAGAGCTAATTTTATTGTGTCTTGCCCCAGAGTGATTTGCAGAGGTGGGGGAGGGAGGGAGAGAGGCTTTCTCCAGGCTTCTTCCTCATGGCAGTGGGTGTTTCACCATTTCAGTGAGAGCAGCACAGGCCCCTCAGTGTTCAGGCATCGGTTTTCCACAGTTTTTGGTAAAGTAGATCTGCTAGCAGGTTGACCCACCTTTTAAATGAAACTGCTGTTCTTAGGGAAACTGATTATATGCAGTATTCTGCATATTTTATGCAAGTCTGGAAACTTACTCTAAAAATTACCTTTTTATGTAAGTAGATAGGATTAGCATTTATTTTCTATATTTTTGATTTGGTGTATAATAAGCTGCAGGACATTGGCTTATTATGACACACTTGCATTCACCTTTTGACCTAATAAAGGGACAGAAGTAGAACCCAGTCAAATCTTTCATATATTTGAGTGGATATTTAATACACTACTTTAAGGTTTGATATACTTCTTGCATATCTAACTAGTGCCTAAATACTCTGCTATGCTAACAAAAGAACCAGCTCCCAAAATAGTGTTAAATCAGGTTTATTTTGAACAGTCTGGATGCAGCTGCATCACTAATTCCTCGTTGCTGTCATGTAACTGAGATGTTACATGATACTTTATTGGAAGGGATGTTACTTCATGATATGTGTCTGTCTACAGGCCAGGAGATGAGCATTTTTGGCTTTACCAGATTGATTAGGATAAACAGCTCTTTTTGAATGTCCTAAGCTTACCTTCCCTCTGTTCTGGTATAACTCGGGATGGTATTATTTAGGTGTTACGACAAAAGTCATACAACACTTCCTCAAATTCCATTAGTGTTTGGAGGGGAGTAGAAAAAGTGCAATTGAATTTTCCTGTTTACGGGTCTTTACAATACCCCAACAGTATTACAGCAGATACATTGAATATCAAGCCCTGAAAAGAGATCCCCACAAGTTATGGAAATACCTCTGAATGCAGCATTCTGGATACCAGACAAAAGGAGCATACATACCTTTTTTTTTAATTAAAATAAAAACAACATCATCCTTTGAACTCTGCAAAAGCAAATAAATCTGAGCTTGGTTAATAGCTCTCTTACTTGCCAGTGGTCTCCAGCTGGCTCAGGTCTCTGATCTTCCAAGACTCCATAGCACCAAGGGTCCCTGCAGCAGCATGTCCAACCTCTCTTGCTCAGCAGGAGCCAGTTCTGGGGCTGTCCTGGCTCTGCCACCTTCCCCCATCTGCTGGTGTCACTCACTGAGGGCCTGGTGAAAGCACTGCAGTCAGCTGCATGTCCCTGTCCTCCACCCTGTGCTCCCAGAGGGTGATCCTATCTGGCTTCAAGGTGTTGATGTTAGCTGGGGTGGAGACACTAAACATCACAAAGCTTAGTGTTGGGGAAGGAAAGAGCCTGAGCTTAGAGAATCCAACTTTCAAACATGAATGTTCATCAGCGTGTGTGTCATTAGCCACTACCCCAATTGAACAGGCTTAAATTGCAGACCGATTGGTTCAGCTCCTTACCTTGACTTTCCCAGCTTGTCAATGTCTGTATTAATGCCAGTCATATGAAATGTCAGTTTTGAAGTATTTTTGTTAAATACACAAGTAGAGCTTTGTATTTAACTAATTGTGAATTCATGGCTGTAGAGTGTGAAATAACCGTTTTTAAAGCTGCTCCTATCCTTGGCGTTTTTCCTGTGACCTGTCTTTCACCACAAGGACTACTGCTCCCCACCACACAAGGTTGTGTATTGTTTTATGCTTCAGTGATGTTCTATCTTGTCTTTAATCTTAAATCTAAAGCTTAATACCTGTACTGTAAGAATGTAACACCTAGATGGCAAGTTTAATGGCTGCTTGTACGCTGGCAGTAAAGCTGTAATGGCCTTTCAGTAGGGTTTTTTATTATTCCTGGTTGTTTTTCCTCTTTTTACCTCCTTAAGGCTTTTGTACAGAGCACACTTGAAAAAAATCAAAATGCCTGGTGTTTGGGTAAGTAAGGTGCCTGCTGTGCTGAATGCTATGTACTTATCTCTGTACTAACACCTGCATTCAGGGACTTCCTTGCACATCTACAAGTGTAGGGCTGTTTTTAAAGCTATCCCGTGTTCTATGAATGCCAACTGATTTAAGACAGTGCAGGTTACTACGGTTTACATGCACCCCTTCCACTTCATGGAAAACTACTTACCTGTATTAAAAAAAAAAAGTGAAAAAGATTGTAAAAATAACATTACTTCTAAGGGAGCTGAATTGGTCTTAAATACTGATGAAAACTCAGCTCTCAAACCTTTCTTAATGCTGCAAGTCCATCTTGAAAGTGGAAAGCAGTTATCTAATTCCTCAGTTTTTAGAGTCCTGGAGCACTGACCTGTATTTCCAGGCTAACTACACAAACGTTACAGCTCTGTACTGCCCTTCAGCTGAGGAAAGCTGCATCCCCCACTCACCCTCATTACATGAAGCAGGCTCATTACCTGCCCGACTAGTTCAGCGGAAGGGTAACACCATCATTAATCTTGCAGCAGCAGCAGCTACTCAGCCTCGATTCCATTCTTTAACCTGACCATGGCTGTAGCAGTCTCTGCTTCAATTACTGAGCCACTGTCCTTTAGAAGAAAAAATATACCGAAACAAAGCCTTCAGGGTTTAGCAAAAGGAATTTTGCTTTTTATTATAACTTTCCTTTGAATACAGTGTAATTTGTGCTTCTGATCTCTGATCAGACATCTTTTTTTTAAAAAAAAAAAAACCAAAAGAAAACACAACACCTCACAGTCCTCATGTAAACCCCTGGCCTACAGTAACTGCAGCTTAATGATGTGATGGCAAAGGCAGGTAAGATAGCATTTTACTTAAAAATTATTTCCACAGGAAATGATTTGATTTACATTTTTCACGAAATTAGTTCATTCACCAACTGGTTACAGAGGCTACATTTAATTAAAACTAGCCACACAGGTACTTCCTTTCTATTGCACGTTTAGAGTAGGTTCAAGTCCATCACAAGAAGGTTCTTGCAGCCCAAGAGAAGGGATGAGCTTAAGGTGATCATAAATGCACATGAGACGTCTGTAGCAACTGGATAAAAATTAAATCCCGCAAAAGCTGAAATATACTGAAATGAGACAAGTGGCTTCAAAGAGAGAAGCGTTTCCTAAAATCCTGACCGCAGGAAGTGCGCTAGAGTCCATTCCGTTGAGCTGCTGACCAGAAGCTGCAGTTAGGGTTTCTGCACTGGTGGCTGTGTGTAGTCCTTTGAGCCAGGCGGTGGTGGCGGAGGGCCTGCAGGGTAGTCTCTAGGTCCCGATGGAGGCAAGTCTCTGTTAGGAGAAGGTGTATAGTCTCTTGAACCAGGTGGGGGTAGCCGTGGGCCTGGAGGATAATCTCTTGGGCCAGGAGGACCTAGAGGTTGAAAAGGAGGGTGCCCACGTCCATAGCCTCTTGGATCTGGAGGCGGCGGTAGTGGGCCAGGAGGCACATCTCTCATTCCCAAGGGTGGGCCAGGTAAGAAATCTCTTGCAGCTGGAGGTGGCAAGGGAGCACCACGAACTAGAAGGAAAGATAAACAGGGAGTTCAATGAAATGTCGCTTCAACCTTAACAGTGAAGCTCCTGACACATTCCTCATTTCTTCAATTTTTGGAGACCCCACCAAGTGTGGGAAAGCTGTGTACCAGCAGATGGCTGTCCTGCAGCAGGCTTCCAAGAAGCACAGCAGCAGAAGTTAAGTTCTGGCACACAGCAATACAACTGTACCTAGGGGCACAGGAAGAGGTCGAGGCCCAAAGTGCCCACGGAGAGAAGGTGGTGGCGGTCCGTAGCGAACAGGTGGTGGAGGTGGAGGTCCCATCACTGGAGAGGTCATGATAGGTGTCCCAGGGAAAGAAGGCAGGCCTTTGGGACCAGCATTAGCCTGTGCAAGATTAGATTACACTTCAGTGTGTTACTGCATCAGAGAAGTATTGACACTGCTGAACACCACAACCACTCACCCAGAGGCCAAGATGCAGAAGAGAACAAGCAAACAAAACCAAAACAACAACCAAAAAACCAAAATACCACACCCCAAAACACATTAACCAAGTAGAAAATAGGGAAAGTTTCTGCACCGTTACTATCCCTTCACCCAGAACACTGCTCACACTACCTAGGAGTGAGTGCTTAGTGTACCTTCCGAGATGACAAGTTTTCTTTAGCAAAAGCTGTACTAAAGAAAAGTTCAATCCCTTTTGAAGCATCTTCAGTGGATGACCCTTTGGTAAAGGGCCTGGCACCTTGAGTTACATATGGAACTGTGCTTAAAATACCACAGGTAAGTCAGCTTCTTAGGATTGTTGTAGTCACTCCAAAGTGTTTGCCTGCAGTCCTTAACAAGATCTCATTTCCTCAATTCCATAAAAAACAGACAGCAACTGTTCATCATTAGAGAAACCTTTTGAGACACAGTATAAGCCCTTGGTTAGTTTCATGGAGCATTTTGTTATTTAGCAGTTCAGAACACCAAGCCTGTTAATTCCTCTCCATCAAAGCAGAGTAACACCATTTTCAGCCTCTGAATACTCACTGTAGCTGGTTCAATAGATGAAGGTGAATCAGTAGTTACACAGGGAGCTTCAGACTCTTTGGGAGAGGGCTGGTTTGTTTGGGGTTTTTTTTTGGACAGCAAATAAAGATAGTGACAGGATATAGACAAGACAGAACATGATACAGTTAAAGAAGCAGCAGGAAGTACAGTGAATCACGTATTAGAAATGCTTTCAGAAAGTTGGAGGTTTTTCAACTTACCACTCCATCCATTGCTGTGGAAGGGGAAGAGGTTCTTGGCCCACTACCTATCAGGGATGCTACAGCAGGCCCAAGATCTGTAAAGAGAGATACAAATGCATGTCTTACTGTGCTTGGGATAAGGAACATGGCTTTTAAATTACATTTCTGAAGAGAAAGAATAACTGAATAAGTTACAGTTGGTTGCAGGCCAACCTACCAGGAACAGACATTCTTCCCGGTAACTCTGGTGGCCTTCGTGGAGCAGGGGGGCCATCTACCACTGTACCTTAAGGGAAAAAAAAAAAAAAAAGACCCCAAAGATCCCAGTCAACATGTGCCTGAGGTATTTCTATTAAAAAGAAAAAAGAGAGACCCACAAAGACCAGTCCTTACTGTTCTTCAGTTTGTAGCATAAGAGATAGTTATCACAGAAGGGAAGCTTCGCTGCTTACCAAATTCACCTCTTGAGCCTTCCCTTCGAGGAGCAGAAAGGGGCCGAGCAGGAACTTCTATCATCTGCGTGGGTGATGGATTTCCTCCACTCACAGGTGATGGGCCAAAAGAGCCATCTCTGCTCAAGGGCCCTAGGCCAAAGGGAAAAATGCTTGATTTACTTTCCTACAATATCATAGCCTTGGGGTTTTTCAAGATATACTGACTCAAAGAGCAAAGTTTTGGGAGAAACAGCAGCAATTACCTCGTCGTGGTGGGACTTGGCGATTGGGTCTGCCTGGAGTTGGCTTTACAATTAATGGTCTTTGAAGCATGATGATTTTTTGGTTTACTTCTATTAATCTAAATTTCAAACATAGGGATTTATTATTCCAATACATGTAAAACATATGTTGTAATTTAACAAGTCAAACTGCATTGTAAAATGTTACAGCTTTCACCAAGAAATCTTATTTTAACCATTAAAACAGTTTAATAGTAGTTTAAAACCCGTAACTCAAATATGCCCTAGAGCTTCAGAGCATGCAAGCTACCTGAGCACCCTGCATTGTTTGAGCTCCTTTTCTCCTGGGCAACACGCAGCATGTTGGAAGAGCAACAGAAATGGTCTGTGCTGTACTTACTTTTGTCTCAGGTTGGCCGCTTCTCTTTTTTCTTCAGCCAGAGCTCTCTCAGCAGAGCGGGCAATAAGCTATTAGGGAAGATTTTGTCAACTGCATTAACTGCACCAACCTGAAGTCGTATACAAACTGTTTGTGTCACAAAAGCAAGAACATTCTTACCCAATTGTCATGTGCCTTTTTCTCATGAGCAGCAATCTGAGAAGAAAAGAAGTGGTTTAGTTTATTGTGCCCAACAACCCACTACAGAGCACTGGAACAATGCAGTAAAAGGTGCCACAATAATCATCAAGCAAGAAGTTTACCTGGTTTTTGTAAGATCTTTCTGTTTTTTGCAATTCTTCTTCCATATCTTGGATCCTTTGCCTGTACAAAAGGAAGAAGAAGGGAAGCAGAGGTTTAAATTAATTTTCTTCAATAGCTGTAACAAAGGAAAACAACAGTCTTCAGAAACTGAAGTTACTTGTAAACTTTCACTTCCTCGATGGCGAGCACAGCTTTTTCATCTGCAGCAGACAATTTCTGCTCCTTCTCCTGACGCTCATACTCTTCCTCGGTTAGTTTTCTGCATATGAAAAAGACAAACAAACATCCATATAACTCCATCATCCTAGATCTACTACAACTCAAAATCAAGATACTCCCCTGCTAACAACAGTGATATCAGAATCTATAATAATGTGTGAGAATACAGACAGAGACTGAAAAAAAAAAAGAGGTATTTGTTTTGAAAAAAAAGACAGAAATACTGTCTTTTGAAACCAACAGGCAAACCCTTTGTGTATAAAACCCGAGAAATCAAGGCTGCGGAGGTGACTGGGAAGTTCTCTCAGCACCTAAAGATCTGTCAGAATCTAGTAACTGCAGACAGTTCACGTCTTCAGATCCTGTGGTTCACCTACCAGTTCCACAGATGGTGACCCAGATTTACAAAGGTACCAACTAGGAGACATGCACAACTGCCATCTAACCAAGAGAAATGAAGAAATGAATGTGTACTGAGAAAGGGAGAATTTAGGGCTCAGGTGACAAACGCATTCAATAGTGATCACCCGTATGGAAAGAAGCTGTTAAGTATTCTCCATACCTATTTATTACATGACCAATTTCCACAGTCTTTTTATAACCTCATGGTTCACTATTTTTTTTAATTTTTGTCATTTTTCTGGAAGTAAAGAGGTCCATGATGCTCCTAGATTCCAAGAGCTATCCCCCAAAACTGTAACCATTAAACTAGTAGTAAGTTAACTACTGCTAATAGCAACTTCAACACAATCCATTTCCTTGACTATATGTAGGAACAGTTTTCCAGAAAAAAAAAAAAAAAGATAACTTGCATGAAGTTCTTCATTCTAATAAAGAATTAGGAACAGGTGGTGTAACATCCTAAAACTTTCAGAGGGAACAGGAATCCTCCAGAGAGGTCAAGAGGAAGTTTTCCTTGAAAGGTGGACTGTCCTTCACCTCTCTTAGGTGCTTACTACACTCGAATCCTGAAGTTATAAGGTCAGGCAGTTTCACTAATGAGGTGCCTTAATTCCTTAGCTTGTTCCAACCCTGTGCTTCCTCCAACCTATATGCTTGAACCTCAGAACTCCCAGTTGCTTTCTCCACCACAATTTCAACCTTCCTACAGAATTTAGCTGTATTATGTCCCTGAGTTCTGTCTCAAATTTCCCCCACAAAACTGGGATGCTATTACAGATATTTCCTTAAGTAAATAAATGAGGAATGAACACAGATACACAGCTAGTTCTTCACTGCTAGCAATTAACTCAGCTGATGTCAAACTCAGACTTAATTTAGTCCTTTGAGAATGCAAAAAGCTCATAAGGCTAAAATGCAAAGCTTCTACTTTATGAGAATTAGACTCAATGAACTGATGTCAGAGTAACTGAAACAAATCTTAATGGCCACTGTATTCTCCTAGACATTTCTGGACAACGTGACATAGCAACCACAGAATTTACAAACCAAGGCACCCATTTCCCCCTCTCCAAAAGTTGTTTGCTTGTTCTGTTGGTTTGTTTTGTTTTTTTAATGGTAAAAGGCAGTATTGTGTGTGCAAAGTGACAGTCTTTTTAGCATCTCTGGAATGGTGGAAAAAGTAAAAATGTGGTACTAGCTTCAATTGTTCTGAAACAGTAGTCATCACTTCTCATTCCAAATACAACTTCCAAGTTATCTGATCCTTCTGAGCAAAGAGCATTTAGATAGTGCCTATAACAAAATATGCCATGTAGCAGAAGAATAACGAAAGGCTTACTTCTGGAGTGCCATCTCTTTCTGCTGGTAAAGTTCACCAAGAATCTCTACTTTCTGCTGTAGTGTTTTGCACTCATTTTCCAGTCGATCTTTGGCTGATTGGAGCGAACAGGAGTCATGTTCCAATTTTTTTATTTGCTCTGTTGTGGAAGCAAAGACAGGTGAGGAAGCTGAAGGAAGTTGCAATGAGAACCATTATGCCACTTAAATATTGTTTATTTTCAAACTGCAAACAGCATTTCATCCTAGGCAATTCTTTTGCTAAGCTCACCTTCCAGCTCATGTCTTGCTGCTACTTCATCGCTCAGTTTGGACTGCAGAAGATTTCGGTCTTCTTCAACTATGGATAACATATTTTTTACCTGGACAGAGGAGCAGAATGTTTATTATCTGAGACATTGCAGTAATGTGGCAGCATTTATTAGTTATCTTGTGCACCATACCCTGGAGACATCCATCATCTGCTTAATCTGAGTTTTCATCTTCTCACCCTCATTATCTAGAAGAGAAAAATATATTTGTTTTTCCCAGTCTCTTAACCCCCATTCTCTGGACTGTACAGCTCTTAAAAAAAAAAAATAACACTCCCTACACTTGAATCTGGGATAGTTCTCTTATGAGGGGGGAGTGGGGGATGGTGGTGTGTGGAAAGAGGGAGGTGGGGAAAAAAGCACACTAGCAATTCTATGACCAGCACAACAAAACTATTAAATTTGTTCCAAAAGGCATTCAAAAGATTCTGTCTTGTCACTTCTAGCTACCACACTAATATTAATGCAGTATCTGTTACTGGACACAGTATCTGAAAATCAAAAAGTGGGAATTTCCAGCCCACGTATACTGTATGGTTAGAAAAAACAGGGCGGGGTGTGTGTGTGTTTGTGTGTGTGTGGGAGAGGACTTCAAACGCAGAGATGCAGCAAATACTACATGTGCAACATCAGGAATGACAAACTGCCCGAGTAGTTTTGAAAATGTCTACTTTAGCCTTTCAGATTTAAAAGATGTGATTACCTAAATAAGTAATCTACTTGGAGGCAAGTGCAACACTCATTAAAATTTCATATTAAAAACAAATGTCACATAACAACAAATCTAAGGTTCTCAGCCTTTGGAATGTTCTTAATTACTAACTTTTATATGCAATCTTTAAAACTCTGTCATTACACTTATGATGTACCTAAAAAGCAACCTAAAAGCAGTTACTGACCTTTTCCGTTGCTTCTCCCTTCAGCTAGGAGATACTTTGAGGATTACAGCATGCAGTCTCTTAACCCACAGGCAGCTACATGCATGCATTCCTCTTGTTCCCCATATGACATGACATTGCATCCGCTTTAGCCACCAGGCATACCATCCAGTAGGAATACCATACCTGGCAACTCTCCATTGGCTAGATCATCTCCTGTGCTCCATTCACGCCCTTCATCATCCTTCTTGGCCTCAGATGCTGAATCCATGTCGAGCTGCTTCAGCTGCATAATGCAGTTAGTTAAAACCTAGTAATGAAATCAAATGTTCACTGAAGAACTGCTCTGCATTTTGTAAAGTATTTCAAAGTATTTCATGATGTGTAATATTGAAAAGCAAGCTTGTTAAAAAGAACCTACTTCAATTTCATTTTCCTTGTAGGCAAGCGCTTCTTCAATGTCCTTCTGAGATTTCTGATACAGTTTGATCTGCTCACTGAGCTCAGTATGCCTCTCACTCCAACCTTCAGCTTCTTTTAGCAGCTGTACGAAGCACCAAGGCAAGATGATTACTTGTTTTATTTTAAGTACAGGGTATATGTAATTAAAGTCTATTTCACTGCCAGCTCTGGTGATAACTGATCACCACGGGTCACAGATAAAGTGTAACCTTCATAGTTATCACACCCATCACTAGTCCATTGGCAGAACTGGATGCTGGGAATCCCTCTGCAGTTTATGTTAATAGGTGATTTTACAAATTTTCTCAGCTAATATCCCAACATCAGAACTTATCTGCCACACACTTTAGAATATGAGGAATTAATTACAGCCCAGAGGTAATCAAGCCATATTCCTCAAAAAGGCCGTCGACTTGATATACAGAGAAAGAAAACCAATATTTACAGTTATTTGTAAAAGAACTGAAGGAACACTTCAGAGCTAAAGGTCCTCCCCATTTAGCCTAGCTTCAGAACTGCTTTTTGGCAGTTCTTTACCATTTTTCCTTTAGTCCTGATCCCAAGTAGCAATCTCCCAGTAATGCAGTGAGTACCATATCAGCACAGACTATCTGTGAAGTTGCTGCCAAAAACTGAATCACGGAAACTGGTAAACCCTTCACAGTGAAGACATGTGGCTCACCTGCACAAAAAGCATATGCAGGCAGGTTCAAGGGGTTTAAATTTTACCTTGATAGTAAGAAATGTGGAATTCTGACACATTAAGAAAACAGAGACAAGCTGAAGTTCTGCTTGAGAAAACTCGGAATAAAACCCCAATATTTCACTGAAAAGAAAAACAAAGTTGCCTGGCCTATGCATAACTTACGTGCTCCTTGCTCTTTTTCAGCCTAGCATTCTCTTCCTGCACATGCTGAAGCTCAGATTTCACCTTTTCTTCACTTAGTTTAGCTTCATTAAGGGCTATTTGCACCTACATAGGAAACAAAAAGGAATAAAAAGAAAGTCAAACAGTAGTGGAGCAAGACCTATGTATTACCTGGTAAAATGGAAAAGAAACATCCTGGAATCTGCCAAGCTAGCATTTCTATTACATCCTAGATATGTATTTTCCTGGTACAAGAACTCATGGCTGTTTAGAGGGTATAGATAATGCTTTACCTCTGAAAGCTCTACAGAATGCACACTGATAGCCTCTTGAAGTTTCTCCATGGACTTCTGGGTTTCCAAGATCTACATAAGAAAAAGATGAGCAGTAACTGTGTATTAGCCTGGTACATGCCTTAGCCCGAGTAATTATTTTACCCGTGTAATTTGGAAGTGCAAATGTAAAGTCAAAACACCAAAAAATTTCCACTTTAAGTGGCCATTAGACTAGCAGCAACATAGCACTACCTTATCAGCAAGGTAAGGAATAGAAACATACAGCATATTAGAAACAACTTCCCGCTATGACTCTGCCTGTTAATGTCTGGGAAGCTTCCCTGTACACCTGCGCAGCGTAGAACAACAGTAACATGTGCTGCTGTCATTAGCAACAACCTTTGATCAAAACAATATCAAAGACCTTGTTGGACCTTACCATTACTACAGAAAAATCAGGCTTTAAAAAGAAGAAAAAAGAAAACATAAATACCTCTGGACAAGAATAATGAGGAGCAGCTTAGAGATCTTGACTGTAGAACTAGAGGCTTCCTTCAAGTACAAGAATATGTCTCTTACCAACCTGACACCTTCAGCTCATATTGTTTAAGGAACTTCCTGGCTCCAGATAGGAAGTACTAGACTAGCCTATGACTTGAATAGTTTTGTGTGTGAAAGCATCATAGCCACAAGTCCATCAAGATCTTACCAGAAAACAAACAAAAAACAACATGAAAACCCAATCAACAGATTTTCTCCCTTATCTTGGGATGAACCCCACATTTTATTTCAGTTCTCTTTTTCAGTTGGTTCATCTTGTTTGCTCTACCTCTGTTTACCCAGCAGATTACAACCAGCTTTTAAGGCACATTAAGTTAAGGACAATATAAGACATGAGTGTGATTGATCTTACCTTGTTCTGTTTCTTCTCATTCTTTTTTCTCTCTGTTTCAAGCATTGTGTGCAGTTTTTTTACTTTGTCATCTAGCTGACGATTTGCTTCTTCCAGTCCTTTAACAGTGTCCTGGGGAAAAAAAAAAAACAAAAAAAACCCCCACAAAACCGAAAGAGTAAAAGGTTAACTAAAGCAAGTTATTTTGTTGATGTTTTGGCTTTAAGTACAATTAACTGTTTCTTACCTTAAGCCCTGCAGTTTCATTAGAGAGAATGTCTTTTTGTTCTTGGGACACTTTAACAGATTCCTTTGCTTCCTTTATCTAAGAACAGAAATAACCAAACAGAACTGAGGTAACTGCCACTAAAATATTCAGTAAGAGTAGAAAATAAAAATATTATCTGTTGCATTGACTGTGCCATTAAATGAGTAAAAAAAAAAAATTAGGAATCAGAGGATGAGACTCTAGAACAATACCTTCTGATCATATTCAGACATTTTTTCTAAGATTTCTGTTTTTTCTTGCAGGAGGTTTTTAATCTTTTCAGCAAGCTGCTTTTCAGTCACTAGGAAGAAAAAGAGAAGAAGGCTCACAGTAACTGTACTTCATATCCTGGGAGAAAAAACCCATCAGAGCTATCGTTATTACCACTTCAGGGAACATTTCCAAGTAAGGACTGAAGCATAAATCAGAACAGTGCCAATTCCCTGGCAGTCAGCCCTTTCTGCAGGAGTCTAAGCATTTCCAGCTTTCATTTAAGTTAGGATTGAAAACAAGACAATAAAGCACTGAACACTGACATAAAGCATATAGCTCTTGCATCCATTTCACAGAAGCTGGGTCACAGAATGCGTAGCAGAGCAGAGTAAGGTGCTGGCTACACATGGATGAGGTATATTCAAGGAAAGAATTAGCAGCAAGGATGTCAGAGTAGTCTCAGAATGCTGCTGTGCCACCCAGGGAGATGCAACACCTTCCTAACTACCACCTCTTTCCACTATATTGAAACCAAATGTTTGGTCATCAAATAGGATGAAAGCTGTGATAGACCTACTGGGAACAGAAAAGAGACTGTCAGCTAGCAGACAGCATCAGTGACCCTCAAGGAACTGCACTGCTTTATAACAGACCTCAAAAGGGCTATGACTGAGCCATAGTTCTTCAGGCATGCATTTGTTTCTCAACCTAAACGAGTCACCAAATAACCCTTAGGATTCAATGAAAATCATTAACATACTTAAATTATTCTATTGCAAATTACAGAACATCAAATTGCCATTCTTTTTTCAAGTCCTAAATCACCCCTGAATCTGAACACTCAAAGCTCCATTTGCCTCACAGCAAATCCTGCAGCACAAACAGGAAGCACTGGTTGTTCCAACTGCATCCCACAGGGTGCAATGGCAACTGCTGCTACTCCTCCTTCCACACCCACACAAGGGCTTTTGGGCCAGAGGGTGCCCATTACAGAAGAGCCAACAAGCAACTGCTGAGGTGCAAGACAGTTCTCAGAAGTTTGAGAGGGGCAGGAATCCCTGCATTATCTCCCAGTTTTACTACTGTTATGAAGAGCAGATAACACATTTTATCTTCGTGCCTCCAAACATAATCTCTTTGAAATTATTTTTCTCACTGTTAATATTCCACTATTTTGGATAAAGATTTTATTAACAACATGGAATATCTTCTGTTCTTAAGCTTTAGTAGTTTCTGTACAGTACCATAAAGAAAATTTTTTTGGGGGGGGAGGGGGGGATTAGATCTTTGTTCCTCTTCTTTTTTTTTTTTTTTTTTTTAGGGTGAGCTAAGTAATTTCTACATCACCAGTACCAATATTCTTCCTATCTAACAACAGTCACTGTTTTGTAGTATAGAAATCACCTTACAGACCTAAGATGGGTCTTTCTTCAGATCATCAGTTTTGCATTAATTTTATAGAAGGAAAAAGTGTAATTACAATGCAACTGTAGAGGAACAACTGATACATAGTACAGTTTGTGAGTAAAAGAGTCAGAGTTCATGTGAAGACAATTCTTTCATATTTTCATTTTGTATTCAATTATGAATTCCAGCATCACCGTACTTTGAATTCTATTGCTTTTCCTTTCAGCAGTCTTTAATTTTATACACCTGAAGCTGGAGAAATGTTCTTGTAAAAAACAACATGCTAGTCGCAGGAATACCTGCATATTTAGGTCTCTCTGTAACTGCACAGCAGTCGGTTCCAGGCTCCCCTCAACTCAAAACAGGCAAGAGGAACTAGCTATTGCTTTTTGCAAGAAGCAACAAGCAAAAGCAGATCCACTGCTAGTCAAAAAAACCAAAAACTCTGACCCACTACCATTGTGCCAGTGAACCAATTGATCACATTTGTGTTGAACAAGATGGAATTTTTCTTGCCTTCTCATTTGCAGGTGCAAGCTGAATTCTTTCTCCTAATCAAAGCACTACTGAAAGCAAAACTGAAATTCTCAGATTCAAGTAAGTATCACCTACTGGCCTAGCTTACACCATAACTTAAGACTTAGCATTCTCTCTGAAAGGGAGCAAAGATGAATACTTGGTCCTCTGAAACAACCTTCAAAACTTTTAAACGCCTAAGCATCAAGTATGCTGAAAAGCAAAGATACTTACCTTGATATATTCTACTCTTTACCTACAAGAGAAAAAGAAAGAAAAAAAAAAAGGAAAAGGAATTAGCTATAAGAAGTTGTAAATGAAAAAAATTATTACCTTTCCCTATAGAAAAAAATCGACACTTATATGCAGATTAAAGAAACATAGAAAAAACACCTATCATTGCCACCATGAGTCCTGAATAACACTACAAACAAGCTTAAGCTCTTTTCTAATAAAAGCTTCTAGGTTAATGCCTTGTCCTAGAGCCTTAGTAAACGTCCGTTTACTCAGTCACTAAAACGATAGCAGTAACTGCCCACATCCAATTTGCAACGAAGAAAATAAAGCCATTTTGCATTAAACAGTCATGAACTCGCAAGCACAAAACAGTTCCATCCCAGTTCTGATCCTTTTAAAGTGATGTAATTACATGACAGTTACTCATTTTGAAATTAACACAGTTAAAGAATTTCAGAAGCTTGCTTTTATGCTGTTCTATTAACAGTATTTGAAACTGATCTAGTGTATTCAACTGCAAAACTAAGCAAGGAAAAAGCTACCAATATTGTTACTGAAAATATTTAATTTATTTTTTGTCAAGCAAAGAGGAAGTATTCCAATGACTTCCAGAGCATATCATCACTGAACTGGACAGCTGTAAAATAAACTGACCTATTTTGAGTTTTGTCTATCAGTTTCCAAGAAGATGAGTGACTCTACTTGAGAGCTGGTGATGGCGTTTTTCTTGCACAGACAATTATCCGTGTAAGAAAGAGAAGGGCAAATGCAAAGTGAGGAGAATAGTGGGGAAGGGGCTCTCCCCTGAGAATTAAGATCAGGTGTTTTCCTAAATGCAGTGCCTGCAAGCAGCTGGACAATATGAAGTGTGGGGCGCTAACTGTTGTGAGCAACAGCCTTACGTACATGGAAGGCTTCTCATTTCAAAGATCTGCTGATCTTTCCTTCAGCCTCTTGATTTGCATAATACTCCCCTACTTTTGTTTTCAAAACTGGCTCTAACTAAAAAAAAAAAAAAATCAATTAATAACTTAAAGGAAATGCTTCTTAGCCTGAAGAGAATGACAACTTTCTTTAGCTACTAAGCCCAGTATTTAGTTCAGATTAACGCTCTAAATAGAAAAAGTAAAAATTCAGAAGAGTACATATTGCTTTGACCCCCCATCATGCTGAAACGGTTTAACCATACAAAAGGCTGTGCGGGAAGTGAAATACCAGCAGGATTCCAAACATGAAGTATACTCACTGAAAGGCAGGTTCTCCAGAAAATTATAGCAAGCGTGGCAATTCCCACTAAGGCAGTGATAATAACAGGCTCCCATGGAAGTCCATGGAAATCAGGCCCAGGACGAATTTCCTCAGGCAGGGTAGCAACCAACTGAAAAACAACAGCATTGACAACTAGGAATATGCTTTCGTTAAGTACTCAAGCAAACTAAGCAGTGAGACAAATGCTTTTATTTCTTGCATAAAACTAGAGAACCATCTAGAGCTTTCCCACAGTTCTTTTTTTCTGCAAACTGTAAACCGAAAATGAAGAAAACCACAAAGCGGATTGATCCTTCTTGCATTTCAACTCAAAAGTCTCAGTATCTGGAAGACACCTGACAGCAACAATCTGCTGGCAAAGAGCAACTACACCAAAATAAGCTGATGCACATCTTTTGCGTTACACAGCGCTAGTAATTTGATCGGTTTCCAAATAAAGCTATAAATATGTTAAAACAAAATAAATGAAAGAAGCCCCAAACCAAAGAGCTTTCCCCATGGATGTTCATGCAACCCAGCAAAAGCAGCTCAGATCTTTCACTACTGTCACCCCGGTCACAGGGTCATGTGTCTCGTCATACGACTATCTGGAGGCCAGAGAGCACCAGCTCCCTGAGAAAGGTGTGAATACCAGGTACAGCTCACAGGGCTGACAGGCATGGCGCTCAGAAAATAAACTGTACCCGCCACACAGAAACCGCTGCCTTCTCCCCAGCCGCAGCTGCCAGAGGTGTGAGATTAAAAGGAGGGCACACATCTTCCACCGCGGAGCTCAACATCGGGGCGAGCCAGCGTCTTCACCGGCACCCTGTCCCCTCAAGTGCCAAGGTACAGCGACAAGCCAGGCAGCGATCCCGTCTTGACGCCAGCAAACGCCTCCGCTCCCGCGGGATTGCCCCACACATTGCTGGGTGGGGGCAAGGGAAAAGAGCTCCTTCACCAAGGGAGCGGGGCAGGTGTACGCAGAGGTGACCCGCTCAGAGAGGCGGAGCAACCACTGTCTCGGCCTGTCTTCCCCGGGGAGGGGCTGGATCCCTTCTTGGGAGCGCCAAATCCCCCTGCTTTGGACCGGCGCAGTCCCTCCGCTCCGCCGCTTGTCACGGCCGAGAGCCGTTAACGGCTCCCAACAGCCGGCGACGCAGCGGCGCCCGCAACAAATCCCCCCCCCCCCCGCCCCCCGCTCGCGCTCTCTCTCTCTCTCTCTCTCTCTCTCTCCCCCTCCCTCCTCCCCTCGTGCACCTGCAGCAGCCGCCGCGCCGGGCGCTCCATGAGGCGCGCGCCGCCGCCACCCGCGGGGTCCATGGCGGCGCGAGCCAACTTCCAGGCACACGTCAGCCCAGAGTGACACCCCCACCCCCACCGCCGCCCCGAGCCCCGCCCACACCTCCTCCCAACGGCCCCGCGCGCGCGTCATCGCCGCGCGCCGCCGCCGCCACCCGCATGCGCGGCCGCCACGTTCCCCGCCACTCACCCGCCTCAGGAGCTCCCGCGCCGCGGGCGACAGGGTTTCGCCGAAGGCTTCCCATGAGCCGGTGGCGCCGGCCTCCGTCCCACCTCCAGCGGGCTGCCCGCCGGCCTCGCCTGCTGCTGGAGGGGGAGAGAGGGAGAGGCGTTACCTCAGGGAGCGCCGGCGCCCGCGTCAGCCGCTGCCAGCGGGGCCTGCGGATGGGGAAGGGCTGCAACGGTGAACCCTTTCTCCGCCTGCCCCGGTTTCTGCAGCATCTCAGGCGAGGCGAGGCATTAAAGAAAGAGGCAAAAGTCCACAGAAAGCATGGCGATATACCAGGGGTTGCTTTAGGAAAGGTACCACAGAGGGACACACAGACAAGTTCAGTTTGCCAAGCCTGCCTCGGACAGAGCACATACAACTCCTTCAGCAGCACGTCAATGACAACAACAAAAAAAAAAAGCACACACTCTACTCCTAATCAGTAAATCTACCTCTTCCGGTTAAGTTTATAGCACTCTCAAAACGGCATAAGCTTTAAACCATAGACTTCTACCCTGACCTGAAGCTTGCCTCCTCACTGCTAGCACTGCCACGAATTCAAGGGTAGCAGGCGCAAATAACCACTTGCCCAGCCTGTCATTACACCGTGGAACAACTTCTGCAACCAGCAGTTACAAGCATCGGCCCGGTTTATTACCACTTCTAGCAGTCCTCATAGGAATTCCTGGCGAACAGCATTTATCCACCATTAAGGAAGGAATGGAAGATGGTCTAAAGTACAAGTGAACATCTGAATGCTTAACCACACAAGTAATCCACCAGCCATTTAAAATTCATTCAGTATCTTTGCATTCAACCTAGAGTTTCCCTCAGAACTTAATAGAAACTGCTCAGAAGTTCTTGGCTATGGGGATGGCATAGTACCTCAGTAATGTACAAGAACTATGCAAGATGTGCCTGTTTTGTTTTTTTTTTTCCCAAATGCTCAGTGGAGATGGATTTATTAAGCGTAATCAAAGGTGAATGCAGAACAGCAAAGCTGAGCTTAGCACCAAGAATGGAGTCAAAACAGAGCTGGGAAAGATGACAGCAATAGGACCATTCCTTGGCATAATGACCACTCAGCACAGCTCAGCACTCTTGCTCCAGAGGGAGAAGGCCTCAGCAGAACAGAAATCAAACATTTCTCCTACACCCAACACCTTTGCCAGAAATGATTGAACTGCATGAGAGAACTACACTCCATCCTTCCTGGAAAGGAATAGAGCCCAGAATCACTGGTTAAAGAAGCGAGAAGAGAGAGCTCATGATTCTCTAAGTAACCTAATGGTTAGACTGTCAGTTCCCCTGCAAGGAGGAGGAAACCTGGCTGATGGTATACTCCCAGCGATTTCTGCTCTTTACCCCACTACCATCTTAACACACAGTCCACCACCCCAAGCACAGAACTCTGACTATGACACAGAACTTTTCTTATTTCTATGCAGTGTAAAAAGGTAGTAGAAAAAAGGCCTGGCTGAGATGAGCAGCAGTGAGGCAACACTGCCACTAGAGGGACTGTTGCAGATCAGGGACAACCATTAGGATTACAGCAACATACAATAAAAATATTAGGGAAATAACTTGGTATTTGCCTAAAAAAAACCCCATTCAACTGTGCTCTCTTTAAAAGCAAAAGAACAAAATAACCCAATTCCAGAACGTTACCTGCAACAGTATCTTCCTTGGCACTCTGTCCTGAATCAACTGACCCAAAGGAAGTGTCTTCCAGCAGGGATCCTCTGTCATTATTATACCCTTCTTCAGCTTCTCTTTCATCCAAGAAGTTGGCCTCTTCGTGCTCAGGTGGAACATCAACATCCCTTTCCTCCTCCTCCTCCTCGATAGGCTGTTCTGGTCTCTTATCTTCAGGCTGCTGAAATTCCTGATTGCTCTCACCAACGGCATTTGGGTTTCTGATGGAAACTCTGCCAGATTCAACCTCTTCTGCACCATCTGTGACAGACAGGAAGACATGAATTAAGCACTGAGCCAATGTGCACTTCCTACCCGCAGCTGTCTCCAGTGAAATACTGCATTTGACAAAATGATTTGGATGCTTTTCAAACACTTGAGTTTGCGTATTGCTTTCAATACATTCTGAATCAGCTTTCAGTAACATCTAATTAAATGTTTATATGGAATTTTATGCAGGATATCAACCTTATGCAAGGTATCAATGAAATATTTCAAAGTGAAATATTTCCATCATTCATGACTTCATCAGAAATCACATACTTAAAATGTACTACTGTAAAAGGAGTCTAGCTACGAGAGTCATCTTACCACCTTGCACATTCATTAGAAAAAAACAGTAAGTTTGCAGCAGACTCTACTGTTGGTTCTTCCCCCATCGAAAGATCTGTCTGTTCAGTATTTCTACACTTTTATGAATGTGGGCAAAACCAGGATGACAGGGACACCTGAGATTTTAGGTGCATTAACCACTAGGTCTCTCAACATCAGGTGCTTGTTAGTTCAGAAAAAAAAAAAAAAAAGACTGCTCTAAGCACTCCAGAAAATTCAGCACATTACTCTATATGAATCCCTATTTCTTGAGAGGAGGAGGTATAGACACAACCTGAATGGCTCCCTCTAGTTATATCCATACACAGACACCACTTATCTTACACAGAACCTGATCCGTAAGAGCAGACATGCTGAGCTCAACATTTTCTCTCAGGATTTGTCCCTGGGCCACCCATCACAATGCCAAAAATATACATTAAAAATAAGCAAAATCCCAGCAGATTCCACAGCCTCTTTCAATTCTGCTCCCTAACCCTCTTCTTAAAGCTCCTCTGGGTTACATAGTGTAGTCTGGGAGAGGGTTTTATTTCCATTTCATCTGCTTATTAACCAGTTTAACATCCTACCTTGAACGCGTAGATGATCATCTTCCTGTTCTGGAGGAGATGCAAGTGGGACACTCTCACTAGCAGACGAATATTTACTCCTTAAAGAATATATTAATTCTTGAATATCATCCATCAGTGCACTCTCCTCATCATACAAATCCATTTCTTTCACTACCTCCTCTTTATTTTCTACCACTCTGGAATCCAGCACTTTTCCTACAACATCCATAATGCTCGATTCTGAAAACTCAAGTATCTGGTCCAAAGCTTTTTCTGTATCTTCATTATTATGGCCTGCCTTCTGAGCAAGCTCCATCTCTACCTTCATGTCGTGAAACATTGCTTCTATCCTAACCACCTGCTGAAGCCCAAGGTACTTCCGCAGACGTATTACACGCTTTTCATCAAGAAAATCTCTTATTATTGTGAGCCGTTTCACAGACTCACTGAAGTCTGTTACAGTGTCATCTGTGGCTTCTGAGCTGTCAGCCGGGCTGGGGAAACGTGCAGATTGCTGGTGGTCATTTCTTGTATGCTCTGAATTTTGTACTTCTTTTGAGTCTTTGCTTTGGTTAAAGTCACTGCTGTCTTCAGCGTCAGGAGATTGGAAATTATGTTCTTCCCCTGCTGATGGTTCCTCAGCTTCAGAAGGCTCATCATCATCTTCCATGTTGTGTCTCATCTCATACAATTTAGCATCTTCACTCACTGGTACATCAGCTTCTTTGTTCCAAGTCTCGCTCGCATCTTGCGTGCTGGTAGGTTTTTTACCCTCTTCAGAAAATGAGTTTGTTTCCTCTCCTGTTTCGTAAGCAGGATTTGGGCTTTCTGAAGCAGCCTTGGTGAGTGCTTCTAATTCAGGGTTTGTACTTTTAACATTTAGTGTATCACCCTGTACATTTGCAGCCCTTGCTTGTGACAGCTTTGCACTTGCAGCATTCTCATCTTCCAGTAGCTCTTCCTCGTCTTGTTTCAGGCCTGCGTCATCTTCAGCAGCCGGCTCTTCAGACTGCAATTCTCTTCTTTCTTTGGCTAAATTTGTGCCAAGACTGTCTGAATCTGCATCCTCAGTACGAGCAGTTCCTTGCTGAGTAAGATTCTCTGTATTAGTATTCTGTGTAGCACTTTCTGATTTTTCTTCAGGGGACCTTTTCTCAATGCTTTCTTCAAATACTGTTGTCTTGCCAAGATTTCTTGAAAGCTCTTCATTCACATCTGACTCTGAATACTCAGTCTCATTTTCCCGTGGCCTAGATTGCTCAACAGCTTCTCTACGGCTTGGGTCTCTCTCCCCTGCAGGCGTTTCTTCCATGTTTCTCATGTTCATTTCAGGTTCCTTGTTAAGAGAGGTGGTTTTGTGATTTTCATGATCAGTCTCCCCTGCTTGTTTCAAACCTTCCTGGTATCTTGGAATTTCTTTCTCCACAGCAGGCATCCCATGCTCCTGTTTCTCTTTCAAGAGGTCAGTATATCCCAAGTCACTTTGAGATGCATTTTTTACCTCTTCCACTGATCTGGTTGGAACATCAACAAAAGGCTTGTTCTCAGTTCTTACTTTTTCCTTTGTTTTCTCCCATAACTTTTTGTGCTTGAAATCACTTTCCAAGACCTTTTCCAAAGTGTCATCCTCCACCTTTTTCTCATCTTTCTCTATTTGAGAAAGCAGCACTCCTTCTGGACTTTTGTTGATATTGCCAACAGATTGTTTTAAAGCATCTTGTTTGCTTTTAACAAATGATTTGGACTCCAGATCATATCCTGGACTAGGCAAAACATGAGGATCAGGCACAGTTGTACTCTTCAGCTTTTCAGTATGTGACTCAGTTCCATCAATGGCGAGCTGCTCTTCAGAATGTTCAGTTTTGTTTGTGTTTCCTTTTGAACTCAGATCACCTGTACCTACAGGTTCCTTTCTAAGGAGTTCTTTGGAGAGATGCTCAGATTTAGTTGTTGCTGGTGCTTCTCTTTTACTAATTAGCACCACCTCATCCTGTTTCTCTCTTGTTTGTTTGTATTCAGACCTGTCCACACTTAAACTATCATCCAACTTCTTACTCTCAGTGAAGGCATCCTTAAGTAATGCATCTGAATCAGGTTCTTGCTCATTGTCTCTTTGGTTATTTAGCTCTGTAGCACCCTTTGCATCTTCATCAGGTTCATGGTTTTGTAACTCAATGTCATCATTTTCATCATCCAGATCCATTGGGGATGTAATTTCTTCCTCTGACATAAAAGACAGCAAAGGAATTTCTTCAGACTCATCTGCAAAGTCTGGCTCTAGCTCTGCATCACGAGCATCAATGCTCGTATCTTCATCCACATCATCTTCCAGTGACGTAACAAGGCGAGTCACCTCATCATCTGATACAACAGCATCAGCAGTTGAGCCAAATTTTGTTTTCAAGTTCACAGAGAGCTCTCTGTTTAAAAGTGTATAGGCATTGACTTCTTCATTCTCTTTGTCAAGTTGGCTGGTTTCACCCTGAGGAATACTAGTATTTTTGGTATTTTCATATTCTAGCCCTTTTAGTTTCCCATGTAGCATTCCTTTCAAGTGCTCATGTGCGATTTGATCACCCTGAGAGTTTGCTTTATGACTACTGACACTGGAGTCCCCCCCAGTATTTTCAGTTCCTTCTATAAAAGAGCTATCTACTTCTTCTGTCATGGTGATGGCTTCCTTGTCATCTTCTGTGCTTAGCTCAGGATTGTCCATTTCCAAGGCATCAAGGGACTTTACTGCATCAACCTGTTCAATTTCCTCAGCACTTTCAATTTCTTCAGCTGGTTTTGTCCCTGGATCACTTGACTCAGTTCCTCCTTCATCTGCTATTGTCTCTTGCAATGACTTTAAAAGCTCATCCACATTATAGTTATCAAAATCATCCCTTCCACCATCAAAGCAAACAAAGTCTGTTTCCTGAAATGAAAAACAGTATGTAGTCACAAATACTATTCTCTTTATTACAGCGATGAGACCAAATCCATTTGATTGGTTATCAAAAGATGCAGCAGCAAAGTAAATTATATTAATCACACAGACTTTGAGTCCTTAACCAAAACCCTCTTTGAAATCAGTGGAAGTTTTGCTCTAGGACTCTTAGAAACCTAATTAAAAAGCTTATGGCTTAGTCACATCAAACTCCTCCTAGTGAGGAACAAAGTGGAAGTCAGCACTGGAGGTGACAGTATCATACTTTACTCATTGCATATATCCTCAATTAAAAATAAGTCTGTTGCTGAATGCCAGTGAAGAGAAGAAAACCAACACCACTAAGACTGTCACAATCTCTATTAGCTGTCTCCCCTCAGATGACCAAGTCCCCCAAGCAAGAGCTGCTGTCACACAGTTTCTGAAAAAGCCAGCAGCGCAAGCCATGGAACACGGTTTCATTAGGGTCTGAAGCTGCATCCACAAACAGGCGTTATTCACACACCTCTGGAATTACCAGCTATTAGTGCATGAAAGCCATGTATGTGTATGATGGTTGAAGGGCCAGTTCTAGAATCACAGGGCCAAGTGTATCAGGTTTTGTTTGCTTCCGATAGTATTTTAAACTTCCAAAGTTTGGGAAAAGAAGCAATTCTGAATACACACCAAACAACCTACATTCGAGCCAGCTAGCAGCATTTCTAGAGCTCAATCAAAACAGATTTTGTTAGAAGAAAACCAGAATATTCAGGAAAATGAAGATCAATGCTCACATTTTGGGCTGATGCATACACACCCATCCACATACATAGCTGCCCAAACATTCCACCACCCCAACATATATCTGCATAGAGGTAGCTGCTTACTAACAAAAGATAAGCAAGGATCACTGACATTCCCATTCTACTCCTCAGGGATTTTACTGAATGCTGATGTAAGAAACAGTAAGAAGCCAAATTAAAAAGTAACAAACAAGACTTACATCTGTTGGTAATTCTAGCTCCTCATTGGAATAATTATGATTTATTTCAAGTAAGTCCTTTGGAAAATATCCAAAATCACTTCCAACCTGCCAGAAAACAAACACAAACAAAAAGAAGTCAAGAATCTTTCAGAAACCTGTGACTATGTTGAAATCCTAATTACAGACACTAGTAACAAACACATCAAAGTCACTCTTAAATTTCTAAATGTAGTTTATTTAATACTGTGAATAAAAGAAAAAGATTAGTAATACCTCGTTTATGCAAGAGTCTTCACTGAGGTTATAAAACCTCAGTAAGGTTAAGTATAATATAATTTAAGTATAAACTTAAATTTCACAACACTCTTGTGGAGTTGGTTAAGTTTTGCTGTTCATGTGTTAAATCCTGACTTGTAACAAATTATTAGGAGAGTTGGAAGTGGCGCCCAGGCATTCTGGCTCATGTGCTTTACCGCTATTGAGTGCTCTCACTGGCACCACACATGCCTCAAGTATTTTCTCTACTAGTAAGCAAAAGAGGATCTTCAATAAGATTTACATCCACATACAATATTATAGCCTGAAATGTGCTCACTTTGTACTTAAGGGAAAAAAAGTTCTTAAAGCAGGTTTTAGGAAAATGCAGAAGGTAATAAGGTAATCTACTTTAAGACCTGTATGGAAAACATAACCCCTCTGCAAATGCACTGTTCCTCTTCAGTGACTAATACAAGCAAAAATCAGTTACAGATGGCTATTTTCAAGCAAGACAATGTGCTAAGCCAAGGCAAACAGCGGAAGAATCTCTCTTATCACTCACCAGAGAAGATCTACACAGTAATGCTCTTGCTCAGAGTTCTGACAACGGCTGTCAAGAAGCCAATATTAATAGATTGCTATCACTATGCAGATTAGATAATCCAGGCAATTAGAGCCTGGAGGACACACCTAGAAAGGTACAGAGTTCCTAGACAACTGAGACATCCAGGGTTAAAAAAACAAAAGAAAAGTGTTGTTCACTTTCACAAAGTTTTGTTATAGAAGGACAGTTGCCAATTTTCTTGGAGAGTTTGTTTGGAAAGAGCACTCAGTTGTGGAACACATTAATAAGGAAACCATGTATGCAGGTATATCAAAACAATTAGGGATGTATATACACATGTACTGTTACACTGATATCACTCAAATAGGTTAACTTGAGCTGAAGCTTTCTGAATTTCAAATGGCATAAGAGAGGAAAAATGTATCCAGTAAATAATACATACTAATAACTTATTTGATTATTGGGTTTTTTGGGGTGTTTTTTTTTGGTGGGGGTTTTTTTGTTATACAAGCAAAATAAGCACTGATACATTATAGGACTTTTTTTTTTTTACTATTTCTGACTCAAATCTTACTTTCCATAGCTGATACTCTGAAGTTTGTTACATATATATAAAAAGTTAAATAATCTATTACCTCCCCACCTTTTGTAAATACCTAGAGATACTCTCTTATAGAAAAACAATAATGTATACAGTTTTATTATTGGGAATGGGAAATTAAACTAGACAAGTCAAGTCAAAAGCCTGTCCTTGTGCAACAATACTATGATTTATTCTAAATTGGCCCATTTCTCTCTACAAACTTCTATTCCAGTTTTAAATTATTTTTCCGAAAAACAAAGGCCAAAGCTTCAAAGTAGCCTCCTTGCAGACTAATTTCCATGACTACCATTACAATTAGGCATCAAAATTTGAAACTCATTTAGTGTAATCCCAGCTGCTGACCACACAAGTTCTCTGCAGTGACCCAGTTTGCCACTTATGTGGTTTACAGGCCATATGGGATCTCCCCGCCCAAAATTTAATTTGCTCCTCTTCCTACAAGTCCTCTCTTGTAAGGGGAAAAATGCCTCATTGTGCAAATAAATGAAACATTCTTCATTCTCCACAGACATGATAGAGAAAAGGCACCATGAATGCCAAGTAAATAAGGGAGAAAAAAGTGCGTCCTTCACTTTCTTCCCAGCTAAAATTCCATGAGTGGACAAAATACATGTACAGCATCTGTCCCCAGCAATGCCCATCTATGATAGCCAGCTGTGGCAGATTCACCAACCACCACTGACCAAGAAGCCAGACCCTCACACCACCTACCCTCTGCGACAGAAAACAGGCAGCTGGGAACAAAGATACTCAAATGTTTTTAATCTTAAAGCTCACATCCCCAAAAGCATAGGCAAGACAGGTACCTAAAACTGCAGACATTGATCAAAGTTGCTTTGGTCTGCCCTTGCTGAATGCTGGCATGGTTAAGAAAACACAGAAACAATAGGAAAAAATTCCCCGATCCTCTGAGTCCTCCAGACATACTCTGTCTTCCTGTCTTACCTTAAATTTACCCCTCCTGTCTTCCTTTTTATTACCCTGTGTATAAGATTTTGAAAAAACAAAACCAACCAAACACAACTAACGATCCCCAAAAAGCCACTATCTGCAGCCAAGTCCATTTCTTGTAATGTGAGGCCAGAAATAGTTTTCTCAACCTTGAATCAAAGGAATAAAGTTCATCCCTTTGCCATAAGATAAAATAATAATCTTCTGCAGCAATTATTTCAAGTGTCTTTGATGAAATGTTTTGTTAAAAAGCAGCACGTTTTACTTGGAATTATCTGAAGTGTTTTGGAGTTCTGGACCCTGCTCAAGATGAGGGCAGAGTACAGGAGAAATGCATAGGAGGAAAATCTACATAACACAACTTGACAGTGTAAACCACGTGAGGAGGATGCTGAATAGGTAACTAGTTTTAGAGCAGGACACAGTGCAGTGGACAACTGGGTGTGCTTAACCTTTGAGTTTCGGGGAAAAAACCCCATCAAGTTATTTTCACAGAACTGACAAATCCATGAAGTTTGTAACATAAAAACCACTATTAAATAATGGTCATAGCATATTGTCCAATAATTTGGCTTTGCTTTATTAACAAGGTTTAGACAGCTCTGCTAAAGCCTGCATGCCATATAATGTATAGAATATATACTATAACTGGGTTCCAGAATTCTTTCACATGCAAAATACTCACTAAAGTCTATGGAAGTTCTGCAGGCAATAAAGTATGCAAGACTGGGACCATAAAAAAAAGAGTATCTATTTTGTTAAAAAACAGCATGTTTGCTGACACAGGGCAAAAAAAACCCCAACAGCAATAGCTTGAAAAGGGCGGAGTCAGTTAGAAAAGCAAAGGCAAATAAAGCTCAGACCCAACTGCTATAGATTTTTCAGCCTTGGTGAAAGGCTCTCTTCTTGTCAGATCATTTCCCTTCAGGTTAGAAATACTATTGTATTTTTCATAGCTACTTAAAATCAATTTCAGGATTAGAGCCTGTATTTACAACTTGTTCAAAATAAGCCCGAGGTTGCAGTAGTTGAAGCTTCTCACACACACATTCCCCTAACCTCTGCCCCCATCTGAAGATCAAAATACCAGTTAGCCCTTGATTTCATAGTTTCCGTTATGCCCTAATAAATACATTCCCAAAAGACTTTGTAGGCAGTAGGGTAGATGCATAGGATCAGGTGATACACACAAGCACACAAAATCAGGGGATGAGATCCCAAATAGGCTGCAGCAAATGGTAGCACCCCTGCCCCTGGAATTTCTTCGCTCGCAGACCTCTCTACATAGACTGTTTTTAATCAGCAAGCAAAAGCCTCCCCCTAGCTCCAGGACTGAACACAACAGGCACTGCTGGTCTGCATAAATCAAGTTGCCCAGACAAAATCTGGCACAGGAGAGACCCCAGCACTATCTGCAGGTCAGGGACACAGTCAGACGTGCCAGTACCCTACTCAACATGCGACAGTGGTGCCTCCAACCCCACTGCAGCCTCTGCATGCTCGCTGTTGCAGTATTACCATTAATACAGAAGCTGTCAAGCAAACTGGGGTGAAAAGAAATAAACATTACAGCCACCAACTGAAAGGAATTAGTTTGCCATCACACAGAAAAAGAGAGTAACACAACTTAAAAATGACAAGAAATAAAACAGAGCTTTGCGATTCTTTTAGACCTGCCAACTTCAGCTTTTGCTTGTTAAACTCAAGGCAAACATCCTTTTGACTCAGAGGCACACCTAACTGTTGCATGAGCTTCCTATCAGTGAATAGTTAAACTGAGCATTAATTCAGCAATTACCTTAAACCCGCTGTCTGATCTTGCAGCCTGCATTACACCTTGCTGTAAGATGCAAAATTGGCCCCACACTGCTACTCTGTATCTCAAGAACTGGTGGCCCTGGAAACCTGTACCAGCTAATTAATCAGATTATTTATGGTACAGTACATGTCAGAAGGGAATTACCAGCATGATACAATTATAAACTCTTCTTTAACCACGTGCTGCAATTTTCTGCTCTCTTCTGTATCATTCTAATTGGATTCAGCTCCAGCTGAGCGCTTGGCTGTCCACACCCAGCCTGAACTGGTTAGAGAAAGTGATACATCCTGCTTTCCCCTAAACCACTAGTCTCACAGTCAACACCCAGGTGCTGCTTCAGCAGCCTAGACCACTGCTGCAGGCAATAGTCTACACATGGTAGAACACCAGAATAAGAAAGGATTGAAGCAAGTGATTTGGACACAAAAAGGCACATAGAAATGTGTAGAGGGGGCAACAGGGAGACAGTCCAAGCACCCTCCAGAGCACCAGCATTTTCAAGGGAAATCTATACAAATGGCTCTTCCTCCAGGGTATGTCAGTTCTGTTTCTGCCAAGCAAATAAGATGTTGAGGACACTCCTTTCCCATTAACCCTCTCTGTACTGCCCAAAGCCAACACCAACTCACAGACAAGGCCACTACTCTCCAAGCTGCTACAATGTGTTGCTAAAACTCAGAAACAGACCTTTTAAAAATGTAATTTTCCTTCATTCCCTACTGTTTAGGAGGTTTTTTTCCTCCTCCAGACCTGCATGCAGCTTAGATAAAAAGGTGAGGACATCAGGTGAATATTAGTAAGAGAAACACGATTAAAACACGCAGATGGAATGATATTTAGCAGGATTACACAGAGCACAGGATGGAACCACAGCAGGGGTAAAACACAAGCATGGGCTTCAACCTCTCTAGCTGGGAAGGGAAGCTCAGCTTCCCAGCAGGCTCATGGGCCACCACTTACTACATACAGGGCCGCAGTGGGAGGTTTTCAACGTAAGGACAGTTTTCTAACAAGTTTTTAGCACACATTAGCATTGCCCATTTTCCACAGCACTTAATGCCATAAGTTTGATTAAACCACATCCCATTTCAGACTGGTCTCAAGACAAAATGGCATTCATTACGTTACTTAGCTATGTTCAAAACCTTAAGCGTTCTCCTATGACACAAAATGAAGGAAAAAAGATGACCAACAGAAAGCGCCAAGAAGGGCAAACAGAACAAATGTTTTAGAGTACTTACGCTTCCAGCCCAAAGCTCTGTTGATTTTCCTATTAGTTTGTAATAGACGTACACCGCTTCTCCCTTCTTAAAATTTACGAAGCGACAATCAGGACCTTTAAAATCCTGCATTGCCTTCCCGCGGCACATTAACACTGTCCAAAGAAAACAAAAAGAACAGCATTACTTAAAAAAATATGAAATAATAAAACAGTTTCACGACAGGGGTTTTTGCTAAATGCCAGAAAACAAGACCTCCCCGCAGACACCAGTTCCCTGTTTTGTAGATTGGATCAAGAGATAAGAATTTTACTGAAAGCATAACTAAAATAAGAAACTAAAGAAAGAGCAAGCTTACTGATCGAGAAAGCACTTGAGAATTCCATTTCCAAAGTATGCTATAAAGCTAATTATTAATATTAAATTAGACAACTTGAAAGATGACATCCGAGTCCTAACAAATGAGTCCCGAAATTACTGAGCGCATGAACAACACCCAAAGAGGAGGTTTCTTAGAAGAGGATTTGCAGAGGGGGGAAAAAAAAAAAAACAAACCGACAAAACCAAAACCAAATAAAAACCCAAGGAGCTGTGGGCATCTGAAAACTTGGTCGAGAGGAGGAGAACGACGCGTGCTGGCACCGCGTTCTCGTTTTCCCGGTTCTCCTCAATTCCGGTGTCAGAGCAAGAGGACGAAAACGACTTTGGGCAATGCCCCCGAGAAACACGCGACGTTTGCATCTCTTCCCGTAACAACTTCTCGGCGGCGAGAGGCGGCCTCCCAGCCACGCCGAACACCGGGGGACCGGGCAGCGACCCGCCGGGCGCCCCCGGGCCAGGGTCTCCCCCCACCCCCAGACCCCCAGGGAGGGGCGCGGCGCGGCGCGGCGCGTCCCCACCACCCCCGACTCACGACTGCACTCGGGGTCGGCGCAGCGCTTGCGCTCAGCAAAGCGGCGGCCCAGGTCGGGCCCGGCGGCGGCGTAGAGGAGAGAGGGCGGCGGGGGCAAGAGCAGCAGCAGGGCGACGAGCAGCCGGGGGTCCGGCGGCAGGGCTGCGGCCATGTTGGCGGGCGCCGGCGGCGGGGAGGGAGCAGACACGTCAGCAAGCGCCGGCGGGAGGGAGATGTGGCGGGGGAGGGACCGGCCTGGCCCCGCCGCCACTGCAGGAGGAGAGCGGCGCCCGGACCCTCCCTCTCTGCCTGCCGGCGGCATCCCAATCCCGCCCCCAGGACCGCCGTTCATGGCCCTTTTTTCAGGCTCCCTCCTAGCAAGGGCCTCTCCCCGCCCTGGAGAGGTGAGAGGGAACGTCCTTCCCCTTATTTGTGCTTATTAATGGCGGTTTTCTCTAGCAGAGGATCATTGAAGTAACAGGAATAGCCCAGCGGTCTGACCATGGTGTAGAAAAGGTCCAGTTGCCCCTGTCCACCCTCCACCCAACGGTGCAGCAGATCCAACCTCCACCTCGCTGCTCTCCCTCCTGTCCCACCAAGAAGTTCACACCTCCGCTTGAGGGAAGCGACCCTCAACGAGCAGTTGTGTCATCTCTCATGGTGACCTCCGGAGAGTTTGAGGTTAAACCTGCGGTAAACTCACTCACCCGTAGTCCCGCTGACGAAAGTGCAGGCAAATGAAGGGTTTCACATCTAACTACTGAAAGCGCAGGCTCCCCAGCTAGCATGGCCATGCCCTTCTGTAGCTTCGGCTTCTACTTGCTCCTACATTTTTAACTACGAATGTTTGCAAAGTAAACTTACAAGTGTTCTTGTGTTTAGGATTACCTCTTCTTCACATCCATTGCTTTTATATAGCTTTAGAGATCTAAACTGGCAGATCAATGGCAGAAGTCACAAAGGTCATGTACAGGAGAAACACAAACAAAACTTCTCCCTCCTCTTTTTCAGACCCATGTTATCTGTTCAGAACAGCCCCTGACTGGATGAAGAAAATAAAAGACGCAGCTACGGAGAGGTAAGTAACATAAAAAGGTCTTCTTGCTGATTATCAAATCGCCCAATTTTGTTCTTCACTTTCCAAAGGGCAAATTCTGAAGCTGTTGCTAAACAAATAAGCGCTTGGCAGAACTGAGGGTCAAGGTGAAGGATTCTGCTTTGTCAAAAGCATGTCAAAGGACAACTCTGGACAGATGTTTGTTTTGGTTGGTTTTTTTTTAAGAGCCCTTTTAAATGATGTATCACAAAAGTTAGCGATCACCACTGCTACTTGCATTAGTGGCACTGCTTGTGTTTGCATCATATCCTCATGATTACTGGTTTTTGCTCTGCATACTCTCATTTCCACAACCCCATCATACAGGGCCTGAGATACCATCTTGGTTACTGCTACATAATCTCAGAAAAATATGTAAGCATTTAATTTTAAGCCCACATCTAGAGCAGTTTAATATTTAATCACAATATGAAAAAGCATCAAGGCAGAAATAGGTATTTTCCTCAGTGCTGCAATGAATGGCTTCTGTACCTCTTTGCCCAGTGTACCTTGTGTAATGGAGAAAATTGGATGATTCGTGTCAATAAGAAGTGACAACAGGGGGTTGCTGTTAAAAGGGAACAGGTAAACCAATCTCTTAAGATGTTTTGCTTTAATAAAAGCACCAGATCAGGTATAGAAAGGTACCAAATGTATTTTGCCCTGCTGGGGACTCGGCCCTCCAGGACATCATCCCTGCTCCCACTGGATACAGGCCTGGCTGAGGCCTGAGTTGTAAATGTCCTCATAAATCCTAGTTTAGTAGCCTTGTAAACTGTAGTTTGTCTTACATAGTTGTAAGTTGTGTTTTGTTTTACATAGTTTGTCTTACATAGTTATAAGCTGTGCTTTGCCTTGCATAATTGTAAGCTGTAGCCTGTCTTACATAGCCTTGAGAGTTATCAAGGTTCTCATAAATCCTGTGTAGTCTTGGTCTTTGTAGATAAGGGAAACTAACTCCCAGACAGGGAGGAATACAGGAGAGCCTCCCACAGACAAGCCAGGTCACACCAACCCTGTGATTTCATCGCAACTCATCATTTTGAGACAAGAGGTGAAAAGTACATTGCGAGGAAGACTGGGGGCCTTCCTCCTGAAGACCCCGGCCCACGACCACCAGACACCAGTGCGCAAGTACCAAAGGGAGGAGACCTATGATAATGAGTCCCTGGACCTGATTATAATAATCCAACCCCACAGAATGAATATGCAGTTAACGCTGTTGGATATTCATGATTTAGTGTGATAAATGCCTGCCTGCTTGACATCTCGGTGTGCGTGCTGGTGGAGCGCAGACTCCCCGCGCACCCAGCGCTGCTTGCTCATTCCCCATCACTAATAAATTTTTATTTTTCTATTTAAAGACTATTTGGTCTCATTTATAACACTTGGACATCCTGCCATTTCTTACAGCCTGGTCCATCCTGAAGTTAAGGAAACATCCACACACTATAGGAATGCAACGAGTCATTCACCCAGTGCCCAGACATGTTCTCCAGGCCCAGGGCAGGATTGTGGCTGTAGCACGCAGCATTGCTGCCAGCCCCCCTGGAATTTTGTTGATGTGTTTGTATTTCACATCCTGTAAATGAGGTGATACCTATTTGCTATTGCTGATATCAGCTGACAAAAATCTCTAAAGAAGCTTAACTCATAAAATGTAGAGGTCAATTTTATCACAATTTACAATATGAAATATATTCAGCAATGTTTTATGATGACTGTACAAATGAAAAACAAGTCATTTTTCCCTTGACATTTACATTTCTTTTGGCTTAATGCCCATCCCGATCTTTAGGTTCGGTTGCTTCTAAAGACTGAGCTATTCAGTAATTTCCCATCAGTATGAGGTTATCAAGCTTATCTTTATTAAAACACAAATATAAAAGCTAATGGTGACTGTGGTCATAAAGACAAGGGCATGAAAGGGAGATGTGAAAAGTAACAAGATTACATATCTGTTGCAAAATCATTGCCTTTATTGTGTAATAAGTAGCTCACAGTCAATATGTATACACGAGTTTACCACTGCAATCGTCCAGTATTCCCTACAATTTCCAGTATTTATTAACATACCCAGCTTTCCCCAGTCACGACATAACAGACAAATATTTCACTCAGTTCAATTTAGATACTTCAGACAAAATTTCCTTCATTCTTCAACCTTGATCTTGGAAACAGATGTATTCCAGTATGAAAGCAGTCCTGCTGTAATGTGAGTAATCTAACATTTTGTAAGTGTCCACAGTTACAAATAAGTTCTCCCAGCTCTCCTGTACTAAAATAACTAATACCCATTAATGAGATCAATTGGCTAAGTTTACATAAGAATCAGCAAAGACTCTTGCTAGTGCATGACAGAGGAAGGTAAAAACAACAAGCCAAATGTAAGCATGCTTCTAAGCAAATATGAGATTTTTGATAAATAAAGTGAGGTAAATTGGCTAGTGAAATTAGGGCACTGACCTAACAGAATGTTGTAGGAAGTGACACTACGCTTGGGGAACACCAATGATCAGTGAGACATGTATGAGGTAAAAATTATAAAGAAGTGCCGCCACATTAACAGTTTATCAGCAAGTTAGCTATCAGTTAATAATACGGAATACTTGTAAACTGAAATGCTGGTGATATGTTGGAAGAACATAGAAAAAAAAAAAGGGGGGGGGGGGGGAACTTCTGTTATCACCACAGATTAAATGCCATATGAAGGTATGATACTGAGGTTAAATGTCTGAATGCTACAGACAACTGTTCAGCCTTGTACTCTTCCCCTGACACTCATTATTGACCACAGCTGAAGCAGGGTACTGGATTACATGAACCTTTAATTTAAGCCAGTTTATTATTGATTCACCCTCGCATGCTAGAGCCGTTCTGAAAAGACACCTGTAAATTACTTGGAAAACTGGACTTTACACGTTCCAAACGCTCCAAAGCCAAGTCAGTTGCCAAAGGTGATTTAAAGAAACAAGCTCCAGCACCGATCTGTACAAACTGTACCCCGTGGCCCCGTGACCCCGCCCCTTCGCTGCGCATGCGCGCGGAGGAAAGTGCCTCTACCATCATGGCGGCGGCGGCGTCGCCCGGCTTCCTCGATCCGCACGCGCGAAGTCTCTCCCCTTGCCATCATGGCGGCAGCCGCGCCATCTATTTTTCCTGTGTTGGCGCATGCGCGCTGCCAGCGTGAGGGCGCCGTGGCTGTACGCAGAGCACCAGCCGAGGCTGGGTACCGGAGCTCGGTTTGGCTGTCTTAGCTCGGGGCGAATAGAGGCTCGCGAGGTCTTCCCCTAGCGAGATCCTTTCCCCCCAGACTCAATGATGCCCGCTGCCCGCTGCAGCCGCAGGCGGTGAGGAGCCGGTAGCGCGGGAGTCAGGGCCGTCCCGCGGCGCCATGGACAGCTTCCTGGAGGAGGAAGAGGTGGTGGCGCCGGTGAGGTGCCCTCCTGTGCAGGCGGGGAGCGCCCTGCTGCCAGCCCTGCACCTGCCCTTTCTCTCGTCGCACCTCTACAAAACAGGTAAGGGCGGAGTCGCCTGGCGGCGAGCGCGGCCCCACCGATTCCCTCTAGTTCTCGCTCTGCCGCCGCGGCTTCCCGGGATCCCCATTCCCGTTCCCCCCGCCTTCCGGCCTTGAGGGAGGAACCCTGCTCCCAGGGTGGCTGCCGCCGCTGTACTCCGCCTCCCCTCTGCCTTCGCCACTCGCTGCCATCCTCCCGCCGAGGAGGTGATTGGTGTTCCCGCTGCCCTCAGCGCCCTTCCCGGGCCCTGGCAGCGTGCGGGTTGCTTGAGGGCGGCGCCTACGCTGCTCGGAAAAGAAAGGCCGGTGAGGTGGTGGCTGGTAACGAAAGCCTTGTGGGTGCAGGTGACCCTCAGACCTACGGAGACATTGTTTCAAAGTAGCTGTGCAGTGAAACGCTTCACATCAACTGTGTCCCTATCAGGTGACTTCTCAGCGGCTTACTTAGTAGGCTTTGCCTACAGTAGCCGTGGTCCTTGCTGTATTTAATCTTGTGGTGCTCGCTGTGGGTTTTATTTTCTTAGCACTCAGAACCATTGTGGTTAGAAATAGATGTGAAGGCTCGGCCTATATAGGTAGGTTGGTTAGAGGTAATTTTGTAGAATGCACTGCAGTAAAACTGCCTCAAGCCAGTGTTTTAAGTTTTTAACCTTGCCTGCATGGTGGTTTGGCGAGCTCTGCATGTCCTTCACTGAAGGCTCTGGTGGTTTGAGCATTGCTTGATGCAGTGAAAAACTCAATAACCGAAGTTATTAAGCAGGCATTCTTTATTTTGCAGCGCCAGACGCACAGGGGATCACTCCTCCAAATGTGCATACCCATGCAAGCTGGGTACACAGTTTATATGCAGGCTAAACATACATCTTCATTATATTTCCTAGAAAGGGTAGTCTTATACTAATGAGTTCCTAGAATTCATTTACATAGTCCAAGCATGCGTAATAAAATTAGGGTTAGGGTCTTTTTTCTCCTCAGTGGTCTTCTATGACGTTTGGTGGACATTTACTTCATCTTCTCTTCTTCATCACTGTGTTCCTTTAGTGACCTAAAGCCTAAAATCCTTATTCTTGCTGTTTCTTGTCTGCTCAGCATGCTCAGGTGCCTCAGGACATCTTGTTGTCCTGTTCCTGGAGATAATCACTACCCACAAGGTTATGAATTTCACAGTATGTCCCACCTATACAACTACCCCTCTATTGTTGTTACTTATTCAAAGGTTAGTAAGACACTACCAGACACCCTGTCTCCTGCTTTCAATTCCACCCTTTTGTATGCACAGTGCGATTTTTTTTTTGCTATGATAATAAAGCTTCATTATTAATATCTTTTTAAAATATTTTCCTGTCTCTACCTGGTGTTTAATTCTATTGCCTTTCCACTCTTCATAATTATCTAATTTTTTCTTGCAACACCAAAGGGTACAGTGAATCATTATACAAGTTAGAGCAACCAAAATAGCAAATCCTACTGTGAATGCAAAGATATGTCTTCCAAAGCTAAGTTTGGAAGCCATGAGGTCAGTTTTTCCCAAAGTTCCCTAAGTCCCAAGATAGTATCATCTTTACTGTTTTCATGAAAAACTCGAGTTTTCTTCTACAATTCACCCAAATTCCTCGATTCTTCTCTCCTGGTTTACATATACACAACGACTCTGACTGATAATTGTACAAACCCCTCCTTCCTTCAGGGTCAGTAAGTCCAGTGCCGTTCTGTTCTGTAAAACTACTTCTGAGAATGAATTTACCTCTATCTGCAGACCACGGATGGCATCCGTAGTGATGTTAAATATATTATCCAGAGTGGCTGAAATAGTCACTACAGCTTTCTCAAGTTCACTGACCCCTAACCAAGCGAAAAACCATCTCACAAAACTATGTAATCCTGTTCTCCTTTTTACTAAGGGATTCTCCTCTTGTTTAGATCTTATCCAGGGTGTCCACAGAATTCCTAGGGGAGGTTGTGAATGATTATAAATCTTATTTTGAGGGATTAAGTGCCCAATTGTACATATTCCCTTCCATTCTGCAGGGAGTTGCTTCCTACTAATTCCATCTCCACACAACCACCAATACCCATCAGGTAGCTTACAAGGCCTGCTGGTGGCTGTGAGGTTGGCCCCATAGAAGGTTACCACACTGTGCCATCCATACTGGTAAGGTCGATTTCCCATCGTGTCCTAACCTTGGTTTGCATAAGTTTGCAATTGTGTGTAATTACAAAAGTCTATGTACGTAACATTCAATCCTGTCAAATTCCATCTACATACCAATTTTCTGCTTCTTCTCAGGGAGATTCTTTCGGGTCCACCCGGCCAGAGTATACAGTCTCTATGGTTTCCACGCAGTCATGCGTGGGTGGTTCTGAAGCTTGACTGTTGAGAAAGGAAGCTGTGTTCACAACATTAGCTACTTCAATTTTGATGTCGTCAGATTCAATTAAGATGGCTTGATATTTCAAAGACCTCAAAGGGGAAAGCCAGTGGTTCCCTTTCTGTTCTAATACCGCAGATACTGCATGAGACACTGAAACAGTTATTTGTTGTCCCATAGTAAATTTTTGTGCCTCCTGTATATTCAGAATCACAGCGGCCACCGCCCATAAGCATCTGGGCCACCCTTGGCTAACTTCATCCAGTTGCTTGGAGAAGTAAGCTCCTGCACGTTTGTAGGAGCTTACGTCCTAGTTGCTGGGGCAAAACTCCCAATGCCATTCCTTGTCTCATGAGAGAGAATAACAGGAATGGCTTGGTTACATCAGGCAGCCCTAAAGCAGGAGCATGTATCAGTTCTTTCTTCAATTCCCTGAAAGTCTTCTGCACCTCTGGGGTCCAGTTTAGATCTATTGTGCTCTCTTTTACAAGCTCATACAGAGGTTTATCTATTGTCCCATAGTTGTATATCCAAAGCCGACACCAACCTGTTATTCCAAGGAAAGTTCTCAGTTCTTTTACTGTTTGGGGCAGCGGGGTTCTGCAGATGGCTTCTTGCTGAGCTGTGCCCAATTCTCGCTGTCCTCCAGATATCTCATATCCTAAACAGGTGACTTGTCATTGTATTAGTTGAGCTTTCTGTTGAGAAACTTGATATCCAGTTAATCCCAGAAACTAACATTCCACGTTACACAGTCTTTCTCTTCCGTGGTTGCTATGAACAGGTCATCTACATACTGTAATAAAGTTCCATCTCCTGAAGGTGGGTTCCAGGATTCTAAATCTCGAGCCAGTTGGTTTCCAAATAGAGTGGGGCTATTCTTGAATCCTTGGGGCAACACTGTCCAGGTTAATTGGGTTTTTCGTCCTGTTGAAGGATTTTCCCACTCAAAAGCAAATAGGTTCTGGCTCTCTTTGACTACTGGCAGGCATAAAAATGCATCCTTTAAATCCAAAACTGTAAACCAAATTTAGTCATTTCAGTTTTGTTAATAAAGTATAAGGGTTTGCTTCCACTGAATGGAGATCTTTTACAAGCTTGTTAATTGCTCTCAGGTCCTGTACCACTCGGTAGGACCCATCAGTCTTTTTAACTGGCAAAATGGGCGTATTGTGTTCTGATTCACATTCCACTAGTAATCCACACTTCAAAAATTTCTCTATGATTTCCTCCATTCCTTTTCTATCATCTGATTTCAAGGGTTACTGCTGAAGATGGACTTTATGAACACCTTCCTTCAGTTCTGTTTTTATAGGCATTGCGTTCTTTGCCCTTCCTGGGCCCAAACACCTGGGTATGTCTGATTTATTATTTCTTCCTTCCATGGAGAATCACTTGTTCTTACTTATTCAAAGGTTAGTAAGACACTACCAGACATCCTGCTTCCTGCTTTCAGCTGGAGGGGCATGTTGACTGTGGCATACAGCTGTGAGCTTTAAACAGATGTGGAAATGAGGTTTCGGGTTTATGCTATAATAGGAGTTGAACCAGTGTCCAAGTAAAAAGGGTAAGGGGCCTCATTCCAGTTTTGTACTCAAAAGAGAATAATTCTCTACAATTATCTTCCTTTTTATTGGAAATTGCTTAACTTTTGGTACTGCAATGGCCTGTTTGTTCATATGCAAATTGTCAGCATGGTGGGGTCACAAACTTAGATGATAGTGAGTAAGGGAAGAGAGTTGTCCCCAAAATGTAACAAGGTACTGTGAAGTTATCAAAGCATTGTGGTCTTCTAATTCTAGTAGGGAAGTAGTGCGTAATAACTAGCTTTTCATTGTTTCAAGTGTCTGCAGCTTTGTGCTGCTTGTGGAAAATGCCATTTCATATTTTATTTCCAACTTCTGCCATAGTTTTCCTTCCCTGCAGACAAGTAGGTGTGCTTAACTGCAAAACCACATAGCTTAAGATGACTATCTAGAGTCTGAGAAAGATCACATAAGAGAAATGGTCAGCATGTTACCTAAATAAGGGCTGTGACAGCTGTTAGCTTGATTGTTTTTTTTTAATTTGTTTGTTTAGCATCTTCCTGTGAACACAAATTAAACTTCAAGAAGAGCAAGGAAGTGTGTTTAAGTTACATTCAGGATGCCATGCTACAAAAGCAGTGGAAAAGGGCTGCGGAGTTCCTGACCTTCTATATCGAGTCACTAGAGAAAGACTTTTCTAGAGAACATGTGAATCCATCAGAGGTAAGCCAATGTCTCTGATCAGAGTTCTTTTGAAATTGAAAATATACTTGCAAGAAGCATCTGTAATACTTCAGGACCAACATTTATCTTAACTAACTAATAACAGGCTTGAAATATTACAAGTAAGACCTGAAATGTCAGGCATCTTTCACATTGAATCTCCTAAAACCAAATAAACAACTATTTGGGTGCTGATTTAGAAACTCTTAGATGGCAGGCTGTAGAAAGTACAGCAGACCTCATCATGGTACAGCGTGCTGCCTTTAGCACTACCACTCACTAACCAAAAGTCTGCCTCTGCACAGGCTGTGCCTCTGCTGTGGTTTTAATCAATCTTGCTGGAGCTTGAATTCTGCTGAGATCTCCCTTTCAGGGGTGCTGAGAATCTGCAGTGCTGTCTGATGTTTTTCCTGACAGATTGCTCAGTGCCCCTGAAAGGTTCTTCTGGGCTTATAGGCTGATTTTATGGGATTTGTTGTTTTTTGGCCTTTCTTTTGGGTTTTTTTTTTTTAATGTAGGCTCTTGACAGAACAGATGAAAAATTGGCTTGGTGTAAGTTAATTCCCTCAGGAGTGTAGCTATGAAAAATTATCTCGGAGGAGTCTTCTAAAATGGAAAAGCAGTAAATTTGCTGCCACTGTCATGCCATCAGTCAGAATCTGTTAGCAAGTTAGCAGCCTATTTAGGTTGTTAACAGCTTCTCTAGTACTTGTAAAACTCCCAGCAGGTGCTGAGAGAGATGCAAGAGGAAAGGGATCAGAGCTGTTAAATAAATGAAGTACTTGAATATGGCTAGCCTGATGGAATATCTGGGTATGTTGTAAAGGCAGACCTTGAAAACAAGTGCATATAGATGGAATGCTACATCTAACTGGAAGTAATCTTTATTACTAAGTTCAAAGTATCATTTATACCTTGTGTCTCAGTGGGATCATATGAAAGGAAACATGATTTTTCAGTAACAGGAGGGGGAACCTTCTGACAAATGCCATTTTCATAAGTTTTGCTGAAGTGCTGTGTTTATAATGAGCAATTATAAAACACCCATTGAATGATTGTAAAAGTCCTCTACTAGATGAATATGTAGGTTGCTGTAGCAGCAGATAATAGTATTACTTTTTTATTTGTAATTCCAATGTACACTTTTTCACCTGTTAAAGTAACTGTGTTTGATAAGAGGATATATATGCTGTAGCCATTTTTGTACTAAGGTTATATTTGAATCTCTTTCTCCCCATTGATAGATGATTTGGAGAATAGGAGCTGAAATTTTGTGCCATCATTCCCGTGGCAGTGTGAGAGAGTTTAACTCTTTCATAGAACAGATGAAAACTTTAGCAGTAAAAAGGTATTTGAAGGTGAGTGTACCTAATGCAGTCTCAATAATTTTCCATGTTTACCTGAACTCATTAGTTTCAGAAATGTATTTCTGACAATAGTGTAAAAAAACCCCAAACATCTGAGTTACCAATTGCATGATATATTAAGGGTTGTTCTCTACCTAACCGTGTCTATGTATTTGATGGCAGATGTGTATTGTCAGTCCTTAGAAGTGCCTTTAATTAAGATCTTTTAATATTTGAATTTGAAAAAGTTAAATTATTTTTCATGCATACCTCAGTATCATCTAATTACACATTAACTCCTGAAAAGTTTTGTTTCCCCATCCTTAGTTTGGCCACTGTGCTCCTGACTAAACAGTTGGACTTAAATTTTGCCATTGTTACCTGCCCACTTTTTGAGTAGCTAATCTGAATATAAACCAGTAGGCTTTATACTGTGGACCCCTGTGTCACCAGTACAGCTGTAGCTGTTTTTTCTTGTGCCTCATTCAAACCTATATTGTTTTGGTTTGATGATGATGCTTCTGTCTTTCATTCTGTTGTATCCATTCAAGGTCTTCAGCAGAAGTCCTGTACAAGAGTTTAGTAGAGCTAACTGAAGGTTTAGACTTCTATCCAGTGCCTAATCAACATGATAGGGTGGTAGGACATCCCTCTTTCAGGTGACCTGCAGTTGGGTAGCAAAATGAAAAATCAGCAAATGTAACTCAGCTGCATTTCCTCAAGTCATTTCTGGATCATCTTAAATAGACCCAGCACTTCTTAATGACAAGCATGTTTTTGAGATGACTGCTTTCTGCTGCCTTGATAAGTACCACTGATGGGTGACTTTCTGCCCCACAGCTCCTAAGAGCTTCAGCCCTTTCCCTTCCCAGGGATATATCTTCGTGTATGATATGCTTTTAATTACTAATGTTTCTCCAGCATCTTCAGGCAGAAAAAATTACTTAGGTTCTTGGCTCATCTCCCTGCCCACAGTGACACTTATATTCTCTCATTCTTGCATTTTTCTCCAAAATTTCTTGTAAAGATACTGTTTGGATAAAGGAATATGTGTAAAATGCTCTTCTAATTAACATACCTTAATGTGTTTGCAATGTTTTCTATGCATGTTAGTAATGAGTCTCTTCTTTCCCCACTTTACTGTTTTGCTGGGAATCTCTTTATTTGTAATGTGAAATGCTGTGGTATGGACTGTTTCAATTGCAGGTTTGCTTAGAGCATGTCTTTCATCTCCTGTGTAATGGACTAATAGATGAAGCTTACCAAAACCTGTCTCTGGCAGAAAGCTGGAGATTTGGAGAACAAACAGTCATTCAGGAAAAAGAAATGAAACTGATTCAGGCTTACAGGGGACTATTGGACTACTATAGCTGGTCTAAGCAGAAGAACATCCTGTTAGAGCATGGTGAGTGTTTTTTGTATTGAGCTGTAAACTTCAACTTGCTTGCTCATGCAGACACCATGGCTGGCAATGACACCTTTTCCTTTAGATTTAAAAACTTGATGGTATGGATGGTACATAATTCTATATCAGTAATGCTGGTAGTGCCAAAATGGCACGCTGACCTGTGCTTTTCTGAAGTGTCCTGAAGTGCTATTATGAAACTTTTTCTCCCCCAGAATCACATTTCTTATAGCCAGCCAGCATCACCTCAAATAATGATCAAAAGAATGTGTTCATTTATAGACATGGCTTAATAGGTCTGTAAGTGCTTGACTGATGATAGAACTTTGAGTTCTATCAAAAGCCCCCAAAATTTGCTTGAATTTCAGTTTCTGTGAAGGTATATAAGTTACTACTTGCGTGTGGCATCGACTTCTGTATATACCTGCTGGCTGTGTATTATCAGTTGCGCTGGATTTCTACTTGTTTCTTTGAAAGCTAAGTATTGAATTTGGTTTGTGGACCTTGCTGGTAGAATCTTGTTTTGGAACACTATCCATTGTGCCTTGTAAGTTGAAACTGGATGACAGTAATTTGAATGTGAAAATTCTTGTTTCAATACTGAGGAGACTGAGGCCTGTTGTCTTAAACACTCACTGACTGGAGTCCTTGGTTAGCAAAATACGATTATCTCTTAGGTGCATCGCTTCTTCTGAGATCCCTTTTAATTAGCAGAGCTAACTTTGTGGCATTCCTTCATGTTTTGGTAGGTCAGGATGGATTTGACAACTTCTCTGTTGAACAGGAAATGCACAGTTGCTTTCGGAAGGCAGCAGTGAATTTAAAGGAGATTATTAAAGTACCTGGAGTCTGGGATGTCTTTGTGAAGTGCTACGTGGATGTAAGGGCATGTTTTACAGATATCTTCCTCTTGGGTTTCTGTGTCAAATCTTCATTAATACATCTGTCGGCAGATTTTTTTTATGTGTGTGGGTGACAGCAAAGTACTTTAAAAGCAGCACATCTGTATGCCTCTATCCCTGGCTTTGATTTAGGACATAGTTTACTCCTGGTAGAACTGCAGATCCTGCAGAGAGTGCAAAAAGAACTTGATCGGTGCATTGCTAAGAAAAGGAAACAGACAAACAGCCCACATACTTTGTTTTCATGGTGCTAGTACAGAATTTGGAGCACAGCTGCTTTGTTTAAATTCCTGAAAACGTGTCCTCTCTTTTTGGCAGGGCGGTAGTTTTCTGGATATGCTAATTATTAATTACACCAAATGTGCAGTCCCTCTGCTTTGGTTTGGATTTGTATTTTTTTTAATATATACTTAGAATTTGTAATTAAGAAATAATCTTAAAATCTCTTTGAAATTGTTTACTTTTTGTAAACGCTGATGTGCTTAGAGAAGTTGGAGCTTATCTTACAGTTTTGCTTGGTGCTGATAGCTGCCAAGTTCTCTCATTGAATTGTCTCTTGAAAGACATGTCAGGCTGTTTCAGTGTCCCTCTCCAGTAAGAGTGTGCTGGTAGTTCTTCGTCAGTTAAGTGTTAAAGGAATTGTCCCCTTTGGTGGCTTCTGTGTGAATTTTTTGTCTTGTGGTAATGAGAGCAGTCAGTAAAATGAAAATACACTAGTCTTAGTCTTACCTAATATGCTGCACTCTTAGATGCAAACCATGCTATTGGATAGTTTGGTGGCAACCCAAAATTAGCTGTAAGAGTTTGATTGCTCATATGTGTCAAACTAATGACAGTCTTAACTTCTCTTAGTTGTTGGAATTCTACGGAGACCATAATGAAGCCCACCAAGTATTAAATGAATATGCCTACAACTCGAAGTTTCCTGCTAATCCAAATGCTCATGTTTACCTCTATGAGTTCCTGAAGAGACATGGTGAATCAAAGAAATCACTCATATCTGCACTGAAGGTAGATATTATTTAGTATATATGGTCTGTGGTCATTAATGTTGCATGGTGGTCTGACAGTTAGGTTCAGTTGAACTGGTGTATTCTTTGTGGGAAAGAGAGGGTTAGAGGAAAGGTAGCGAGTGGGATGCTAGTTGTGGAGCAAACAGTGTATCTTTTACTGTCTTTGAAGTAGGGTGTTTGGTTTTTTGTTGTTTGGGGCTTTTTTGTTTAGTTGGTTTGTTTGGTTTTTTTTCTTTAAATGACACATTGTATATCTTCGTAAGGTCAGTAAACAAACTCAAAGGACATGTTTACATGGCTCCAGAAGTCTGCGTTTGCAGTCCTGTACATTACATGCATAGATTTCTGTTACAGTTTGATCTTTACAATGTTGAAGAAATTATTAGATGCTTGCTCTTTCACATATTTACCTTGTCTAGCAATTCATTTTTCTACTTGCTTCTAATGAGCTATGCATTTAAGCTAAAATAGAAGTTAATTTTTGATGGCTGTTGTCAGACAAGGCTTTGCTGTATTAATTTTTTTCTATAGTTGCTTTTCAGTTCCTGCTTCCCCTGACCTTGCTCTTTGATCTTGGTAGCCTCTAGGAAAAAATGTTTTGCAGTCTGTTTTGCCACTTGATGGCACTAATGTGCTTTCATTAGGGTAGACGTTTTAAGACTACTTCATAAAGTTTAGACTTTTAAAGTGTGGCATATATGTATCAAATACCATCTTCTCAGTGCTTTTTAGCAGTGGCTTTAGACACTAGTCTCTTACAAGATAGTGACAACTCGAAAAACTGATAGGTTCAGAAACTGTGATCCAGTGTGCAGAGCAGTAGTCAGGTGTGCTAGAACTGGCCTGGGAAGGAAATGATGTTGCCTTCTAAAAAAAGCATACTGGATTTGGGCTTTTCCTTGAGAATGTTGTATTTGTTACATGCAGTATTTTTCCGCAGCCGTAAAGGTATTTCATCCATTGTCACAGAGCCATGGCATGTTAGAGCTGTGGCATCACAGATGGACAAAATGGACCTAGATATTTATTTTTCTTATCAAGGAACTGAGGTTCCAGGTTGCTTAGTTTTCCTAAAACACCCAAAACTCTGAAGTTTGTGCTTCTCTTGATCAGCTAAAAGTCTTCAAAGGTTTTCACGTTAAAATAATGTATCTGGGTTCTGTGATTTTATTTTTCAGATCTTGCATGATATTGTTCCTTCTCATGAACTAATGATAGATTTTAATACCATGCTTCAAAAATCAAGTAAGTCTTTAAATATACTTGCTCTTTCATGTTAATGTAGAATAATAGTCTGAAACTATTCTGCAGCCTTCTTTCTGTTTTTTGAAATACTTTTGTTAAGGAAAAAAGCAACCTAACCCGAATTCCATCTTCCCTGTCACGGGAACCTTTAAGTTGTATGTGTGGGCAGGCATTTACAAACTTCTGTAAACAAATACCTTTCTTATTCTAAAGGCTTATCAAAGCAAATTGCTGTAAGGCACAGGCAGGATCTCAAAAATAACTTTAAATTTTTTGAGGTAACGTATACTCTGAACGTCAGGGTCTCCATTCCCTTTCTGGGGTCTCCTTCTCTTCTGGAGGAATTGCTTTAGGATCTACGCTTTAATTCATTGTTACCAATCAAAGAACAAAATCTTCCTCATCTTCAATCTAGTAGAAAAGTCTTCCAATTTGGAGACTGCTTTTCCATCCTGATCAATTGCATTCCAAGCTGTCTGTCTTCTTGTGAAGAGGACAGACTTGTAGACTGTATGTTCCAGCAAGTCAGCAAATTGGTGAAACGTCCTTGAATCAAGACTGTTCTCTTCTCCTTTTCCTCATTGAGGCGGGGGGGGAACAACCTCCTGGCTGAAATCTCCCTTTTCTGTGAATGTGTCGTGCATATACAGAACTTTTCATAGCTAATGTGGTCAATCTGGCTTTTGAAGAAGAAATTATTTTAAGAACTCCGCTGATACATAACTACTGATGTGAAATGTCTGTTTTATTCATATCAGTCCCAGATTCTGGTTTTTTTGGTGGCATCTAAAGGATCTGAAGTGTTCCGGAGGCACTGAGTTCCCTTCCCATGCAAAGAACACATTGAGCAATAGTGCCAGTTGGAAGCACTGATTAGTGAGCTTTGGAAACAGCAGCTATTGCAAGCGAGGCAGTGTGGGATAGCCAAGAGGTCCTATGTGTGCCTTTTGAGTCAGCAGGCTTTTTAGCAGGATGGGAGTAGGGACGGAGTGTCTCTAGTGTGAATTGTGCTCTAGAGCCAGGAAGCATTCCTTAATTTTATCTCTTGGAAGAGACAGAAGGCAATGGGGAGGAACCCTCAGTAACAGGGACAGTAGCAGCATTTGGGGAGGCAGAGTGGGGAACTGTATTTCACTTGTTGCTTACTAATGAGTTCAGCCTGATCTAAGTAATTCCTTAATGAGCCTAATTGTTCTCCAGAGAAAAGAAGAAAACGTCGACTGGGACTAGAAGTTATTTTTGCAGCCTTGGATTATGCTGGCTGGAAGGAAAATGTAAAAGCATGGAGCTGTTTGGCAAGACAAGTGAAGCAAATTGTACTGTAAGTACATTGGAATCACATAATGGTAGGGGTTGGAAAGGACCTCTGGGGATCATCTAGTTCAATCCCCCTGCCAGAACAAGTTGCACAGGAATGCATCCAGGCAGGTCTTGAATGTCTCCAGAGAAGGAGATTCCACAACCACTCTGGGCAACCTGTTCCAGTGCTCTGGCACCCTCAGAGGAAAGGGTTTTTTCCTTATCTTTAGGTGGAACTTCCTGTGTTCCAGTTAGGGCCTGTTATCCCTTGTCCTATCACTGGGCATCACTGAACAGAGACTGGCCCCATCCTCTTGACCTGCCTTTTAGGTATTTATAAGCATCAATAATCTCTCTGATAACAATGGGCTGAACTAAAAAGTGTCAAGTCTCCACCTTTGGGCAATAGACAAAGTGACACTTTGCAGCCTTTGTCTTCATAGTGGTTAATTGAAGAGTTGTCCTACCCCAAGTCCTGTGGCAGGGCTTGACTGCAATGTGCTTTCATTGGGAGAAAGAAGAACTTAGTACTGAGGAGAATTCCAAATTTCCAGTATTGTTATTACCTGAAAAGAAGTTGTTGTCTTTTTTTTTTATTATTATTTTTTTTTCTTTAGTAGATTATGTCCTTATGCAGGAAGAGTTATTCAGATGTTTGGGTAGCATTTGCTATCACTGATCTTCCTCTTTTGAGGGGAAACCAAATTGTTGGGTCTTCTGCTCTATTACTATATGTGCATTATTTGAAGCTGGTTTGAGAATTGCTGGCCTACAATAGGTATGTGGCTGGTACTAGAGGCTGGTGTGTTGGGTGGTGGTGGCAATTGCTACAGAACACAGCCAGTGTATTCTTAAAAGCTGAGACAAAATGCCTGGTGATTGATGTGTCCTCGCCAACTCTGACAGACATGGCCTCTGCTCTCAAAAGAAGCCATCTCAGGCAACCTGTTCCCAGAAGGCCTTCGGTGTCTAGATTTTATTTCACCCAACAAACAGGATGTTGTGGTTTTTATGCCCTATGTATTTACAGTAAATTCAGTGCTTAATTCAACCTGTTTTGCTGTCTCATTGCCACCTCCACAGCATCTGCTGCTAAGGTCCAGAAGCTAGCAGATTAAAGTTAGGAGTGTTGTTTGCCATTAGTAAAAACTGTACGATACTCTTAACTTTGCCTTCATTTCTGTACTTGAAGCCACAAAGTATCTTGTACAAAAGTATGTTGAAATATACTGGGCACCTCCTCATTTCATGGGAATATCACTTCCTTGCTTTAGGTAGTTTCTATTTTGGAAATGCTTGGTTTGAGGTCTTTATTACATAACAGTTGTTGGGGTAAGTATTTGGGATAAGTGAGCTTTTGAGTATGTGTAAAGTAATGCGCACCTTTTCTAGAAACAAACCAACCCCTTCATACTACTAATTTATTGACAAACTTGGGGAAACTTTCTATTTACTGTTGACAAACTGTCTCCCAAGTCAAAGGCTTGCTTCATTTCACACCATAATCTGTGTTATTGCCAAGTCTAAATAAAACTTTGGGAGTTCACCTCCCGCCTCGCTAGTGTTGCCAGGGATTTAAAAAAAAAAAGTGGTTTTTCTCTTTAGATTAGTGTTTCAGTCTGCAGTGTAAGGTCAGTGTGTCTATGCTAGCAAATTGAGAATTGTAGCAAGTTGATTATACAATTCAGTGCCTCCTGATCATCTTTTTATCATAATTTAGGCTTTTCTCTAACTTGTTTTACATTTTTTTTCCAGCTCTGAGAAGCATCTTGACTGGATCAAGCAAGAGTGGAACTCCAGAAAGGACTGGTGGCCAGCCTTCCATTTTAGCCGTTACTTGGCAAAAAGAAATTGGCAGAAAAATGAAAGCCTTTCATACGAAAAAGCTCTGGTGGCTGGAATCTTACTGGGAAAGGGTAATACTAAATGTTCTTTCCTTTTCACTACATGGAACAGAAGTTTTGTCTAGTTTTAGCCCTGGTGAGATGGGATGCAGCTGATCTACTCCCTGGAAGAAATGCAGTTCCCTTCTTCTATGAAAGGTTATTGTATTTGAAGCTGAAGAGCAGGAAAATGTTTAAATTGGTTTGATGTTGAACAACGAGGCGTATTTTGCATAACTTGTCTTATCCTGGTTTGGATTTACATTTTATCTGTCCTTGTTGAGCAGTCATGTTGTTTAACCTTCAAGCCACAATTTCAGAAACGCACAACATGCTCCTGAGTGAGTGTTGTGAGGGCTGTGGAGTTTCCTTCCTGGATGCCAGCCTAGGCAGTGTCTCAGCAAATATTGGGGAGCAGCTGGTCACTTAAGGACCATGGGGGTGTTGTAATGCAGGAAAGAGGGGAGGGGAGTCTTGATTGAAAACCATCAGCAGTTTGGTAAAAAGGTGAAGATCATGACCTCTTTAGTAGAGTTCTTTGAAATGCTGCCAAACCCAAGTGGAATATCAGGCCAAGAAGCAGCTGCTAGATTGAGAATATGGTGTGGAGACTGCAGTTTATAGACCAGTTTGATAAATTACTTGTGCATTGCCAGTTTTTCTATAACTTATCTTCTGGACTTCATAAAACAATTTATCATATTGAAAGGCTGGTTTTTCCATTGTTTGTTTGTTTGTTTTTTGTTTGGTTGGTTGTTTTTTTGTTGTGGTTTTTTTTTTCCTTTCAGTAATATGTTATCGAATGTCTCCCAGCTTTTATTTCCAGATGGCTAAATTAAAGCTGCAACAATTTTACTTCAATGAAGCTTCTGTGCTTATTAGTGATAGTATGAACCTCTATTTTCCTTATCCAACACAGTACATTAATGTATGAAATCAGTGCTGCTTTACACTTTGAAAATTTTATTTAGTGATACATTTGAAGAGCAAAAACAAAAGAAAAAAATGTTTTGCAAGTGCAAGACACAGCATAGTTAGACATGTAGGTTGTTTTCTGTTTCAAATAAGAATAGAATATTTAATGCTGCAGTTTTATGTCTCTAATCTGTGTGTCTTGGATTATTTTATGAAGAAAAAATTCTCAGATATTTGCATGTTATTTAAACAGTGAAAGCATTTTGTATTTGCTTGCATTATGGTATTACTTAAAATGCTTTTTTTGTTGTTGTTTTGTTTTTTCTCCTTAGAATGCAAGTACTTTAAATATGTATCACACCAAGGCTGCAAAGCTCAGATGAAGAGGTTTCGGGTACTGAAGAAATTTGTGAATAAGCACAGTCTCGTCTACCTGAGAATATCTGGTCTTTCAGATTCCTCTGTACAACCTTGATTAGAAAGCATCCTTACGGTTCTTGCTGTACTTAGTCCTCTCTGGGAAACTGTCTTGTGTATTGGTCCTATTCTAAAACTTCTAGGCAAACCCTGTTGACTCAGTGCTAGACATTTTTTATATATTCCTGTAAAAAAATGCTTTGTTTTTTATGAATTTTATAATAAAATGAATATAAATCAAATGGTAAAGTTGAGGAGTTACTTTAATATTAGTCCCATATTTCTGTGGTAAATGCAAGCAGTACTGGTTTCAAATACATCTTGAAAAATATTTAGTACTATGGTGTGGAATTTCTGTATCGGTATTATTTTAGGGTTGATCCTCCTTACGTTCAGATGTGTAAATGGTGACTTAAATGACTGCTGGAATGTATTTCAAAATCCATCCAGGACTAGCAGTGGCATTCGTAATAGGTGTTAGTGTCTTGGCCTTGGAACAGTACCTAATGCACTGTAAAAATGCATTCTCAGCCTGTAAAGGTTACATAGCTTGCTGCTTTTAACTGATTGTTTCCTGAAATACACGAAAGATGGAGAGGCATGTGTCACATTTCTTGCATTGGATATTGAGAAGAATTATATGTTGTAAATAGCTCCTGCAGCTTGGTCAAATAGATGATGCGCTTCAACATATCCAAAGGAGATTTTTCCATGTGTCATACATACAGACAGCTTGTCCAGTTCAGGGATTGTTTTCACATCACTGAGTGTGAGAGTGAGAAGTTGCTGTAGCTGCACAGAGGGGAGCTGGTGTTGCAGAGCTTGGAAAGAGCAAGGCTTCAGAGCTACTGAAAACTTCTCTGCCTGACAGGAGAGAATTCCTAGAATCTTTTTACAGTCTTGCCTTTGAATTGGTCTTGCTGTGTTTGGAAAGCAAATGTTAATGTGTTGTCCCAAGCCAGCATTCCAGTTTTCTTGAAAACAACAACAAAATCGTTTCCAAATCCTACTTCTGTTTTAGCGACAGGTCTGTAGAACTCTGGTGAATGAACTGTTTGAACTACCTCTGTGAATGAAACAAAGATGTCTTTAATAGCATAGTAATATATGGATAAGTACAGCTGTGCTTTCAAAAGCTGAGTGTTTATCTGGGACTTTGGCCTGGGTTCATATGGGTCTTGTGAAATGTGCTTTAAGACAACGTGTCTTAAGCATTGTGAACTGCTTGTCATAACTGTATGTTTTATCAAAAAAAAAAAAAACAACCCACAATTATTTGTCTTTCCTGACCGGTGTGCCAGTTTAGTTTTGGCTCCCTGAAGATGTTAAAATGTTACTGCCTTGTTCTGTGATAGTCTTTTGTTTTGTTTTTTTTTGTTTGGGGTTTTTTGTTGTTTTGTTTTTTATTGGAGATCTTCAACTGTATTTTGTTTATTGTAGATTGTGAGGTTTTAAAATGCTCTTCATCTCGTAAGGTGTCCCACACTCCTGGGAAGCAACCCCCTCCATTAGCCTAAAGGATGATCCAGATTGTTGCTCCTGATGACTTGCCTTGATGGATTTCATGCCTAGGCAGTGGGGCTAAAGCTGTCCTGGGACAGCCCTGGGAGGCAACCCTGCAGGGTCTCCCTTCTGCGGAGTCCTTAATTTTGTGTTTGGCCTGCCATTGAGCCCCTCTGCTCTTCTGGACTTAAGAGAATGGACCTTTGATAGGCTGGGGACTCTCCTCTGATGGACCTGGGAGCATCCCAGCAGGGTGGTATTGGGGCTTCTTGCTTGCATTGTCTCTCTGTACTCCTTTATAGGCATGTAGAGGAGCTTTTATTGTATAATCAAACATAAATCATAGAATAGCTGGGGCTGGAAGGGACCTCTGAAGGTCATGTAGTCCAGCCCCCGTGCAGTGAGCAGGGACACCCTCAACTTGACCAGGCTGCTCAGAGCCTTGTCCAGCCTCACCTTGAACATCTCCAGGGATGGGGCCTCCACCACCTCCCTGGGTAGCCTATTCCACTCTTCTACCACCCTCAGTGTAAAGAACTTCTTCCTGATATCCAATCTAAATCTACTCTTCTCTAATTTAAACCCCTTACCCCTCGTCCTTTCACTACTGGCCCTCGTAACCAGCCCCTCTCCAGCCTTCCTGTAGGCCCCCTTCAGGTACTGGAAGGTCACTAGTAGGTCTCCCTGGAGCCTTCTCTTCTCCAGGATGAACAAATAGTACAAAAAGTGAACGTTGGAGCCCCTACTGCTTGTTGAGAGCTCCCATGTAGTTTCCTTTCTGTTCCCTTACCTGCCTGTGTGAGATGTGCATGCCTTGCAGCTGGTGAGAAGCCATCTCTGTAGTGAGGAAGAAAAGTGAAATAAGGCAGCAAAGATTGGGGTGGATTGGAGAAGAATGCATTAAGAAGAATGAGAGGACAAAGAGAAGCTTGACGTCTCTGAAAAATCTGTTAATCTGTTGTGCTCACAGTTTTCTTCCTATGACCTCTGCAAGCAGGATTGCTGCCAGGTTTCATGTTGTCTCCTGGTGTTAGAACTGCCGTGCTGCAGGCAGCAAGTAGAACAGCACAGGCACAGCTTTCATGTAACTATCCCAAGAATTGCTTTTTCCCTGTCCTGTGAGAGAAAAGTGGTGTATCCTGACACCATAGTACTTACACCAGAGACAAACCTGCAGATCACAAGCCCTGAAATTTCCCATGTGAATTATTCAGTGCATACTGTGTTTTTTTTAAGCCTGTGTGTTGTACTTCAAATATGGTAACTCCTGGTGGATTGGAGTGTTCTGCTTTGGTTCTGAATTCTGTCCTCAAGGCTTGATTTTCTTGTGAATTGTCCCCTTCATCCTGTGTGCAGAACCTCTGTGAGGGTATTTTTTTCCTTCTATGAAACAAACAGCGTATCTGTTCTTTGCTGTTCTCCTTTATGCTGAGGCAAGGAACTTTTTCAGGGAATCCACATTTTCCCGTGCAGATCCAGCATCTGTTGTGTCTCTGTTATTCCCTCTTGTTCTGGTATTTTTACTATTAAAACCTACCATAATGATAACACAAAATTACAAATCACTTTAATGCCACCTTCTGCTTTCCCTGTTCCGTTCACGTTTTTGGTGATCCTGTTTGTGCTTTCCTGTTTTAAGGACGTTGCTACGAAAGTTCAAGAAAAGCAAGCTAAGGAAACGTCAGCTTCTTTCTAAAACACAATGACCCTCTGTGTTCTTCACTCCCTTTCTTTTCCCTGCTATGTTCTCTGTATCCTGAGCAGCTGTCTCATTCTGGAAACATTGTCAGGACTTGCCTCGGAGTTCAGAGCAGAGTAAGAATATCAGCAGCACTAAACAAGTGGGTATTTTACCCTTGAAGTTGTCCCTGCAGAATCAGAGGATTGATGTGTTGTGTACTGGTTGGAATTTACAGTTCTTCAGGGCTTGCTGTATTTGGCATTCCTATCTGTGATGGTAAATGCAAGGTTCCTCTCTGTCTCGTGCTATTGCACGTAAAGAATGGCTGAAGGTGGTGTGCTGGCCAAAAAAAAAACAGACTGCAAAAAAAAAAACCACTACAAGGAGACCTCGGGTAATAGGAGCAGGAAGCTCCATGGGAGGTTGTGTCTTCTCCTTGCCTAAACATGAGTAAAGCTATTCTGGCTTTCTGTCCCTTGTCAGTGGGCAACAAGGAGTGTTCTTGCTTCCTAGTCTGAAATATCCGGTAACTAGAAAGAGCAGTTCTGCACACAGGTAAATATTCTGATGTTTTGCCTGCAAGTAGCACATCCCTAGGAAGGGGAAAGAGGTGCTTATAATAGTTCTTATAATGGGGGTTCATGTCAGTTATCCCAAAGAGCTCAATAATGCTGAATTAATGAAAAGCCCTGGGAACTCTAGGCTGTAGTTACAAATGAAGAGCACACAAATATCCACACTTACTCTTGCTGTTTGTATTCGTTTCAAAGGACCACAATTGCCAGTAATGCCTTGGTTTCAGTGATTGTCTGCAATGTGTGAGAGCAAGAACTGAGATAAGCCAATACTTAAGCAGATTTAAATACTTGGATCTTGTGATTGTCGTGTTTCCAGTTCATTGAAGTCTAAGCAGAGACCGGCTTATTGGCAGGCTGCTGGACCGTTAAAATGCCACAAGTTCAAACCACAGCAAAACAGGTGAAGGTTAAAAACCCAGAGGTTTTTGACTGGGTTTTTTTTTTTTTTTGTAACAACCGTTTCCCAATAAATACTCTAAGGAGATCCATAATCACAGAGTATTCTTGGCTGTCACGTATAGATAGATCCTAGGAGTAAATGTGGATGTGTGAGGGAGAGGGGGAAGAGTTTTGGATGAGCGGAGGTGTACCTGTAGATGACATTCTCCCTGCAGCTTCCCTTTCCCCATTCTCTGCCTGTTATCCCATGGAGGTAAAGCAGTAAGTAGGAAGCCCCTACAAACAGCACAAAAGCCATTTGTATATTGGCTGTAATAGTTTCTCCCAGGATTTGTGGGAAGGAGAGATATGCAGCTGCTTTGTTCCTCACTGATGTTCCAGAAGCAATAGAAGAGATCACAAAGCCTTGCTCTCTGATAACCTCTGTTGTATGAAAATACCTAGTGAGCAGGTGCATGCTAAAGTCTCTTCCTAACAGCACAGACTGGTTGATTGCTCCTGCAGCTTCCAGGTAAAGCAGGATTTACTCCTCTGCACTGGATCACTTTGGCTCTTGGCATGCTGCTGGTCTCAAACTCTTGTCTTGTGATACATGCAGCGCGGCGTGTATAGTGAGCACTCTGCGTGCATCAGGGCTTGCTTGTGTTATGAACAGCTGATGTGTACATGAAAGGAAAACGTTTGGTTTTGGTGAAGTGGTAAAGGAGCTTGGCTGTGAGCAAAGTGCTCTGTCCCCTTGCAGAAGATGGAAGTGTCATTCTCAGATACACGGGCTAAGTACCATGTGTACAAACACAGTACACCTGCACACACAGCTGATGCTGTACTTCACTATCTGGAGGCTAGTTATTCTTCACTAGGTTATGAAGGTGGTTATTCACTAGAGGGACAAGTGGGCAAAACTCTCATGCATCTTTAAATCAGTTTAACGTCAGCTGGGATGAAACCCACTCAAATCAGTTGAAGTACAGGGTTACCACAGAATATGATGGTCAACTCCAGAATGTGCTGGTGCCTTACATGTGTATTTTCTCCTCCACTCTTTCTGAATTTCTTCTCATTTTAACCCTGAACGTGTACCTGGATTTGTGGGTAACAGCAGTATCTCTGGAAAACTCTGTCCTGAAATTACTTGTATCTACAGTTAAATGCTGTATTAATCTGGTTTTATTTTATGATCCCTGTTCAGTCTTTAGGAAACTAAAGTGCAGTTTGGTGCGTTTTAAAAGCTGAGTAAAATAGTAGTTAGCAATTGAAAATTATTCACTTGTGTTTTGTAAATGGGGAGAGATTATCATGTTCTGTATATAGGTATCACATTTCCTATTTTTAGGCTATTCATGTTTCTTGATGAAGGATTTCTCAGCCAGTTGAAATTAAGATGTCGATAACAGATGTGCTTCTAGGGGCATGAGAAATGTCCAGAGGGGAGGGTTCAGCTGTATGACGTGTGAAATACCAAAGAGGCAGCCTGGAGGGTTTCTCTCCTGCCAAGTAGTAAGCTTCAGAGAGAAAAAGGGAGTGAGAATGTAAGCAAACCTGAGTGAATGCTGAGATCTGCAGCTGACCGTTACTAAAACAGAGAGGATGAATGAACCGTACTACGAAGTAGTCCAAGATTTCTCTATATCTGACTTCAAGAAATCTACACTGAAGGAGATGAATGTTTGGCCATGCACTGGAAGGAGCAGCAGCAGCAGCTCTGGAGTTGCCTTTTCTTGCTCACATGTTTTTCTTTGCCTCTCCTTGCTGTGCCTGATAGGCAGCTTGCTGGGGCATCCTCAGTGTCTGGATTACAGGCCGCCTTTCCAGCCCCCTTTTCACTTGGAGTTCTGCTCTGTCTATGAAAATTTTGGCTGCTGTGACCAGGAAAAAGACAACAGCATTGCAGCAAAATACTGGGACATCATGGATTATATTGATCCCCGGGGGCATAAGCTGTGTGGAACGTATATCAAAGATATCCTCTGTCAGGTAGGGCAGAAAAATAGTATCTGTATCCTATGCTTTGGGCTGACTCAGTGGTCAGTTGTGGTTCTGATAGCCTCTTCCAGCTAGCTGTGTTGCTGTGAAAAGAGGTGTGGGAGCAGGAGAAAAGTGGGCTGACAGGGTTATGGTACCTAAGCCTCAGCATGCATTTTACAAAGTGCTTTGGGTGAGCTGCATCACTTTGTGGTATCTGGCAATAGAATGACACTTGCTAGCAGTAATGACTTATGAAAGCACTGCCCAATGTGGATGATGATGGGAATTCTGCTGCTCTTTGTTATTTTCTCATAACAAAGGGGAGAGTTACAGATCAATATTTATTTTTTTGCTTGCAGCTACTAGATGTTGGATTACAAATTCTGCATGGTCAAGCGATACATGAGTTATCAGGCAAAGTGTTTGGATCCTTGGACCACATGAAGGACATGTTTTGATTGTGTTCCTGCTGAGGACACTCCAAATGGTGTGGCTGTTAAAGCAGAACAGAATTTAACAGGCAATGGTTTCACACAGCTGCTGCACTGTCCTCAGGCTTTAGTCGTTGCATTTTCATCAGTGCTGTCTCCCCAGTGTCCACCTGGCTCATGGAAATGGACATTGTGCAGTCAGAAAAGACCAAAGGCACTGTTCTTCCTGAGCTCTCCTGCCTCCCTGTAATTAGAAGGCAGAACAGACCTGCCTTTTTAACAACGGTTAGTCACGCAAAGCTGGACTTACTGTGTGCCAAAACAGAAAGCAGCCAAAAGACACACTTAATCTTACTAGGAACGTGTAAAACTCTCCTAGTTAATAGTTCCTTAGCCCTAAAATGTTATCTATGTACCAAAATGTTTCTATTGTTTTGGGTTGCTGGTAAGATTTTGGCATCTCCTGGGGGTGAGAAGGACACCTTTTCAGCACCAAGGATGAAAAGAAGTAGCATCAGGGTTGTTTTGTCATTTTACAGTTGGTAAACCAGAAAAAGATGTGTTACAGGTCCTAGCAGAACCATCAGTATTGATGTTAAAAGGATTTTTAAGTGTGCTGCAGGTAGAAAAAACACTATAAAAATTACTATTACTTCTTTGATTGTTCATTCTTCAGGGCATAATTTTATAGAATCATAGAATGGTAGGGGTTGGAAGTGACCTCTGGAGGTCATTGAGTACAACCCCCCTGCCAGCGCAGAAACACCGAAAACATGCCACACAGGAACAGATCCAGGCGGGTCTTGAGAGTCTCTAGAGGAGACTCCACAGCCTCTCTGGGCAGCCTGTTCCAGGGCTCTGTCACTCTCACAGTGGAGAAGTTTTTCCTCATGTTGAGACTGAACTTCCTGTGTTTCACCTTGATACCATTACCTCTTCTCCTATCAAAGGGCACCACTGAAAAGAGACTGGCCCCTTCTACTTGACACCCACCCTTCAGATATTTGTAAGCATTAAGAAGATCCCCTCTCAGTCTTCTCGGAAATTAAAAGTTCTTTTCCAAGGTGTTAATGTGTTAAATTCTTCAGAACAGAACTGAGAGAAGCTTTAGGCTGCAAGTGACTTGTGCACAATGGAGTGGTGAGCGAGCTGCAGCTGTGTGTTAGTGGGAATGGGGGAGCTTCCCAGGACTCGAAATGTAACACAGGTTAGGCTCTATCTACTCTTCCCCCACCATTCCCTGGTGACACCTTATCAGGCTGTCACCTCTCCTTGTCTCCTAGGCAGTCGAGATCAGCACTGTATTTTGTGAAAACTCAGCATATTCAGGGGTGTGGAAGTGTATACTGGTGAAAGTGGAGAAGGTGAATGATGGTTAACAGACTTGGTAAGAATCAAGGTGAGGAACATGCTGGCCATGTGTGGTTGAATGCCTGCACCACAGCTGCTTTTCTTCAAGAAGATGAGAACAGAAAGGCACTTACCTGAAGCTTTGGCTTTTGAGGATGGCACTCGGATCCTAATGGTGCCCTTGCTTGTTCTGGGAAGACCTTAAATATGGGGAAAATGGTGTGGTTCTGCTATCTGGGGCGGGGTTCAGGCTGCAAGGACGGGCCTGGGGCACTGGGCTTCTTTTTGCAGGCTTGGGGACTTCTGATCTGGGAAGAGGAGAAGAGGTTCCTTACAGATGTGATGTGAAAGCAACAGAAACCAACTTGTTCCATGCAACTTTATAACCAAATGGCAGTAGTGAAAAGTGAGAAACTTACTCCACCATCCAAGAGTGAGTTTGAAAGTGCTTGGAAATCATATCTGTTCTTAGTATAGCCAAAAGCCCTCTTTTGTGATCAAGGGAAACATTTTTTCCATGCTAAGTTTGGAATGAGGGTCTGTAGCCTTCCCATCAAATACCTTGAAAAGGCTGCTACTTGCACCAAAATAAGTCAGGGCTTGTATAACCTTCCCCAGATTTGTTTTATCCACTTTGTTCATTGAAGCAAACTTATTTAATGAGTCAGAAAAAATACTAATGTAGTTCTTCATTCTTCAACTGTCCATGTACTTACCTTCCTACATATGTGCCCAATAAAAGCTGGATTGACTGTTTCAGGCTGCTGGCAAGAAAACCAGTAAAATAATCTTTCTGCAGAATTTATCTCCTCCTGTTTTAACTTCTGCAACTTCGTGATGAATAAAATAGAGGTGGTATTGTAATGGAAATATTTTATAGAAGTTCTTGCACAGAAATTTTGCAAGATGAGGAGTTTTAAATTTAGGTACAAATTCAAACACGATACCTGATTTTCAGTACTTAACCTGTAGTTTGCACAGCTAAAAATTATATTTGAAGGGACATAATTTTAGATACATAACACTTGAAAGTGTCGCCTGCAGTTTGTTGTTTTTTCTCCCTGAAGATCACATATAGAATAGAGTCCGGTAGCTACACAAATTGCATATGATAATATTTACTTATTTGAAACAGTCTTAAATCTCAACTGCAGTGTTTCAGTGATACTATGCATGCAAGAACATGATTGAAGCTGTTCATCATCAGACCAAAGATTTAATTGTACTTAGCTTATACATTTAACCAATCTTTATCACCTACAGTTTCTGCTGTCACAGTTTCACTTCTTAACTGGGCTCCTGCTTGCTTTATCTAATGCTCCCTCATTTTTCTTCTGGGGGAAAGGTGGAGGAGTGATCCCCATGCATCTTCTCAATGTGACCTATGATATTTAAAGACCTCTGTCAGGCTGCTACATTACTTTGATCACCTCTCTCCAAAACTGCTCAGTCCCACCTCAATTAGCTGTTCTGTATCTTGGACTGTCCATGTGGATTTGCTCCCTTGTGTTGCTTTTGCTAAAGAGAGTCTGGAGCTGCGCATGGTGTTGAAGGTGCGAGTGCCTGTTTTGCTTGCTTGCTTGCTTTCCTAACACTTGATTAGACCTGTGTATGGGCTAAAGTGACTTAATACAGTAAAATTGTAAATGTATGCTGAAAAGGCAGTGATGGTGGCTGATGGGAATGCTGTGTCCAGATTAGGGACTGCTGGACAGGAGAAGTCTGAAGTACAAAGGGGAACAATCTCCATATGCAAAAGGTTGCTGCAGTGGTAACTGCATATGCAAAAGGTTGCTGCAGAGTTAACAAATTCTTCTCTCAGTCTGCTATGTGATAAAGGTTATGAAGTATATAGTTCAAAATCTAGCAGGGGAACCTAAGGGAGACTTCTAAAAGCAAAAATAAGAAGAGATTGCCAGAAGAAATTGTCCTTCGCTTCCTTATAAACCTTTAGTAATTCAGCATCCGCAGCCTCCATAGACATACTTCTGTTGGGAATAATTTATGTGCTGCTGATTGCTTTGGTAAAGGAAACAACTACTGACCTCTAAATCCCCTTTAGTAATGTTCTAAGTGACTAAGAGACTATTCCCCTTCAAAGATACCTCACTATGTTCTCTGCCTTGCTATTTTTTCATTTAACTGGTTTGCTTTCACAAAGGTGTCTTGGCTTCTCCTGGATTTGTGCACACAGCTGCACATTTAGTTTCTTTTACTTTTCAGGAATGTTCTCCGTACGCTGCACACCTCTATGATGCAGAAAACCCTCGGACACCTCTAAGAAATCTCCCGGGACTTTGTTTTGACTACTGCTCCGAGTTTCACTTCAACTGCCGCTTTGCCATCAGCCTGCTGACAAGCGATAAGCATATCCAAGAATGCTGCGAGACAAACAAGACACGCTTTTGCAACCTCCTTCACCTGCACGACGAGGACTACTGCTTCCCCAACGTGCTGAAGAACACAGCCCTCAACCGCAACCTGGGCTCGGTGGTGGAGGACCGCAAAGGCTGCCTCCACCTCTGTCTGTCCGAGGTTGCCAATGGCCTGAGGAACCCGGTGCTCATGGTGCATGCAAACGACCATACTCACCGCATGTTCATAGCCGAGCAGGTGGGCGTGATCTGGGTCTACCTACCTGATGGCAGCCGGCTGGAGGAGCCCTTTCTGGATATCAAGAGTATCGTGCTGGCTACACCGTGGATAGGGGATGAGAGGGGCTTTCTGGGGATGGCTTTCCACCCCGAGTACAAATATAATGGCAAGTTTTATATCTATTACTCTTACATGGATAAGAACCGAGTGGAAAAGATCCGGATCAGTGAATTGAAGGTTTCAGGATCTGATGTCAACAAAGCCAATCCACTCTCGGAAAGGTAAGGTTCATGTTGAATGCTATTGTTTGCCATGATGAAAAATTATTTTTCTTTGTCCCTGTCCTTCCCCCTTGCAGAACCTGCACATTCTCAGTCACCCTGGTCCAGGTGTGTGACTGGCCTGCTGCAAAGCTTTGGCTCGAGGTCACGCAGAAACTGAAGACACAGGATCTAGGCTCCCAGGTCATCTTTTTCCATCTTGTACTCTTCTTTTCTAAAGAGCAGTAAGAGCCTTAAGTCTATGGTGGAATTAATATCTGCATTGAGTGGTTTGTACTGTAGGAGAACAGGGATGCTTCACTACAGTACTATGAATTAATTTGAACTCACACATGTGCCCATACCCATGTGTCTCGCCACTAAGGAAAAAAAGCTAATTCTCAGTTATGAAGAATTTGTTAATAGCAGACATTTTCTAAAGAGTTTCACAAGCACCATAAGATGCTTCCAAAGCCCTCTGATTCACCAACTGCTTCCCATATAAGAAGGCAGAACCCACCTGATGCAACCAAAGCTCAAAGGACAACTATGTGTTCCTTGCAGAGAAACACACCATGTATTTGCAGTTGTGTTTTCAGATGAGCTGTGATACTCCTGGATGAGCTCTGTAGCACAAGAGGTGTTATTGCAGTGCAGGCCAAAGCTGCAGTGCACGGGGCAGTTGTACTGCTGCATGGCTCATGGGAAAAACCTTTCCCCAAGGGATGCCACCCTGGAAGGGGCTCTGGTGTGAGGCAGGCAGGCAGCCTTATGATGCAGCCTCAAAGCTGACAGGCTTGTACAGCTGGGAAACCTTGCTTTCTTCTGTAGAAGAACTGACACAGTATTTCTGCAGCCCACGTGAATGTTCAGTCCTTCACAGCAGCAGCTACATCTGGACTTATTCCTCCTTTTTTTTTATTTTTTAAAGGAATCTTTTGGAGCTCGAGGAACCAGCTGCAAATCATAACGGTGGGCAGCTGCTCTTCGGTGTGGATGGCTATATGTACTTATTCACAGGGGATGGAGGGAAAGCTGGAGACCCTTTTGGAAAATTTGGAAATGCTCAGAACAAGTAAGTAGGAGGGCAGATGTAAGTTCATCAAGATACAAGGTTTGGAAATGATGCAATGTGGAAGAATAAAGTAAGAGTGCTTCCTGAAAGTGCTTGTGTATTTGCAAGCCTTCAGTATTTAAAAAAATCAAAACTCTACCTTTTGAAAGCTGAGGGAACTCAAGTTTCTGAGGAAGGCGAGGGTCTTCTGTGACTTGATCAGGTTGCAAGACCTACCAGCCACTGGTCTACTTCTTTTGGACAGTCAACTTTTCATGGGGAAAGGGGGAAGAGGAAAAGAATTCTTTGTGTTTTCAGTTGGCTTCACGCTGGGCTTTCTTTTTCTGTTGTTCTCTTTAGGAGTACTTTGCTGGGGAAAGTCTTGAGGATTGATGTGGATGGAAAAAGCCCTGATGGAAAGCCTTATCGCATCCCTCCTGATAATCCATTTATGTCTGATCCCAAGGCCCACCCTGAGGTTTATGCTTATGGGGTCAGGAACATGTGGCGCTGTACGGTTGACAGAGGGGACCCCGTCACAAAAAAGGGAAGGGGAAGGATATTCTGTGGGGATGTCGGGCAGAACAGGTTTGAAGAAGTTGACATCATTGTTAAAGGAGGGAACTACGGCTGGAGAGCAAAGGAGGGATTTGAATGCTATGACACAAAGCTTTGCCACAATTCCTCTTTGGGTAAGGAAATAGTTTCTTACAGAAGATTAATTCTATTACATGTGTGTGTTCAGTGGACTATAACATGATTTTTCCGGTGAAGCTAAATAATCCAGCATTGTGTGTTAAATAGAGATTGTTTACTATTTAAGCATAGAACTCCCTTCTCCCCAGCTATGTGGTGTTGGTATGAAATTATGTCCTGCTTATTCAGGGAATTTCCTGACATACACTGCACTGGCAAGGTGTTGAGGGTCAAAGACCGTACCTGTTGCAGTCAGTTTTCCCAGTGAAGTCAGGAAGGCAAGGGATTTGATTTAAATAGCAAAGCAGTTTTGTGTTTTCTCCAGAAACATTACTATGCCTAAGGAGAGTGCACCAGGCTGATGCTGAGACCCTAAAATGCTGTGGAAGAGTCAAGTGTGTCCTAGCAAGTAAGGTGCTGGGGAACACCCAAAACAGTGCTCTAGATTTGACTGTGGGTGTGCTGGACAAACTCACTTGCTGCCTTTAAATAAAAGAGTAGATATTGGTGATCTTTGTAAAGCTGAGGTACCACTGGGTCTTTCCATGGCACTTACCAACCCACGAACTGGGTATTATAATAATATTCCTTAAACTGTTGGAAGAAAACAACTAGTCTCAAGCTCACGTAGATGTTTCTGAAACATTTGGATGCAGGCGAGTGTAGAGTACATGTTACCAACATTTCTCTTCTGCTATGCTGGTACCCACATGTCTCTAAAGCGGGTTTGTTTGCTTGGTTTTATTTAACAGCCCAATCCTCAACTGACAACAAAACTAAACTAGTTTTTGCTGTTGCTCCATGGTTTTTCATTAATTGAATTTGTAATCTTTATCCTTTAAAAAAAAAAAAAAGGCGAGGACAAGGCTAAAATTTTGTGGGATCTTATATTCAAACTGAAAAAAGGCTGAATTCAATTTTAGTATTGCCAGAGGCAAAGCCTTTATGTCTCATGACATAAAATGGAGGTAGCACACTTACGTTCTGTGCTTAGAATGTCAGTGAATCTATAAAGATACTGAGTTAGCTTTCAACTATTTGATCTTATTCCCTTCTTTAAAATACCAGAATTTGTAAAGACAAGCTTGGCTAAAATGATTGGTGCAATCACAAACCTGTAAGATAATACTTCCTGCAAGTTGATACCTTTCTGCATTGCTCACTTCATGCAGAAAATCTTGGTCCTGTGAGTTATGGAAGCTCATTGTGACTAAGCCTTAGTAAGTGACTGCACAGAGCTCCTTAGAGCCCCTGTCTCTGTTCTGGCTGGAGTAAGTACTAAATTCCCACTGAAATTTAACTATGCTGGTTTTTCAACTGTACTGGTCCTTCTAGTGATTTTTATGCCTGTCAGTGTCTTTGAGCAATCACTTTTTGATGCTCTCTGGATGTAAACTGTCTTTTTATTCCTCTGTGTTTAACAGATGACGTTCTTCCAATATTTGCGTATGGCCGCAATGTGGGGAAGTCAGTCACTGGAGGCTATGTATACAGAGGATGTGAATCACCCAACTTGAATGGCCTTTATATTTTTGGAGATTTCATGAATGGGTGAGGCTAACTGTTTTCCCTGCAGCTCCCACAACGTACCTGCATTTGCCTCATCTGGGCAAATAAGCTTATTGGAGTATCCCAAAACCTTTTGAGCTGGAGTAAATGAGAATCTCAGCTCTCTGTGTATTAAGTGCTTTGCTTGACTGTTATAACAACATTTTGGTTGGAATCTAAACTTCCTCCAATTTAGAGTCCTTAGGATAGGTGTGCTTTTGTGGAGGTCTTTTTCCAAAAGACAGCCATTAAAGCCAGTCAAACAGTCAGGGTCCTCACTGAAATTTTTACTCTTTTTTTCAGCAATGCATGATTTTGACAGGAACTAATCTTGCTAACAGAAACATAAAACATGGGGTTTTATTTTTCATCTAGTCGACTTATGGCTTTACAGGAAGATGAGAAGACAAGTAAGTGGAAGAAGCAAGATATCTGCATTGGCAGCACAAGAGCTTGTGCTTTCCCTGGAATGATCAGTTCTTACAGCAAGTTCATCATCTCATTTGCTGAGGATGAAGCGGGTAGGTATCGTGCCAGCCATATTGTTACTGGAAACTTACTGTCGGGACTGTATTATAGGGCAAGCTTGCAAGATTATGTTGCTCCTTACATGTTACTAGAGAGCAGACACTACCAAGCAGGTTTGTGGCTACCTCAGCACGGCAGGTAGGGTTGGTACGTGATTCAGAGAAGTCTCCTGTCCTGTGAGGCTATTGCAGATCAGCCTGATGAAGAGTTTGGGAGACAGATCTTCATGTGAACTTGCAAGCCTGAGTACTTCAGGTTCTCTAAGGAGTTTGAACTCCTGTTTGTTTTGGCCTTTTGCTGCCCTTCTGGTTTTGTTTGTTTATGCTGCTTCATTAATGAAGAGCTACTCAAAACCGTATCAGTGCAGTTCATTCTTTCATTGTAACATCTCACCCTCACTTGAGTTCTTACAGCTTATCTGAATTTCCCCCACTTCATCAGTACAAATTTCTCAGTCGTATTTACAACTGCAGCACTCCACACTGTGGATTATAGACCATGGCTTTATTTGGGGATGAGGAAAGTCTCTCATTCTGAAATTGAGTGGAAATGTCTCAGTGTATAGGATTATTGCTAGGGTCACAATGACCAGATCTCTCACCAAGGTGAAAGTACCAATGCATACTTTGTTCACTTTTGTACCATCTCCTGACAGAGAGCTGTGTAATAGAAAAAGTGGCTGCAAGTATTTTGAGAACACAGATGTGCTCTAGTGCTTCATGATTCAGCAGAAAAGAGATTTGCTTGTAAAGAAAAGATTCTAAATTGTCTGGCTAGCATATTCTGCCACATAAGCAGGGGGATGGAGGCTTTATTGTGAAATATGTACAATTTTTATCTGTTCTAACCACACGTGGTGTGAGTGGATGATAAATATCTCTTCTACTGGTTGTTCTTTCAGAAACCAATATGATGTCATGTAATTTGAAAGACAGCAACAGTTTTTCCTCTTTTGCAAGCCACTATAATTTGCTGGATATTGTTCTAGTGAGTGCTGAAGGGAAGACAGGAGTAGTTGTTCTCCTCAGCAACCATATAGGAATAAGAAGCTTCTGTCTTCCATGGATTAGCCAGTTTAGCTCTTGTTGGATTTTTTTTTTTTTTTTGTATGACTGGGAGATGGCTAAATATTTGTTATGTGGTCTTCCCTCTATTTGTAGCTTCTGGCTGCTTTTTTTTGGTACAAACTAGTTAAAAGAAATACATATTTATACAGAGAAAAGTAAATTTCTGGAGGCTGTTGACATGAGGTAATGAAAGTTCTCCTTGGGAACCATGCTTGATTGAGAGCTGCTGGTTCTGTGTGGAACCCTGCGTGCAACCAAAAGATCAATTTGTGTCCCTGAGAGTCCCACCTGCACAGGCTGGGGTGAGACCAAAGCCCACTCCTTGAAACTAAGACATGAATAAGGGATGTTATGGACCAGTGGGGTCACAGACTCCTGGGGTCAGAGATCCATGGGGTCACAGCCCCCCAGGGTGACAGAAGGAGTTTTCTTTTGACCATGTGAATTAGATGAAAGACAGGGCAACGGAGAACTGGGATTCAGCTTGGGCACTTGAATCTGAGATTGGTTTTCTTTTTTGATTTTCATTTAGGTGAGCTGTACTTTATGTCTACTTCTTATCCCAGTGCCTATGCGCCACATGGATCACTCTACAAGTTTATTGATCCTGCGAGGTTAGTAATTAAAGATGCTTTTCCATGTCAAATTCTTTTGTAATCACGATACATCTTCCAGCTATCACAGTAGAAAGAATGTTAGGTACTACTGATACATAATCTCACTGACCTCCACATCTAGTCCTTGGTTTTTGTTCACCCACTGTACATCTGATGCAACTTCAATTAGTTTTGGTGAATTTATTCCTCACTCATCACATCTGTGCACTCAGAAATAGACAAGAGTTCAGCTGCCTTAAAGGTCTGGGACAGTAAGGACTAAAATAATGTCTCCTTGGTTGCACATCTGAAGTATAGCACAGTGGTGTTTTAAAAACAACAGTCCATAACCTTCAGGGTCATGACATCCAATATCTATGATGCATTTTCATATAAGTAAATCAATAAATTGCAGTCCACAGTTTAGTTTTCTTCACAGTGAAGAGTGAAACCTGGTGACTCATGCAGTGTTCAAATAATAATTGGAGCCTGAACCTGAGTTTTTCCAAGCAAAATGTTTTTTTCCCCACTAAGCTGTTATCCCTGCTAAAGTCCGTTTTTACAATAATAAGCATGTTTATGTAATTTTTTCCCCTCCCAGGCTTTTGGATATTACTAAAAAGCTTTAAATGAGTTTCCAATCACCCTGTAAAGCAGGCATGGTACTCATGTGTATGTGCTATTGCCAAGATCTTGGACGCTAGAGAAATGAAGAAAACAAGTAATGTTTTCTTGGGAAGTTAAATCCAAAGCTAGATAGTTAACTCCAGCTCCATACCAAGGTGATTGGAACAGGAACTTGAGTCTTTTACATGCTGTAACTGCTTAAGGAGACTCCTGCCATTAGCAGAAGCTTCTGTCAGGAAGCTTCTGAACTGTATTAACTGTGGCAGAACAAAGTGTAATATTTTTAACCAAAAAAAACCAGAAAAAAAAAAAACAAACAAAAACCCCCAAAACATTCTGAGCTAGCATAAACATTGATAGCTTGAGCATGCTCTTTCACAGAAAAAAACCCCAAAAGCCCTGCAGTCCCTATGGCACTCCCTAATGCATCATGAATACTATCAGGGTAATAAATCCTCTTGTCTTTCCAACTGTAAAGGGAGAAATGCAGCTTTCTGTGTCACAAGCAGCCTGTGGGAGCTTTTCCAGGAGGCTGCCTGCCTGAGGAATGGTATGCAGTAATGCACCATGGTATGATGAGTCCATGGTAGGTAGCAAGTCCCTGCCAGGAATGTGATGGTTTCACTGCTCAGAAGAGCTTTCTGGAAAGAACTCAGCTCTTCCCTATGCTTTTGGAGCTTCATATCCATCACAGATTCTCAGAATCATACAAAGGACCTTAAATACCATCTGGTTCCAAACCCCCTGACATGGGTACGGATACTTCCTATTAGATTAGGTTGCTCAAAGCCCCATCCATCCATCCATCCATCCATCCATCCATCCATCCATCCATCCACTTCTAGAGCAGGATAAGCCACTTATTCCCTTGCTCTTTGAAATTTATTCTTGTATTTTGTCATTCCTGTTATTTAGCTTAGCCTGGATGCTGTTCTGCTCAGCTTTGTCCTTGTCTATTTGCTTAAGTCTGTTTTGTCTGTTTGCTTTGTGAGCTGGTCCAGGGTGTGCAAAGCACTGATTGCTCCACTGGAGGTTGAACTTGCTCAGCCCTGGAGCAGAGCCCCAGCACCTCCAGATCCAGTGTTGTAGTCTGGCCTCCTCTCGAATGTCCTGTCGTCTCCACAAGTAGAAATTTTTCCTTTCTCCTTTGCATTTTACTGAGATTTATAGGATTTTCCCATTTCTGTCTCACTGTGAGCAGTGGCTGGGGTAACTGGTATCTCTGATGGCTGCAGTCGCAGTCTGTCCATCTCAGACGCTCCCCGCTTCCTGTCCCCACTTCAGCAACCACGCTGACAAGGGCAGCAAGCCACAGAAACCCCTGCAGCAAACTGTTGGCATGGACGCTGCCATCTACCTGATGGCAACTCAAGCTTCCCTAGGAACATCCCAGGAAAAGCAATGGCAGCAATGCCTCAGGTCCCTACTTCATCTTGCCTCTCCAGCAGTGCTCTCGGAGACAACAGAGTGGCTTGGTGTGCCTCTGCCTGGGTTGGCACCAAGTCCCCTCATTCAGAAGAGGAGGGAAGAGGTGTTAGAAGGTGCTTGAAAAATTACTGAGAAGAGAAGTGGGCAGGGGGGGAACCCCACACCAACCCTCCCCTCAAAAAAACGCAAGCAATGGCAACAAACCTGCTTTAGTAATATTTTTTTTTTCACATTGCAATGGTATGGAGGAAGCACTTGGCTGTTGCACCTGTCTGAAGGAGAATGCTAATCACAAGAAAATGTGATGCCTTAGGTCATGCTTTGCTTTGTTCTGTGCTGTCAAGCATGCCAAATTGGAAGAGCCTGTTTTTACTTGTCCTACAGCAGTTCCCTTGGCAGGGAACAGAAAACACAGGTCTGTTGCTCTTCTTTGTACCTGTCCTCCTGTCATATAACATGTGACAGTATTACCTCAGGGAAAATGTGTTTTTTTTTTGGGTGCTTTTGTGCTGTGGGAGGTTGTCAAGGAATGTCAGGAGAAGGACACAGATATATTTTCTTTGCAGTCGTTGCTTCCTCCCTCCTTGACTGCTCCCCTCCTTTATCACCCCTTTTGTCACAGCACTATGTTGTGTCCAAAGCGGCACCCTTGGAAGGTCACACTAACTTTTGTGGGGTCTAGTGGGAATATTCTGCTACATGTACAGAGATCCCCAAGCTGCAGTATGGGGAAGTGCAAAGCACTGACAAGCCTTATGTGCATGAATGTGACTCCTCCGCTTCCAGGTGGGGTTCACAAGCCAGTTTTGGTGAGGACAAGCTCAAGTGACTGGTAGCATGAAGTTCAACCAATGCATCTACCAGGCTTCTAGAAACAGCATTGTGCCGGGCCTCCAGCAGCAGGACATGTAGCTGAACACACCTAACCAGCACCTTTGAATTTAGTGCTGGACTACATGTTCATTCAGGCATGACCAGCATCCCCCACACAAACAAAACCAGCTATTGATGTTGGATAAAGACAGTCCAGACTGCCTAATGGCAGAAAGTTGACTAGAAAGGTGACAGAAGAGAAGCTGAAGCCTTCCAGATGCTGTTGCTGTTCAGACAGGGATTTTATGTCTTGAAGCCCTGAGTTAGGCTCTTAAATTCCACCTACGTTGCAGTCCAGGTGCCTGAAGTGCTTTCATGCCTCTTCCAGCAGAGGCAAATGACAATGGGGGGATTGATGTGTGTCTCTGGAATACATAAAATTCCTTAACAATCTCTCATATATCTGCGTATGTCTTTCTGTTTTTCAAGGAGAGCTCCACCAGGGAAATGTAAATACAAGCCTGTTCCAGTGAAAACAAAGAGTAAACGGATACCATTTGTTCCACGTGAAAGTAAGTCGTTAGGTTTTAATTTTACTGAGAAGTAAAACATATAAACATCTCATAGGCATGTGATGGAAACCTTTAGCAGTCTTAAACTAAATCGCTGAGAAGTTCAACCTAACCTTGAAGCTATGTTATGACATTTAACATGTGCTTCTGCCACCTACTAAATGCCATGTCATTTCTTAATCCCAGTCACTTTTTTTTTTTTTGTTGTTTTTTTTTTTCCTCCTAAGTATTGCCAAGTAATAGTATAAACAGGCATCAGAAGGGAACTGACAGCTTTGATTCAGGCACTGGATTTGGCTTGGGAAGATCAGAGCTCCTGTACCCAGCTCTGTGCCAAGCTCCTTGAGTCAAATAATCACCTCTGTAAATCTGGGGGAGTCAATCTTCCTTTCTTCTGTCCTTTTTCTGTCCTGTGTCACATGCAACTAGGGCAGGGGGTTACCTCTTGTTATTGAGTAGAAACAGTGAGGTGAGGTTATCTTGTCTGGGAGTTACAGATGCTAGTATAACACGAAAAATTCTCATTAAGTTTGTCAAAGAAGCGTGCAAGGTTTCATCATGTTCTGTCTGGATGTATTTTCCTTAAATATACATTTGTTATTTCTAAAATTAAACAGATTTTATTTCCAAGAAACCCGAGGCTCTTTTGATGGAAGAAAGGAGGTTTGTATGGTGTACACTTCTGCTTTCAGAATGATAGCTATTTTTCTTAACTGTAGTTCTAATAAGTGTTTATATCAGTCATACTTCTGAATTAGCCTTTTGCCTTAAAGCAGGTATACTGAACCATGTTAATTACTTTCCTCAGAGACTGTCCTTGAGCTGCTTAATGAACCTTCAACAACCAGGCCTCTGAAAAAATCTTCTAACCCCTCTCCAGCCATCTCGACTGTTTCTTCTAAGAAAGCTAAAAAGAACCCATCCACCAACATAAAAGTATCAACAGTGAAACCAGCTGTGTCTCGTAAAGAGAGACAGAAAATCAAAGCTGAGGCTAAACTTCACAACCCAAAGCAGCAGAAGGCGGTACGCGTTTACAGAACTACACCAGCGCCACCTTTGCCAAAAAACAAGAGCTCCCACCTAACCAGAATCAAGAAGCTCCCTCCAAAGAAAGCAGCGAGGAAAAACTGGAGAAGAGGAAGAGGAGTAGATTAAGAAGCAGCTTTTGAAGCTCAGTGATGTCCCAGCAACAGTAACTTGTAAGATGGTGAAGGAAATGTTTTGGATAGTGATCACCTAAGAGAACCAGCTGACTTGTTATTGCCAGCGCTCCTGCAGGTGCCTTCGTTCATGTGTCAGCAGTCTCTATGTTCTATTAAACAGCACCAGCCTCCTAAGGTGAACTTTCTCTGCAAAGCCTGCTGTGATCTCCTTTTCTAACGTGGGTGGTTATGAGAGTCTCTGACGGACACTCGCGGGTAAGATTGGGCTGTGTACGGCTGTCTAATAAATCCCCGTGCCTCCAGCTTTCAGGGCTTGCACCTTTTGTCCGAGAGGTTGAGATGACCTCGCTTTGCATTTCAAGGACAGAAAGCGCAACAAAAGGTCTATTTTAAGAGTAGTTGTCTTTCAGGCAGTGAAATCATACAATAATTTTTTTAAAAGCAGTGTTTTTTCAAGGCACAGCTTCCCCCCCCAGGTTCCAAAAGATTTCACTAAGGGCCGATAAACGGCGTCCAGGCTGATGACGTCAACCCGGAGCTCCGTCCTGTCCTCTACCGCCACCCTCCGCCCGCGCCCGTTCGGGAAGCAAAAAGAGGCCGCGGCGCTGACTTGCAGCCCGCTGGGACAGCTCCAGCGGGCCCTCCCTTCCTCCCGCTTGCCCCCGCGGAGGCGTCTCCGCGCCTGCGGAGCGAAACTCCCCGCTGAACCGGGGAAGGAAAAAGATGTGGATGACAAGAAAGGAAAAGCTACGGAGGCCCCAGCGAGGATCGAACTCGCGACCCCTGGTTTACAAGACCAGTGCTCTAACCACTGAGCTATGGAGCCACCTATCACTAGTAGCCTTACCGAGGGCCCCTGGCGTTGTCTCGGGGCCACCCCCGCCCGGGCGTTTCCCACCTTAGCGTGGGCGCAGCTGCGCAAGCCCCGCACGGTTCCCTCACCACCGGGCACCGCACGGGTCCTAAGGGCCTAGGGCAGGAGGGACTTCCCGTCCCTTGGGGGTGTCGGGGGGGGCGCTTCACCTGCGACGCCCCCGGCTCAGAGCGGGAAGTTTCCCCTGCAGGTGTCTGCTCCACGGGAAGAGCTACCCGGGGAGGAGCTGTGGGTCAGCACCAACCCCAGCTCACCCGCAAGGTATTGCCCCAGGGGAGCCTTCTCCCCCCACACCGCCCTTAATCCAGGGGCGGGTCCACCTGTTGCAAATTTGGAGTAGAACTTGAGCGAGAAGCGTCTCAGTGGTAAACTGAGGCTTGCGAAAGGGTTACTGTCTTTTCCTCTGGCTCCCCCCCAGGCTATTTATTTATTTTCCTGTGTGTGTAAAAAGAGCCATTCACATGCAGCCCTCCTCGTTAACGTTTAGGTGGAGGTGGAAAGGTAAGCAGTGGAGAGGAAATGGAGAGACGCCGATATGGTGTAATAAATCTGAGCAGTTCTGTTGCGCGCTGGAGTCACGGTCTGGAAAAGCAGGCGTGATTTGCTGGGCCCAAGCCTCAAACTGCGCATGACTGAGTGCTCCTTCAGATGAGAATGGACAGAAGAAGCTGCATTAGGGAGTTGAAAGACCTTTCATCCATCTCACACTCCACAAATCATGAACTAGGTTAACTTCCTTTTGGTTTTTTTTATATTTCATCCTCTCTTTGAATGGATATGATCTCTGTGGACCAACTGGAATGGTTCCGGTGAACTTTGTCATGTTGTTTATGTAAGACACTAAAATTACTTTAAAATATCTGCTTTTGTCCTCTAATGTGGCAGCTGATAAATTCATGAAGTTTCACATTTCTTTGATAGTTGCCTCCCCCTTTCCTTTGAAGATAGTTACTTTTTAGAGTTGGTAAATCTTTGCTAATGCCTTGGAATAGAAATATAAGCATAGATTTGTTTTATAACCTTAAAGTAGGTAGGAGCAAAACTGTCTTACGCTTGTCCTCCTATAAGACAAAAATCAGCCTAACAGAGCTGAGCAGCAGGGTGAGATGTATTCTGAGACTGGAATGGGGTTGAAATCAAGTTTTGTGTAGTAGTATGACTACCTATCGCCACAGGTTTTCATCTTAAGTGCAAAGTCTGTGACTGCTGTGGTTGCCCTGCTCGCAGATTCCTTTGCTGCCTGCTTAGACCTCACTGCAAGGCAGGCTGCACTTCAAATGCTGTGTAGCGGACAGAGTTTTGGATGCCCTGAGTGGGATTCAAGATGTGTGATGCTATGCTAGCAGTGAACCCTCCATCTTCTCTGTGTAGTGGAAACGAGCCACTTCTAGGATGCAAATCATCTCACCTGAAGTTAAGCTTCCAAAATAAGTCACCTGAATCATGGTCTAGAAGTGCTTGTTTCTCACCTGACTGTGAAGGGAGACCACGCTGAAAATGTCGGCAGTGAAGTAAGGCATATCTCGCTGTATATGACAGGTTTGTTCCAGCTCAGTTCTGCCAGTGAGCAGGGGAGGGACAGTACAGCTGCTTCATTTAACAGGCACAGCAGCATGACACGGCTGCTATCTGCAAGCTGCTAATGCTCTTGGCCAGTCCATCCTCTCAGCCTCGTTTGCACAGGAGTCAGCTTTAGCTTTATTTAGTACCCTTTTGCTTTAGATGTTTAAACGACAATAGCTGTAGCTGGAAAATTTCCCATCAGAGGACCAAGATAATTTCTAGGGAGATGGCAAGATAAACTATATGTCTAAAGAAGACTCTATGAATATGTCTGCAACTAGACACATATTTTCAAAACGAACAATTTAGGCAATAAAATGTGCCTAGTCTCCTGTTTATTGCTGTTAAAAGCCACTAGGTGGAACCTAAGTACCGTATGAAAGGATGAGGAAAATGTTTTATGAGGTTTCAGATGTTGAAAAGAGTGTATTTTTACCACAGATATTAGGGGGGAAAAAAACCTAAACCAAAACTGTAGGGCAATGTACCTTTAAAGATGTGCCAGACGTGTAAAGATCCGCGTTTATGTAAGCTCTGTAAAATTCCTGCTGGTTTGCAGTAAGGTGAAACTTGTGTTGTGTGTCCTCTTTGCAAAATCAGGGCTTTCCCTAGCGCACATTCTTTTTGTCTGGTTCAGTGAATTACTGCTGATAAAAGTGGAGGGCTAGCAGCAGCTGCTTAGCAAAGGCCGTATGAAAGCAAGCAGGCAGGCCCTTTGCAAATTGCCTTGCTGGTGTAACACATTTGCCTTTTTCTGTTGTATAGAAGAGTTTTGTAAGAGAGGGACTCCCAAAGTAGGGAGGAATGCTGAAAGTTATTGTGAGCAGCATGCAGAAAAGTTTCCCGTTCCTGAGGAAAGCTGTTAAGAAGGAGCAGGATTTGAAAGATATATCCTAGACCTCTACACCAAGGACAGGTATCGAGGCACAAAAAAAGAGTGGCTAGAGTTAAGAATAGATGTAGTTTTGCCCTCAGTCTGTTATTAAAAAAAAAATAACTTAGTTGTTCCTGATTATATCCCTGACTGTTCTTCAGAGCCCCACTTAACAAATAAGTGTTTAACTGTGTGTAAAGCTGGTGTTGATCTGCAGATGTCAACCCGCTGTGAATTTACATCCATCTTCTTGTTAAGAGTAGTGAGCTAATCTCATGCATATTCCATATGATCTTCTTGCCATATCTTGCTTCCACATGCTAACAGGAGAAGTGAACCGAAGGAATGACTTGTCAGACATGAATTATCCCTAGAAATTCCCACACACTGTAGTATTCTCTTTTTCTGAACTCCTTTGCCTGGCTTGCTGTCCAGTTCCAGTTTTACTGGTGTTTCGCAGGATTCAGTTCACTGTTGCACAAACCAGCTACCAGCTTTGGGCTGCAGCAGTATGAAATAAAGAGCAGCAACAGTTTCCTCTGCAGATGGGGTCTGTGTCCTAACAGGTTGTTGTGATTTGCTTGCCTTTGTCCTCTTCTCATCTGATTTTCTGTGTCCTGAGGGCAGCCCGGTGCACCTGGGATTATCTCTGCAGAAGTACAGATCAGCAAAACTGGCATGCTTGCCTTTCCTTGTCAACCTCTGTGAGAAAAGACTTGCAGCACAGCTCCAGTCTTTTTATGAAATAGGAAGTTCTGGGGGGTCTTAATTGTTTGACAAGTTCAGTACTGTTGACTTTGTTATACTTTGTAGTAGCCTAAAGGTGTCTGAGTTTAATGTATTAATTTTATTTGACAAGTACTGATGGATTACTTTGTCTTGTACAAATGCAAGGTTTGTTTAGTTGTTTTGTTTTGAGTAAAATGCTATTAAATCAGGGGAACACTTCCTGCTGAGGTTGGGTGGCTTTTGGAGCTGGTCCTTGGGCTATTCTAAGCATTGAAGGATCTCAACACAGGGTGGAGGCCTTCCTTCTCTTCTGCATGTGAAGGCTTAAGTCCTGTTTGATTGAGGTATACCCGAGGAAATGTCCTGTTATTCTGCGGTTTTGGCTCAATCAGTCCTTTTAAAAAACATTGTTCTTCAAATTGCACAGGAATGATCCACTTGTCCATGAAACATTGAATACAAAACATGAGTTAAAACTGGATAAAAATCAGCAAGATTAACCTCCTATGGTTTTTGCATTAGCAGCTACCTCACGTGACAGAGGCTGGATAAAGTGCCTGTGAAGGCTGCTTCCAGATTTGAGCTTGTGCACTGTTTGCATCACTACTCCTTCCTAGCATGGGGAACTGGTGTGCACCCTTCCTCTTCTCTGATGCTCTGCTTTCCATAGGAAAGAAGTTCGAACATGCAACAGATAGGGTGACCTTTCAAAATTACTTCGGTAACCTAAATACTCCCGTTTTGGACAAACATCCTTTATATGCATGAAACCTCTAAACTTTTTAAACCTCTAGCCTTTTTAAACAGCATTTTGTGCAGCTCTGAAGAAGAGAGACTAATGTGTGTATGAAAATTTAATTCTCTCTTTTTTTTTTTTCCTTCCCCCTTCAGAAAGATGATATAACACACAAGAGAAATGTAAAGACAATCATATTCCATGCATCTCCATGATTCTATGATCTCTGTTCACTTGTAGGCCAGCTCCTTTTCCTTGGAGAAGCCATCGCTAGTCTCAAACCATACTCCAGAGTCTCTGCCTCGTTGTGGTCTCCTGTTGTGGAACATGATACAGTTACTCTGTTGTTTTGGGTTTTTTCTCATGAAGCTAACATGTATCTCACGCACTTTTCCTAATGTGAAGATTCTAAGCAGTACAGATGTTGTCTTCAAATGCTTTATGATTTTCTTTCTGAAACAAGTAAGAAGTAATCTTAAATTGTTTGCTTCCGAGTTATTTCTCTGATCCAGATCAGATTTGAAGATACTTGTTATAAGAAAGCATTTCTGCTTGTGATAATAAGGTAGCTGGTGATCCTTAGCATCTTTGAAAACTCAAGATGTTACCTTCTCCAAGCTAACCTGGCTGCAAGTGGAAGACATTTTCATGACAGTTATGTAGTTTGAGAAAGAGATAGAATATTTTTTCCTGCCCTGGATTAAAAAGAAGTTGTATCTATTTATTTTACTATGAAAAAGATCTCCTCCTTGTCAAAAACATTTAGGAGGCCTACGCCTTAGCCAAAGGACATACTGTTCTTCAAAGTGCAGAAAAGGACTTGACCATGCCTGGCTGTTGCCTTGAAGACAGAGATGCTCCTGGGGTCCAGCCAGGGAGGGACAGGGAGAGATCACCCAGCGCTTCACCCCTCTGGCAAAGCATGGTGACTTCCCCTCCTGGAGCCACCAGAGGCATCAGCGTCTTCCAGCAGGTGGGTGACGGAACATAACTCATCCTGCTCTGACCAGTGAAGCTGTGTGCACTGTCCTCTGTCTGGGTATGCTTTTCACCCCTGAACCATGCTGAACCTACCCAGAGCTCCCTGCAGATAAAGCATGGCTGCACGGTGCCACTTGGCCCTGGCCCGCATGTCAGCTATACCCAAAAGAGACAGCACGTTGAAAGCTGTGTGCTGCCGTCACCCAGGTTCTTGTCCTCGCGTGTGCCCTGCGGATGTCCACAAAGCAGGAAATCTCTGCCCTGTAGCTGTTCATGTGCTGGTTGGTGTGTCACTAAACTTGTATGTTTGAGTCTGTGTATGTACTTAACATGTGAATGTATGTTTGTGCTGCCAAGCAGGGCAGAGAGGAGCTGTGTTCTCCCTCTCTGGAAGCACTAACCTGAAGGCCTCTCTAGGCTGTTGGTTTCCAAAAAGGGGCAGGGATGTAGGGCCATCTCCGAGGCCCTTAATCCTCTCAAATTTGGCTGAAACCAGTTAGGAGATTTGAAAGTTACTTGGGAGTGGAGTTGGCAACCATTGTGGTTACATGAACTCATTTCCAAGGAAAAATCAAGCTAAAAATGCACTGATCACATTTTCCAAGCAAGCTTTTAAAAGTCTTCAGAAAACCGACAACTTGGGAATGAGTGTGAGGCAGAGGAACCAGGAGATCCAGGGTCCCCATCCCTACTCCAATAAGGACTTTGCTGCTTAACCCCGTGCCCTGTTTCCACAGCTGTCCAGCCCTTCCTCCCAGACTCCCAAAGGGATGGTGGATGTGTTCGCTTGTAGCATGCCTATGCAAAGGCAAAGTATTATTATTATCAGTGTAAAAATAGAGGATTTCAAGTGGGCTGTAATGGAGTAAAAATAACAGTATGGCTCAAAACTCCCTGCCTCTAAAAATCAACCGAAAAAAAAAAGGAAATCAAAAAACAAACACCCACCACCCCTCAAGAAAAGCAGGTTGATTTTTCTGTTGCCATTTAGAGATACAGGGAGAGCAAAGCTGCTTAATAGGTGTCAGAATCCTTGTTTTAAATAAACTTTTTGTGATGGTTTCCCCCAAAGAGCTGCAAAGCTGTAAGTACTAAGTTCTTTTTGCAACTTAGTGGGAGGTAGGGAAATGGGAATGTGTCCCAGTATGGTCAGCACTGCTGTAGCTAGGAGGCTGTGGTCTCAGCCATGGCCTGTTTGCAAGGCTTTGAATATTTGGCTCAGCTTAGGATGCTGGTTACTGGGAAAACCAAAATAAAAGACCCGACACAACTATCAGGCACCTTCCCCAAGTGCTCACGTTCCCTTTCCTGTGAAACACATCTGAGTCCCAAATAGCAGCCAGTCTCTATGCTAATCAAAGAATAAATTGTTCTTTGTTCTAGAGCCCTCTTAAAGTAGATGGAGGAAAGACGTGTATAATAACATATACACTGTGAAAATCCAACTGTTGCTTAAATGCTGGATATGATAACTGGAGCTAGGTGACTTTTGTGTGTGTTTTTTGTTTGTGTGTTTTTGGAGGTTTTTTTTTCCTCTCTCGGGAAGAGTAAATGAGCTGAAAATATGATTTTGTTCCCAGCTCTGTTTCTAGGAGCCATACGTTTGCTGCTACAGACGATGGTCTATGGGTTAGAGTCACAAAAGTGGCCATGTGGTGTTGTTCTGTGCAGCTAGTTCAGAATATCCTGCCCCCATTTCCTCGTGTGCTTGGGGAGAGTTGTGATCTGAGCTCCAGGTATTCAGAGGTCTGTCCTCACCACCACCCTGGGACGGGCAGCCCAGGACATTTTTTGCAGAAGCAGAAATGCTTTCTGGAGAAGCGGCAGGGACCAAGTGTTTCAGCCCCCTGGTTGCCCCTGGACACAAAATGAGAATGGGGATTTATCAATTCCCTTCTCTGTTTCTAGTGTGAGGCTGGATGGACATACTTGCTCAGTCCTGCTTGCATACAGGCTTGTCAGGTGCTCTGTGGGTGAGATGTGTGGCTCAGCAGCTCTGCTTTTTTTTGTCTCCCAGGAGAATACATTCATCTTCCCAGTTACTGGACTGGACCACCACAGAACAAAGTGAAATGACAAAATGTTGGGTGGAAGGTTTCAGTAATACTTCCCCGCTTGTGAATTTGTGTGCTATCAAAGCTCTTCTCTGCAATCCAGTCCCTCGGTTCCTGCAGCTGGTGGAGGTTTGAACATGGATTGCACAGGTAGCCGTTGTTCTGTGCACTCTGTTTTTCTTGCCTTCAGTTGTCAAACTGCTGAGGGGTTCCATGGACACCCTGACTGAGTTAGAAGTATCTACAGTTTATGAGGTGAACAAAAATAGTGATAGGTGCATTGATATGCTGCAGCCTCACTGCGTAAGATCTAACAATGGCTTTGGTTTAGGATAGTAAACCAGATGAGTATCCTTTCCTCAGATATGGTTTCTTTTAGAAATGAGACAGAAAAGCAGCCAAGAAGTGACTGGTCCTGCATTCTGGGAAGCTGTGATTCTGCTCCCAGCCTTTTGCTAGTAATTGGTAGAAGCCCATCTCCCCAAAGCTGCTGCTGTAGAACTTTTCTGAACCACATTTTAGAAAGGGGTGAAGGCTGGGTTTTGGGTGAGCAGCTTCTCTTCTGACACTCTTTCTGTAAGCCTGCCTGCTGAGCATGGAAAATCTCACATCCTTCAGTTTTTAGTCAGGTGCTACTGTTTCAGAGTATGCTTTTCCTGAGAAAGTATTGTCAGGTTTTCAAATTGGTAAGTAATTTGGCTGTTTCCACATCCCTCCTTTGCTTCTAAAGGACCAAGCTATCTGCAGATCCTTGAGCCTCCATTTTGGGTAAGCCTGGACCCATAGCTCAGCTTTGTGATTGGGTTTGTCTCCTTTGCCATTTTTCCTGCTTTTGATTGGGATGGAAATACTGAGAGTATAGCCTTCCTCGGGGTACTATCTGTTTTGTTTGGCTGTCCCAAATGTAACACATCATGCAGAGATGAAAATGAAGAGAATGAATGAAAATGTTTTGAATCTTGAGGATTTGGATTAAGCTTTGTGTAAAGCTTTTGGTTTAAGGCTTGTCTCTTTTAAATTAGCTCACTGTATAATAGTGTAGATGCATCTACCACTGAGGTCCCGGCTAGCTAATGAAGGCTAACACAGGTGATACCACATCCTACAGACTCTGGCATCCAATCTGCACTCTAATGGCTTTGACAAATCCCCTCAAGCAGAACTGTCATGCTGACTCCATGATCAAATGTGTCCAAAAGCTTTAATAGCACCACTGAGAATGTCAAACAGGACTGATGAGGTTAGATCACATCTGCGTGAGGGGATAAATTGTTCTTGAGTGTAATTCACAAATCAGAACATCAGACTATTGTAATCGAACTCCAAGTGAGCCTCTCTGTAGGGCATAAATATCAGCAGCTGCTTTTCATACATGACAAATCTCTTTCAAAGCTTATACAGGCCTACTAATTCTTCTCCTGACCAAAACTAATTTGAAGGATGCCTCAACCTGCTATAGGGTAGAGAAGATATCTTAAGCACCTTAATTCATCTAAGTAATGGATGCATTAATGCTTTTAGTGTGTTGGGAAATGCTCGTTCCAATTTACTTTGCTGTTATGTGAGTAAATTTAGAAGTGACTCCTTTGTAACCTCTAGCCAGCACTGTCTGAGGGCCTGTGAATTTATCAAGCCTGTGATTTCTGCAGTGTGGAGTGGAACAGATTCAACTCCCATGGAAAGGAAGACTGGGTCAATATTTCTGTGTAGTCAGAAGTAGAGAAATCATCAGGTCAGGATGCAGAGGCACTTCTGCCGAATAAATGATAATCACATCAGTCTACAGGTTATACTGGTAAATACAGGACTTGCATGTCCAGTGGGATTGAAAGGAGGTGATGAGGCATTTGTATATATGAATCTAAGCCTGTTGAGATCTCAGATCAGCAAAATACTTCAGTGGTGTCACTTCCAATCGTAGTCATAAGCGTGCTGAAATGTCTGGCTTGTACCAGTCAAAGTCTTTTTCTATACTTTCTAGTATGTCTTCATTCAAGAGATGTGATGTCTTGTTGCTCTTCAGGAAGCTTCATTTGTTGTTGCACTGGTTGTTGTCCCTTTTTAAAATCTCCACAGTCATTCCCATTGAGAATGAAGAGAGGAGCGTGGTGTTATTCCAGTCACTGAAATATGGGCTGTAAATCAGAGCTGGGTTGTCCACTGTGACCCAGAGCATGAAATCCAGTGTGTTAAGACCATGTTTCTCAGCAGCAGTGCAATTCAAATATAGATTACATGGTATGTCTTTTGCCTGCCATTTGTTGGGTCTTACAGTGGCATTATACTTTCTGGGCTATCAAACACACCTCACCTTACTAAGTAGGGAATAATTTAGCAGTTTATCCATGAAATGTTCTTAGTCTTCCAGTTAAGACAGTACTGGATTGTGGGATTGTGTTGTGGGTGTGGTTGAGGCATTCTTGTTTTCCTGCTAGCATTTCCTCTGCAAGGTGGAAAAGCTTTGTATCAATGTTCCTGAAAAATCACAAAAAAGAAAGGATGTGATGTGTCCTGCCTTTAAAGGATCCCAGCTCTGGTGATGTTTTCCACCAGCAGAACGCTAGGCAAAAAACTAATGAAAATTACACTTAACTATTGCTTAATTGTTCTTCTGGTGGAAGCAACTCTGGCAATGGGATGAATCTGGCCAGTGGTGGATCATTGTTTTCTTGTAAAAAATACTAACATCTCATGTAGTTCTACAGTCAAAACAGACTTGCTTCAAGGTTGAAGGCACCAGTGCCCATTAAAATGGTACAAGAGATTTCATTTGAGAAATTTCTCTTTCAGACAGTTCTGGGGAAAAACAATGGTCACATCTGCAAGTAAATAAAAATGGATCCATTTCTATTTATGGTAAATAAGTACTATATAAAAGAAACAACATTAAAAAAGAGAAGTGCTTTTAAAGACTGACTCAGCTATTGTGGATTTACAGGACAAGTGAATGAAACTTCTTTGGATTCCTCCCAGAATAAATACATGGACTTTTAAAGTACTCTGGAGAATAGAAAAAGAACCAGAAGCACTAGTTTAATCTCCAGTTCACCAGATACCTTTGTGTTAGTCTGGAGTGAACACCATCAATCCTAAACCATTCTTATGTCTTGGATGCATATTTAACATTTGGAGTCTTTGAACATGTCTATGAAGAAAAGGTAGAGAGACCCAAGTTCTTCTTAGTGTACTAAGCTGAGAAAGAAAGGCAAAGAAGAGTGGCTTTGCTTGTATCCATCCATTTAAACGTGTCCTTGTGCTGAGCGTTCTCTATAAGAAGAATTCTTGGTATATATCATGGGATGTCTGGAAAATAGATTGTAATAAATGCATCATTTTATACAGAAGATGGATAATTCGGTGCCTAAGAATGTGAACTGGAGAATAAATCAATGTAGAGAGACCTTCTCTTCTTCGGTGTTCATTTTTCCTTTTGTTTCCCCAGTGAACGTTCCTCACCAGTTGCAGCAAAGGGTTATTTTTACAAATACCTTGCTAAAATTCTCAGATCTTCTGTCTTTCCTCATGAGAACGGAGAATTGCAGACTGGAAGGTGAATCATTGAAGCTCATATTTAAAGCAGCAAGTCAAGGTAGTTTCAAGACTAAGTTGTTTCTAGCTGAACCGATAGTCGCTTGTTCTAAATCATGCCGACGTGCTTAGTGAGAAGTAATAGCATGTTGCTGTCTCCTCTGAACTCCTGAATTTACAGTGATAATTGTACCACATGAATCTAGGTTTAAGCTGATCTCCAGTTACCTCTTCCATTTTCATTTTATGCTTGCTTGCTCTGCAATGGCCCCCATTAGACTGCTAGTTCTATAAATCTTTGTCACAGAAGGTCGCTGGGTTTGAGAGGAAAAAGGAAAAAAACCCCAACTGAACATGAAGTCCAATATGCTGTCTCCACAAGGTACTGTGCCAGAGGTAAGTGTGCTTCCTCCAGTCTGATTCAGCTAGTGCAGATCCCACGGCTAAAGGCATAAACCTCATACAGTCTGGTAGTGTTAATTAGTTTGTTTACACAAGCACTTACAGAAACAATTTTGTTCAGCAAGGGTTGACCAATCAAAGTTCAGCTGAAGAAACCTCAGTGACCCTTTTTACCTGACCTGTGGGGGG
>JANVCC010000020.1:34397304-34429775 GCA_025345505.1 Todiramphus chloris collaris | reverse complement strand
GGGGGGGGGGCTGTTTAGAAAATATTGATAACGCCTGCTATTGGCTGCTGCAGTGTGCATTTAGTGCCCTCCGTGTGTGTCTGGGGGAGGCAGGGAGAGGGCCCTTATTCTACCTCAGTTGTGTATTTGTAAAAAGACAAGTATTCCATTTGCCAAGATTAAAAAAAGAGCCCAAAACCCTGAGAACTTGCCAATCTAATAAATTTGAAGATTATGCAGATGAGAATCCCAAGGCTCTAGGGCCCTGACCACGGTATTGTTCAGATGGATTGTCAGAGCCTGAAAACCTTTCTCTCTGACCTAGGATTATTCCCTTAAATTCCTTCTTGAGGCTCACTCTCCCACTTTCCATTTTAGCGTCTTGTGGTGCAATAGAATAGCTCAAAGCTCATGTTCTGTTTAAGTGTTGCTTGGAAAAGGAGCATCAGTGACCAGTACTCTTTCTGTGGATTGGTGTGCTGTGGTCCAGGCTGGATTGACGTGTAGATGTCAACCCAAATACAGGCTCAGAGGCTCAAATGGTGCTAGCAAGAGTGTAAGTCCTCCCCTCTGTTTTGAATGCCTTGTCATCAGCTTTACTCATGCTGATGAGCACTGCCTGGTTCAAGGAGTCTCAGATTTGTGGCATCAGTCCTCACCACCTCAAGGCCACAATGCTTTGTCCTTGAGGATAGTTCTTCCTTAAGTGCTCCTTACACTTGGAATGTAGCTGTCAGACTTCAGATGATCACTTTATCTGACAGTGGCTGCTTGCAGGTCCCGGAGCATGTACGCTGTGACAAGCAGAGGTGAAGGCACTTGGTACTCTTGGCAGCATGAGTTATCCTACATTGTCAGTGTGGAATCTCATACTCGATTACCATGACGGGTTGAGCTTCACAAAGCTCTTCTGGCCGATCATGAGTTCTAATAGTCCCTGTATTAGAGTCAGTGCTATGGTACATCCAATTGATGTACTTTGTGGAGGATGAGCATTTCACATAAGCTGCAGAGCAGGTCATAATAGAGGTGAAGGACATAGGTTTTTTCTCCTAGAAGCAAAATGGAGCAAGTCGTGTACTGTGTTTACACAATGAAGCCCAGATCCTGCCTTATACTATGCTGTTCTAATCTGTGCTAGATGACAATCTGAGCCTATGACAATATAAGCCCATGATTTGCAATGAGAATTTGATCCATGTAATTCAGCACCTGGACACCCTTTTGAGATGCTTGCATTTCAAACTAGAAATGCATGCTTATGTTAACATCTTGTCTGTCTCTCATAGCTGCTGTTGGATGGAAAAGCCATTTGCCTTGTGGGATGCTATTTAATAAAAATAATTCTTTGTCTGAATTTATAAGCTGTGATCAGTGCAAATGGAGAAAACTGTAGGTGATCCCATCAGCAAAATCTTCATCAGATGCTCCCCTCTGGTTTTCATTTTCGACTCGGAAGCTGGGGGAAGAAAGGGAGACCTCTTCAGAGCTCAAATCTGCAATTGTCCAATGAAATTATGAGATTTGAATTACACGCTGAGGTTGAAAATGTCCTTGTTGTGCGGGAAAGGACATCATCTGAAACTGTCAGAGCTGGGATATATAAAACTGAACAAATGATAATTTGTCCAAAGTTGTTATCAAAAAGAAAATAAGGGAGATATTTTGTCATCCAAAATGTGACACCTTGCAGATTTAGAGCTGGATGAAGTGATTTGCTGACCTCCATACTACCCACAGGGGCCAAATAAGTCTTCCCTTTATAATCCCACCTGCCTTTCTCTGATGCTTCAGCCAGGGCTAGGCAGCTGATAATGTATAGTGCCACTAATCCACTGGGTCGCATACAATATGAAGCTCAGCATTTTACAGGTTGCTATCTGTCTTTGAAAGAAAGACCATGACACAATGCATGAAGACTTTATTTGCCTTCTACTGTTTATCTTCATCATCCCACTGACTTTCATCCTAGTTCTGCTGAATAACTGCAGTAAGAAAACATTATGGAAGTGTACCAGGGGACTCTATCTCAGAATTACCAGTTATGCTACCTAATAGATACATCCTTCTGGTAATACAGGCTGTTTATCAAAGCATATGTAGACAAGAATTTCTTTGAAGCATATGCCTAGGGAAGGTGTTTTTCATCAGCTTGGGGAAAGAGGGAGTAGTATAGCAGGTTGAGAGTGGACCCGGAGCTGTGTGTAGGTTTTTTTGGCAGCCGTTACATGCAGGATGGGATCCTGGGAGGTGAGACTGTGGAGCACAAGGAGCTTGTGAGCAATGTGTGAGACTAGTCATGTGAGAAGATGACAAGTTATGTATTGGAGAAATTGGAGAATTTATTTCAAGTTCTGCCAAACTTTATGCAACTGCCTGTGTAGCACTAAAGAAAGTTCTTGTATCTATTGAATGCATTTGCAGATAATCTGCATGAAGGCTCTATAAATTTAACACTGCTTGACAGCTCTAAAGAATGGAGTCACTTGCTCGCATATAAAGTCATAGCAGGTCACTTCCCACCCTGTTAAGCCTACCAGCCTAGTACAATGATTCAAGGAGAAGCACGGGAATGTCTTCAGGTGGGAACAGTGACACTTCAATTGGTATGGCTCCTGCAGTTCTTGTGGCTCAGGCTGGCAGGTGCAGCAACAGACGAGTCTTATGGTGAATTCATGGTGTAGGAACTGGAAGGGACCTCATGCTGTATCCAATCTTCGAATGAGACAGCCTGTAACGTGTTTTGAGCACATGAGGTTTCCAGCTAGCGACCGATTCATGTGGGCTCACGTGCAGCATAATGCAAAGCAGCGTGCAGTCTCCCCAAAGTCCTCCTCTTACATCCTCACACACTTGCTTGGCATTCAGCAGCAAGCCAAGCACTCCAAACACTGAAATTTGTGTCATATCCTCCCAGAATTCTGAGATAAATATAAAACATGATATTTAAAGCCTGTCATCCTTTTAGTTTTGATCTGCCACAAGCCTGTGGCTTTAAAGGCTGTAAGGTGCATTTGAGTAGCATTTTCAGGCTTAGCAATCCCATTTTGTTCAAGATATGCTTAGTGAACTGAGTTCTGCTCATCTGGGACATTAGGTAGAGGGAGTCTTTCACCCTGAAATGCCTTCTACAGCTTGTTTGCTCTTTGATTGTACTCTAGCATCAAATTCTTCCCTCTATTCTTACTGGTACCATTTCCATTTATTATGCATACTACAGTACATAGTCGGAGGTCTTCACTTGCTTTTAGGTATGCTGTCAAATGTAGTACATTTAACCAGGAATAGCTACATCAAGGATCTTGCACAATGGAGGAGGATATTCTGCCTATGCATAGCTACATCACAAAAGAAGATCTGAAGCAGAAAATAAATGTATGAAAGCAAACACCCAGGAGTTTGGTGGTGCAGGAAGCTAATCTGTAAAGCCTTTATTTGCCCATCTGAGCATGTGCAACAAATAGAATTTTCAGTACAATTCTCAGCTGCGGAGTCATGTGTGGTTTTTTTTTCCCCTCTGGTTGCTGAGCAGTGCTAATTATGGTACTTGTGTTGCCACACAACAGCTTCTTTCATGAGCTGCAGGGTCAAAAGGAAATGTTATGTGCTGTGAAGCTCAGCCTAGAAAGAAGGCCATGGGGCTTGGCAGAAGTGTAGTATGCACCATTTTGGCAGGAAGAGTAAGACCTGAGGGCTGCAAGGTCAGAGCGAGGGCTAGGAAAAAAAAGTCACATGTATCTTTTAAAGGCAGATTAATTTAATTTGGGATGACAATGCCACAACTACTTCCAGCCTTGCACTCCCACCTCTGCTTCTCCCATCCTACTACCAGCGCTCACAAAAGTATTCATAAACCCATACACCTTGATGCAGCTCCCAGTTGCTGGTGTGTATGGGAAGCAGTCACAGGAGTGGGAAGTGGGAGTGTTGCATTTTGGCAGCAGCTGGTGGCTTAAAGTAATCGTGAAACCACAGCTCTTGGCTGTAGGCACTCCCAGGATTTAACTGTAGCCTTGCAATTACTGCCTGCTTTTTCCAGATCTAACACAGTTAAATTTCTTTACATTGAAAGTCCTGGATTTTCACTGCTTGTTTTGGAAACACGTGTAACATGCTTTATGTACAGTGTACCTCAAGTTATTGCTAAGCACTCTTAAGGTCTTCCTGTATTTCCATTTGGGGATGAAAGAGGATGAATCCCTACCTGGAGTGGATTTGATGTACCCCACTGTGGTGTTGTGGTCACCTCCCTGCTTCCCTTTAACAGATCACAAAGCACAGCTGAAAGCAGGAGATCTTCAACTGACCCACGAGAACTTAGCTTTCTGCTACAGCAGCTCAGCCTCTTGGTTTGACTCCATCCATTTTCTTTTCTCCTGTCTCTGTGAACATATGTTTTAAGCAGGAAGTCCCTCACTTCAGTCCACAGTGGACAATATATATGTGTGAGAGGTGTCATGCGTGGAATGGTTGCTACCAGGTACTCCAGTTCCTGGTACTGAGATACTCTTGGTGTGGTAATTGAGAAAGGGTAGTTAAGACCATGTATTGGTGTGATTCTGCTCACGGTCACTCTCCACTCAGCTCTGCTGTTTTGAAATGAGAGGTGTGAGCTTGTGCCCTCCAGTGGGAGTCCTCTCTCTCTCCTGGTGTCGAAGGCAAGCTGTCTTTCTGAGCTTGGTAAATTGTCAGGGCTTTGGGAACTGCTTCCTTAGGCTGATAATAGTGCAGTTGGAAAGCAAAGAAAGGAAGAAGAGGGTAAGTAAAGAGGAAAAGGCAGGCAGGCCCAGTATGTGCCATTCTCCCACCATCTCCTGGCTGGACACAAGCTGTGAAGCAAAGTGCCTTAGTTTTCCTCTTTACACAGTAGGTAGAAGTGTGCAAGTCTTCGAGGAGTGTGGAGAGAATTAGTGTTTCCATCACTTGGGTGAATTGCTGTTGAGAAACTGATCCTATTTTATTACGTTTGTCAACAGTTGGTATTTTGGTTCCTTTGCTGTCTTGCCCATTACAGGGTGGAGAAGGCATTAGCAAGGGGTTATGTTTGCTTCCCTTAATGGCTGATTCCCTTGCCGTTGGCTAAGAAATCATTAAGCTTGTTCAGAAGGGGACTATGCAGATTTGTTTCTGAAAGCTTTACAGAAATCTGTGGACAAATTGTCTGAGCCCAGGGCATTTCCAGATTGCATATCCTTAATTGTATTAAACACTTCAGAGCCATCTGACGGATTGTCTCACAGTTCAACCATCTGGTCTGGAAATTTAGGTAAGCTTTACTTTATGGAGAAACTCTGAGTCACTCACACTGGAGTGTCATTAGATGGCCCCTGGGCTGCTCTTTGATGGAGAAAGGCTAGTACAGTGTCACTGCTGATAGTTTGCTGATTGAGAAAAGCGTAAGGTTTTAGGGGCTCATTAGTTTTGATTAATCAGGGAAAAAATACAGCTTTCTTGCCCTTCTTGTCTGTGCAAAAAAACTAGTTACTCTCCCTCCAGTCCAAACCATAACAATTGGCGTTGTTACTTTAGTTGCTTTGTATTTGTTATTATAAATCTACAAAGCCCACTGTGCTTTCAGAACAAATTCGTGTGGTCTTTAAAGGCAGTTAAGACTTTTTCCTTGATTACTATAGCACACAGAAGTTCTGATGCATTTCCTCTTGCAAGATCCATGTGATATAGGAAGTATGGTTGCCTTCATAATTGGGATGGAAGGATGTGCAGAGAAATAAGGTCATGTAGGAGAAGGTGACTTTCACTGAGGACTACACCAGCTGCATGAAAGCCACTTCAGTTCTGGTTTCTCGCCTGCTGGTTCCCATGTGCTCACTCCCTTTCCCCAAGGCAGAGAAACTCTGTAAATAACTTGCTGTTCCCCAGAAGAGATCGAGTGCCATGAGACCCCTCTTGTTCCCAGGCCAAGTGTGCACACATGGTGTGCGGTGGGCTCAGGAAAGCTCCTTTTTCAGTGGGGACATTGTGTGGTTGCTGTGCCCTATGCTGGCCAGCTCTGGGGATTTGAGGATGATGGCTTTCCATGTAAAAAAGCTCAGCACTAGGATTTTGTTCTCTTTTGTAATGGTCTGTATTCAGTGCTGGCAAGGGGAGGCAGGGTGGCTGATACTGAAAGGGAAGAGGCAGTTAGAGAAATGCTTTCAAGTGCATGCTGCAGACTCAGTTTTTGAGATGATTTTGGCCAATAAACCAAGCGTTTCTATTTAAAAAGCTCTGGAGAAGAGAGATCTATTTGTCTGCTCAAATCTGTCAATAATTAGGCCTAAAAATGCATGATATTTCCCAGAAATGCCATGGATCACAAAAGGCTTTATAGACTTCAATCTCCAGAGAAACACTTTTAAATTTACAGGAGAATCCTAACTTTGATTTGGTTCAAAATAAATTCCTGAATTGTCTCGTGTCCTCAAACCTGAATTGTGTCTGGAGGCCATGCCATTCCTCCCAGTTGTAAGATATAAAGTAAGTGAATCCAAATGAGAAATTAACTCTGCTAAGCCAGAACTTGTACCCCCCTGTCAGAGGTACAGCAGTCAGCAGTGGCTGAAGGGAATGCTTTTCTCCCCTCCAAGTTTGCCAGAGTCTTTCATGAGCAGGGCTGAGTGTCCAGGAGACTGTGATAAAGCTTGTGTGGGACATGGGAGACCTTTCAGCTTCTGTACGTTCACCGTGTCATGGGACAAATGTTGAATTACTTTTTTTTTTTTTTCCTCTTCTCCCCTCTCTCTCCGTCTCTTTACCCCATTCTCAATTCTTCCTATTGAAAACATCTATTATTAGGGAAGAGCTGTTTCATTTATGCAATCAATCTAATCTGTCAGACATGGTCAGACCTGCTCGCAGTGCACTGTGCCTCAGTAAGACTCATTACTTGTAAGACACAGTGGAGTTCTTTGCTTGTTACCTGTTACCTGTTCAACCCTATTCCTCTGATTAAGCAGAATCCCAAAGTGATTGCTCTGACTGTCTGGGATGATCCCAAGACCAAAACTCAAATTTGGATCAGTTCCATCTGCTAACAGGGGCTGACTGCTCCTGGTTTCCTCAGGGGAATTCTAAAGCAATGCTGTGGAAGTGAAAAGACATTATTCAGTGCTAGAGCTGGGATAAACATGATCAGAAGCTGAGCCAATGCTCTCTTCCTCGTCCTTATTTAGGTGATGCAGCAAGCAATGCTAGCTTGCAACAGGGCTGCCATTTTGGGGTGTCTTTGGTGGCTGGGTAAAAGAGACTTTGTTGGGTGAGGAGACTTTGTTGTGCCCGGCATCATTCCTGGCTCTCTTACAATCTGCTGTTATTTTCAGCTGTACTTCAGAAGGTGCAGTTTTGGGAAGAGAGTACAACAGTGGCTTGAGGCCATCTCTGCTTCTATTCCTCAGCTTCTCAGCAGCTCAGGGGCCAGTTTAAATTAGAGCAGCCCCCATGGGTGCTCTTGCAGACGCTTTACCCAGCTGCTTCTGTTTCTGGAGCACAGAATGCCTCAATCACCCCCCCCATCACTGACATTGCCCCGGTGCCAAGGACAGGGATGGTGGCACTGTAGAAATATATGCAGGCCCTGTGCTGCTCTGCAGCTGCTGCTGTACTGCTGGAGCAGCACGTGAAGGCTGAAACGGGTCTCGGTTCTGTGAAATGCTTCTGTTATTTCTTTGGTGTGTTGCAAGTGGTGGAGTCTATGAACTTTGGTGTTACAGAAGCCAAACTTTAATATATTAGGGGCAAGTTTTGCTCTCTGGTGATGGCAAAAAGCAGGGTGGAGGTATTTCAGCTACACTTGAATTTTTATGTTTACCTGGCTAAATTTTAGTGCTGTTGTGCACTCGGAATCAATTCCTGTATTGGTCAGTGTTAGAGAAGGGAGAAAGAATAGTTGCAGACACATCTTTACTCCTGACAGCCTGTTCTGTGGGGTAGGCTTCCCTGAGAGATCTACTCAAGGAGCAGTATTAGTGTCTATAGCTTTAAGTATAGCCAGTTAGAAGAAACCAGTTCCCTCTTCCTCCGTTGCAGCAGAACCAACGAGCAGAAACCCCTGTCCCTGGTGCAGGTTGGGTTGTCACTGTGCTGTCCGAGCACTTTGGAGATGTAGGGACACATCTCTACATGTTCCAACTGCAAACTAGGTTTAAACAGGCATCTTATCAGCTCTGTTCTGTCTAAAAAAAGTACTGAGAAGTCTGATACATGCTGCGGACAGTGCTTCAAACATGGGGTTGTTTGTACCTGCTGAGAGCACAAAATGTCTTGTTTTACTTATCAAGCCTGGAGAAATTGTCATAAAAGAAGTAAGGGTTAAGACAGACATAATTCAGCTTATCATGGAGAGGCCCACATAATTATAAAGCAAAAAATTGAAAATGTTGATCAAGAAGGGACTTTGAAAACAACTCAATCTTGTCAGTGCCTATGGCACTAGAATTAGCTTCCTTCTGGTTGTCTAGGTAACAAAATTTTTGGGGCCACTTTTCAGCCAGTATGAGTCAGCAGGAGTTTTTATGCTGACTCGTGTCAGTTTGTTTATATTTTCCTACAGCTTGTGTAACACCCTGAACACTGCCAGCTCCTTACAATTAAGCCATGTTTTGGTATGCCAACAGATATCTCAGTAGGCAGCTCCTGAAGTCTTTGTGTTTTGCACCAATCCTCCTTGTCAGGTCATTCTTGCCTCTTGCCAGTCCTCGTCAGCTAGACACCATTCTGGTGGATGTAAAGGATCTCAGTGAACAGAGATGAGTGCCTGCTGCATGTTGTGAGATATGTAGTGGCTTTATCCTCCTGAATTTTTGTTCATGACTCTTTTATCCTAGTCCAGTTTAGGTAGGGGTCTAGTGAGACACATATCTTTGGAAAGTGAGAGTTTTTCCTCTTTTGTAGAATGTGTCCTCCCAGCATCTTAAAATGGATGGTAATGGGCTACTGATGTGATCTTGTTTAAAAACTGTTCATCTGTTATGAAAAGAATGTGCTTATTTTTGTGTTTGTTTTTTTGTTTGTTTTTTTTAAAGTCCTTAAAGCTCAGAGCATACAGTTGTTTTAATACCAACAGGGAGAGGGAAGTGATATGAGATGTTCTTGCTGAATGTGTTTTTATCATCCATGCTTATAGGTTGGTCTCTGAGGTACTTACTCATTCCAGTGAACCTATTAAGCAACAGCAGGAAAAAAAAGGGAGATTTTAGGATGCACTATTCTAGACAGAGATTTTCAGCTCTAGACCTCAGTGCAGTGGTAAATTAGGTGAATGCCTAAGGATTTGACAGCCTTGTTTGCAACAGCTGCATTCTTCCTCCTTTCTCATTATACAGAATGAAAGTGAATCCCTGGAAAATAATGGATGGAAAGATGACTCCTGAGCTACACTGCTGTTATGGAGAGATTCTGTTAGGTCTTCCATGTTGTATGGGATTAGCTGATGTCAGAGCTCTGTTGGAAAGCCACAGAACTGCTGTGCAGGCCCATGAGCAGCAACAGGGGCAGGAGTGGCACAGCAACAAGGCTGGTAGATGCAAGGGTCTGTACCAGCAAGGGTGCAGCCCTGCAACACTGGGGCAGTGTGAGCTGAGGTCTGGCAAGAGCCCAGTCTGGTGGGTGAGTACAGTGATGAGACAGATCTGTGGGACAAGGTGAGGACTCAGCCAGTGAGTCAGGGCCAGGATCAGGTCAGGACAGTAACTGGGGTCAGGCACAGTGCAGTGACTGCCAGGAAAGTCTGTAGTGGTGAGGCATGTCCAAGGTCAATCTGGGACATCAAGTCTGCAGAGTCGTGACAAGGTCCAGATCAATGGGGTACGTGGCCAGGCATGGGCATGGCTGTGATGCTGCTGCAGCATGGCTCTGGCAGGGCCAAGGGTGAAATTCCCAGCTTAAGAAGGGCTCCTATGTGAAAGATGGTTTTTACTTCATGATGAGGCTAATGCAGAGCTCCCAGAACAGAAAGGGCCTTCCCATTCTCTGTTCAAAACCAAAGTGAGAAGGGGTGGGAAAAGAAAAGCAGAGAGAGACAGAGTTTCATGGAAGTATTTATTAAATTAGAAGAAAAGCCTGAAGCCTGCTTTCCTTGCCCTTTCACCTGTTTTCCCCATTTTGCAATGCTCGGGTACTCCCCTGGTCAGACATCTCATACCTAACTGCCCAAAAAACAAGTATGGGCAGGCAGTAATAGCAAGGCTACAGGAAAGCTTTTGCTTCCTTGCGCAGCTCCTGAAAATAGAGTTGCGTTTGAGTACTGAGTGTTTGTTTTATATTAGAAATGCAAAATCTCATGCCAACTTGGTGTTCAGACTGCATGTTTAAAATAGCTAAAGGTTCGGAAGTAGAAAATTCAGGTTCCAGTTGCAGTTCTGACTCACAGTTCTGTTGCACATTGCGGAGTTTAATATTTTCCCTTCCTGTTTAAGTGTATAAATGGATGGTACAGCATATGCCTATTTTGGGATTTCTTGTTCCAGTTTCCAGCAGAAGCCAGAAGTGGAATAGAAGTTAGAACTAATCTTATTAAAATTAAAATTAGAATTAATAGAAAAAACAACACTGACTATGTCTAAACTTTGGCATGTTTGGAGTCCAAATCTGAAGCCGTGTTTGGCTGTGACCCAATGTGAATGAATATGAATATCTTTTATATTACACTGTTTTATCAGTTGCTCCTTATCATTAAGAAGCACTCAAATAAAAACAAGAATTTGAGTTACTATTTGGACCCATTTCTGGTAAGCAGCCAAGAAAAAAGAAAATGATGACAGTATTCCAGCAAAAGCATATGGGTTAGTTCTGCTTTATTTATTTATTTATTAGGTGGCCTTTTCATCACCATCAGCTGAGCTGTTGATTATCCTTCTTATTGATGCTTTCAGGGTGCTTCAACATATATTGCCCATTTTATCCTAGCACAGTAAGTGCTGTGGAAGTGTAATGCACCATTCTGTATTTGTGGATGTCCATTTTTTCATTGTGGAGAAACAAGCCTGCTTTTAAACTCAAACCTCCAAGTCAGAATTCTACTTAAGGGCAGATTTCTTAGTCTGTGGTGGTGAAAATCCACTATAAACTCACCTGTGGATACAGCTAGGTTTTATTCCTGATGGAAGGAGTGGATTTCTTTAAGGGATGCCTTTGCTTTTATCACACATTTAAAGGGCAAGGTGCTGCGATATCAGAGCAGGTGTCAGACAAGGAAAGGAGAGCAGGCATCATCACATGATTTACAGAAAAGAAATTTTCCTCTGCCAAAGAAGATATTCAACGTGTTGAACAACATGAATTTTTTTAAACTGTTTTCCTGACAGGAGGAGTTACCTCATTAGATGTCACACTTACTGCTACTCTTTCTGAAGTATTTTTCACTATGTAGGCTAAGAAAGGTGACATTTTTCATCAGAGAGTTGTTCTTTGTGAGTTGGTTTTTTTCAGTTGTTGCTTCAAAGAGTTTGAACTCTGCTCCCATTTACAGTGAGATATCAATGGAAATCTTGCAAATCTGCAGCAGAGACTGACCATTTCTGTAACCTCAACTAGAGGAGATGTTTGATAGTCTGAGCAATATTATGAACTGTTTTGTAGTTTGATGGGGGCTTTGAAGGTACAAATGTAAATCTTAGCTTTTAACACCTTTAAGTGGTCAGGTCCTCCTCTGTATGCATCTAGAATAGCCTGCCATAAAACTGAGGTACTCTATCTTAAGAAACCTACCGCCACCAGTTATATTCCTTACAGAATGATTTAAACCTGAAACCAAAAGAAACCAGAAGAAACAAACTAGTGATAGAGATTTGCATGTGAAGAGTAGATTAAATCAAAAGTTTAAATGTCTACCTATATTAAAAAAGAAGAAAAATGTTCTTATTCTATGGAATGTAGTAGTTACAAAAGCTTACATAATTTCCCCAATTAGCTAGTCATAATGACACCAGATCTGATTGCACATATTCCTACTATCCCGTCAAGCAGAGAAGAGTGTCTCTGTTGAAGACGTTAGCTAGTACAGAAATCATTCATTTGGGCTGGTGATTCAAAGCTTCTTCATTCCTCAGGATCCATTTTCAGCAGCAAAGTCAAGAAGCCACAGAGGAAGACTCTGCATGGCAAGCTACCAGGGCAACAAGACAAATATACAGCGGTTGGAAGAAGAGTAGCAATAGGGCAAATAGTTGCCAGATGCTTCACGGGCAGTTCTGATACTGTTATTTATAATGTAGAAGTATCTGTCCATTCTACCTGCGCTGGATCTGCTTTGAAAGATGCTGTGTAAAGGAGGAGGAAAAGTTTGGTTTGAAAGGGCAGCAAGGACTTTTTTTCTTTCAAAATGTATGTTTTGTCTATCTCCTACAGAACAAAAGGTTTACAATATTGGAAAGAGTTTATCGTATTAAATTACTTCTAATTGTTTGTCTCAGGATAAACACAGGATTTAGGGTCTGTCTTTCTGGCTCGGGGCATGTCACAGGCAACGAACAAGGTATGCAGTGTATTGGAGAAGAGCATGAGCTTGCCCTTGTAGACCCGTGTGCCTACCTGCACATTTGCTTATTGGACCTTCTAGAGAGCTGCTTGTTGTGTAACCGTGCTGATGGATCTACCCGCTTGCTGGGCTCCTGGAACTTGTGCCTGTATCTTTCCTACTTCGGATCATTCTCTAAAGCACTGCACTCACTATTTGCTAAGAGCAAACCATGAAACATGTCTGTCCCCAATGAACTGCGGCTCCCGCTGCCATGAGATTTCTCAAAAGGATGAATTTGACCTTTAGACTGAGTTTGACCAGACTTACACGTACTAACCCAGCTGAGTGTGGAGGTGGCGTTGTGAAACATAGGGATGTGCTCCAGACAAGTGCTGTTCCCTGTCCTTTTTCAGCTTAGCACTGTTCCAGAGCATTGGGGGTTTCACTGCAATTATTGACCCAATTTATAAAAATGCTAATAAGAGATGCCTGCTCTGTGGAAGAGTCAGGCAGTGTCTGGAAAATGTCTCCTAAAGAGCCGTTACAGTTCCCAGTACATGCATAGGGTATTAGCAGGCACTTAACTGCACTCAGGCAGTCACATGGATGCCCCATCTGAGCTGCGCTTAGCTCAGTGGAGTAGGTGGATGTGTCTGCACTAGCACTTGGGCGTTCATACATCATCATGAGTTGTCCCAGTTCTCCACAGGAAAGACAGTGCTCAGAGAGAACTGCTAGCCTGTAAGTAGAGTATGTGATTTGAAACTCGCTCCCTGTGTCTGGCCTTGCCCTGGATTTCACAAGTCTCTCCAAACTGTCCGTCTGATGACCTCCCTGATATTCTGCATAACTCTTACGAACCAGCTTGTTTCCTACACCAACATGCATCTTCTTGACCCATACATACCCATAGCAAAGGACATACTAAAAGAAATAAGACCATTTACTCTACCAAAACAAAGCTGCCTCCTATATTGTGGTTCTTTCTGGAACAGGATGGAAGAACAAACCGCAGTAGTTGTCACTGCTGAGAAAGGGCGTAGATGCTACAGTGATGACAGCAGTGTAATAGCACTTCTGTGCCTTTGTCCTTCTGTAACCAAATTCTGCCACAGACTATGCTGGTGTAGTTAAGCCAACATAAAGGCTTTTGTGGAGCCAACACTAAGATTGCTGTAGACCAAACGTCTCAGTGAACCTGTGGAAAAGATAACTTGGATTGATCAGGTGCAGTCTTCTCAGGAATTCTTAGGTCACACCACTGATGCTTTGGGAAGGACTTGAGAGGATGAGGGCTGGTGATGAGAGCTGCTTTTTCTTTATCTGGAGCATAAGCATGGAGCAGGTGGGAGGGGAGACCCTTCAGAGGTGATCAGTGATTGTGTCCTTCAGTGTCTGGTATCTGGGGCTTAGAAGAATGCACTCTACTTTCATTACAGAGTTATCGGAAGGCACAATAATTCATACCATCTGCAGGCTAGCAACCTGGGGACTAACTTTTGACTTTTTCTTACAATATTTTCTCCACCCCGGTTCCACCCTAGCTGGATTTGAAGATCTCATCATTGGTATAGCAATGAAAGGCTAAAATGGCCAAAGTACAACATTAACAGTAGAAAAAATCCATGTGATTCATTAGAAATGCAAATATAATGTTTAGAAGGCATAGAAGGGGAGTCGTCAACTTCTCATAAAAGGAGAAGATGTTTTGAGAGTGGTTAGGAGTAATGGAATTAGAGAAAGGAAAGGAAAACTTTGGCTGAACAAGTCGATTTGTGTAGCTGTGAGATTCATTACACCAACAGATACTTTCCCAGGACATGAGGTAGAAGAATCCATCGCTTGAGTAATTGGAAACTGATGGGTGGATAAGCTCAAGGGAATGATCCTTCTCATTAGACTGGGAGATGGACTTTCCCATCTCTCATTTCATGGACTGTATGTTTGAGTGAAGAGAGTAACAGGACTCCCTTTATCTGTGCCAAATGGTCTTGGCTGTCTTCTGTGCTTCTCACACCCACAGAATACCAGGCTTTTGGTTGTGAAGATGCCTTGGTGGCTGCTTTTAACTTTTTTCCAAGTATTTTAACATCTTTTAGGACAGTTATACATCACCTGTGTGTGGGTGACTACATGGAGTAGTTAAAATAAGTATAGAAGTTGCTCTGAGCACTCAAGATTCTGAAGATGATAAGGTTTTTATGCATACTGTGAAGTCTTACCTCATGTGGCTGTTTGAAGGGGCTGATTTAGCATTTTGAGCAGCTTTCCTTGCGTGAGCTATGTCATGTGTTTTACAGGGGAGAGAGATGGAAATTTTTTATATTTGCAAATCTGTTTAATCTGGGATGAGTAACAAGGGAGTCTGGTCTCAGTTACTGTCTCAGATGGTGCCTTATGGTTATAATCAGGCAGAACATGGTGACTTCTGATTTTTTTCTTTTTTTTTGAGGTGGGGGGGAGGGGCAGAAGAAGAGATTTTTAGCATCATTCATCCTGTGACTGGTGCTTTCAGATGAGACTAGACCTTTTGAGGTGTCCCAAGCAGCATACAGTGTCCTTAGCATAGATGCTCAGGAAGCATAGTAAAAAAACTTTAGAACAAAAATGAAAATAGATTAGGGGAGATGGTGAGAAGACTAAAACATCTATTAATGTCTATTTGTGTCTGTGAAAATTCTTCTATATGTTTATTATTTCTTCTTTTTCATACTGAATGCTAGAATTGCAAATTTGGGGTCAAGAGCGAATCCCATTTTTCCTGGGATTTCTGATCCAGGATAGCAGTTCAGACAGCTTGAGGGGCAAGAAAGAATAGAGGGATTGCCAGCGAGCCAGACTTCTATATTTAGCACTGAAGCAGAAAATCAGGAGTCTCTTTGAAAGTGATACCTCTTGTGCTTTGCTTTTCCTACAGTACTGCATAAGGGTTGCAGGGGACTTGGCCTGGATTGCAGGACTGGAGTGATATTCCAGTCCATGAATGGTGTTTGACATTCCTATGGGATGAGCATGAATAACGCTGAAGACATCTGTTGACAAAACAAACACAAACCGGTCATGTTTTTTGAAATGAGGTGTTCACGTGCACCCTTTGCTGCACTTCCTTCTGCAGTTTTACCTACCTAAGTTTGTCCTGAGTGGCTGTAACTTCCCCTGACAAGAGGCACTATTTCATACTTGTGTTTAGGTACCATTAGCTTGAGCTGGCTGCGTCTGGGCAGCTGAGTGCGAGTGGAGTCATTTTAACAGTGTAGCTGCAGAATAGGGAGAGCTGCTATAAACTTAAACTGTCTGGCTTTTGCTGCAGATCAAGCCTGGAGCCGGAACCGCGCAGACATGGCAGTTATATTTCAGTGGAGATACATTATTTATGAATTCCCCGTTGTCACCGTGTTTAAAAACATGTGAAATCTGTTGGTGTGCAGAAAATAAGTCTGGGAGAGGTCAGCCAAGATAGCAAAGTGTGCAAAAATCATGGCAGACGTCCACTTAGTGCCGTAAATCAAGCACTTTCCCTGCTTTTCAGACAGATATTTGTTTCTGCTGGATTTGTCATATGATGGTCTCTTAATCAGACAGGAATTTGAGGCCATCCTATTTATCTCATTCCTATCAGAACCACATGTGCTGTTGAATAATAATAGTAATTATTATCATCGTTACTTATTATTAGGGGAAATGAATGTTTCTTAACAAATTGCTGAGGCCATTTGGATTGTCGTGTGTAGTGGAGGAATCTTAGATCTCTGTAAATGAGCGAAGGTTGAGAGTTCACTCCGTTGAACAAACAGGCAAATTTGTCCAAGGCTATTAAATTTAAATCACAGTTTATTAGGTTCCTTCATGTAATAAAGTGATCATGAAATGAACTTTTTGCATGTGGTCATGTACTCGCGGGAGGGTAGCAATCATTTGGCCAAACACAGTTTCAGATAAAACCAGTCCCAGGGTTCAGAAGTGTTCAGATGAAGGGGATTGATTTGGCTCATCGTATTAGCAGAGAAACAGTTGTATAGTTGTCTGTAGTTTTGGTGAAGGAATCTGGCTCCCAGCTAAATGTAATATTTTGCATCTGCTTATTTTTAACGCACTCTGAGGAGCTCTGATGCAACTTTGAAAGTATTTCAGTAAATATTAGTTTTTAATATGGAACATCTGTACACGATTATGACAAGGAATGTGACAGGCTTTATCTCACTCAGTTCCTTTTCACCCCATCTGAAAATGTTGTCTAAGCTGAACAGTATGGTTTCTTTTCAAGTCTGTGCATGTACAAGAGAGAAAAAAATGAGGGAGATCTGGATTCATCCTGTCTGATTTTAGGCAGTAAATGGACATTTGGTTTTCAGGAGTGCTTTAACCAAGGAGGAAGCCAGTGCAGCTACTGAAAGAAAAAGCTGGACGCCTCCCCATCATTCCTTCCCATCTAGCCCCCTGCCTTGTGGCAGTGCAAGTGTGATGAACAGGTCCTGGTCCTCTCCCCTGGTTCCTCACTTTCAGGCACAACCTCTTCTCTCAGCCCAAGGGAAGGGGCAGCAGAGGAGTCAGGATGGGTTCCTGGGGCAGGGGGGTACAGAGCTGTAAATGTTGCCAGCTTAAAGCTCTAAGATTAATCTTGAGCTCTGTCAAAAGTCAACAGACTATCTCACGCCTAGTACTTTCCACGTTGTTTTTTGATTAGGTTTGGTCCTCAGAAGTTGGCAAACCAGCAAGTGCTAAGTACCAGCTAAACCGAATCCTGTTTCACATCTGACAGCTGATAAGACCATGGGGAAGTTTAAGATAAATATGCTCAAAACCAGCACTATTGATCCAGCACCTTTCAACAGTACTGAACTTCACTGAAAAGGAAATGCAAACAAACACAAATCAAAATGAAACCATTAATGAGTTTAGCTAGTATATTATCCTCCAAAGTGTTAGCAGTTTGAACTAAAACTGCCAAGAAATTCAAAGTAGGCCTGTGTCTCACTGTGAAGACTGTATATTACTTGATCAGATCAGGCATTTATTTCTCGTTCTTTTTGTTACATTAGGGTTTGTGAGATGGAATTGATTAATAAACTGTCACATTAATGTTTCCACTTAGCCCACTGCTGGCAACATGCACCTTTCATCAGCAGTGTTAATGTTGTAATGACATTGAACAGGCAGACAAAAATACTGTGTGTAAATTATACTTTTCATAACTTACTGCTTATGTGGGGTGAGGTGGAGTTGAGCATATTTTACCAAGGCAGAACTTTTAAAGCTTTGTCTTTCTCTGAACCAAGTCACATAAAATTGAAGCTCTTTAGAAGATGCAATTTTGAGGATCCCAAGGGAAATTTTCAATCAGTATGACATATGCTAGGAATAATGCCTAGAACAAATGGTCTCTTAGATGAAGACTGTACTGAAGGGAGGGAATAAATAAAAGGAACTGGAAGTTTTGATACGTGATAAACAGTATGACTTTCCTGCCTATCTGAGACCTCTTGGGAGAACTATATGTGAATTGGGACAAAAGGGAACATCACTGTCTCAGGGAAGTGAGACGTGACAAAAGAGGAGTTCTCTCCCCTTTTATCAACAGTATGTATACTTGCTTTGAAATCCAAAGTATGAAAGCAGTTAGACTTGTGGGTATGGAAACAGGGAAGAATATGGACAACTTTGTGATGACTTACTCCAGTTTACCACACCAGAAAGATCAGACAGATTAAGTTTTTTGGGGTTTTTTGAACGAGGAGAAGCAGAGGGTTGTTAGTAAGGGAATTTGAGGGAATCAGAGCCATTCAGACATCTATGGAGAAAGGGATGGATGGAGAATATGAGCCATGCATGAAGTGCATGCTCTATGGCACTTGGACTTTAGAAGTGTAAGTACAATATAAGAACCTGAAAATGACAGAATTGCATACTGTTATCACCAAAAAAGTTAAAACATCATCCTTCTGGAATAGCTAATTCTTCGGAACAGTCAAAGGAACTAAATAAAAAGACTAAATTCAAGCAGCAAATCCATATCTGAACCTTCATACAGGTGTTTTGGGACCATCTGCCATATGGGGGGGGGGGGGGGGAGAAAATTTGTCATTTACTGAAATAAAATCTTGATGCATAAACGTAGATATCTTCAAGGCTCTCATGCCTCTGTAAGTTACTTTCAGGAGATGTATCCTGAGGTCTCTTCACTATGGCCATATGCTGAAGAAAATAAAAAGCTCATTTCCCCTTCAGGATATTAGATAAAAAGATAAAGACAGATCTGTAGAAAACCTACTATTCACTGCTTGAGTGATGAGTAGAGTTAGCTGAGAAAATTGTTTTGAGTAACATACTGTTGATCTACTTTGAGCTAGGTCTTGCGTATAGCCCTGAGAACAATCTACCCATTTAGAATAAATTTATTTTCATATGCAGTTTGCCTGGGCAACATAGGCTTTTTTCCCCCCTCGGTATTGTTAGACAAGCAATTCTTTTCTGCTGAGCACGAGGTTGTTTCTGGTATGTTTTATAATCTGTAATATTTATATGTGGAAAAAAATCTTGAATGTTTATTCTTTAAAACGATTGGGAGCATTCAGTGATTCGGGATTCCAAACTCAGTAAGAAACTCCAAATTCAGAAATACTGAGTGAGAAACTGCATAATTAATTGTTACTGAGTTTGAAATAGTGAAAATACTTAATTACACTATATTATTATTAAAATATTGTAAGTGTATGTGGCTAAGGACCATGTCTGAGTGAAAGGTTACAGCTATCACTCCAGTGGAAGCTGAGGAATCGTACAGCCTTGGAGGAACAGCTGTCTAGTTACTTGGCGTTGCAATGTGTTGCAAAAATCTGTGTGTGACAAAACTCTTAGCTGATTCCAGCTGGTGATGAGCATCTGCCCTTTCAGATAACTGTGAATGCTACTCTTCTCATAACTGTCTAATTTTTAGTTTTTTCAACTTAGCTTAAGAGTGTCTTTGTAGATGTATCTTTAGGAGTGTCACAGGTTGATGGTACACTTCAAAACTTCATTTTTTATAAAACAGGGGGAATGGGGAAAAACTCAAAAATGTCCCAAGAGAGTAATTTTTATCTATATGTGTTATGGGGAATAGCTTGATCTGATGAAATAGCATACTTTGTAAACAGTTGGCCATATGTACTGATAGAAACCATTTATATAACCATGATCAAATAGAGCAGTCCACATAAATGCCAAAGGCCAACCCATGGCTCCCTCTACTAACATTCACAGTGTTTATAGGATCCATTCAAACTTTGCTTTTAATTTCCTTATTTAGCACTTTTCACTTTCTCTACCACTGTGCTCATGTCTGTGTTTGGATGCCCTGGGGCTTTGGAGGTGTTCAGACTGAAACTGCCACAGAAAGGTCAGTTCAGACTCTCAGGGTGTGGGTGATGCACGGCAGACAGAGCATCCTACCACTGTGGGGATTTCCTGCTACAGAGAGTTGCCTTCTGCAGTGAGTGGCGTAGAGCTCTTCTGATAGTGTCTGTGTGACTGTCTGTTGCTGGCTGGGAAGACAGCCAGGGAAAAGGTGGCTAGGTTCAGATTCTTAATCTGCTGATCTTTTTCTCAGGAATGATGCTGTGGTCAAGGCTGGTAAGTTTTAAGAGTAATTTTCAGACTCTTGCATATAATGTCAGTAGACGGTCTGGAGTGCACTGGTGAATCATAGAGGAAACAAAAATGTTTCAAACCCTGTTTGCTTCTGTGTTACTGCTTCTTGGTTGTGCAGAACTGTTCTTTATTGGATTTGTCTCCGTCTTCACTCAAGATTTATGTTCTTACTTAGTTACAGGACAACTTGAGTGAATTATTCTTCTGCCACCCATTCTGACTTTCTGGAGAAGTCCCGTAGTTGCCTGTTCTCTCACCCTTTTTCTCTCTTATTTCTTTACGTGGCCAAAACCATACATTCCATAAACAGTGACCTTTCTGCTTTCATAGACCTGCCTCTGTACTCATCTTCTCTCTAAACTGCAGTTTCAGTCACCCTGCTGAGGATTCAAGTCATTGCTAACTCAAGCTGAACATTATTTATGTGGAGTTTTTCCCCTGCAAGCTCTACAGCCCTTGTCTTGCTTTGTGTTTGATCCCTGTGCAGAGTGCTGCCCTTCTGTCTGTCAGCTAGATTTGCAAGCAGAATGACTTCTGCTCATCCTGGGTGTGACCGAGCAAGCCAAGTCCATGTCTAAGCCTTTGTCTTATCTGTGTACATCTCCAGCACAGTCCTACCCAATCACACAGCTCCTTATTTCTTGGTTAACAGCACTTTTTGGTATATTTTTATGATTATTTATTTTTTCCTGTTTGAGTGTTGCTGTCAAACTTTCCTAGTATGTCCCTTCGACTATATCACTTCTCTCCTTGTTTCTCCCTGCACCATTTGGTTAAACATTTAATTATGTCCACTTTGAAGACCCAACCTAGCCTACTGCCACTCATCTTTCTCTCTCATCCATTACTGAGATGTCAAGTTTGCTGACCAATTAGGCTGTACTTAGCTCCCTGTGCCCACCTTGGTGTTCAGATTCATTCCAACTCTGATGTTTGGGAGGAGCTCTGTAAACATTTGTTACCTCCCTTCATAATCTTCCTTAAAGCTTTCTTTATTTGTTGGTATCTACTGTGGTCAAGCCAGGCCACTGGTGTCTTGTTACAGACTGCCATTATAGACAGTGTCATCTCCTTGCTTTTCCCTCTTTACTTCATACTTATTTGGTGTGTCCTGATTAATTCTTTTTAAGATGGGAACTATTTCTTCTGTCCTTGTATGGGGCTTAGCACAGTGAGATTTGTCTGCAACTGAGGCTCATAGGTGTGGTGGTGGTGGTGGTAGCAGCGTTGAGAGAGTAGTTTTTGTTGCTTCACTGCAAATTCTGGTACTTCTCAGGAGCAAATCCTTTTATGCTTTTGCTCAGCATTTCTGTGGTGAAAATCCAATAGATACCAGTAAGTCTGTCTGAGTAAGGACTGAATAATAAGTTCATTTTCTTCCGTAATTCTGTTTGGTTTATTGTTGTTTGTCTGCATTCTGTGGAGTGCCTAGGCACTTTGAACTCCTGAAGGTTTAGCATTTTACAGAATTATTCCCCCCCACTTCCAACGTGACTTCACAATCATTTCGGAGGAGGAAAAATGGCACCAGAATAAAATCTGAAATTCAAAGTCTTTGTATTATAATAGGAGAGCATATAGTACTGTTTATTTGAGCAAGGCTAAGAATCTGTAGATTTCTTGTTATAATTATTTATGTCATTTCTCCTGTTAAATATTCAGAGTGCTGAAATGTTGTATTAGTGCTGGGCAGTGATGATAACACTGTCCTGTGGTTCCTTGAGACCTGGGAAATAATTTGCAGGCTAATTGATAAATCTGCTAATCCAAAAAGTCACTGCCAGGCCCTGCATTTGCATATGCAAGATGAGAATATAGATTTTTTTTTTCTTTTTTTTTTCTTTTTTTTTTTTTCCAGAGTTTTCTCTTTTACTCCCATCGTTAATCCAGAGTGATTGTCCCAGATGAAAGAGGGTTTTGTCCCAGTTCCCCTCCTGTCCTTTCCTTCCTTTTCACCAATAAGAGCAAATGATTGTCCTCCAAGCAACAGGACTCTTTAGCTTAAATGACTCACAAATGCCTTTAAGGCCATGTGACTTTTTGCTTGATATGAGCAAAATACCAGATGACATTTTGAGCAAAATGTTTAGTGGCAACAGCAAAATGAGCAAAATGATGTATGGCAAGTACATATTTTGAGGGAAAGGGCTTCTATAATTCTTGGCTCTTTAATCTGATCTAAAGTCTGTTTACTGTGCCTGTAAGAAGAGACTTCCTTGTCTTGGGTAATCTTTCCATCTGACACTCCACATTGTGCTACCATTCTCAGGGCCTGATCCTGTAAGGTGTGTTCCCCATCTCTTTTCCTGACTGTTCCCAGATGACAGAAGTTTGCAGAGATGCTCAGCACCTTTCAGGCTAGGGCTCCTAATGAACAGCTGGTAGCTGCTGGTTGGGAGGGAATCTACACTAGGAATTGGAACCCACAAAGCTGAAAGTGAATGAAACTTTAAGAACCAATGGAGTTAAACTGTGACATCCGTTATATATATTTTTATGGCTGTCTTGTGAAAGTCTGGGTCTTGGATATAATTAGCTGTTATGCTTCAAAAACCTGTAAAACTTGGGGGAATTTGAGCTTTGACAGTTAATATGACTTCATTATTCCAACAGCTCCACACTAAACATCAATGCTTGTCTGGTTACAGCAGGCACCCTGAAGCTTGTCTGTATCTTTCCAGTGTTCAGATCCATTCAGAGACAAGGAAAAATTCTGTGGCATCCTTAAAGTTAATAAGAAAAAAGGCACGTGTGCTTACTTCTGTTTTCATTTTTCTTCATCAGCAAGTGGATTATGAAGGACTCATTTAACAAAGGGGAGTTTGCTTCTGTGGATAAGAGAGGCTGTAGAGAGAGATGGCAGGGTAAAAGCTGTGGCAGGAAGAGACACAGACGTGATGAGAGGTGAAGGATTGCAAGATCGGTTCTGTTTTTCTACAATGATGCCTCCTTTGTGCTGGAGAGGCTAAGAGGCACCTACATGTTGTAGCACAGGATTTTTGGAGGATCTTCTTTCCAGAAGGTGTGAAACTGGAGATGTTTTTGCAACAGTAATCAGAAGATGTGTTGTTTGACGTCAGCTCTGGAAGTAAAGACTGATAAAGTGCCTGTGGAAGCTAGAAATGGTCAGGACAGCAGGAACTGCTGGGGATTTAGGATTGATTACTACAGAAATTGAATTCACATGCTGTTTGTATATCACAGAAAATCTGTGTGGATTTTGTTTCCTTGGGAGGTAGTCACAGAGCCAGACCTCATAACAGAGATGTCTGTAAGCAGTACATAAATCCATAGGATTTATTTAGAGAACTGCAGGCTGAGTATTACTGTAGCCTGTATCTTCTTTGCTTTTCTTTTTTTTTTTTTTTTTGTGATTTGAATAACTTCAGCCCGTGATTCATTTCATGCAGGAATTCTCACCTACGGATTTGGGGTATTTTGTCCCAAGTCCAGAGAAGATGTCAGCGAATGCTGTTTTCAACCCAAAACGATGATGAAACTGAGGACAGAGCTGTCAGATGAGGACATTTGTATCTCCAACAGCTGTGGTCAATGAGCCAAGCTTGTGCAAACCAGTGGTTAATCAGTTGGGGGGAATCTGCACATCTTGTTTGCCTGAGCCAGCTACCTAAAGGATTTGCTAATAGCTAAAAGTTTGCCTGAATAATTGGGCTGCTGGGTGCAATAAGCATCTGTTTGCATCCTGCCTGCTGTAATTAAAGAGACAGGGATGTGCTATTTAGAAAAAAAAAAAAAGAAAAGAGGGGACAGCAGTGCATTGCTGGACTGAGGATAATTGGGTTTTTTCTACGTTGTTAGTATTATCTCATGTTTGTCCTAGTGTCAAGGCCATTACTGTGACTGTCCATGATGTATATAGCTATGTTTCGGAGGTTTTTAGTTCTGAAGATTGCTTCTTCAGTTCTTAGTGAACAGAGGAGTAACAATGTGATGGATAATAGTTTTGTCAGCAAGGTAGGGACAAGGCCTGCTGGAGTGAGACCTGAGAGTAATGATCAGCCCCAGGAGGGACTGTTCACTACTGAGCATCATCAGCTCTGGGCACTGGTGAATGAAGTTCAAATTACAGCAGTTCTGTAGACCTCAGGTGTCTTTAGGTGGATCAGTCATCTCTCTCTGTCTTAATGCTTTACCTGCAAATCAGGAATGTTGGTATATCCCCAATCACAAGGAGACGAGTTATAGTCAGAGCAATTTCTGAGCTGCTTGGGTATTGCAGCACTGGGACCGTAGCCCGACAGATGGAAGCTGCAGGGTAAAGTGGCCTGTTCTCTGAGTGTGCATATGCAGTTATTTTTATGTTAACAAAAGATTCTGACAGATTGACTCTTTTAATCTGTTGAAGAAAAAGCAGTTAAACCAGCTATATTAGCTATTGTCATATTTGAAAACTTTAAAAGTACACTTCACTCATAAACTTAATAGTGTTCAATAGTTCTGAGTTCCCATGGAAAGAAAAGACCTTTTTTGAAGTATAAACGGCACATATATACCCAGCGCATGGTTTCCTCTATTTATGTCTCCTTTCTAAAAAGGAACATGTTCATCAAGTCAGATTCCATGTTGGTAAGACACTAAGATAGTAAGAAGATAGTGTTCTTGCAGTTTTGATAGCCTAAGGATATGAAGCAGATAAAGCTTTATTAGGTTTGTTGATCTAGCTGGAACAAAATAGATCCTGTTGAAGGCCTAAAGCTTTCATCTTTTTTTTTTCTGACTATGTCATTTGGTTTTACATAAGCTGTTAAATCTTCCTACTGAGTTATTAAGAAGAACCATTGTCAACTCCAGGAAAAAAAAAATGCTGAACCTGCCTCAAAACTTTTCAAAATCCACTCTGGAATAGTCTTCTGATATTTTTAATTGCTTCTTTCCTACCGAGATATGAAAAATAAAAAGGAATCGGGGCTCCTGGTTTTGTGCTGCCTTGCCAGTGCTTTGCTGCAGCTGTCTGTCAAGCAGGCCAGACAAGAGCACAAGCAATATGACAGCCCGAGACTGGGGCCTGATCCAGCAGTCCTCAGTAGAGAAATCCATCCCCAGCCTTCAGTGCATTTTGAATGAAGGCAATTTGCTTCCTTTTGAACTGATTCCAGAGCACGTGTAGGGAGTTAACAGAGACTAGAGGATGACACATTACCTAACCCAGTTTCCATGTTGGTCTCTTGGGAGAGATGGCTCTTATGTGGAAATGATCTGCCGATTTCAGTTTGTCTCAACGTGGCTAACATATCCGTCTGTGTCTTAAGTGAAAAAATAGCTTAAATTCTCAGAGCATGCAGCTGGCAGATAACTGGGCGTCTCTGTGTGTGAGTATCTGAAACTAAACTTTTGAACTTTCAAGCATAAGCCTGCTACTTGATAGATGTGATTGGTATGGGATGGTCACAACTTTTGATAACAAGTAGTGGCACATCCCAGATCCTCCAATTAATGTCCCAAACCCTCCAATTAATAAACAATCCTGAGAAAGAGCCAACAATGAGGATGCTGATCATGTTATGTTTCTGCAGTAGACTAGATTGGGAAAATTAGAGGCCTGGGGGTACTGGAAAGAAGAGGAATTCAGAAAGTGGCTTCCCAAAAGGAAAAAGTCATCTTGAAAAGGAGGAGACCTGGAAAGAAGGTGGTGAAGATCCTGGCTGGAATACAGGTCCTGGAAGTGAGGTCAGATGCTGGAGATCAGAGAGCTGTATGAGACAAATGTTTGGGGATGTGCAGGGACCTTGGCCAGTTGTGCCTGAGGCTGCAAACAGCTGCACAGCAAGAACTTTCTGCCCACCTTTCTCAGGCTAGCAATGATCTTCCCCTGGGGAGGGGCAGCGGATGAATAAAGCTTAAGGGAGAGCAAGTGAATGCAAGTGAGATTATCAGACAGGATAAAAGCTCTAACCTCTTTGTTTTTTAAATAAACCCTTGTATCCAGTTCCACTGCTACTTGTTTACTCTCTTTTTGCCTGGGACAGTCTGCTACACTGCATCTGTAGTGAGAAAAAAAGTGTCCTGTCTCATGGAGTAAGAAGTAAGGACAGGTGCTATTCAGGCATGGCATCTTTTCTTGTCATTGCCAAGTTTTTAAGAAATAAACTAATGCTTGTTTATTTTACTAGCTGGGTAAACATGATTGACAGTCCGAAGGGGAACAGCCTCTGCTGTTCAAATAGTTACCATTGTAATTATGTCTCACTGAAGTGTTCCTTGTAATGTAGACTTTCTCAGGATGAGAAAAGACACAGGACCGTCAAAGTTTTTGCAGAGCCATTCAGTATTGCTCGTCACTTAAAGTGGGAAGCTGGAGAAAAGGGAAAGCAAAAGAATATATTGAAGTGGCTTCTTCTATTGAAGTGGCTTCTTCAAACTTCTGTTTTTTACACTATGATTTCAAAATGATTTTCAAAATGTTGAGGATCTTTGTAAATGCTGGGTTGGACTCTAAAATATGGAAGAAAAGCCCATCTCTTCCTGTACATATGCAGTTTTCATAGCAACCTGGAATTCTTTCAAATCAAGCCATTACAAGTGCAAAGCACACCCCACTCTGCCTGCTGAGTGGAAATACACTTACAAACCATTTACCTGTAAGCATGCCAGTAAGGCTGAAGCCAGAGCCCAACTGAGCTGTATTGGAGCTGATCGGAAGACCAGGATTCATTAAGTTACTGTACACAAGATCAGTGGGACCACTGGGAAGCAGGTAATAGTGTTGGCAGCTTACTGCTTCCTTGGCTTAGCTTCAGCCAGGTTTGACCTGTCGTTGCCTCTGGGTTAAAATGGAGTGTTTTTCACAGGTGACAGGTTTTGCCTTTTTCAAGCAGTTCTTCACCCATAGCCATGTATTTTGGACAGTAACACACTGGGGATATTTAATGTTGGAATAAAGTTATCCAGTGCAGCTTTATGAGAACGGCTAATTAGAGTTTAGATGCAGATGAAAATCCCTCTCAGATCCCTCTGCAAGGTTGCATACTGAAGTGCAACTTACTTCTGGCAACCATCCCTCATATTTTGGCCTTTGTTGAAGGTCGCAGTGAAATAGGTTGGTGTTGCAGAAGATTAATATTGCTTAAAAATGTCTTGCAGCAAATTCACCTGCAGATTTCATAATCTTTATGGAAGGGGATATGCTGCATGTTTTCCCTCATTCCTTCCTCACTCAAAGTGGAAGGAGAGAGATGGAGAACTTCACCGGATTGTCCACGTTTCTGTAGTCAGCCAGAGGCAAAACCAGCAAACTTATGCAAGAATCTTGGATTGTAGTGGGTCATTTGCTTTACGTATAATTTAAGAAACTGAAGCCCTTTTTATAGGTTATTTTCTCAACATCTCACTTTGATAGGACCTTCTTCAAACATTTATCTTAGACTTAGGCATCTTAATTAGTCTTCTTTAATTGCTGCTTATCTCTGAGTCATTTTAGGATCTGCAACCAGCTCAGTTATGTCTGCGCTTGAATCATAGTGCTGTAATTCTGTTGTTGAAACAGCTGCCTCTGTGCGCCACATCTTGACTGAGATGTGCCCTATTTTCTGCCCAGATGGCTGCCATGCAGTGTGTAGGTGACCTGAACAAGCACTCTCAGTGGTGTCCTAACCCGCCTGCTCTAACTGGCTCTTACTTGGAGCTCCGTGTTCACATTTGCTGTTCGTGCAGCTCGTGGGTTTGCTTTCAAGAACAAACTCATGACAACTTTTAGAAGATGTTGTAGACATGAATTTCTGTTAATTTCCTGTTAGCCAGATCCTTGTCTTTCTAGACAAAAGAAATAAAGACTCATTAATCCAGCTGGTTTGCAAGGGAACGTTTGATTTAATGCCTCTCTACAAACTGATACGGAACAGGGATAATGGAAAGGAAAACAGAAAAATCTCTGGAGTGGACAAGCACTTGGATGAAGAACATGACACAAAATGTAGAACTTCAAAGAAAAACGTCAGTCTAGCTGGGGAGTTCATCAGTGATTAGTTTATTTCTGATCTTGTTTATCACTTTCATTAACAACCTTGGCATAAAAAATAGACTGTGCTAATGAAATTTCCTGATGACACTCCACTGGGAGACAAGTCAGAACTTCAACCCATCTTAACGGTGTAATTATCAGCTCACCTGTCCTCTCTGAACACTGTGCTTTTTTAAATTTCAGTGGTAAAAAAACATTCCTTGTGCACCTCTGTTTTTCCCTTCATTAGAAATATTGAAGGTTTAGTTTGGCCCAAGTACTTGAAAAATTTAGATCTTTTTTTTTGACATGTCTGTCAAGCTGGTATTCATTAATTTTCCCTGCCAAAACCCAAATGAATAATGTAACTTGACGCAAAAGCTCCAAATGAGGGTTACAGATAATTATTCATGCTCAAGACTTTGGCTATGAATCATATCTACTGTGCAGTCTAACTGCTTATGTAGCACCACCAGTTTCATATTTCTTTGTTTCCGCTGTAAATAATTCTCAGTGATACAAAATGTGAGAGGGAACACGTTTGCATCGAACACACACAACTATGACTAAAAGAAATGAAAACCTTTAAAACAAGAGTTATAAGGGCATCTAAGTGGCAATTAGAATCCCTTAAAAATTCATTCAGATTTAGTGAAATGTTCCTGGCAGTCATTCATAAAAGTAATTGTCCTGTGCACATGAAAAATTTAAATGTGGTAATTTAGTAATGAATCTGAGCTGTCAGAAGGCATTTTATGGATAATCAGACATTCCTGCAGGCATAGCAGTGACTGAAGAAAATTGAAAAATAACTTTGTGGAGGCAAGATTATCTGAAATAAGTATTTTCTCTGGAAGCAAAGAAAGAACTCTATGATTTTTAGAACTGTAGTGCACTGAAAATCACTGGGGCAGCCACTGGAAGCAAATAAAGAACAAGTTGTGTCCTTGATTCAGATTAGTAACTTTAAGTAGTGGTCTTTGAGAAGCGAGCACCTCTAGATTCTCAGATATTCTGTGTATTCTGTGTGCAGATGCATTACCCAGCCCCCAGGAAAGGGGAGCAGCTTGCAAATCCCATCGTCAGTTTGGAAAGGGGAAGCTCAATTCTCCTTTCATTTTGCTTGGATGAAACTGCTGACTGTATTGGAATTAATTTGTATTTCCCTTAGAACAAGGGAGGGTATATCTGGCAGCGTGTTGTTGCAGGGCACATTAGGGACAGGCAAACTTGAGACATTCTGGAAGTTCACTCGGAGCCACTGATGCATAAGGAAAATCAATACAAATCGTTGCCTTTGGATTCGGTAGCAGTTCACTCCCACTCTGTGCGGGTGTTAATGACTTGAAAATGGACAAGAGCACTTGTAAATCTCTTTTACCCTAAGTCTCTAAATCACTCTGGGGAGAAGATGTTATGATGTTTGCCTCAGTTGTGTTATTGCTGCTGCTTTTGCTCTTGTCTAGGCATTTCTAGGAGATGTTGAGACTGTAATGCTGTTTGGGAAGAAAACTCCCAAGATCAGATCCATTTGGGGTTGCTGCTCCATTTAAGTACTCTTTTGCCAGAACTGATTTGCCAACTGATCTATTCATAAGGAGTATTTGTGGGGTTTTTATCTTCTCTGGTGTTAGAATACTATAGACACGCCTGTATTCTGATTTACAGTATGATTGGTTAAAAATGCTGATCTTGCATGGTATTTCAAGTTTTAAAATAAATAGCATTAGATATCAACATTACTTTTTGTTGTTTATGCAACTGGTATTCCTTTTCCTGATTTTTGTTGTTTATTGAATTAGCTCAGCTAGTATTTCTGGTCTGCTTTACTTTGTGGTGAGGTGGAAGGAAGTTTTCAAGAGAAAACAAAGATCTGTTTTTTGCAGTACTGAAAACAAAACATGTTTTTGTTGGTCTGTGGATTTTTTTTAAAAGCCTATTTGTGTCCTTTTTATTTGCTACAACGCTTAAATATGGGCTTATTCAGTGCTGTGAGAGTGAATGTAAAATCTTTTGGAAAATTTCTACCATAAGAATCATTAGACATAATTAGCAAAATAATACCTCTCCTGAGAAACAATGAGATGAAATATATCATCTGGCAAGAAGTAGCTACCTCCAGTGTTAAAGTTTTTCAATATTGGTTTCTTTTCCCATAGATCACTTAGAAGATAGATGACCACTTGGAAGGAGCCACGATATCGAGGCTATGTTCTTATTCTGCACTCTAGAGTTGGGCCCTCCTCTTTTGTCCTGGCTATCTGGCAAGTCTCACCACTCCAGGCAAGAAAATGGAAGATGCTGCTGGGAGAAAAGCAGCTTGAAGTTAATTCCCTTTCTTCCCACAATGAGCTACCTAAATATTACTGCTGTAGTGTTTGGCCGTTCTAAGGTTTGCAGAGCTATAAAACATTTGATCATCCCAGGGGTGGGGGAGGAGCTGAAGGACGTCTCTTACTTTTGATGAAGCACTGAGGAGAAAGAACAGTGTAACAGAAAGACTATTTATAGAGGCTGCTTGCCAAATCAAAGCCCAAGCTTTAATTACATCTGCACACACTGTAGCCATGTTTAATAAAGATTTAAATGCAGTATCATCTTCCCGTTTGACTTGTTAGCATTTTGCCTTTTTTCTGCAAAACTCGGCACCTCTTGATGTGATCGACTGTGGGTAAGAGCGTGGATTGAGGCTGAAAATCAGTCAATGACATGAGCTCCTTTAACACAACCTTTTAAAAACTGTCATAGATCTGCCTGCTTGTGAAGCATTCATGGGTGGTTACAAGACTGTGTCCTAAGAATACCATGGTCAGATAGAAAGACTTGTTACTGGAAGGGACCAAGGAGTGGGTAGAAGCTCTTTGGGGATGTATGGGGAATTGAAGGGTTGCTTTTGGTGTATTCTGCTGTGTTTGGGGGTTGATTTTCATAGAGGCTATCCATTTAGGCAGAACAATCAACGCTGGCACTTTACAAAACCAGCTGAACCTTGTAAGTAGCCTTGTCACTTCAACAGAGTTTCCAAGGAAGTCCAGCTGCGCTTGAATTCCTGTTTCTTTTAGATAGTCTTTATCTAGGTCAGGGTTGAAGTTCTTGCTCAGAGCACTTGCACAATGCTTTCACTTTCCTGTCATTGCTGTTGGATTGACAAAGACAGATTTTCCAGTTTCTAGCCCCCATATGCTGCAAAACAGCAGTGCCCTTTAGGATTTCTGTAAGGTCTGGCAGCAGCCTCTGGTCCTGCTTTCAGTCTGTGGACGGAGAGTTTAATAGAGAACTCCTTGCTATAGGCTTAGGCATTTTTTCATTCTTTTCTGTCAATATTACATTGCCTCAGCGGGTGCCTCTTTAACCTCCTATCTCACCTCCTTTCCCACTATTCGTTTTGATCTGGACTGAAGTCTAGTGCCAATTACTGATGCACTGCTGTACTGAAAATGACTTGTGGCTCCCTGGATGGCAGCACTGACATCTGTTCTTACGGCACAAGTAGCTGGTTGCAGATGTTCAGGTAGGAAGGATGAGGTGAGAGCCATACATTGCTGTGTACTCTCTGGGACACTGGTGGCTAAATGGGAACCATGGGGGGGTCATAGATCCCTGATTTAAGGCCCCACCAAAGACTCCAGGCAACGTCTGAAGTTAAACGATTTGCAGATTTCCTTTTGTTTTCTATGCTGGGTGATTGCAGTGTGACCTTCTACAGCAGAAGGATGCACTTTTTGTCCCATGGCTGTTTGCTTTTCAGTCACGGTCATCTGAAAAATTGGCAGGGCATCAGCAAGGTTTCTGGCTTTCCTAAAGCTCACCAAGGTCTGTACCCTGATTTTTGTGAGCAAATAGCCAACGCAGTTTCCAAACTCAATTAGGAATTAAAACACTTATTCTGGAGTAAGGGCCAAATGAATGCTTGTTCAGAATTGAAGCTGGTTTGTGTTGCTTTCCTCAGAGAAATGCATCTGTTCTGGGCTAGCTTTTTTTGCCTCCGCTGGCACATTTATTTGTTTGTGTTGCATGGGGAACTGAGTATGTTACGAAGCTAAATCTTTCCTACCAAGCAGCAGCTCTGGCTCAGCTTTGGTGGTTATTTAAAATCTCAGAAGAAAATCATCAGCTGCTCCACTTGTACGTTCAAACACACAAGGTGATATGCTAATTGGGCTTTCATTAGTGCCTGACTGACGTCATCAGCAGAGTAGAAAGAAAGGGGGCTAAGAGGATGAAGTACTTTTCCACTGTTGAGCTGGTACTGACGCAGCTATGTACTATAGCGCCTTTTTTTTTTTTTTGGAACAGTTCTAATTTTCTGTGTGACTGCATCTGTGCACTGTAGCATTCAAATATTGCCCTGGTGTATTACGTTCAGAGCTGAGCTTTTTATGAAAAAGGAAAAGGGAACAGAGACTGTGAAATGCTTTTTTTTTTTTTTTTTTTTTTTTTTTTTTTTTTTTTTTT
>JANVCC010000020.1:33892984-34397204 GCA_025345505.1 Todiramphus chloris collaris | reverse complement strand
TTTTTTTTTAGTGTTATTACTGTCTGGGATAGATTCAATTAGGTTAGACAAGTAAAATGTCATGATGCAACTCATAAGTGGTGTTCACGTATGAGTACATATCTGCATATTTAGGCAGTCTCCTCTGAGAAACATAGATACTGTGGATAATAAACAGCTGCATATCATTTAATGAGCAGGGAAGAGGCACAACCCCTTTTTTTCCAGGAGGGTGTTTGCTGTGTGAGCTCAAGCAGAAACTGTAGCAGAATTGAAACAGAATCTATTCTTTTTTTTTTGAGAGCTGCCTGTAGAAACCTTTGCAAACTGAGAAGCTTTTACAGGGTTATAGCAAAGCAGCTTTAGCAATGCAGTACATGAAGGGTCCGTATCACATCCTGGGGTATTGTACTGCATCCACAGAGCTGTGTTTGGTTCTTATTTTTGCCTCCAGAGGTGAAATAATTCATCTCTCTGTGCCTCAGCTCTCCCATCACTTGTACAATAGGGATGATATCTTCCTTTACAGTAGGGATAATATCTTTCTTTACAAATTGTTTTTCTGTGACCAATCTAAGATGAGCTAAGCCTGCATTTTCAGGAATTAAAAAAAAAAAAAAAAAGCATTTTGGTCATGATAATGATTAAATGTAGCAGATTTGCTATATAGATAAAGGAGAAGATTTGTTTCATAGGAAACCATTTTTACTCAGCACTAAATGAAATAAATTGATACTGGAATTAATTAAATACAATTGCTATTGTGAGTGGATGATTGTGAGTTGGAGAAATATTTTTGTCTTGAAATAAATTAAGTCAAATGTAATAAAAAGGATAAATACAGACGGGAACTCTGATGTTGAATTGACCGAAGTAATACTATTAGTATTGTTTCTCTTCAAATCAGAAATCGAGAGTGCAGAACAATTTATTCCTTTAACTTCAGAAAAGAAATACTGACAGCAGGGACCTTGTTAAACTGGGACACATATTTCAGTGACTAGAAACCTATTGTAATCACAATTACAGAGATATAATCTTGGGCTCTAGTCCATATATCTGTCTTAAAGAGAGCTATTAATGCTGTTGGTTTGCATCCAGCTTGCAGACAAAGATACTTAACTAAACATTTTCTTTTTGCTTCTGTCATTAGCTGGGGTGCCGAGACAAAATGCCTGGGACTCTCTTGTTCCTTAGTTCAATTAATAGACCTCTATTGTTTTTCAAGTATAAAAATCTGACAACACAGGATGAAGTATTATTCCAAAGCCTGTCAATGGGATGAACAACTGAAATCCATCATGAATTTAAATGGAGCCGTGTATTATAGCCTCCTTTCTTTCATTGGACCGTGGATCTTTTTCCTGCATAATATTTATATTGTCTTGAAATGTGAGGACAAGGACAACTTCAAGGAGTCTCCAAATTCTTTGTCATGAGCTCCTATTATAGTTCATTTACTTCTCATCCATCTTGCTGGGGAAGAGCTAAATAAGGTCCCTATTGAGGAAACGTGCGCAGTGGGGGTGCAATTTTAACTTCTTTCGCTCTTCCAAGCAGAATCAAATCCCTGGGTAATGACTGAAGAAACTGAGCCCAAGGTCTCCACTGTGGTTATGCACAGGAGTAACAGCAGACAGTTGACTTGTAGGAATTGCATGTTTGCTCCATTACTGCCTAGGAGTTGTTCACGAATTGCTTGATGATTGCTATCACCAGGGTACTTCAAGTCCGAGGAGCGGTGATTGTAAATATGCATTTGTTTTTAGAACTGTAGTTTCAATTGTCTGGGACCTGTGAAGGTAAACACTGTTCTGTAACTGAAATATGTGGAAATAGAGAACTGCAGGAAACAATCCCAGCCAGCAGTGATGTATTTTACTCTTTATAATTTAAGCTCTTCACAGGAAAAGCAAAATTTGCTGTTAATGAAGACAGTCTCACTTAATAATATCTTTTCCTCCTAATAGCAGTAGCTGTTGTCAAAAGGGGGTGGGTGGTCATGTGCCAGAAGCAGCTGGTTTGCCCACCAGATGGAGCTAAAAAAAAAAAAAAAAAAAAAAAATTATCTGTCCAGGCTCGATTGGGCACTGGTGGGTGCTACATGATCTCCTAACCCAGGCTCCTGCCGTACAGTTAATGCACTGACTTATTGCCATCAGCTCTGGTATGTGACACCCCTGCAGCTCCCTGTTCAGGAGCAAGGACCACCAGGCTGTTCTCTCCCAGAAGACGCTGCAGGGACACAGAGGCTCCAGGATCAGTGCCTGTGTTTTCCCTGCTATGTTTCAGTCCATTGGCGTTTCCATTTCCATTTTTCCTTTCCTGATAATACTGTTATTAACTGTAACATCTGTTGAGGGCAGACGTGTGGGAGGTTCAGTTAAAACAGCAGAGGAGAAGTGCTGTGTTGAGGATGTTGGTGGCACTGAGCCTTGCAGAAGGGTGTTGGAAAAGCACCTTTGAAAATAACTTTTGAAAAGACAGTTTATAGAGACCTTGCTCCTTGGAGGTGTGCTGTATCTCCTCTGAGGTGACAGCAATAACTCACTGGTTGCCCTGTTGATGGGACACTGTGGATGCTAAAGGCCGCTCCCTGCAAGGCAAGCACCACCTTTTTCTTTTTCAAATGAACCTGCTACTAATGTTTTATACCCAGAGGTTAGTAACTGTGGCAGTCCTTGTGTACTCTTTGGGCGAACACTTTTAAAGGCAAGGAGTTAATTTGAAATGTGATTAAATAATTGTGAGAAAGGGAGGCAAAGGTAGTTACATCAAACACCCAGATATTTAACTTCCTTTGGGTTTTTTCTCCTTTAAAATTTAAACAGCTATTTTCATAGTTTATCTCAAGAATATTTTTTTTGTTGTTGTTGGTTACATCAGAAGGCTGTTACAATAAGGCTTTTAAAGCCTTTGTTTCTCACATTTTTCAGGGTTAAAATGGAGTGGAGAGAAAATTTTAATTGGAAAAAAAATTTCCTGTTATTCTAATTAAAATTACTTCTCAAAGTAATTTTGACAAATCTGCTCATTAGTGAATAAAATATTATGAATGCCTTAAAGACTGCAGATAAGGAAACATAAGGAAGAGAGCAGCTTATGCACTGTGTTATAGGAGATTTCATTGGGTGTAATCAGGAGTGGGGTAACAGGAGGACTTAATTCACCTGCATTTGAGGTGAATTAAAGTGGATGAATTAGTTTCTGGCTCCAAAAGCCCTACTTTGGACTTCTAGAGTAGATAGCTTGTTTAGAGATTTTGTTCAAGAAGTGTTTTTCTTCTCTGTAAAAAAAAAAAAACAATCAATCATTGGCTCTATCAGGAGGATGTGACCATTTTTATGTGCAATCAAAAAGATGTCTTAGCCTTAACAGAGACTGAGTGGGATAAATCATGTGGCCAAATGATGCTTTGAAAGAAGCAGCACATGGAGGAGACAGGTTGGGGAACCCATGGGGTTGTTCACAGTGCTACAGTGTGGTGGGAGCTGGGCCAGCACATTTCAAGGTACAAAAGAAAGGTGATCTACTGTCTAGAGATGGCTGGCAAATCAGAATAAAACTTTTATCTGAACAACAAGCTGAGATCAGGGAAAATTGATGGTGGTTGGTTTTGTTTTTCTCCCTAGGCTTCATTTTAAAAAGAATCTTAGCAATGATCAGGCAAGTGCTACAGCTGGCCTTGGTGAGAACAGGTAACAGCTCAGGTCCAAATAGGGAAACAACAAGTTGTAGGAGTTAAGGAGTTCAAAGGAAAATGTCTGTCTTGATCCAAGAGCCAGCATGAATTGTCTTCTAGAGCTGGTGGAGGATGGGTGTGAGGTTCCAGAGAGGGCTAACATTTGAAATAGCTTTGAAAATGGAGGCACTGGAGTAGGGGGGAGAAGCAGAGATCGTCACTTTTTAGAAAAGCAGTGGGATGAAAAGTTGAGGTGTTAGTAAACATCCAGGGGCCTTAAATCACGATAACACTCTTCATTTCCTTCCACATTGGGATAGAATACGGTGTCAAGAAGGAAGAGGCAACTTGTATCTTCACTGCAGGAGATCTTGCTACTCTTTTGAATGACATTCTCATGAACAACAGAAAAGACACACAGAGTGACACAAGGTGAGAAAAGTATAACAGGGAAAGTCTTGAAGAGCAGCTGTTTGTGAGTTTCTGTCAGACGGGGAGTATGCAGCACGTGGGAGTCCTCGGAGGGGTGTGGTGGGTCTATTGCATGTCGGTACTTAGAGCAGGAATTTGTGCGAGGGTCTAGAAAATATGCATGTTGCACTTCTAGGCCATGCTCAGCTGGAAAAGTTGCAAGTATTTGGATGAAAGGATTAACATTGAAAAGAGTCTTGACAATTAGAAGAACTCATTTGAGTTAAGTGGGATTCAGTTCAAGGACAGGCAGAGAGTCCTGTGATGAGGTATAAGTTATTTGTGAGATTAGAAGATGAATGAACAGCTAGCTGGCAGCCTCTCAAGAGAGGATGTGGGCTTGTAGTGAATAACAAACTGCACACCAGTTGAAGCTATCATAGTGATGCAAGGAAACATAAACAAGACCATACCATGCAAAACACCGGAAACAACCTTTGTGCTGTGTTTGGCACGGCTGCGGACACAGCTGGAGCGTTTTGACTCGTTCTGGGCCCCACATGGAGACTTGGAGTGAACGGAGACCAGAGATCTGGAGAACACAGGCAGTGTGGAAAGGCTGAAGGAATTCGTCTGTTTAATCTAAAGACAAGATAACTGCAGAGCTGTGAGAATTCATAAAATAAAATAATATAGCTGTCTCAGAAGGATATGTGATTCATGTGAAGTACAGATAGCACAAGAAGTAGTAGACTTTAAACTCCAGTGGACAAAATCTGTATTAGTGGGGAAAGCTTTCTAACCACAGGGCTACATAAGCTACTGGCATACAGGTTTTTAAGAACAGGGTAAACAAATTTCTGAAAAAAAAGTAAGGGGTGCTATTGGAATGGAGAATGAGACTGCTCTTAGTACTCTTTCTAAACTTGTTTTCTACAGGTGTCCTATAAAAGAGCCATAGACACCTGCCTGGTCACCATAGGCACATGAGAGCACCCAGTTCTTGTGGTTAGTTTTAGTCATAAAAGCAGTAGTGACCAGAAAAGGGGAAGCTTTTCTCTGCTCGTCCCTAAGCTGGTTGGAGACATTCAACCTTCCTGCAAAACTTACTGTGGTACAGGTGTGGTGAGGAAAAGGAAAGCATAGGACTTTCTCCTGCTGCTATCTGGCCTTTGCAAGAGCCAGGTGATTCTGCCAGTCTCTTTGGTGGTGTAGTCAAAGGTTGAATTTTTTTTTTTTTTTTTTTAACAGAGAGGATCTTAAATTCAGGTTCTGCTTTGCAGGGTCAGCTTCAGAGTTCTGCAGGGCGCTGTGCGTGGTGTGTGACAAAGCAAAATGTCAAAAGCAAACGCCTGACATGCTTTATGTGAAACTTCAGGTCAAAACATGCCTCTGTGCTAGATTTCTAGAGTTTGATCTTCTGCTTGAAATCACAGAAAATCCCAAACAGACCTAAATTCAGTATTATCTTGGAAAATAAAAATGTTTTATAGCTACGCAATAGATACCACCTTGATTGTAATTATATGTATCAAAATCAGATTCTAATCAAATAGTTCTTTATCATCCTTGTAAACCATTGTAACAGTTGCAAAGCACTGACAAATGTAAGTAGTAATCTAACTGATTATAATGACATATTCCTGTGTGACTATACCTTTTTTACAGATGATAAGTTATACTCTGTTTCTGTGTAGAAAGAATTGGTATCTAGTATGAAAGAAAATAGTTGTGAGTGCCAACCCTGTATATTGCTGGACACTATCAGTAGCTTGTAACTTTGTAGTGAATAACACTTTGGAAAGTCATTTGTCTTTTTTGGGGTGGGAAATGGGGCACAAACAGCAGAAATGGTATATTTATAACTAACTGGAAGCTGAGTATATTTAATAATCGGAATAGTCTGAGAACCTTGGTTTAAAAAAAGCCATAGAAAACCAACATTTTGAAGCTGCAGAAGCCTGTTTTCTTCCTCCTGGTTTGTGGTGTAGCATCATGCTGCTTTGCTTTCTCTATACCCTGTGTCTTGTGCCCCAGGGGAAAGAAAAATGATAGTGGGTGTCTCCAGTAGATGGTCTGGTAAATTGAGAATGATTTCCACTTAAAAAAATGACTCCTGCCATGTTTCTTCAGATGGGACCATCATCTTGGATTAGTCTTCTGTATTTCATAGTGTCTTGCTAACAGAAAACAACCTTTCTGCAATGTAAAGCAAAAAAATTCAGAGTGATTTGGGTTGTTTCTATCTATCATATTGGTTTATGAAAAAAATATTACCTCAGTGCTAAAAATATTGCCAAATAGCCATTTTACGTGTAATCAAATCAGTTTTCTGATACTAGTCCATCGGTCTAAAGAATTACATTGTTTTGGATGATGGTGAGAAAACAGTATAGAGACAGAGGTCTCTGGTTTATTTTGAAGGATGGCCTTGTAAGGGTGTAGCTCTCAGTGTCTGAAAATCAAGGAGGCAAGGGGAGGTTTTGTATTTGGTTCCCATTAGAACAAATTTCGTAGCTTGTTAGTATTTCTCCGATCAAGAAGGATATGCTGGAAGGGAAACTTTTCTTACAGTATTTCAGGAAATTGGCTTCTGGCATGGTAAGTTGATGGAAGTTGTACCACTGACTCTATCAGAGTGCTTCTTATGGCCAGGGTATGAAAGGCATAGAAGTGATGGGGAAAAGGGCATCATGGAGATATGAAAAAAAACCTAACCAAAACCCAACACATTTTATGAACCCCCAAACTGTCATTTATGGTTTTCTCTCAGTTAAGCCTGTAATCACCCACAGCTTTCCATGCTGTTTTGTATGTCTGTATGACACAAATGGCACGGCGTCAGGAAACAGAGCTGCCTTTATTATATACTAAGTGCAGGAACTACTTAAGCAAGGGAGGAGCAGAACTGTCTTATCTTTCTATATATTTTCATTGGCCTTTCTTTGTATTTAAAATGCAGCTTGTGCTATCAAAGTGAGATAAAAGACCTGCTAATTGCATATGTGTTCAAGTGCAACTTGGAAATGCTCGCTAAACTAGACTTATTTCAAATGAAATACACCAAGAAATTTGAAATTTAAAATTGAGAGATGGAATAAATGTGGTGAGGTCCATTCCAAAATGGATGGCTTAAATGAGGAAGTGGTTAGAAGCCGGAGCTCTGGCGAGCTGGGTTTGGGTCCTGGCCCTGCCATGCACTGGCCGTGTGGCAAGTCACTTCCTAAATTGCTCGTACATTCCACCCTTCATTTTGACTTTATACTCCTCAGCGTAGGGACTGAGCGTGAGGATTTTGGGGTGGATCACAGAGCACAGTAGGAGCTCTTCTCATCCGAGGCCTCTGAGTGCTAAGAGATTTTGGAGGATAAATGATGGCAATTATCAAAATGTCTGATAATTAATTCAGGAACTTGTCCAACTGAGTGTTTGGGGCTATCTGGGAAGATGATGTAGAAAAGAATTTTCCAGTGCATGAGGCTTGTGTTTATCCCATGCCATCCAACTAAGGAGCAAGAAGTTAGTGCTATCTGAAAGAAAAGGGGCAAAAGTGAACTTGGAGTGAGTTACAGTGATGGCTGGAGAGAAAAAGGCATTGCCCATCCCTGTCTGCCCTCAGCAGCTTCCTGCACTGCAGCTTAAAGTTATTCTCTCAGTCTATGGTCCTTAAGTTATCACATAAACCTGGTTGAATAAACACTGCAAATAGACATAGTATTTTCTGCTTTTGAAGCTGTCTGAGGAAGGAAGGATAGAACTAGTTATTTTTGATAGGGTACAACCAGAAAGTGAATAACTGCAAGGGAAAGCTAAGAGGACATCCTGAGGCAAAACCTTGCCGTGTGCTAAGGCATTACAAATACAGTCTAGGAAGACAACAAAGTAGTTTGCATGAAATCCTCAATCTTTTAAATGTCATTGCTTCAAATAGGCCTGAATGGGAGCACAAGATTGTTCCCAGTCCAGAACACTGAGAAAGTTTGGAGGATGATACTGAATTTGCATCCCAATACAGATGCTTAGATATTTCTGTTTCCTGGCCATGTCCAAGATCCTGAATATGAATGTCCATCAGATGTTAGTTATTTTAATGTAAGTGTAGTCTCCTTCTCTGGAGACTTTCAAGACCTGCTTGGATCTGTTTCTGTGTAGCTTGCCCTAGGTGTTCCTGCACTGGCAGGGCAGTTGGACTTGATGACCTCCAGAAGTCCCTTCCAATCCCTACCATTCTATGATTCTAAGCGTTCTGACTGCATATATAATCTCAATCTGTGTTCATACAACAACATAGATGATGAAGAATCTGTTCTCTAACCAGACCTCTGTGGAATGTTTCCCAATTGTAAATGATTATTGGAAATCTCATCTGATAATGGCCTTTTCACTTGGTGAAATACAAATAGGTAGGAGGATAAACAGAACCGGTGTGCTAGAAGTCATCCACATACTGAAACTGGGATGGTGCAAGTGTCTCCTCTTCTGACACTATTTTCCTGAATCTTTTTTCTAGAAAATGTTTTTGAGATACATACTGCACACTTAATCAGATTATATTATCTAGATATGTGCCTGATCCAGTTTAACATGGGTAGGTAATAATTGATAACGTGTATATATATATATTTTTTTAGTGTCTTGCATTTGTTTGGTGTCAGTGTTATGACCTGGTATTACCTGTCTAATTTCTAGATAAAGCTAAGGAATTTATTTAAATGAGAGCCTGGAGGATTATCCAATGTAGAGGGACCTTCTGCTCGCTCTTCTATTTAAAGAAAAAAGCTGTTGATAAAATATGTGAATGTGTTTTTAACAGGCTCAGATTCTGACTTTGAAATGGTGATGACCCCGTTGATCCAACATTAATGAAGAATTATAGTAGTCTACTCTTGGATGGATAATTGAAATTAAAAAAAGGGGGCTACTGTGGTGCTTTTGACTCATTGGGACATAACGGATTTCCATTTCACAGATTAGTGGAGGCACCAATCCAAGCTGTAACTAAAATGTCAAAAAAAGACCGAGGCTTTGTAGTGAATCTGCAGCTTGTGAGGTTTCCTACTTCCCCAATTTCTGTTATTCTGGGACCAAACAGTAAAGGATGCTGTGGGTACAATCTTTTTCTTTTGCTACCACTTAAGACAGCATGTTTTAGTCTTACAAACATGCAGGAATTTACAGCATGTCCATACTTGTGCCTTTCAGGTTGATTAGTGAGGTTTGTGTAGATTTATGATTAGAAATAGAGCTATTTAAAATTCCACGCCATCAATATATGGTTACATTTATTTGACTGATTCTGTAATTAAATGGATTTACATGGATTACAGACAAATTACTTTAAGAAGTGACAAGGAAATGGCTAGTTAAAGCTGAATTATATCACAAGCTTAGTGGTATGTTATGGGCTCCTCGGTGAAATCTAGCCACAGGTTAAGATTTAAAAAGTGGTTTTGACAGCAATTTGGTTCTTCTAGCACTTGTAACTGCCGAATGGTTTGCCCTTTAAAAATCTGTCCTTGTTTAAGAATTTCAGAGTCTACAGTTGGACACACATTTATGTAAATAAATAGTCAAAATTTAAAAAAATTAAGAAAGATTTGATTTTTAGAAAGACAAAGAATGGAGCTTGTGGTTAAAGGCAGCTCAAGAAAACAGGTAAAAGAGGTGCAGAAACTGTCAAGTAAATCAAGAGTGACCTGTATTTTAAAAGGGCTCTAGATTTTAAATGTAGACCTCTTAAAACTGAACTAAAATGAATAGCAGCACATGCAGGTTTAACTACGTTTTATAACTTTGGGTTTTTTTGTGGTAAAACATGTGTACTATTGATTAAATGGATTTCACTCCAGATAAGCTTGAAATGACAAGTCCAGTGAAAATCCTATTTTGTTTTTATCATCTATGTGGCAAGTTCGTTCAGAGCATATTTCTCCTTCCTGTCCCTGGGGAGCTAAGTACACATTCTTTCTCCAATGGGTGCTCTGAAATAAGGCTTTTTTTTTCAGCATGGGCACCTTTACAGAGTGTTGTTTTGATCTCTTGATAAGATCAGTTTCATTGGTAAATCAGATTGTGGAAAATAATGATGTAGAGAAATTTAGCGATAAAAACCAGATTTGCAATAAGATTAAGGGCTTGAGAAGCGCTGCTGTTTACTGTTCTGATAACCAAAATCTTTTAATTCCCAGATTTAAACCAGATAAGTATGTTACAGCTGCACCTGCCTCGGAAGATTATTTTTTTTCCAGCATGTGAACTAGAAACACAGTTTCGTAGGGCTGGAAACCAAAGTACTCTTATTATCAACAACTTGTGTTTCATTATTGCATATTTATACTTTGACCCAATTTGCTATCTTATCAGAACAGCTGAAGGGCTAGTGTAAGGCAAGAGCACAGTTTAATCTGAAACTATCATTTAAGATGTTTTTAACTTTATAACTGATCACTAGAAAAACAGTCTGGACACTCATGTTCTCTGATTTGTCAGAGATCTTTTTGCACTTGGCTGTGGCTGAGGGAGGTGCTGCTGCTAGCCATGGTGCTTTTGGTTGTTTGCACAACTTGTACGGTTTGTTCAGTTGTACAACTCAGGTCTGCACCCTGACTACTCCTGAGTAGACAGGTAGCTCATACAGGAATTGCATATACCTGGCACATATTAGTTTTGTCCATGGTAAAATCTAGGAAAATAATTTCAGAATGTAACCTACCACTTCATTATCTGCATTTTTTCATCATCAGCTTGAGGCGTCTCAGCTCTGTGAGCTGCTAGAGTATGGACCAAGATTTAATACATGTCCTTCTCTTATGGTTCTCCAAGCTGTGTTCTTCTGGTTTAATTAAATATTTCATATGTAACATCGAAGAATAATGGCATCAAAAGAAAATGGGTTCCCTGGGGGTTCTTTCTGCTGCTGCCAAATGCTTTGTAAGCCATCACTAGGAGAGCCGTGCCAGGATGATGTATGGAGCTAATAGATCAGCATGATGAGGTGGAGCTGGGAGAGAGAGTGTTGGGTTTTTAAGAACATCTATCTTACCCCATTTTGGTTTCGAAGTTAATTTCTTTATGAAGACCTGGTCAGTGTCGTCAGATTTATACAGGGCAATTAAGAGAACGAAATATTTCAAGTGGTTGAGTTAATTAGCATGATAGGTTCTTGTATAATTTTTTCCACAGCTGTTGAGAGGGCTTAGGATCCTTTAGCTCCATTTTCAGCAGTGGTAAAAGAACTCAGTTTTATGGACTTACATCATTGCACATCATTTTAAGCTCATAATAATTTGACTTATGAAAAAGGTACATAAACTCCTAAGTGCTTATGAAAATTTGATGATAATTCTCAATGAAAGTCAACAGGATTTAGAGTTTCAAATGGCAGAGTAACTTCTGAAAATGATACATTACTATTTCATGTATTCAGGAAGCTATGTCTTATTTGTCAACCTGATTTCACACTAAGAAGATCAGAAGATTTTCTGGCGGTTTTGGTGGTGGTTTTTTTTGTTTGTTTGTTTTGTGCAGGACTAGTCATACCAGCTCTCATCTGTTGCCAGGTTTCATACATGAGGATGAAGTGTGAACATCCACTCCAAATTTGCTTTTTATTTTCACTCAAGTCTTATTTTAGTCAAGGTAAGAAAGCCCAGTTTGGCCATGTATTTTCTCAGATCAGTTGTTTCAGACCAGCGAGCCTCTGTCAACCATCAGAAATTTCCCAAGGCTCAGAGCATTCCTTTATTATTACCATTGCAATCAAATGTAAGCCATAATGTTTGTTATGGCCTTAAGGACCGGCTGTAGACAACTTCTCATTACAACCTGCAAGTCCAGTCTCAGCTGTTTCGGCTGAGATTTTGTGGCTATTCGTGAAAGAAGAGCTTTCTGTGTGTCTTCATGCACCAGACTGTGTCAAATGAAACACACAGATTACAGGAGGAGAGTCTTTATATGCACGCACATGGAGAAGATTTTCTGAGAAAATGTTACTGGTGCTGATTCTATGGTATGGTGGAAACCCATGGAAAGAAGGCTTGCAGTAAGCAAATAATATAAAATACTCCTCTTGTTATTTATAATGTGTTTAATCAGTTAAGGGGCTTTTCAAACTGAGGTTGCCCTTTTTGGGAGCTTTGAACCCAAAACCTGGAGCCCTAACAGACCTCACTGCAGGCCGTAACAGCTTTGGAGCATGAACATGTCTACACAGTAGATAAGATTAACTTATTAAGTTCATGAAACAAAGGTCCTGATACTGTAAAAACTTGTCATGGCTGATTTTTGAAGGTCACTTTCTGCTATGGCAACAGACAAGCCTTCCCTGTGAAAGGAAGGATCATAACTGAACCAACGTTGAGAACACACAGAGGTAAAAAGAAACTGCACTGCATTTATTGAAGGTACCAGCAACCGCTTTAGAGAATGTGAAAAATGGGCCCTTCTTCCCCATTTATCTAACTGGTTTATCTCTTTGGGTATGTTTACACTTGACTTTTTCTGCTGAAATTGAGCTGTTGCTCAAGATAAACCTGAAAGAGCCAGTTAACCTGCAGTAGTTGAAATATTTCTAAAGCAATTAGATATATTGTGTCTACTATTTCTGGTGATATACTTGGATAATCTGAAACCACAGTTCTCTGTCCTGTCAACTTGGGATGGATTGAATGAAAGGAAGAGGGCTCTTCATTGAAGCACCAGGGCTTTGTTGGTACCTCTTTTATGTACTGGGATTTTCTTCAGGAACTTTGCTCACAATTCTCTTTACAGTTTGGCTGTTTACAGGAATGCAATCCTAGCTTGAAGGATATGAGAAAAAGGATAAGAGAGTGGATGATCTGACGGTATCATCAGGACCTGATCCCAGACACGACACATCAAGAGTTGGGGCACAGAGGCAGAGAAAACAATATTGCGGTTCTCCAGTGCTGAACAGTACCTCTTTATGGTGATCACATTTGTGCCCAGAACAGGTTAAAATCTGAAAAGCTATAGGAAAATGATCACTACATATCATTTTAAACCAGCATAAATAATATGTTTTCCTTATATTTGCCATCTGATATGACCGTTCCACTAAGGCCAAGTGACAATCTTGCATTTGTTAGGAACAATTTCCTATGTGAAAGCCCGGAGCTGGTACATAGCCTAAACCCCACGTTAAAGTTTACTGCTAAAAGCATTATTCCTCTGACAATTTACAGCATGTTATGGCTTCACAATGTAGTGCCTCTATTTACAGCGTGTTACTCTGTATTACATACTGCCAGCCGTCTGTAAAGTGCACTGCAGCTGGTTATCACCTGCTTATGGGCATTAAAAAGACGGATGGACCAGATTCTTGTTACAGAAAAGCCCCTTTATGTCACTCAGGCTGGTTTAAAGGAACTCTGAAATGCAAGTAATATAATCTATTCCTACTTTATGGTCCATCTGTACTCTTACGTTGCATAAGGGACCCCAACACAAATGAAGATGAGGTCATTGGGAATCTGGTCATGTTCAGCTCCTAGGTGGACAAAGGATCTCTAAAGAATATAAAAAGTAGCTCACTGGTCTTTCCGCGACTATAAATGCCAGACTTTAAATACATAATTGCTCTGTGATGCATCATACCTGCCTTGCAGATGGGGAATACAGCGCACAGAGGGAATACATGATTCTTTGGCAGTGTGGAGCAAAACTCAGTCCTGTCACCAGAAACACATGGAAAAATTTAATGCCAATCAGGACCCATATGCATGCACAGAAAGCACGGTGGGGTATTTTTTTGTTGGAAAGTAGAATTTTTTTTTTTTTTTTTTGTCCTGAATTCTCTTCAGAGGGAAGTAAATCTGATCAGAAGGCACAATGGGACCACCAGAGGATAGAGTTGTGGAAGGGCACAGGAGAATCCGTTTGCCTTCCTGTTGCTGGTTCCTAGGCACTTCAGCCTCTTGTGTCCCAGGGACAGTCTGCATGACTGTTTGCTCTGGAAATGTCAGGCTTCTGAAGCCTGACCTCTCAAGTAGCAGGGAGTGTAGGAGCTGTCAGAAATTTGGGAAAGGGTAATGCTAGGAAACCAGGCTTTTGAAGGAAAATTGCCTGTCAGCTATGGCTGCTTTGGCAGAACAGGTCCATTTCTACAAAAGATTTATTAATTTGCTGAAATCTTGTGAAATTAGATGTTTCTCAAATTGTCCTATTGGTACTTCTCTCTGGAGACTTAATCACCTGACAGTGCTGCTTCTCTGTGTCTTTTACTTTTTTCTCCTACATGCACTAAGGGGAAGTCCTTCACTGTTGGTTTATTGGTTTTTTTTCTCCTGTCACTTGCTTCTTTATCTCTTTTATTAGGTTGTCTCTGCATTGCCGAATTTTAGTACTTGCTGATCATTGCTTTATCATATCCCTCAGCTGCAGGAACTTAAACCCACACTCTACTGAGACAGGAAGGCTGTAAATGAAATGCATTGGCATAGCACTGTCTTTTTTGGAAATTGCCACGCACCTTGGTGACTGTGACTCTTGGTGGATGACAGCAATATAAGTGGTGTAATAACATTTATAGTTAACCGTACATGCATATGGAGCCTTCCCTGCGATGCTGCTGATAGATCATAGTGTGCTCTGCAACTGTTCACACAGGACAGCATAGTCAGGGAGCTTAGGAATATTAATGTGAGCATTTTTGTTGTTTGTTTGCAAGAAGCTGAATGCCAGATCTTAAGTGTCATAAGGCTGAGTGAGCTCACCCTGGCTGGACACAGTTGCTGGGGAGTGTCACCATGACCTCGCTACCTGTGTGCCACATTTCTGCTCTGCCTGTGTCACAGCCCAGATGGTCCAGAGTAAGGAACTAGGGGTATGGATACAAAGAAGGGAAGAGGTCAGGATGAACCAGTGAAGAGCAGTGTGCAGAACAAAGCCCCACTATACCTAATTTTTTTAGCTAGGGCTTCCATTAGTGATGCCAGTTATAGCTGTCTATTCACATCACCCCTCTGTCCTCAAAAGTTTTAATTTATGTTAGGGCTTGAGAGCAGAGGGTCATCTGATATTTTTCCTTGTTGCACTTGGAATGCTTTAATTAGTATTTTTATTGTCTCTTTGTACTCAAAACCAAGGAGAGGTAGGAGAATTATCTGTCTGGAAACATTCCTTTTTGAAATAATAACATTCTTCTTCTGCAGCGTTGCCCGTGGTGAACTCTGAGGAGCTGCATAGACTAAAAGTTTTCACAACACTCATTTGGGGATACCTGTATCTCAGCAGCAGTTGAAGAGGCAAATCAAATGTTTGCAATGATTGGGAAAGGAATAGAGAGCAAAATTGAAAATGTCGCTGTGCTACCATATAGATCTATGATTCACACACACTTTGATTACTGTGTGCTGTTCGCCTCATTTCTGAAGGATATATTGAAGCTGGAAAAGGTTCAGAGAAGGGCAGCAAGTATGAAAGCGTTACCATAGATATGGAATAACTTCGGTATGAAGAGTGACTCAGAAGAGTGTGTCTTTTCAGCCTGGAAGAGAGGAGAGGCGTGTTACACAATGTCCATACTGCTAGGGCTCCCAGGTGAGCTGCCTGTTCCCCGCTGGCAATATGTGAAGCCAGAATCTGCCAGCCCTGGATGAAATAGGTGCTGTAGCAGCTGGAATACAGTTCATGGTTTTGCAGAACTCCTGTAAAAGTGCATGGCCTCTTACTGTTATAATTTGTTCTTTGGCTGCTCAGACAGGGAAGTTATGAATATGAATTGTAGAGATGTCTGGAGGGCAACGTGACCATTGGCTTTTCTTTACCTGCTGGGTTTTTTTCCTTTTTTTTTGCTTTAAATTGTGCTGGTAAGTCCGCACAAGCTATTACACCCATGTGTAGCTAGTATAAACAAAATGGAGGATCAGTGAGGTGGAACGTAAGGTCAAGGGAGACAGAAGTGTTTTTTCTGCATTTTATGGATATTATTTCCTCTGGTTCACAAGGGAGATCAGTTGATGCTGTAATCAGCAGTGAGCTCCTCATCACGTTCTGTTACCAGTCCTTCACAGCAAAGATTTTCTTGCTTATTTCTCTTTTTATTATTATCAGCTGCATTTTTCAGCTTATGACTTGGGATGTTTAAGTCTCCAGAGGTTCATATCTGCTTTTCTAGCGTGGCCTGCCTCTCAGAAGTCCTGAGACTTAGCAGCTGCTCTTGAGTTCAGTGGGAAGTTTTGCTGCCTGTCATTTCTGAAATGATGTTACTCTACAGCAGTTGTGATACCTTCTGTCACTGCAGCACGCTCTGTTTATTAAACAGCATTTTCCCCACAGGGAATATATATAGCGGTTACTCACAAACCTGCAGCTCGTGGTGTAACAAACACCATTCATTGCTTCAGTGATCTGGTTGTAGGGTGCTGGTCTTGCATCTTTCCAGGCACATTTTACAAGCCTGAGAAATGTGTCTCGACATTCCCTCAGTTTGAAAGATACCTCTGTATTCTAGAGAAAGTACGGGCACGTGGCTCTGTGAAAATTAATGGCATGGGAAAGGATGCATGCTCTCCCCTGCAGTTTTCTGTGGAGTTCTTCAGGTAGGGTAAATCCAGCTCTTTTAGCCTACAGCCTCTGGGACAGATGTAGCAAAGATAGTGTCACTGTCAGGATCTGTCACACTGCTATGCTTGCATCCCCCTCCACCCTACAATGGTCAAGTAACTGGAGGAGCATCTCAGAGAGCAGAGTCCAACAAGACTGAAAGACAACTGGCCCCAGTGCTGTCCAGTTGATCCCTGTTGGTCTGAGTGACAGCATAGCTTAGGGAGACCACACGCCTGTCACCAGGCAGAAACAGAAGCCTGCACCATCCTGAGCGTCCCTTATTTTGAAAAGCAGCCATCTCTCGTCCTTGTGGGATATTAGTACACATGGGCAATCCAAACTATAACCCGTTGTCTGAAGGGTAACAGGATGGAGATTGACTGAAGGGCAGTAGGCGGCGTGTGTGTCAGGAAAGGGAAGCAGGGCAACACAGTTCCAGGTATGGAAAGCTATTGGGATAGACTGCTCGCTGCCTGACCGCCTGCAGGGAACCAATCAAGAAAGGACGCGTGGACACTTGCAACCAATCATCATCTGTTTACGGGCACATGGCTAGTTGCCTGAGCTATATAAACCGGGCGTGTATCGCAATAAAGGGTCGTCATTGTTTACTTTGATCACATTGGTCTTGTGTAGTGTCCATTATTCCTCTGCGCCTCCTGTCTGGATTAAATAGCTTTTGCCCCAATTAATAAATATCCACTGAAGCCAACTGGACATTTAGAGGGAAAATCTGTTTCCCCTTCCACCTGCATCCCTGCTGCTTAACAGCTTCACGGAGCTGTGTCCTGTCCTTCCCCTTCCCCCTGTGTTTGTAACAGCTCTCCCTGGGTATCTGCAAGCTCCTCTCTCCTCATCGGATGAATAAAACATCATGGTCTTACATCACATGAAAACCTGCCTTGCTGTGCTTTTTTAATCTTCTTGTTATTTATTTATCTACAGCATGCAGCACTAATATAATTTAATGGTGTATTAAAGACTGATGTTATGAAGTTAAAAATGGGGGTTTTTTTGCCCATTTATTGATGGGCTTCAGAGTACTGCTGGGAAACATTACAGTGTGTATTTTATTATTCAGGATGATGCTGATGTAGAAATTTCCTGACTCATCTTTTACCATTTCTCTGACACTCCAAGAATTTCTTGCCTGCAGCCAGCACGATATACCTTAAATAGTTGCTACTACAATGTGTTAGATTATACAAATACGTTATTGTAAACCAGTGACATTTTTTCAGTCAATAACTTAACTCATGCTCGCTATCAGGGTGAGTGAGTCCGTGCTTTTAGGCTTTGAAACGCTGAACATTGTCATTCAAAAGGAGAGTGTTTTCCTGAAGGAAACAAAAGTACACTTAAGATACAAAAGTGCCTTCTGCCTCTTCCCATTTGAGCTAATATGAGTTTTTTTGCATATAGTCTAGTGGGAAGAGAATGTGTACAGTGATGGATGACTAGACAAACTTTTGCAACCACCTAGTTTTATACCCATGGAAGACTATAACGTTTCTGAAGGGAAATACCTAGTTTATATCTCTGTTGAAACTGTTTGATCTCAGATCTGAGGAAGGAATCAGTGGGTTTCTCAGGATGTTAACAGTATGTTGTTCTCGTCAACAAAGGGAAACCATGGTTTGTCATGGGAAAGGTAGGCAGATCCAAAAGTCTTAGCCGATAGTTCAGAGCAGGACAATGAATGTGGTAGATAGTTGAGACATATTTTAATGAGGGAATATGGCTAATGTAAGGTGGAATATCTTCTGGTTCCTTAATGCAGGAAGTATATATGTTGTTAATGGTTTGGGTTATAGTATTTTGATCTTTGGCTGAAAAAATGACATTTTTTGGTAGCAATTTTCTTTCTTCTGATCTCCAACTTTTATCACCAGCTCCTTTTCTCTTTATGTCTGTCTAAGTTGTGACAAAGTGCAAAGAATGAGCTCCTGATCTTGTGGAAGTCAATGAAAATGTCCTGTGCCTGCAAGGATACAGAAGTTTTGATGCTATACATAAGCCTATATCTATAACATAAGCATATATACATGTCAAAAAGCAGGGTTTGGCCCTAAATATGTAAGGGTCATTTACCACAAGGACGGTGTTACCTCTTTTGGAAATGCACACTTGAGGCAACATATGAGGGACAAAGTGGCCGGGCTGAGTGGGGTTTTGCATTGCTTCTGAAATTGTTTGGCCATGATGGCTCTGGAGGAAGATTCCCAGCTCCCTGTACTAAAGTTGCGACGGAGGCAACCAGGGCACTGCCCTTTTTGCAGAGTGCAAGCCTCGCTCTTTATTTACATATCAAATTGTGGTTTTATTAAGGTCAGCATTGCACTTGGATTCACAGTGCTTTTTTGTAAGCTGTAGGTAGAGGTGTTTAAACTGAGGTCAAGCAAACAAGGGAAGTGCCACGATGGTTTTGTGGGACCAGGTCTAATTTGATAAGAAGAATGAAATGACTAAGCATGTGTGAAGCTTTATCGCTACTCAGTGCATTATCATTTCAGTTGTGTCAATGTTTCCATTATAAATACCTGTTCTCAGGGGAACTCGGCTGTATATCTCATCTGGGGCTGGAAAATTCCATTTAGAGAATGCTATTAATTATTTAAAAATACATTTTTGCTTTTTAGGTCAAGATTTTCAAAGTGTGATTTGCAACGCTTGGCATGAGACAGTTTGGAGAGGCCTGATTTTCAGGTGGTCACTGGAGATAGGTAACTAATCAGAAAAATAATAATCCTCCGTCTCTGCCCTTCCCATTTTCAGAAGCATCTGCTCTAGTTAAGTTTCTGAAATATTCATGTCTGCGTTCTATTTTTCCTTCCTCTCTTATCTTTTGATCATGACTAGAAGCTCAAGATGGGTGGTTTGATTTATTTCTCATGAAGAAATAAAAGGCCTAAGTTCAGAATGTGGCCTGGAGTAATAGTTGAACTTATATAAAAGAGATGGAGTTCACTCCCGTGTCCCTGCTGCTGCTCTTCACTACATTTGGCTGTCTATTAGATGTGTTCATCCACTACTATGTACTCTTGACATGAGTTCTTCTGCAGAAGATCAGGGTCTCTTGAACCATGTGCAGGTCAGTCAAGGCTTGTGTTATTCTTCCAGTACCACGTGTGTATCTGTGTGCTTTCTTACAAACAGGTAGCTGCCCACAAACAGCACTGCCAGTCCTGAGGCTTTGTACCTTCTCACCCATTTAAGTTCCAGACCAAAAGGACAAGCTGAAGCCCGGAAGAAGGGAGGCAAATTACATAAGCACTTGCTTTTGGCAGCACAGAAGGTAGCTGTGCAGTTGGCAGGCATTGATAAATACCAGCGTCTGGTGAAACCATTACAGCTGGTTGGGTTACCACGCCATATGTAACTGAAGAACCAGTTCGATGGCTGTTGGTGCGCAGGAAACCCCCTAGCAGACAGTGGCACTGCGGGATAAACTACAAAGAACCCAGTGTAACTGATTTTATGACACGTGTTGCATATTTTACCTGAGCAGCAGTGAAAGGCCGTAATCTGAAACCATCAGTGTACGCAGTGGCTCTGGGTCCGCAGCAGAAGCAGATCAGCAGATGGCATTTTCCATCCTTAATCTGTGAAGCACATTGAAAATTCAATGCCTTTACAAAGACGATATTGTGCCTGTTAAAGAATCTGTCTGGTTGCCCAAACTGTATAGTGTTGGCTTAAAAGAAGGTGCTAGAAGAAGCCATTAGCCAGTCTTACTATCAGCAGGCCCTTACACAAGTTCAACATACTAGAATGAGGAAAAGCTCTTCTTCATGGTAGCTGTAAAAGAAGTATTTGCAGCTTCACAGATAACTGTGTAGGATGTTATTCTGCACTGAGTTTTGTGAAGAGAGTTGTAGCATGTGTACTTGTGTATTACATACTGGGAACTTGATGCCAAAGCACTGACACACAGCAGTCCCCATAATTTATTTTTTTTATGGCTTTAACAGACTATTCTAAAACTAACAGTGGGATTTTGTCTATTCTGATAATAAAAATAACACATGTGTTTTCACAGTGTGCTTTTCTTGTTTCCAGTGTGCATCCTGGAGTACCATCTATAGTATTACCCTTTGAGAATTGTGCTCAGGGAGCATTTTGAGGCTACTGAAAGTAAAAGATGATGGGTGGTTTTTTTTCTTCATTTTTCTTGGGCGGTAGCTGAATTAGATTTTGCTGTCTTTTCCAAATCTCGAGGTTTTCTGTATTTCAACATAATATCTAGCAGATAGAAAATGCACAGTATTCTCATCCCTTACCTGTGAAGTGCAGTATATCGCTCTTTGGAAGAGTAAGGAGTAAAGGTAAGGTAAAAACTGTCTCAGCTTAATGACCAAGAGGAAGCTTGAAACAAGACAGCTGAGGCCAACCCCATACATGAGAAAGAGGTTAAAAGTCTACCCCGAGAAGATAGGGAAGGAAACTATAAGGATGCTTCTTTGTATGCTGGGAACAGGTCAATGTCCCAAGAAGTCCTGAGGTCAAGACCATCCTTTTCTTCTGTTCTTGGTACTTGTGAGTCTCAGCCATGCATAATGGTGAAGAAATGCTGTTATGTTTTATAATGTTGTTACTATACATATTACTGTAATAATTGTTAGTGTGTTGTCTCAAACATCAAAAACCTTTGAGGAGAATCACGAATCTAACACTATATAAACTCTTAATAGGCTTTATGAGTTTGTCTCCCTTAAATTTGAAATAGCATTTCTCGTTTCAACTTTCAGTCCATACAGAGCACTTTTTCAGTTATTTCTGAGAATGATTATCTATATTTAGGAGGCAACTCTGTGATTTTCCTCTGAAATAGGAACTGGTTTTGAAATTGGAATGATGAGTCTTTGACATTTTGCTTCAAGGACATTCCACTTTCAGTTTTTCCAGATGTAACCCAATGCACTTAGAGTTTGAGAAAATTATTTTTATTTTTAGTGCCAGAGGTTTAGCTAGTCAGTGCTGGGTTAAAAGTGGTTTACTCATGCAAATGTTCAACAGGGCTTGATGGATTGAAGCCTTTTCATTTTGATTTTGATGAGTTGGTTGTGTGTTTTATTTGGCAAAATGATAAATATGGTCAGTTACTTGATGGTTTTTCTTCTGATGACCAATTTGGGATTAGTCCCATAAGGTGATGCTAAGAGAGTATTTTTATGCTATAAGGCATATAAAAGGAAGAAGATGTCTTGGTGGAGCTAGGCCCATTTTTTTCATTGAGAATCTTTATTGCTTAGATGAATGCATTAAGACTGAAACATGGTTCTTGTGGTTTGAGGGTGTGTTTATTTAAATAGTGCTAATCATACTGCAACCTGTAGGAACCTGGAGGGGGGAGCACCATACACTAGAAAGCAGAGGGTGGAAGCTGCACGAAGAGGCTTGAGGGCAGAAATTCTGTTTCTAAATCTAAGAGCTTTTCTTGCTGTTGTCCACTAGGACTGTATGCATCGATAGAACAGGGAGCTTTCTGAAACAAGCAGCAGATTCCAACAGAATTAGAGACAGTCTGTGTTGGGCTCGGAGCGCTGTGCCATGTAATGTGTCTCCATACTGTCACCTGCTGCAGAAAACCAACACCTCCATAATGCTGGTAGAGATGTAGCTGCTGACAGAGACTTTTGCCTAAGCAAGGCAACAGGGGAAGCAATCACTGGGTCTGTGTACTGAGCTGGCCATACAAACTAAGATGAAGTAAATATGAAGTCTTTTTTTATTCTCTTACTCAGAAAGTGGATGAGAGTTAATACTGTGTGGGATCATTGCTTGAAGCAGAGGAGTGGGTGTTGAAAGTTTATGATTTTTTGACTCACAAAACAAGATTGTGGGTATATACAGTAGAGCCTCTGTGATTTTGACTTACCTGGTGAAGGAGATAGCTAACTTCTCCAGAGAGCTGGGAGCTCTGGGATTGCCACTAATGGGCTTGCAATCTTGGTGTACTGGAGAGGTTTTAAGGAGAGGAAAAGGCAACCCTAAGGAAATGTTTCTAGAGAGCGAGGTGGTAGAGTACCACAAAAAAAAAACCCAACCCCCAACTATATACGCAATACCAAATGCTCAAGTGTAAGTGGAACTAATCTAGGAGGCAAGTGGGAGTGGCAGGGTCCTGATCTTGTCATTTAAGAATAAAAACAGCACAGAGGGTAAGCAGAAAAATACCCAAGCTGCGGGCAGCAGTGTGAGAGGTGTGGGAAATTTTACTGGTTTATTTCAAGTGACAGAAGAATGCCCCAGGGAAGGCAGCACAAAGCACCAGGATGTCTTCCAGTGCTGCATAGCCCTAGCAGCTCTAAGAAACAGCGACCATGGGCTGGTGAGGTGTGACCAAGTACTGTGGCCACCACACAGGATGGAGAACCAGCAGTACTCCTCAGAGCACCTGAGACCTCTGTAGAGATCATCCATGGGACTCCAGTGGGGAAGTCTGTTGGGAAGACCTAAGAAAATCTTGCATTTGAGAAATTTTGCAAGCTTCTGAATCTATTCAGTGGCTTGCTTCTGTTCTCTTTAATGAAGGGAAAGATGCATGTTATTTTGACATGTGCTTGTCACATGTTTTTGATAGATATAATCTGAATCTTTAAAGATGGGTATTAAAGGAAGGAAGATTAAAAAAATGAGCTGGGAATTAATTCTGGGTTCTGTTTCTGCTTCCACTACTGGCTTTCTACATGATCATGAATGAATAATTTCATATGTAATTTCCATAGAAATAAGTAGGAAAATTCAGACCCTCATTGCTCAGAATGAATGTGAAAATAATGTTGTCCTTCTATGCTCTCTATTTAGCTTAGTCATGCCTCAGGGCAGGCAGGGACCATCTCACAGAACATGTTTGTCAAGGGTACACTTACATGTTTTTATAGTGTCCTGGATGTGGTCTGGAGGCTGGAGAATATGCTGCAATAAAAATAAACCTTTATTAATAATATCAAGGAGTTCTGCTGCAACTAAAGAATTTGTTAAAGATTAAGCTGGTATTAGTGGAGAGGGAGGTCTGTGGATTATGAACATTATTCATTCAGGACCCTTCCCCAGAAATACATGTTATTTATTCTTAACTTTTTCCCACAAAGATTTCTCCAAGATTTGTTTTGCTGTATTGTGATAAAATCTGAAGGTCATGAAAGAGACACTTTTAGTGATGATTTTACAATGGGCATTGTAAAATTTTATTTCATGGTGAGGTGCTGCTAGTAGAAAGGCTGATAAATTTTAATTTCTATTTCATACCAGTACATTGTCTATAACTGTCTAATTGCACCTGCACAACACTGTTGTCAAGCTTGCTAATGGATTAAAGGAAGCTGATGTCATGATAGTCACAGAGTGAAGATACAAGTAGAACATGTAGTTTTCTTGTCCAATACACTGGGGAGTACAGACTACTTGCCAAAAATCGCAAAGAACTCTGAAGAGTTCAGCAGTCTGATCACGCTTCACACCTGTTTTTCAGCTTTCAGGACAAATCCTGTGGAAAGCAATAAGAGTGATATTGTCGTGGAAAGCAATAAATCTACACTCTTCAACTGGAAAAGGGTAGATTTAGACTAGAAATCAGTTAAGAAGTTCTTCACTGTGTGGGTGGTGAGGCACTGGAACAGGTTACCCAGGACATTGTAGAGGCATCATCATTGTGTGTGTGTGTGTGTTCAAGACCAGGATGGATAGACTTTGAGCAACCTGGTCTAGTGGAAGATGTCTCTGCCCATGGCAGGGGAGTTGGAACTAGACCATCTTTAAAGTCCCTTCCAACCCAAACTATTCTATGACTGTGATGGAGCTGATGGCTGCATCAGAGGCACCCAGGAAGGTGTTTAAAGTTATAACAAGTAAACCCAGAGAAAACAGTCATGGAAAGCAAAAGAAAATAAGATTTCAAGGAGAGGAATGTGGTTAGTGGTGTACTGGGTGGTGGGCAGCTCAAGGAGGATCAAAGTGAGCTGCTAGTCATGAGCTTTGAGACAGGGGGTGTGACTTCCATGAGCTGTTTCAGCACAGTGCAAGTGGTGGGAGCTGCTAGGAGGCATTTTCAGCAGAGAAACTCTAGGGACCTGCAAGTATACATAATATGTCTTTCTAACAATAAAAATTGGTTTTGTTTTTTTTTAATATCCTCCCCCCTTTCATTTTCCTTTTTCCCCTTAATTCAGTCATGCATGGAAAGCAATTAAACTCCCTTGCAAAGGAGCACAGGACTTAGAGGTGCAGGAGTTTGGTTTTCATAGCTGTGATAAACGATTTGCTGGGTGACTGGCCCAAGTGGTTTGTTTTTTATGTGTGTGTGTCCTATCTTTCTTATAAGGACAACAATATCTCTTTAGTTTTCTGGAGCTAGTTAAATATCAGTATTTAGAGTACACTGTACTAGTGATATGCAAGTTCTTTCTCAACAAACTTGAGTTCTTTTAGGTTTTTGGCTATCCATTTTTAATGGACAAGAAGCTCCCTGGGAAGAATTATGTAGCTGATTTGTACCACTTGACAAATCACACTGTTTTGGTTTTCTGTTAATAAGAGTGAAAAAAAAAAAAAATTCTCTCTTCTAAAATATAGGTCTTGTAGATGATTCTGGTGCTTAGATAATCTCTTTGCTTGCTGTTCTTCAGCACAGCGTTGTAAACATAATTAGTCCTTTGCATTTTTCTCATTTAATTCACTCCTCGCTGCACGTATCTTATCGTGCATTAGAAGCAAGTTGAAACATTAATTAATTTGAGCCATTTCATAGAGCTGAAGGAACTCATTTAACGGTCTTATCGCTTTGAATTCAGAGGCTTGCTGCCTTCATGTGAGAGCAGTCTCTGGCAAAATTCTTCACCTAAAATGAACCTGCAGACATGTCAATTCTTGATGGGCATCTGCCATTTAATACGTAGATTTCCTATCTAGAAATGAAGAAAACTTCACCGTGTATCCTGTACTGTGTGTGGATTAGCATCTATGTCTCTGGATTCCATTTACGCTCCCTTAACGCATGTTATAATTCACATATGGATACACTGATTTTAAAAAACAACCACCAAAACCCATATATTATCCTTTCTTTATTCAGTGCTGAGTATCTTCTTATAACTGTTTCTGTGAATGAACAAAAAGTTCCAGCTGTTCCTTATGAGCCCTCTTTTTAGTCCTGCCTGCATTATGGATAAAATCCTTGCTTCGGTCAGGAAAGCATCCTGCTGCAGATAGTGTCCTCCACCAAGCGCTAGGTTATAAGCAATGAATGCAGTATGGGAAAGAGAGCTGCAATATGGGCCTTCAAAGGGTAATCAAGGCAAAACTGACATCCTGTCATCTGACATGTTAAGCTAAAAGACAGGCTAGGTCATCAGGAATTAACCTAAAAATGAGGAAGGGAAACTTTGAAAGACATCCAAATAAATCATTAAAAAAATACAGATACCAATTCTTCTGTCTTCCTTCTGTTCTTTACTAGGACAACCTGATAAACATGTGCATGTTTAATGCTTGGCAGGTGGTAACAAACTTTGTTAGGTAGAGTAGGAAGGAGGCAGAGTTGCTACTTGTGCAGCTGGGGCTCAGTTTCATTTACGATGATTTACACGCTGGTGTAATGGAACATGAACTCAAGGCATCTGATCTCCTGGTTTCCATTACAGCCCAAAAGATATAAGCTATCCGTATATGAGAGCTCTGGACAGGCTGAAGCTATGGAGTTGGAGGCTGTACGCTTTACAGATTGCAGAAGGTTTTTTAGTGACAGTCATTAGAAGATGTGTGTCTCATAACAGACGGGGAACCATGACTGTACAAGTCTCTAGCATTTGGTGGATGGAGAAAGACTCTTGGTGCCTGCAGCATAATGTGGGCTTATGAAGCTTTTTGTTGTCATCTGAAAGTTAAATAATTACTAAAAAGAAATTAACTAAAGAACAGAGGAATCTGCACAGACACGTTTCTTAGAATGCTTCACTAAATCATAAGGCAACTGACCATTTCCAGTGCATTTGGTAACTTTACGCCTGTGGCAGATGTTCTCGGTTGTGAGGCCTGAGCCCCTCAAAGGGAATAGGAAGTGTACTTCTGCCTCTTGGATTCTACCCTGGGTCTGCTGTACACTGGAGGTCACACAGATCTGAAGGCACACTCCAGCTCACGTGCCCTTCATCCTGGTCTAAACCAATGTATGCACAGCTGGCTGTCAGAGCAGTGCCATTTTCCCAGTGTAACCTTTCCTCTTGTTTTCATACCATCAAAAATGAGCAGCAAGGTAAAAGGCAGTGGACACTTTTCCCAGTTTCAGTTGTCCATTTCTGTTTTTATCTGGGGCAGTTTCTCATGCCTGTTATATCTAACTTGACAAGTGCTGACATATTTTCTCTCATGCTCTGAACTATCCTGCGAATGAATTTAGGTGTCTCGTTCGCCTCATCTCTGTCTTATTTTATGGCTTGATGGATGGGACAATTTCAGAATTATGGGATCCACAGTAATGCTGTTTTTAGTTGCCATTTTTGGCATATCTCCTTGACAAATTGCGGGTGAGTGTTTTGTAATTAAAATGGTTTGGAAATTTTGCTCACTGATCAATTTTAAATAACTTGATTATTGCTAAATTCTGTGAGACTCCAGTAAAGTAAAAGCAATGGAGAGTGTATTGTTACTGTTGTGGCTTTTTGTGTAGCATGACTTGCATAATACTTGACTGCTTCGTTTCAAATATGATTGTCTGGAAAATACTCTGGGGTAATTTCTGATTTCTCCTTCTGTGCTCTGGGAAATGAATAGAAATTAATCTCTTGTGCCTTCTGCAAGTGCTCAGTGCACTGCTACCCATGAGCTTGTTCTTTGGAAGTGTTTTGGACCCAAGTGTCAAACGTGTGATCTCTGCAGAAATTTACAGGGCCACTGTGAATTTTCTCTTGTTCTGATAATTCTCATGGCTTGCGGCACAAACTGTTCACTGAAAAATTTTCTGGAGCACTGAATTAGGTATAACAGCTTTATCATACTCATGTTTAGAGAGGAGAAAGTGGGACTTTGGGGTAATAATGGGCCTGGCACTTATGAAATAAGAGCTTGGTTCCCATTTTAGCTATACTCTCCTTGCATGCTTGTGGGTAAGTGTGACTTCACCTTTGTTTTTCTCAGTTGTCTCGTCCTCAAACTAGAGATCTTTATGATCTTCTATTCTGTGAGAGGGTTTGAGTATTGCATTTGAATTCATTATCATCTGCAAGGGGCTCAGATTCCATGATGTCAGTACAAGACAACAACTTGCAACATATGCTATCAAGTATAACACAAGAATGGAAAATATTTCTTGGACATGCATTGGCCCCTTCTATGGCAGAAGGCAAAAAGTCCAAGGAAAATATTTATCTCTTGTGACAGTTTAGTCTATTTGCCACGCTATTTTTATAGGTAATTATTTTGATATATTTTTAGCTGCCAGTCTGGTCTGTTACCAAAACCATTGGCCATGGGAAATTTGCTCTGAAGCACCAATGATAAACAACAGCAAATCTCTTCATTCTTGCAATATCCTTCTTGTGTAATAAGAATAATGGGATTCCCTTTGAACATTGCAGTACGTGTCTGCAGGGCTTTGTCACGTTTCCCTTCAGTTTTACCCTCCTTGCAGAGATACCTGCACTGAAAAGGGTAAGGTGTCCTGCGTGCACATGAAGTGTTTGGCCAGGGAGCTCCTAATGTGGCAGATAATGTATAAGCTGTAACGAAACCACCGTTCCAACAAGTTTTGTTCCTGTTAAGATTACTTTTTACTGACAAAATGAAATGTGGTGTCCTTCTGAAGTGGATCTAACACTGCAAATGAGGCCCGAATACAACAGAATGATCTCAGTTGATTCACACATTGCACTCTCGTTAATGCAATCTAATGCAGCACTTGCATTTGCCAAATGTGTTTGCAAAAGATGGATATTTACAGACCCTTTCTACTTGCACTACTCCTCCTTTGCCTCTGGAATAAAATAAGATGCAATTACTTCAGCAGTCCCTGTATCCTGCAGAAGTCTTTAGATGTTACCTAAAATAATTTCTTTCTTTCTTCTCTTTAAAACAGATCTGGAATTGGTTTGCTAAGGGAAAGATGCTGTTATTTTTCCTCAGAGCTATGGCTATGCCCAAATCAAAACACCAGATATGACAATCCTTAAACTTAGGTTTGAGACTCAATTTGTAAATTAAAGGATGGATACCACTTTTGATGAGGAGAAACAGCAACTTCCTGGTCCAGAAACTGGCTATTGCTGAACTCTGGGAAAGACTTGCACAGGGTCGTAGAGTTGAATTTTGCAGTTGAACCCTTCTTTATTCTGTCAAGAGCCTCCTAACTAATCTGATGGTTAGCCTCTCAAAAATGTTAATAATTTTCTTTTGTACAGGCCTTCATTTGGAACGTTGAATGTGCAGTAAAGAGCTTGACTGAGCCATTTGAGAAACCAGTAAGTCCTTTAAATTTATATTCTAAAGTTTGCCTTCCCCTTCTCCTTTAACACCAGAGCTTCCATGTCAGCTGTTCAAACTAAGTTGAAAGTCAGGGAGATCTTTGTGCATGTGAATGACAGATCTGGATTCTCAAACACCTATGCAAGATTTTAGAGCATAGTTTAATCTGTTCATCAAGGACTCAGAACTTGTCACCTTATTTTTCTGGACTTATTAAAAGAGCCAGTGTAATTCCTCCCTCCATATCACCCCAGCCCATGTGAGGAGAAACTCAATTCCTTACAATAAGAAAGGACAAATCTGATGTATCAGTGCAAAATGAAACCTGAAGAGCTGTATCTGTGCTTTATGAGGGTAGCAGATACCTTGAGATGCAAGTGTGGGGCCCAGTCTTGCACTTCTTTGGCATTCAACACCTGCCACTGTACTCTGGGAGTCATTATACTGCACCTTTAAATGCAGAAAGCGTTTCAGGCTGCCTTCATGATAGCGCTGATCAAGTGATAAATATTCCATGCCTGAAAATATAGTAGGTGCTTCTCATTTGCCTTGCTTGCAGGAAGCAGATGGGGTAGTTAGTGCGGCTCTGGCATCTCTCTCTCCTGCTCAGTCAACACCTTGTAGTTTTCAACAGCTGCCAAAATAGTAAAATGCTTGGTCAGGAAGAGTGAAATAGATAGGGCTGAGAGGCTGACAGAGGAGCCATCTATATGACCATTAAATTAATTGGCCGAAGTGACCATAAAACAACACTAGGAACAAGCCCTGCTTCTAACTTACTCATGACCTGAACCACTGTTGTAAATTCTCTACTCACAGGGGCAGTGCATAGCCAGGGAGTTGTGTTGTTTCCACAGGTGGAGTGGGACTGTTCTTTTAACACACAAAATCTCCTGTTGGGGCCTCCAACTTAGCATGGTAAGTCAAGCTGCAGTACCTGAAGTCTGGTGTTTTGTTATCAGACAAATGAAGAAGGGCTTGTAAGCTAAAAGCTTGCCGTCAGTGAAGGAAATAGCATATTTGAGGAAAGATCATTTGCTTCATTTATAGTCATCTTTGGTTCTGGGTTTTTTGTTTTTTTTTTTTTAAATTCTGTAGCATCATCTACTCTGGTATCCTCCTTTAAATAATAAGAAAGGACAGCCAAACTTTCCATTGCTTGTCTGCTTGCATTGTTTACACTGTACTTGCTAGGACTTTCAGGTGGCTCTCCTTGGCTTGGACTGAATGGGAAACTCCCTGTTCAAAAGGAGACTGCTGAACCAGGTGAATCCCACCTGTGTACAGAGCTAGAAACACATTCTACACTCATCGTAAAGCCCAAGTTAAGGAAGTGGGTCTTGCAGGGTTTTTTTTGCACATGGTCCGGTTCCTTTGCTACAGAGTTCCTGAGGTAGCATCATTGGAGATGTACAGTGACTCCTGGAATGACAGTGCAGTTTCAGGAATGGGACTAAGTGACCCACTGAGGAATGGGGCTGGCACTAGAGCTTGATTTTCAAATATAGTTAAGATAAGTATATGCTTACTGGTAGGCATTAAGAGCTGTCTTCCCTTCCCTGTGTTGATGTTAGCTGCTGATGGTTGTTGGTGTTTGGCCCTCTGTACAAATATTCATCAGTTTATGATCATGATGTATAAAAATTGTGCTCTGGGAAATGGAAAAAATTACATGGAAAACGCTGAAATTACCAGAAATTGCTGGAAAAAAAAATTGAAACTAGAAATGTAACATTACATTTTGAATATTTATCCCTAAAATGAAGATTACCTTTATAAACTATTTCCAAACATTGAGCTCTTAATCTGGCTATCACATTGAGCACTGAAACCATCTGAGAGGCTTGGAACATGAAAGGTAGGAAACATAGCTCTTGGTCTTTTAAGGGACTGGATTTTACCATTGGAACCTTTCTCGTTCTTACCACAAGTGGTCATAGAGAGGATTTAGTCAGAGATGGTGAAAGACATCCTGAAAACATCTTGTGAAAGCTCTGAGTGGCTGTATACTTCGTGCTGAAAGGTATGACTGAAGGTAAGAAAAAGAAGTTTGCATTGCAGCATGATTTTTTGAAGTGTACATATCTCCAAGAACAGGCTTACGATTACAAGTATGTTTTTTGCATCTGCATGAAATTCTTATGCAAGTTTTCAAAGAGGCCTCATGGTTTTGGGTGTGCTGCAGCTTTGGTTTTGACCAGTTTTAGTCCAGTGTTGTGGGCCAAACAGAATGAGCACTGCAGTGTTGTGCCATTACAGAGGAATTTGGAGCAAACCAATCCTGTTGTACTGCTGCAGTCACTCACCGTGAGGGGAGGAGGAAAAGTTATCCCATCATCTGCCTTTTCAAGCGGTCTAGAATAGATGTGTGAGTAGGTTCAATTTCTTCATAACCCTCTGCAAAATTTTAGAAATAAAATGTATTAAATGCTGATAAGTTTAATCTTTCATCCGCCTGACTGACAGCTGATCACAGAAAATATGCAGAAACTTTTCACAGTGGCAAGGCATGGGTAGCCATGACAGTAAGAAGATCCATAAAGGAATTTTGCTATATATCATTCAGGTGTTGGGTTTCTTTTGCAGCCTCATGAGAGGTTTTCCCTGAAGCACTGTGAATTGAGTGGGTAATAATTTCCCAGCATTTTAATTGCAGATGGATGAAACACACTTGCTGCAGGGCTCAGGGTGGTTCTCCTGCTAAGATGTAGTTACTGCACAAAACTAAAGTGTGCATCTAGTCTTTTTAGTATAGAACCAGGAAGAATTCTGTACAGGTTTTTTTCCTTCCTCCCACCCTTTTTGTACCTGTAAGTTTCTGCATGCCAGCTAGCTTGGCAGGGACAAGATGGGGTTTATTTAGCAGCAAGTATTGCCTTACATTGTGAAATATGTGCATAGAGAGTGAAAGGAGGCTGTCCCTTTCCAGAATCCTATGGAATATAAGGCTTGGAATGTAATATCTCCTTTCTAGGAATGTCAAAGTGATCCACTGGTCAAAGGAGAGATTTACTTGGGTTCGGTCAGACCCCAGAATATGTAGGCCAGTTATGAGGATGGATTTCTTTGCTGTTTTCACTCTGGTCTTCAAGAAAGTTGGTCTCCTTTATTGTCCTATAAGCTTTGCACTTTTCATGCTGAGATTCAGCACAGCCTCTATGGAAACAGCAGGGGTGATGAAAACGGTGGGGAACTGTAGAGGAAGGTGCTTAGATAAAGGCCAAGAAAGTGGCATCTGGGTACTTGATATACACTCCATGAAGATCTGGGAAACCCTCCGGGTGTCCTGGTTCCTGTAGAAACATCGTCCTGTGGTTCTTACAGGAAAGATCTGCTTGCCATCCTCCCAGTGAGAAGACTTACTGGTCTTGCACTCATAATGTTTGCATGCATGGGAGCAATTTTGGTGCTTTGTAATCATGGCCTCACCTCAGAGGTGAGGTGTCCTCACACTTGCACACATATTGTCCCCTGTAAAGAGGGAGAAAAGAGGCAAGTTGTAAGGCTGCCTCTTTAATGTCTCCAAGGATTTAGCACTGACCTAAGCCAGTCTGAGACCATAGTACCACTGAAAAGGGTGGTCTTGGTCTTCGTGAAACATCATTACGAGTTCCTCAGATCTCCCTCGGGTTGGAAGGGAAGATTGTGTTGGACTTGTGGGTAGATGCGATACTTCCTTTTGTCAGTTCTGCCTTTCCCAAGATCTTTGATTTGGAGACATCTTCCACTCATTTCACTGGGAGTTGAATCAAGTCCTTAGTGATGCCTAATTATACAGGTGAAATAAAGTAGTGTTATGGAAACAGAGACCTGAAAGGAAGGACATCTCAATTTTTGCTCAAAGTCTAAATGCTCTAGTTCCTCTTTTCTGCATTAATGTCTCCTAATGAAGATTATCCAACATCTAGAGGACCCCTGCTGGAAAAAATATAAATGAAATAAATAATAGTAATAATAATAATAATTTTTAAAAAAGGATTGAACAAATATATCAATACTTTTCTTAGAGGAAGATAACAAAATGAGAATGTCATTTCAAATTCAGCTAGACTTTCACTTAAACAGAAGAACTTTTCCCACATAAAGAACCTTCAGGGAGTTAGTTAAAATCTGCTAAGATAAAATATATACCACATCTCACTCTCCTCAAAAAGCCTTATTATGTTCTTTCCCATTAACTCCCTCCTCAGGGTATTTCATATGTCTGCAGAACATATTACAGCCATTTGATTCTGAATGTTTTTGCAGGACTGTCACTGAATTTAAGTCAGAAAATGGCTAAAACTGTGAACAACATTTCAAAGACTATAACAAGAGTGTTTCCATAATAAATAAGTCAGCAGATAGAAATGTCTCACTAATTCCCTGTCAGGCCAGGCACAAGCAGAACTTGAAGGAGAAGGTAAGACATATTTTATTTGATGTATCCTGATATGGTGCTATCCAAGGGAAGCTCTGCCAACATTTTCACTTTAATTTTACATTGCAGAACCCTGCTGAAAGTTGTCTCACTGCCGTTCAGTCATTAATTTCTTTCCAATAGCAGCCCTTTCACCCTCAGAAGTAAAGCTGGAAAACTGGCACTGACTCTGCTCTATCCATCATTTTCATGTTATTTACCCTTGAATATCCATGTGGCATATCTGTGTATGTCCAGCTTCCTCACTGGGTAAAGACTTTAATCATATTTTTGAGGAAGCAGCATGGTGATTCTTGTGCCAAGAAAGTTCTTCTGGAGGGTTAAGTAAAGCCTCTTCATAGATACAGACAGCAGAAGAGTTAAAAGACTTCATGCTTATTGACTCAGATGGCTTTTATATCTAAGTAGGAATCCTTCCATTTTGAAGTGTGGTTCTCTCACTTTCTCTTGCAAGGCTGAACATTTTATCCATGAATTTCCTACTGGACAAAGGAATGGTGAGCTCCTGTTTCCCAGGAAAATGTGCTGCAGGGTTCATTATCATCAGCTCTGTACAAAATGGTTTGCCAGACATTCCAAGCATGAGGTAAAATTCCTCCTGGGCTTGTGCTATAGTCCTCACAGCAGGGAAGACGGGCTTTTGATATAATTTCAATTTTTATTCATTAGCATCTATAAAAAGACGACATTTGATGCATCCAAAACCAAGCACCCAGAGTATACCGTGTCACCCATCAAGAGTATAGGACAAAACGGCAGAGATGCAAGAGAACACAGCAGCACAAAGGTCAGAAAAAAGATCACCTGCCCCAGTGTCCTCTTCTGTTGGCCACCACTTGCAGATACTTGAAGCATAGGCCAATGCAAGACTTTCCACTGACTTTTCTTATTTTTTCAGATCCTTTTTCTCTTCAGTAGTTCTCTCTTCCAAGTAAGTGTCTTGACTTCTCTGAAACCCCTCTAAACTATTTGCAACAACAACATCCTTTGGCAAGGCATTCCATAGGCTGACTACCTGTTGCATGAGGAACCATCTCCTTTACTTCACCTTGGAGCTGGCTCCTTCTAGTGTAATTTCATGGCTTTATTTTTTGTATTGGATGAGACAGTGTGTAAATGATGGCTGCCACTCCTGATTTATAGATCAGTATCATACCTGCACCAAGATTATCCCTTTCCAAACCAAAGGGAACATACAGAAATTGTTCCCTGTGTGGAAGCTGTTCTGTAGCTGTGGTCATTGTAGTGGCGTTTCTCTGAATGTTTTGGTTTTAATACGGCATTTCTCAGATGAGGGGACCAAGAACCAGATGCTAGATTGAGGATACGGAAGGGAAATAGATAAATTCATACAATCACATAATTAGGTTTTCTGTATTGTTCATTTCTTCTTGATAATATGTATTTTATTTTCTACTATTTTATTGTTGCTATTTTGACTCCTACTGAGTTGATATTTTTATGGAACTAACAACCCTAATGCCAGAATGTTCCTAGCTGATAATTGTCAGATTTGAGTCCATGGTTTCCTATGTGAAGTAACGATATTTTTCTTCTCCATGTGCATTGTTATCTACACTGTCATTCATCTGCCATTCTATTGCCCAGTTACCAAATCTTGCATGCCCTCTTAGCAAGTCTTCCTAGTCTACCCTCATTATTACTGTCTTGAATAATCAGCAGCAAATGTTCTCACATTTTTCCAGTTATTTATGAGCAAATTAAATATCAGCACAGTTCCCTGAGGAAATCAGCTGATGATCTCTCTCCACTATGAATGCTTACCCTTTGTTTTTGTCTTTTAACCATTTATTTTCCTTTGAAAAGACTCTTCTCATACTCCATAGTCATGCAATGTTCGCATAGATATGATTAAAAAGAAAAAAAAAATCAAAGTAAATCATCACCAGAAGCAAAATTTCTGCAGATCAAAAAAACTGCTAGCAGAGCCAAGCTGTGCCCGAACAATAAATGCAATTGCATACTCATTGTAATTAATGTCCTCCCAACAGAATAATTTAAATTCACACAGCCTGTATATGCTTATCTCAAAATGTGATCTCTCTTCCAGTACTCCAGACAAGGCATCCACTGAGCCACAAAATGAACTGCTAGGTGTCTGTAAAGGGGCACAAATGCCCAGTTGTAAAGGAGAAAAGTATGTGGCATTTGTTTTATGGTGTTTTTATGTGTTTTGTTTGGGGTTTTTTGTGTGTGTGTTTTTTGGTTTGTTGGTTTTTTTTTTAAATTTCACAAAAACATCTCTCTGCTTCTGGTCTCTCAGGATCATCCTAAAGGGAAATGCTGAATTCTGATTCTAAAACTGAAATCCTCACTGAAAAGCAAAAGTTGTGCTGTCTTCTCTTTTACAGCCCAGGGGGTATTTCCCTGTTGACTTCTGTTTCTTCCAGAGGCCTGTCCCCTACGTACATCCTGTCTTCTCTGCCTTCTCTAGCAACTGATCTCTTTCAGCATGGAGGCTTCTTAATGCAGACACTGCATTAATGCAGTTTGGTGTTACCCACAGAGACAGGGATCAAAGCAACATGGTGGATGAGTAAAGTGCAGTAGCGGCTGCTTTCTGGAGTTGAGAGCTGAGCAGGAACAGGAGGAGCTTTTTGCACTGAAGTTGCTGAAGAAGAGTATGCTTGCTATGCATAAACTTCTAGAGTAAATGTGCCTAGACTGTACATTGCTTGGAGTTTGTTAGTTGTCCGAGTAAATGTGGAGATTTGAGCCTGAAAAGATGTGTTTTCCAAGCTTGATCAGAGGGTAAAACAAGGATATTCATTCTCCCTGGAAAATCTTCCCTCCCTGTTAAACTGCTTCCCTACTCAAGCTGGCTCATGATTAGGTGAGCTGTGCCATGTTCTTGCAGGCTGCTTCTTCTGGAAGTTGGGGTGGGTAGGGCAGATAGTGGATGTGTGCCCTGATTTTGGCCAAGTTAGCAATACAGATATGTGGCAGAGCTGGAAGTGGCAGTCGGGCTGCCTAACTCTTTCCTCACATACAGTCATTCTGGCTGTGAACACAAAGCAATCTCCATTCAGATAAAGCCCTGTAAATCTACAACCTACTGGGATTGGGATCCTCTAATGGAAACCATTGGGCAACCTTAATTATAGGCATCAAAATGGGCCACTTGTGCAATAGCAATAAAATGGCTTTATTGCTGAAGTAGTTTGGTTGCACGAGGTTCTTGGTGTGAGGACCACTTTGCTATTAAGCACATTTACAGGCAAATCTTCTTAGGTTCAGGACCCCCAAAAGGCCAGCCAACGTTTTTTTATGAAAGGCTTTGTGTTCTTTCAGTCAGTACATAGCCTCATTGTTTGCTGAGCTATGTTGTCTTTGTAGGCATCTCTGCTTAGAGAGTCTGTTTGTTATTTGTTATCTGAACACCTGTTCAACACACAGGAGTCAGGGTTAATGGATCAGATCAGTTTTCTAGCAGAGCAAGCTGATGCATTAAAAAAAAAAAAAAAAAAGAAGTTGTGGCAATGATGTGGATTTTCAGGAAATATCCATAATGGTTTTTTTCATCCAAACACTTTGATGCTGCCTGAACACCAACATATATTTCTGAGAACAGAAAGGAGAAAGTCTAAAGGATCTTTGCCTGGTGCTGGGTTGAATTTACTGATTAGAGCTGTGTGAAATTCCCATCCTCACATTGTCCCCTGCTCACCTGTCTGGGCTTGCTGGAAGGACAGATTTCTGCCTTGCTCAGTCTCTGTCCTGATCCCCATACTCGGGCTAAAAACATGACCATCATGCAGCATTTCTTGAAATCAGCTGCTGTCCAGATGGAGCTACAAATAATAGCTGTGTCAGTCTGTGGACTCTTTTAGTTGTTTATTTTGTTGAGGGAAGCACTAAAGTCTCAAAAATGTTGACTCTTACAAGAGGATGTACTGGGCATGCCCATGTGAGTAAGTGATCTGTAATTGTGTGCAAGTGCTTCTTCTGGCTTCAAGCATATTTTTGCAGGTGCCCCATCTGGGGAAAAAATGGCCACGAATGAGACCCTAAATCATGCTAAATATTGCAGAGAGGATATCAATGAAGTATTTAAGGATTAAAAAAAAAAAAAAAAAAAAAATCCCGGATTCTGAATTTACAAACCACCATTTCCTCCATCTGCACTCAGTGCTCATCATTTTGTTAGAAAACCAGTTCATTCCTTCATCACTAATAACTCTCTTTGAATACTGAATTGCCTCATTAGGCTTTTTTATCCTGTGAATGAAATTCTTCCTCTGAGTCAAATAGGCAGTCTTTTATTTTTTCCCATTGATTTTTAGTTAAATATATCAGACTGGTTCTAAGTAATCAATAAAGCAGTGTGGAAAGACTTCTGATCTTTGAAATTGTGTGAGGTAGGTATTTTTATTATAATGCCTCTCTCTCTTCAAATTTTGCGTTTGATGGAAGCTCTTTGCTACCAGTTTAAGCACTTGGCTATCCTGTTTGCTTTCTTCCGAAGACTTCCTCCTTTCCCTGCAAGGAGGAAGCATAATTCCAAAAGCCTGATTCTGACTGCGATATAACTTGGCAGAGTCCTCCCTAATGAGGAGGGGTCACACTTGTGTCAAACAGCGGGATGAGTTCACAAAGAGTTGGACTGGTTTGCTGAATTGGCGTCAGTTGGTGGAGAAGTTAGAAAGAAAGCTCTGCCTTGTGCTTTGATGCGATAGCTCTTCTCAGTTGTTAATAGGAGCAAAATAAACACTGTTATGATGGTATTATCTGCTGTAAATTCATCTCTCTAATTGATCTGTTGAGCAGACTGCCTGCTTCTAAAAAAAGGGTGTAAGTCGCTTCCTTCTCACTGGTTTAACAGTTTAAATAAATGAATACAGATGTTTTATTGCTCCCTTAATGAGTTGAAAACAATGGATGATTTTCTCAGTATATCATCTCCCTGTAAAGTGCCACGTCTGTTGGGACCTGGAAGTCTGGATTTGGTAACAAAATAGCTATAGGTTGTTGGTTAAAATCCTGCCAAAGGTGGGCCGGAGGACAGCCTGATTTGCTGCTCATGGCTTTAGGGAGAGGTGAGAGGGACTCAGGTTATAGATGTGTCAGAAAGTTGTTGCAAGAGAAGTTGAGGCCAGCTTCAGTCCAGCAGAGAAGAGCGGACACTTTGCTCTAGGACACAACTTGGAAGCTGCAGTGGTGCAGTGTGTTGATCAAGTTGCCTTGCATCAGTTTAGCTGTCAGGCTGCCAGAGGCCATGACACAAAACTCATCATCCAAACAGCACTGTTAGTGAGAGCTAATGGGAAAAAACTCTTTTCTTTTATGTGTTAGGTTAGACTAAGTATGGCTATATGGGAAATGGGTGCTTTTTCCCTCTTGGGGTAGCTAGATAGGTAATTTCAGCCAAAGTGATGCTTTCTGAGAGTATGTGAAAGTATAAGAGACAAAGGCACAATCCAAATAAAACCAGTTTGTTTGGTAGTGCATAGGCAGAAGGGGACACATTTCTGAGCTGTCAGATTATGACAGTCCCCTTGAAATCAGTCCCACACTAATACAGACAACCCAGCATGTTTGATGCAGGCACTCTGTATGTTGTCACTTGACATGATTACACCTGTTCTGGTTTAGAGGTGGGTTGGGGTGAATTAGTGGCTGATAACAAGGTACGGTGTCCTCACTTTCAGATTTCGTTTCTGGATGTTTTTCTGATGTGTTTTGTGATGCTCCAAAAGTTACTTAACCCTCTATGCTAAAGCTGACAGAGAGGGTGTAAGACATTAGTTAATGTTTTGGGGATGATCTAAATTTTCAAGCAGAGCTTGTCTATACTACCACTGAAGTAAACAGTCAGCATATTTTAGACAAGCATTTGCTGTGATATAACTCAGAGACTACTGCTGCCTGACCTACGTACCTGTTAATGTGCAGTTTCTAAGCCTGAGAAAACAATTAGTGTCCTTAGATCTGATGATGTACAACCCAACAGGGCCATAAGGCTGCTGTCGGGGGCCTGGTGCAGCCCCTTGAAGCAGCATTCTCTATTCTTAATGAAAACTCCTTCCATGAGAGCATTTTGCTTTTCTAGACTCAGGATTGATACTTTGAGTACGAGTCAACAGCTGTTGAGCTGAACTTGAACCACTCCAGTCTGCGCCGGCAGCTTTAATATCTCACAGGCAGTGGAGGCGAAACAGTGGTGTGTTGAAGAGCTGATGAAAGTTGGGGTGTTGCTTCTCTGCAGCACAAAACCAGTGTCCCAAAGTTACTGAGTGCAGAAGTGGGTCTTTTTCGGAACCCTGTAAGTGTTTGCAAGTACACATGGCCCTGGTGTGCTGGACATGTGGAATACTGAGTAATTAAAGTCAAGTGGATCCTTATGGCTGTTACCCAGCACAAAAACAAACCTTGGAGCTGGCTTCACAACTGACATAGAACAAAGCTGGGTGAGGTTACCGAGGGAAGCATGCATGGGATTTGGGGAGTCAAATGCTGTAACTCAAATACTTTCTTTGTGGGTGGCCATGTGGAAGCCAACTTGCTTCTCCCTTTCAGTCTTTATATAATGACCTCCACTTGCTGGTAGTGGAGTAGCAACAATGGAGTTAATTGATACATACCAGTTTGTACATGATAGAAATTGGTAAAATGGGGATTAGTATATTTACTGCCTGCTTGGCAGGCATGAGAATATTTGTACCATTTACAGATGTGTAGAATATGATCGGTATGAGTGTTCAACATGCTTCAACTTCCTCCTGTGTGTCTAAGTGTAGTGGGCAGTGCCTCGGGAATGCCAAGCCCTAGTGCCTAACAGTGCCTAGGGAATGTCAAGGAAGGTTGAGTCAGTGTTGCTTGGGGAATGGAGAGCATGGGGAGAAGAGGGAAGGAATAGCAGCTACTTTTCAAAGCAAAGTGTGTGAAAAAAGGAGAGGAAATAGAGAATGACAAGTGAAAACAATGAGGTTAAAGAAACAGATGAGACTGGTTTGATGCTTGTGATTTTACCAGAATCACCAATCCTGTTATTGCAACCTCCTGCCATAAAGATTCCTTCACTCAACATATGTGGGGTGGAGACAGAAATGGTTGGGGTGTGTTGCTGAACTTGTACATGAATACTTCTGCATTAACTTGTTTTCACAGTGAAGTAACTACTGGACCAAAGTAAGAAAAGACCTTCAAATCCCGTTTACCTCAGCATGGCTGTTTGGATATTCTCTGAGAGGACAGCAGGACAGCACCAACACATCTCATGCAAAGGGGTTGTTTCTAGCTTGTCCATCAGTCCTATACATGAGAGGTCACCCCTTAACAATTCTGTTAGAATCATAGAATAATTTAGGTTGGAGAAGGCCTTTAAGATCATCAAGTCCAACCATTAACCCTACTCTGCCAAGTCCACCACTAAGCCATATTCCCAAGCACCACATCTATATGGCTTTTAAACACACCCAGGGATGGTGACTTAACCACCTTCCTGAGCAGCCTGTTCCAATGCCTGACATTTTCAGTGAAAAAAAATTTCCTAATGTCCAGTCTAAACCTCCTTGGTGCAGCTTGAGGACATTTCCTCTTGTCCTGTCACTAGTTACTTGTGAGAAGAGACCAGTCCCTACCTCTACAACATCCTTTCAGATAGCTGTAAAGAGTGATAAGGTCTCCCCTCAGCCTCCTTTTCTTCAGGCTAAATAACCTCAGTTCACTCAGCTGTTCCTCTTAAGACTTGTTCTACAGACCCTTCACCAGCTTAGTTGCCCTTCTATGGACCTGCTCCAGCACCTTGATGTCTTTCTTGTATTGAGGTGCCCAAAACTGAACACAGTATGGAAGATGTGGCCTCACCAATGCTGAGTATAGAGGGACAATCACCTCCCTGGTCCTGTTTGCCACACTATTTCTAATACAAGCCAGGATACTGTTGGCCTTCTTGGCCACCTGGGCACGCTACTGGCTCATATTCAGCCACTTGTCAATCAGTACTCCAGGTCTCTTCCTGCCAGGCAGCTTTCCAGCCACTCTTCCCCAAGCCGGTAGCATTGCAGGGGGTTGTTGTGGCCCAAGTGCAGGACCTGACACTTGGCCTTCTTGAAGCTCGTACTGTTGGCCTTGTCCCATCTATCCAGCCTGTCCAGGTCCCTCTGTAGAGCCTCCCTACCCTCAAGCAAATCAACACTCTCACCAAACTTGGTGTCACCTACAAAATTACTGAGGGTGCATTCTATCTCCTCATCAAGATCATTGGTAAAGATGTTAAGCAGAAGTGGTCCCAATACTGAGCCCTGGAAAACACCACTTGTGACTGACTGCCAGCTGGATTTAACACCATTTACCACCACTTTTTGGGCCCAGCCATCCAGCCAGTGTTTTACCCAGCAGAGTGTATGCCTGTTCAAACCATGAGCAGACAGTTTCTCCAGGAGGATGCTTTGGGAAACAGTGTCAAAGGCTTTACTGAAGTTCACATAGACAAAATCCACAGGCTTTCCCTCATCCACCAGCTGGATCATCTTGTCACAGAAGGAGATCAGGTTCATCAGGCAGGACCTGCCTTTTGTAAACCCATGCTGACTGGGCCTGATTGCCTGGTTGTCCTGTATATGGTGCATAATGTCACTCAAGATGATCTGCTCTATGACCTTCCCTGGCACTGAGGTCAGACTGACAGGTCCAATTTCCTGGATCCTCCTTTCTGCCTTTCTTGTAGCCAGGACTGCTGGTAAATGTTGGAGAGAAGCTTGGTGAGCAAATCTGCCAACTCCTTAAGTACTCTTCGCTGTACCTCATCCAGCCCCATTGACTTGTCTATGTCTAAGTGGTGTAGCAAGTCAGTGACTATTTCCTCTTGGACTGTGAAGGTCTCATTCTGGCCCTCCTCCTTGTCTTCCAGCTCAGGGGGCTGGATTTCTAGGGAACAACTAGTTCTACTGCTAAAGACTGAGGCAAAGAAGGCATTGAGCACCTCAGCCTTTTCCTCATCCCTTGTCACTATGTGTCCCCCTGCATCCAATAAAGGATGGAGATTGTCCTTAGTCCTCCTTTTGTTGTTAATGTATTTATAGAAACATTTTTTATTGTCTATAACAGTAGTAGCCAGGTTGAGTTCTAGTTGGACTTTGGCTCTCATAATTTCTCCCTGCAGAGCCTCAGTATATCTTTGTAGTCCTCATGAGAGGCCTGTCCTCTCTTCCAAAGGCCATAAACTCTCATTTCATTCCTGAGTTCTATCCAAAGCTCTCTATTCAGCCAGGCTGGTCTTCCCTGCTGGATCGTCTTTTGGCACATTGGGACAGACTTCCTCCTGGAAGTACGTCCTGCCTTCCTGGACTCCTTTACCCTTCAGTACTGCCTCCCAAAGTAGGAAGTTAGAAATATTAACTTCCTTCCAGATCCTGTGACAAAGAACTCAGCAGCATCTTTTTGTGAGAGAAGTTGTCAGCAGGACAAATCTCTCTCTCTTTCTTTCTCTCTCTCTTTCTCTCTCTCTTTGCACTGTGGTATGAGTTGGAGCACCAGTTGGGTTTTTTCTTGCAGCTCTGTCTAGGATGCTTTGGAGAGGCTGGATGTGTAAGATGGTCCAGTGATGAAAGTTTTGTAACCATAAAAGTTAGTAAACTGCTTGTCACTGCCTATTGATAACCTTTACCATCCTTAGGCTGCACTTATGTGACTGTCTTCCTGGATACTTTACAGTAGCCTGATGGCTGCTGTATTGTTCAGTGCCTCTGGTAGTCCCTTGTGAAACCTTCCCTGTAACCCTGGCTCCAGCTTGATGGAGAAAAGCAAAAGCAGGAAAGATTGTAAAAGGAACCTGATATCAGCAGGTTCCAGACATCACTCCAGACAAAAAGAACCGCCTGTGGGCAGGTTCTAGTGCAAAGGTATTGCAGCATGGTTGCAACATGCAAAATGGACATGGTCCGTTTTAGTTATACTGCCAAAAACAGTCATGGCTTAAAATGCTCTATCACTGAGACTTACTTCATAGAAACAAGATTTGCTAAAATGATCCCCTTTCATGGTGCCATATTGAATTCAGAGGCAATTGCAGTTATTTACTCAATGTGTAAATAAACTTGCTCCCTTGACTGTAAACTGTGTCCATTAGCCTTGTGGCCTTCTAATGAATCTTTTTAGGCTGTGCTTCAAGAGTGCCAGTGCTCACCTGACCAGAATCTTTTCATATTCCAAGATCTCTCTTGTACTCCTCCTTTCAATCATTTTCAAAGCTGCTGCTTTGGCCCTCGTGAACTATGTCTCCTCCTGCCACGCAATTGCACCCTGCTTCTCTGATTGCTTCTCTGACATCTATTCGGGCAATGCCAATTTAGAGCTACAGCCCAACACCATTTTAGTATAAATTGCCACCTCTGCCTACTTACAGAATGTCTTTCAGTAAAGTGCTTATGGCTCTTGGATACTGAACATTTATGCAAGTAAGTGAAAATGTCACTTAATAGGCTTGATCAGTTAGGGATCTTTTTGCAGCTTATTTTCATTAATAGTGGCTGATATAAGGAGATGGTGCTGACCTGTTTAGAAAAGACTAGATTTGGTAGGAAATTTTGGAGAGATCATCCTACCTGCTGTGCTTAGATCTGGTATCACTAAACAAACCAGTCTTCCCTCCTTTGAGACATTGTAGTGCTGCCTCATGTAAACACTGTTGTGGAAGAATGACACAGCTTCTTCTGGAGGTCTGCAGAGCTGGATTTATTGTCCCATGCCTGTTTGCTGCAGTAGCGCTTAAAATCTTTAAGGCTTATGTTCATGAATGTGAGTTCTTGAATCCAGAATGAACATTTAGATAGTTAGTACTAGTATAAAACTATTGCTCCAATGAGTAAATAACAAAGTCACTGTTGTGTAAAGAAATAGGTATCTTTTGTTTCACAAAAGGTGAGTGGTCTTTGAGTTGTACTTATCGTTACAGTGTTTGAGTGCCTGTCAGTAGTACTTTAAATTGGGTGGAAGTAACATATCAAGTGATGAGTGGCTTGGCTTCATCCTCTTCCGCATGCATATGCAGAAGAGCACTTAGCATTTGTTATGTAAATACAGCGTGTGTATGTTTATCTTTGAGAAGCAGTTTTGGTCTTGCATTTGGCTGAGAAAGTGGTGACATTTGCAGTTGTGTGGCCCATTTCTTGCGAATTCCGGTGTGAAATTTGTCCCTGGTTGAATGAAGCTGACAAAAACCCCTAAGCTACTGGCTTAGCTCGCTTTAGCCTTCTGTATATCCCATTAGCTCTCTTAGTTTTTAGGACCTGAACAGGGAGGCAAAGCCCCCCCGCCTTGTTGTCCTCCGTGGACATGTTTAAGGGGAATGCTATTAAAAGCACCTCTAGAAAACTTTCCAGACCTTTACTTCTTCCTGCACACTTGGCCACGAGAGGGATGGAGGCAACTCAGCTTTCACCATGCCCTTGCTCAGAGCTGTGCTTGCCAAGGAAGGACCCCACAGGATTTGACTGTTGTGGAGTACAAGCATTACTAGGAAAAAAAAAAAAAAAAAAGACAGCTTTTAGTGGAGTGAAGCTGTATCTTAACTACTTCTCAGTCACTTGGGAAGTCTGTAAAAGCTTTCTGAAACTACCAGGCTCTTCCCAAAGCACCACTTGATCTAGTGCATTTTCAGATTCAAAGCTAAGCCTATAAAACTTATCCCTGTACAAAGACCACCCAACACTAGCAGGGTGTGCAGAGCAATGTCTGTTTATAGTTTAGTGCAAGGGTCAGATAGCTTTGCTATGGTTCAGGTTATCCACTGCGAGAAAGCGTGCTTTTTTGCTAAGCATGGGATACGTGAGTCATTTCTATTACCCAGACCTCTAGACATAGCATAAAATAGATGGCATGAAATAGCATTAAAGATATTAAAGATGGGAGGAAATTAAGTGTTTTCCCCCTTGCATTCTTGAGCTATAGAGTAATGGATTTCTAGTGCAAACTCAGCTACTAATGCACACAGAAGAAGTGAGGGCAAAGAATAGAAACCTCCAACTTTGTACTGGGAGATACAGGAAACTCAGTCAAATAAAAGGCAATTGCTTTTGCAATACAAATTTGGTGATTAATTTCCTAGCAGCGAATTAGCTTTTATCTACTTTAAAAAAATGTTAGTAAACTGGATTTATCTTAAGCTGCTTAGAATTTGTGATCCTGACAGTATCTGTAAAATTGCAGAATTTCCTCTCTCTGAGATTTTTTTATGTATTTAAAAAGGTATTATTTAAAAAAAAAAAATTCCTGCTTAACTTGTGCATTCCCAGTTCCAGTCTTCTCTAGCACCCATCTCTGTTGTGACCCTGTAGAATGGCTGAGGGATTTAGAATAACAGATCTCTCACCTAAACCAGAAGGAAATTATCTCCCTTTTGGAAGGTGCAAATTTTGAACATTGAATTCCCTCAAAACTGGGAATAAATGATTTGAAGGAGTGCCTCTCCTCATTAGAGACTGCACTTAAATATACTGGCTCCCCTGAATGCTTGGGAACACTTGCATTTGGATTTCCTTTTTAGGACTTTTTCCACTTAGTAATTAACATAACACTTGTGACTGAAATCACCGTGCAAAGGGACAAAATTGGTCAGAATTCCCCACTAAAAGGAGATGAATCTGTGGCACACTGGTGGACCTGCTCTCTGGAATTCTCCAGTGCAGAGGAAGATAAAAGTTATATGTCAGGTATAATACTCTCCGTCTGTTGCATTCAGTGGCTGCAGCCAGTCTTTTAACTGTTAAAGTAACAAATTTTAAGGCTAAGTATGTTTAGTAGTTTTTATTGATGGCTTTCTTAAGCTTCTGTTTCAGGGGTTTTGTGACTATAAAGTGCGATGGAAGGAGTCTTAACTAGTGTATCAAACTTAATTCCCATACAGTGGTTCACATGCATCAGTTTAGGGCCAGCGCACCATTTCCAGTAACTAAAGATGGCCTGCCTTTCATGATTGCTCTGGAAGTCACAGATACTTCCCATTTGTTGGCCAGAGGAAATGAATATATTCTGTTTGAGCTGGATTTGGTCTTTGGCATATGATTTGTCGTAGCCCAAATATGTTTCTTGCAATTTTGAAATCTGTGAAGTCGTATTGATAGTGTAAATTAAAAACTTCAAGTAATGCCTCAAATACAAAATGCAAAAGACATAAATGCAAAATAATAAAAGAGGAAAACCAAGTTACTTGACTTGCCCTCAGCAACACAGCATGTTTCCTTTCTTTGTCTAGATAAAGGTAAAAATAGTCCATTATCTTGAAATACTCAGTAATTTTATTTTCTTTATTTTCCTCTCTGGAAGTACACACCATTTATGTAGCACATTATGTATGTAGAAGATACTAGGAATGAATTGAGTCTTAGTAATCAATGCCAGCCTTAAATTCCCCATCAGGAAATTGCTTGAGGCAGAGCTGGTATTAAAACACGTGGGATGTCTACGCTATCTGAAGTGGAGCACACTTGGTTGTTTCTGTCTTGGGAAAAAAGCAGGCTTCTGTTACTTGGAAAGGGCAACCGCATTTATTCGCTATTTTCTCCTGGGCTTCCTATCTTTGTGTGTGTTGGCAGCAGAAGACTATGAATGTCTCTTTAGGAAACCTCTGGCAGAAATATCTGTTTTCCTTGTAGGTGGCTGAGCCCAGGACCAGCATGAGGTCTTGGTGTCTTTGGTTGTCTATATATTGAAGCATGACTCGAGCTGTGAGCTATAGGCCTCTAGGAGGTTAAGATGGCAACTCTGGTCTTTCATATACCCTCTTCTGGCCGAAGATGTCTTAGCACTGCTGCAGCTGACGGGTGTTCCTGAAGGAGATGCAGTTAGTGGAGTGATTATACAGGGGGAGAAAATATCAGGACAGCACAGAAGGGAGGATGGGTAGACAGACAACTGTGAGAGACACCTTTTTCTAATGGAAAAGGGAAAGTTGCTCTGAGCGAAGAAGAAATGGTCTTCAGCCTGCAGTTGCTGATGGCAAGTGGCCAGTCTGTAGCAGCTACTTTCTGTTGACATAGTACCACAAACCAGCTCTCAGGAGATCAGTACTATGGTGTGGAGTCAAACCTTGCCTCTGATGTATCTGAATCTGTCAAGGCAGCGTGAATTCAGGGCTGAACATGAGACAGAGGTGAGGGAATCCCAGAGAAGTCCAACTTGTGCCCCTACTTGCCTGTATGTGCTTGGGCTCCATCCTGTTCTCATTTATCCTTAGGTGATTAGATGGCTCTGGCCTTCTACACTTTTTCTGGCAGACCCATTTACTGCAAGGAACAAGGAAGAAGCCATCCATTTATGGCACAGTGAAGAGCAACTTTGCTTTGTATACACAAAATTATTTTGCTGAGCTTGATTATCATTAGCATTTTTTTGCTTATTTGATTAGCATTATTTTGCTTGATTATCAAAGGATAATCAGATTTTTTTTTTTTTTAAAAAAAAAAAAAAAGGAGAGCAGTGGCAGGGGTTTCTCTGCACAGGCTGTCAGCAGTCCCTTACAGGCTGTCACTGTGTGTAGTCCCTGACACCCTTCCACTTCTTTGCACGTCGTACAGAATGGATGACATCGGCAGGATGAGTTTCCTGGTGTTGTATAGTACTCAGGAAGAGACTGTCTTCTCCTGTACTTAACCTTGCTGATTTTTAACCCAGCCTTGGTCTTCACAAATGGTATTGTTTTCCCCTTTGGCATGAAGCAGGAAGGCCTGTTGAAAACCACAGCATCCGTTTTAAGGACAGACACATTCACCACTTAAGCCTGGGGCTCAGCTGTGAACACAAGTTGGACTTCAGAAGCCAAAATATATTTGGACAAACTTTTTTGTGTAACGGCTTCCTCTGAACTCCAAGCTGTAGTCAAACGTTTCATTAAAGTGCCTTGGGAATGCAGAAGAAAGCTCTTGACTGTAATGTTTGCCTGGGGAGTTTTGTTCCAGTCTTCAGCCTCGATTGTCCTTGCAGTCTATTTTACTGCATGAAAGGTAACAGAGTATCTCAGGGGAGAGTCACAGGCGATTCAGATTCATGCCAGTGAGTTCCTGTACCTCCTGCCTGGAGCCCTCCAGCAGCCACAAACCGAGCTAGATGATGTCGTCGTTACTGCATCTCCTCTTCAGCATGCTCTCTGCAGCCAACTGGAACTACCAGATCTTGCATTGGTTATAGTGGCATTTCTGCTATGTGTCCTCAGAAGCAGGGAATGTATCTTGATGATTTGGGTAAGCAAAAGGAAACGCTGATGTCATCATTAATGTTATTTCAGGTTAGTCAGAGCCCCCTTTTACCAGCTGCCAGTTATACCAGTAATACCAGTCTGTCTAACAGGCCACATAACAACCTCCCTGCCATTGCAGCACATGGCTTCTGTGAAGCCCTAAAAAGATACAAGACTAGTTCTAGCCAGTGCTCTTACCAGGGCAGCAGCATGTTATGCTTGACTTCACCTGGACCTTCTTTGTTTGCAGAAAGCCCGTGCTTTCAGCACACGATAGGGGGATGAAACACGTCCAGTTGCAAAGCCAGAGGTTGGGTGTGACAGCAGCTCTCTTCATGCTCCCAGGCCCAGCTTTTTGTCTGGCAGCACAAAGTGATTCACAAAGAGGGTGGTTCAGCTTTCTGTGACTTTATTAATTTGTTTATTAGCAGCCAGCTCTGGGGGAAGCATTTAATGCAAGTTGATTAAATAATGGGATGCTGTTTCTCTCTCATCCCAGCCACATGACAGGCTGGCTGTTTTCAAGTGACTTGTTCTTTCCTGTTAACAAGCAGAATAATTCAAATGAATCGCTTCCAGAAACAAGAGAAACCATAGTGTCCCAAATTATTCATGCCTCTCTTCCATCTGAGCATTGCTGCAGTGGACATGCAGTTGTTCTAAACATAGGATATGTTTTCTTTCAGGACCGTTTTATCCTTGACAACTTATTGGTCACCTGGAACAAAAAATCAGTTCCACCTTTCTTTTTTTTTTCTAATCACAATGTCTTTTCTAGATCCATAATTGTTCTTCATGGGTTACAAAGCCAGCATAATTTGCTATATTGAAAAACATTGATACTGATTTATCTGGTTTCGGTTATGCAGCGTACATTTCATTTTGCCTCCAGTCAGGGGGTACAAACCTCTCCAACCTATGTGCTGTACAACAGGACCTCTGTTTCTTTTCTCTTATTACTTTTCTCTTATTACTGCTACAGAAGCAAGTATGTTTGGTTTTTGACGGTTTGTTTTCTCTTGATGCTCTCTGCCTTCCACAATCACTTCACTGTCTTGTGGCATGCAAGGGCTGATTTCATGGCTTGTTCTGTGGTTCTGGAATATCTGCTGTTTCCCAGGATGCCTGTAAGACAAGCTGACAAACCAGCCTGGTGCTTAGCACACCCCACAGTTTGCTTCATTGCTTCGGAGGGCTTTAGTAGCATTTAAAACCTATTAGCGTACACCTCCCTCATATGAGCCCTATTTGTACTCTGTCTATGTTTCCCATAATCATCATAAACTGCAATTTTAATTTCACATTTTTAAATCAGGGGTTGAAACAGCAGAGAGTAAAAGCACGTCTGCATTGTACATGGTGCTCCGTGGGAGGACCACTGTGCTCAGGGCACGGGGCATGGTGCAGAGCTGTACTTTGCTGCGGGGCCCAAAGGCAAGGCAAGATCCTGGCTGCACGGTTTGTAGCTTGCTGCATGCTGCTTTTTCAGGGATCGGTGTGCAGTGATGGGAGCTCTCTCCTGAGCAGCGACACTATCAGATGTGATGGCTGAGAGTGCACTCCTGCTCTTACTTGGAGTTGGTGATGAAAACCCTGCTCGTGTGGCTCCTCTTCTTTGCTGTTTCATATAACTCGGTTCCTACCTTGCACTTGATCATCGCCAAGTTAGCACTGACTGTGGCACTGTGGGGTTAAAGGAATTTAGTAACACTTTCAAGATTTAAAATCCCTGCAAAACAACAGAAAAATGTTGGCTCCTGGCCTTAAAATGTTACTTACTGCCTAATACAATTTTTTATGGGCGTGAGCATTTGCTAAGTTTTATTCTCAGTGAGGTATAAGAGGTCTGTTCAGTGTGGCTTTAGAAAACACTCCTGTACTGCGTCTTCCCTGGCAACTTTCCTTCTTCTGCACAATGTAGTGCTTATCTCACACAAGAAACAGGGTAGCAGAAAAACGTGGGTTGGTTTTTTTTTTTTTTGAAAGCGCCATTTCCTTCCCTTTCCAGGCTCTTGAAGCGTGGCAAGACAGAAGCCTGGCCAACTTAAGAGTATGTTACTGTCGTTGGGCCAAAATCTGTTGTGTCAAATAGAAGTAAAGCTATTTAAGGCAAACTTTTTACAGTAGTTGTGCTGCTCTATGTCACGGAGGCTAAATCCAGCCCTTTACAGAAGGCCAGCCAAAGCTAGTGAATCTTGCGCCAGTGATCTTTGCCTTGTAGATCTTTGTGCATCCCAAACAGCCCGTAAGTGAATTGGAAGTTGTGGGCATAAGAGCCCTGGAAATCCTCTTTCTGCCTTTTAAAGTGCATCTAGGCTGGGAGAGAAAAAGTTTCTCAGCTGGCAAGGGTCACTGCCTCATGTTTTGAACTATGAAGACTGTGATAGTCTCTCATTTTATCTTTGCTAGTGAGGTAGATGATTGCATTATCGTCTGGACCTTGGTTTAAGGCACATGCTAAGCTCCGTGTCTTATCTATGTACTCTGGCAGGGGGAAGGTTCATGTGTATATTTTAAGTTTATGCCTTTCTGGTATCACCAGCTGTCTCCAATTTCTTGCATCAGAATAAGAAGAGAGATGAATTATTTAACTGAAAATGTCTCTCGATCTCTTACTTGCTTGAGATTATTGATGCCACAGCCCCTCGGGGTTGGGGGGAAAGCTGAAGAGTAGTGACTGATAAATGGGAAGTATTTCTCTCTCATTGTCCCCTGTCACTTTCTCCCTTTTCCCCTCTCCACTAATGTATACTGACAGTTTTTGGAAATATTCACTGATACCTTTGTTGACAAGACCATCTAGAGGCACCAGCTAAGGTTCTGTATTTCTTGTACCAGGTGCCCACTGAGAGCCGAAAGAGCTGAAGAGGACACACGTAGACATGATGGTTCCAGAAAAAAAAGATAGCATTATATAGTTTTAGAAATAAAACACTTGAACAGTGTGGAAATTTTATAATGGGCTATCATAGTTAATGTAAGTGTTGCTGCCATTGTCAATCATTTATGTATGAGTCTGGTAACAGTTAAGGAAATGCGGTGTGTGTTTATATAGTAAGCTAAAAATTACACATCAGAAGTCCTTACACATGGAGGAATCAGAGAAAACAAAGGTTAGATATGAGATTTTGTTATATAACTTTCCAAAAGTTATAGTACAGTTCATAGTTGTAGCTCCAGACTCCAGAAACATGAAGCTCCTGGCAAAAGGTTGGTTTCCTGCTCACAATTAAGTGTTCATCTCTAGTAATGGACCTGATCTGAGGTTATGAACTGCAGGATTTCTCATCTGAAATTCCAAGGAGGGAGGGATAAGGAGTTCTTCTTGCAGTTCTCCCTTAGCCAAACAAAAGAATCAAAATAATACCAGATTTTGAACTGGTTTTGTTCATATTCACTACAGTTTGGGTTATGTTTCTTTCTAGGCTTGGAAGGCTTTTAATTTGGGATGCTGGCAGATATCCTCAGGAAATTTCAGTGGTATCTGAAGTATGCTTCAGTCTCTTTCTTCTTCCTTTTATTTGTGAGAGCTAGGGATGCTATCAAGGATGGAAGTATTTTCAAATATTCCAAGTCTGAGATGAAAAAGTTCTGATGCTTTTGTTCAGACTGTTTCTGGGCCAAACCCCTTTAAGCTGAAAAAGAGGATCCTATAAGAAGAGTTTTATACATTTCCTAACATTTCAGTACTTCTCCTTCCAGTACCACACAGCACCTAGAAATTATATATATATATATATTTTAATGAAAAATGGGAGCGAAGCAAACAGCCTCATGTAGGATTTTCATTACAGCATGGATGCAATTTGACCATAGTGTGGTGCTGATTCCAAAGTGCTCCTGGTTTTTCAAATATTTTATCCTGTGTCTTTCTTTCCTGGCTTCCCAGCTCAGAACTGCATCTGGAGTCCAAATCCTGTGCTTCTAATCACCAAACTGCACGTGTGTAAGAAATGGAGAGTCAGTTATGGTCAAGCAAAGGAGTGAATTTCTATATCGATTTCTTCATTTATTGACTACGCTTATGAGAAATGCAGTGCTCCCCATGCATCCTTTTGGCTGCACATGCCTCTGTGAACCCAGACATCAGATGCTGCTTGTACTTTCCAGCCCATTCCCTAAAAGCCCCCCTCCCCAAGAGCAATGTTCATGTTTTTCTCCCCCAAAAAGCCCAGGACTGACCTCCAGAGGGCACTGCAAACTTGCTGTCCTGGTGATCACCAGTATGCGATGTACAAGAGGGAGCTGTTCAATGGGCATTTTGTTGCGATTAGGGGACATCAAAATATTTAAGTAATATTTGGGCTGTCACTTTGATTGCAGAGCACGTGGTTTTAGCTATATCTTGTATGCACTTTGAACTAAAGAAATCCCTGTGGTAGCTGTCTTTTGTTAACATGAAGTTATTGCGCTTATGGAGCGAACATGAAAAACAAATGTAAGCAGCAAAGGAACAGATCTAAGTCAGTCATGAAAAAAAATCATTTAATATAGCTCTTGGGTCTTCTTGCTTCTGTGCTAATTTGCAGCTGAACAGATGGTATACAAGCAAATATTCATACAGTAAAAATACACAAAATAAGAATTTTGAGTAATACAGTAATTCTTACAGGCACTGTGATAAATCCTAATGTTAGTGAGAGATAATTCTTACCTTCCCTAAGCAGTGTCCAGAGCAGACAGAAGTGAATAGAGTGAGAATTGAGGCATGGAGAGGAAGAGGAGAAACCTGAGTGCTGGGAAAGGTGGATAAGATTATAACATTAGAAAAATGCTGCTTCTTTGTGTTGCTTATAAGGCCATGTTGGAAGCCTGTGTGAGAGATGCTAATCTTATGGAAATGATGAGTTTTGAGATGCCATTTCTGTCATGAGTGTTGCTGGGTTCTTTTGGCCTGCCCAGGTTAAAATGGCTGCAGAAGAGCACAGCAGCCTGAGGGACTGCAGCAGCCATGAGGCATGAAGTTGCCTGCTGCTCTGCTGTTGGCTGGGTTCCTCAGCACTTCCATGGCAGAAATCCTCTCTGGCTTCATGACCCCTTGGTGTTGCTCTCCCTTGCTTGACTGAGACAAGCTGGGATGATTGCCAGTCCAGCGCTGAGTCACTGGCTCTTTACTGGAATTGCCTTACTCTGTGCACTGGAGTATGCCCTCCTGACTGCCAGCTGCCCGTGCCTGTTGGTGAAAGAATTGGCAGGAAGGGTTGGCCCTGTCTCAGGATGAGGGAGTAGCTCACTGGGGTACTGGAGGCAGAGTTGGTGTGGCACTTCACCTGCCAGATTTGCCACATTGAGACTGTATTAGCTGGAGCTGTATCACTGTGCTTGTGCAGGTGTATCCCTTCTAGTATGCAGAGTGGTTCGGGTGTCCCTGTGCAGCGCTGTTCTGACTGGACAGACATGGTGAGACTGAGCTTGCATGATAGCTCTAAGGAAGTCCCAACACCAGGAGCTAAATGTATTTTAGCTGTAAAGGGCTCAACTGTGTTAGAGTTGGAACAGGCAGCATCCTCCAGGCTATCTTGTTGTTGGGGGACAAAAAGCAGTATTCAGAGAGGCTTCCAGCTTGGGCAGAGAGCTTCTCTTGCCACTGACCCCAAAATAAAAGTAACCTTGGGCAGATCAGCTCAAGCAGTAGGCAGGAGATTGCATTGACTCCAGCTAGGGCAAGTGATGGAGAAGCAGACAAGAAGTCTGGGATGGCATGGTTACTGCAATGTTCATGTGCAGCTTTTTCATAAACTGGAATTTGAGCCCCATGGAAAATGGATGCTTTGCCAGTTTTTTTTTTGGTCTAATGGTCCAACAGAGAGTGAATATGCTGAAACTTATCACAAATTTATCAGATGTTCCAAACTGTGTTCATTCTTAAAGTCAAAGTGTTTTATTTCAGTTTGATTTAACCACATCCACTGGATCAATTGTGGTGCCTTAGACTTCCCTTCTAATTTGTGTCTGGATTCATCTCCGCAGTGCACAGCAGTAGTTCAACTAGGGAGGATATCTCGTGGAGTATTCTCAGATTAAATCCAAGCAGAAAATGCAGAGAATACAGAGGAAGGAAGGGGCCTACCCCTAGAGAAGAATGTGAGAGAGAACACTTCTCCAAGACGTTGTGGTAACTGAGGCAGAGACAGATTAATGAAAAATTGACCTAGAAAGAACTGTTTTCAAATGGGTCAGCTGAAGTGTTTCAATTGGGTCAACAAGACTGGGAACAAAATCTTTCCTTTTGCTTTTCTGATTAAAATAAAATAAAAATGACTGCCTTTTCCTTCAGAAGACACTGGTAGAAAAATTCTCAACCAGCTCTACTGGTAGCACAGAAGAGATGTTTCTTTCTCCAAGCTTTTAGTAAGTTTCCATACCCAACGCCTGGTTTTCTAGATAAGACCCCTTTTTGTCCTTCATAATTAATTGGGCCTTCTCAGTGAAACCAATGGCTTGGGTTTTGTAGGAGGCAAATACAGTGGGATCTTGAGATGTTTTAGCAATCCAGAGTACCCTCGCCTGCCATCTGGACTCCATTCTTTTTTTTTTTTCCTCCAGCTGAAAATACATTTTTTTCCTCCACATCTGCAACAACCCTACTTTTTGCATTCCGTTCCAGTTTTGTTGCCTCTAGCCTCGAGATTGTCCTTTGTATTAGGGGTCCCATCTGTTGTTATCCTGAGCAGCCCAGAAATAGAAACTCCTGCAGGCGAATGTAAGCATTGCTTTGCAGGACCAGACTGAGCTCTGCATCCAATTTAATATGTAGTTTAAATTCCCTTGACTATGCACCTTAGATCTTTGCTTTTCAGGGGTAGTATGCCAAGTAAATGGAAATTTATATTTGATAATTTTCTGTTTCCTTAAAATCAAACCACACTACTAAAAAGCAAACCAGGGGGTTGGGTGGGGAAAAGGTTTGCTGGGGGGTGGCTCTGAGCACATAGTTGTCTAGGCTTGTCAGAGCATCTTTTTATTCTGGTGTTTGGTATTGTTGTACTCTTATTTGCAAAACAGGGACCCCAGTGAAGCTGCGTTTGTGGGCAGAACCATGTCCAGTGAAGCTCTGAGCTACCCTGTCTTATAAAATCCATCTGCAAACATTTGGCCTCTGGCCAATTTCAAAGCTTCTTTGAATGAATGTTACTATGTAAAACCATTCCTGGGCACAGTAAATAGGAATGGCATAGCTTAGTGCCTATTTGATGGGACACCGTGTGAAGACTTCTCAATTGTAAAACAATAATGCATCCATTAGCTGAAATATGTGACTCAGAAGTTAGGCAGAATAAATTCCTTAACGTTCAAAATCCAAATCTTGATCCAAATTTTATAGCCTTCTCATCTTCAGTATCAGCAGAAGACCATCTTCATGTGGCTACTGCCCACATTTATTTTTTTTTACTGTGCCTCGGTTCGATGTTTACACCATTGGTGTGAAGTTGAGTCCATTGCTACGTGGATGTGGGCTGTGAAAAGACAACTGGGCCAGACTGGGATACTGAAGGGCTCATGCTTAAGGAGCAATGGCCTTGTCTTCCTTTTTGTCTGTTCAAGCTTGTCTCCAGTTAAGAAGTCCTCTTTCTTCCATGTATCCAGATATCAAAACCTGCAAGAAGATCCCTTACCCTGCAGCACAGCAGCGCCACCACTGAGTAGTACCATACACTTTCAGGATCCCGATTTTGAAAATGAATACTGGTAAAAGGTGAGTCTGGATAGTAAAGTCCGAATAGAATTTTTGATCCACAGTCACAGGCGTTCAAACCCTGGGCTTTGGTATGCGCACACCATTGTAAGAGACAAGAGCTCCCTGCAAAGTTCAGGTCAGGGACCTGACTCTGAATTTCAATGAGTTACAGGGATTGTCCAAGCAAACGGTGGTTACTCTGTGTACTGCTGAATTCGAATAGAGTAATTCTTTAGGGAAGGAGAAAGAAGCAGACAGCTTGTCACTCACTGTGTTTCTTTTGAACTGGAATAAAACTTTTCAAACTTTAAACTAGCTGTGGAAAGGAGCTACAGTTTACGTAGGCTTTGCACTATGTAAAAATTGACAAAAAAAGCAAAGGGCAGAGATTTTATCACTGGAATCTGAGTAAGATTAATTTTTTGGATTTGGCCTTGGCTCAGATCTGAATGTAGTTTTAGATGCAAACTCCTCAGACTCTATAAATTTGAATCTTCTGTCACTCTTGCATACTACCAGTGTGGGATAGACTGTATTGCATCAATAGTATGAAAAAGGTGAAATGAACTTATTTTGCTATTTTCATTACTGTTCATTGTGATCTCAGGTTTCATAAAACACTGGTATCTCTGGCAGAAGCATAGTGTAGAAATGACCATTTCTTGTGTTCTTTTTCTTAAGTTCCAGTCCATCCTTACTGAACTGTAAATAACTGAGAATGTGAGGAAAACCTGATCACTGACATCTTGTTTATTCCTGCAGCATGAAATGCTGACCTCAGTATTTCCAAGTTTATGTCCAGATTGCAGCAGGAGTAAGGATGAATAAGTAGAGAATGCACATTTGATATACTTGATATACGGGTGCAACTATGCAAGCTTGATCACGTCTGTTTTCTAACATTTCATTTAATTTTTCCCTGTGATTTTTATCACCAAGAATAATGTTTGTGGGTATGTGGACCAAGGAAGGGAGAATCAGATCTCATTTTTTTTGGTATGTTAAATGTCTCTCTTTGCAATGGAGAGAAAGAATTTTCATTCCCTTTGTGTACATCATAATCTAGTGTGGCTCTTGTTCTCTTCTACCACACAAAGTGTGAGTGGTGCCTGCAGGCAGGATGACTGAGGTGTTGGATAGCACTGTCACTCCTTTGCTATTCTGTATTCTTAAAGCATGAAAATGGCCCAGCTCTCTTGGCATGGCAGCACTGTGAAGGTCAGAGCATGTTGTATTGGAAAGAGGCATCCTCCCTCCTGCACTGACTGATATAAATCCCAGGGAGGATTTTAAGCAAGGGTTTATTTGAAAAGAGATGAAAGCAAGCAAATTAATCAGCTAGCAAAAGGAAAATCATGTTCTGGAAGACTTAAGCAGTCTGAATCATGATCCAGACCTGCAGCCAGAGGCAGTGGCAGGCTTGCCAGCATGAACACATGAGAAAATTGTGGAACAGGACACTCATGTCAGTGAACAAGCCACTGCAGCAGCCTACTGCTCAGATCTTGTCTTTGCAGTCAATAATGAGAGGGGGGCAAGATGGACATGCTGCAGTTGATGTTCTGCAAATGCTTCCTCAGCAGTTACCATCCATCTAAAAAAGAAGCAGTGCAAAAAACAAAGACCCTTTCTTTTTACCAGTGATCCTCCTCACTAGACTACTCAATTTATGGTGCTTTCAGACAGAAATTGAAAACAGTCTGGTTTGGTTCTGCAGAGTACCTCTAGTTGTAGTGTTGAGCTTTAGAGTGTATGGTCATCCTAAAGGAGCTGCACTGCATTGCCCCATGTCAGGGGCACGGGCACATCGCTAGCAGGGTCAGTGCTAGCCAGCTGGGAAGACCTTTATCACAGAGTTGTAAGATTCAGGCTGCTTTCCCCACTGCTTAATTTTTGTATTGGTAATTTATGAGGGACAGTAAATGCAGCCAAGAGAGTGTAAATCAATCTGTTCATGTGGGTGGGAATACTGTATTATTCTGCCTTTTCTGAGAGAAATAAGCCAATCTCTCATCTTGCAGTGTTGCCACTGAGTGGAGACTCTGTGCTGGAGTCTCCATGTCTTGGAAGTGGGTAATGGGAATAATACTTAGGAGATATGTGCAAAGAAGACTTGGAAATATGAGTATTAATTCCTCTGTTTTGGCTAACTCAGGCATGCTTAACAGCTCCTCCTATCAGCTGGGAGAAACAAAGAAAAAGTAAGGATGTGTATTTACATTTTGTAATGAATTTGCTTAGACTCTATTTATTCCTCTTCCAAGTTTGCTTTTTTTTTTTAGTAGCATCCTGGTAGGAAGGATGCATTTGAACTTAATGTAGCAGTTGATCCACAACAGAGGAATTTTAACCTTGTAATACTGTGATCTTGCTGTGAAAGCATAATACCAAGAGTGACACACACAACTATTTAAACATTGCAAAAAGCCCACCCCATATGACTTGGAGTTATCATTCCTAACGCTGAATTGCAGGAAATAATTCTTTACCAAGGTTGTTGTTTTTTTCTTAACACAAAAATCTTTCAAAAAAAAAAAAAAAGCCTTTGATAACATTTCCAACTGTTATCAGGAAACATGCAAGAGAGGAGGAGATTTACCGATTGAATGAGATGTTTCACATTTTTCACCCACTGCAGCTTGCATCCAGCTGCAGGCCTCAGTCTGGAGGCTGAGATCAGTTGGCAGCAGGGGCCAAATGGGGAGCTCCTTACTGATCCCTTATCTGATGTCACTGACAGCTGTGAGATCGCTGGTAGGAGCCACTGCTCTGGAGTGCCAGAGTCACATCTTGTCCTTGAAGAACCTCATATTTTTTCTTGACAAAGAAATGACTTTGCTTTGCACAGGAAAGCATTTCCCACTGGTTGTCCCCAGCACCGTTTTTCCAGTGAGAGGTTAACCATGCCCTAGAAGGACCAGTGAATTGCAGTTCAAGGTTTTGGAAGTAGACGCTGGGCAGACAGATGTTTCCCTTAAAAGGTTGTAAGTGTACTTATTGCTCACTAATACACTGTCCTCCTGAGTACACCCTAAGAGAACATCCTCACCCAAGCCTTATTGGAGCTCATTCTTCTTTACCCATCTATTAATAAGCAAGTGATGTCAGCCTGTCACTCCTTTCTTCCTCTAGGCAATGAGCAAATAATAGGTGAGATTTGGAGAGGGGATGCTGATGGTGTTGGAATTCAGGGTGACCCCAGGAACTGCCACTGAGTCAGAAGATGACATCAACACTCCCGCTCCGCTGACAGGTTTACTATCTGCAAAAAAAATGGGCTTAGGCCTGTGCTCCTATTGTGTTACAGTTAATGCTGGCATTCACTGGCGAGCAGGGCCGCTGTTAGTTAATCTGATCAAACGTTGTTTAATGGGATGGATAACAGCAATGTAAATTCTAAAGGGGTGATGCCATGCTCTGGTCTGGAAATGAAAGTGGGCTCAGGTCACAGCAGGGAGTCATCCTTTCACTTCACTGCTTATCTGGGTGCATGTCCTGGTTGGGGCAGGGCACGACTGCAGATGCTGCAGATGTCCCTTCTTGAGCAGGAGCAGCTTCTTGGCTGTCTGGGAATGAAATGTAAAACTGGGGTTTGCCTTCCCTATCCTACTGCCACTGTTTCTCTCCAGCTTTGGCTTTCCTTCTGACTCAAGGGAGTTGTTCAAAGCATCAGAAATAAGTCCAATGAAATGATCTAAGGACAAGAGTGAGAGACTTATGTGTCTTCTGTGCCCATCAGAGAATTTGCAGATTAGAGAACACAATCCTGTTGAGGATACTTTTTCCATGTGTCTGTTGGATCAGTAGGATGGCTGCCTGGTGAGGAACCCTCTTCCATGGTGCTTCCAAATCTCATGGCAGGCTCTGCAACATGCACCTCTCCTCTACTCCCACTCCCCACTAATACAGGTTTTTCTGAGTCACAAATACTGCACTTTTCTTGCAGTGTAGTAATTGGAAATAAGTATATTTTCTGGTGAGCAGAAGCAGTGCCTTGTTTATGAAGATGTAGCGGTGGGTACTCCTTCTCTTGAAGTGAGGGGCACATCTTCCTGAGCTACATGGAGAGTCTTTTTGCCTGATCTTATTCACAAGTCTGTTTGATGGGCCCTGGGTCCTTGTGACTTTACTTTTCTGTCTCCACTGTGTGTGTGGAATTAAATGGTGGCCCCATCCATGCTGCATGTTGCTGTGTACCTTGGGACAGAGGGTGATCTCATCAGGTACAGGCTGACAAACTGCAAAATACTCTGGCAGTCATATACAACAATTCACAAAAAAAAAATAAAGTTTCTAGTGAGTTTTCTGGTAAATACAGGCTTTGGGTTAGATTTTTACTTGCCCGTGTCTGTCATCCAAACCTCATAGCCTCAGATGATGATGAGTACAAAACAAAGATAAGCACGAGGCTAATTGCTTTTGTGATACCAGGTGGGAGAAAGATGGAAAGTCAAGAACTGGACTTACTTGATTATTAAGATTTTCCTGAGTTATTTATTCTTCCACTTCTAATCAATACGTTGCTTTATAATTCCATGAGCCAAAGATGAAATTTTACTCTGCTTCATCCAACAATCATCCACAAATACCAGGTTGGGGTAGCTGGAACCTGTTGTATTCTGCTTATTCCCTGCTGGGAATCCAGAAGCTTTAATAGCTGGCATAAGTCAGAATACCTCTGAGGAGGATGTCACCTTTTTAAATGGCTGAGCAGGTATTATAATGCCCTTCTCCTTTGCCCCCTATCTGTCTTGCTTTGGCTGTTGCAGCAGGAGTTGTTTCGGTGCCACTGTTCATTCTACGTCATGCATTGCAATAGTGCAACATCACTCTGTTGAGATTCACAGCAAGTCCATGGGGAACCACCTGAATCCCAAAGAAGTCTGAAAACCGTCTCTTGAAAACACATGCACCGGTACTAAGTTTTCTATAGCCCTCTTTTAGACACAGGCTGAAGCTAGAGCTACTGCTCTTTCAACAGAAGTGTTCTCTCCCTAGGGGAAAAAAAAAAAAAAAAACACCCTCTCCCAAAAAATTATTTCCAGGCCACATAGCAGGAGTGAATGATGTGAAATAATATTTCAGTAGCAGCCCTGAGTAGAAGGGTTTCATAACCAGGCACTATCCGGTGTCAAATCTCAATGGATGTTACTAAGAAGACAGTGCATTTTTACTCCCAGCTAATGTAGGTAGTGTGGATTTTGTGTTGGTTACTCATGCAGCCCATTTCATTGTGGCATGACTGTTTATTATAGGTGGCTGCATATTCACCTCTACACTAGCAGTTACCTAGTTTGTGATGATAAGCTCATGACTAGAACAGCTTACTTCAAGTAAGGATATGTGGTTTTAGATGGACTCTGCCACTAACTTAGTTTGTGAACCTAGATAATGTATTCATTTTCATGCAACTTGCTATACTGTATTTAATTTAGAAATTGTGATACCAGTCTTCATAAATCTCTTGATCATCTCTGCTAACTTGTGGTAATAGGCGAATCCAAATGCTGTTGTTACAATAAGAAATGTTACTCTTGTAGGGACTTAGGAGTTCAGGAAAAAAGGATTAGTTTTAGTTACATGATTGAGTGTGATAATTACGATCAAGCCTTGGTAGCCTCCAGTTTAGCAGCATAATCTGTAGAAGGGTTCTCCTTGACAGTTTTCCAGTGGGCTTCATTTGGTGTCATGACTGTGTACACCAAAAAAACCCCAAGACAACAACTTTATGTTCCAATTTCTGTTTCCAGGATGATTTAAAAGGGAGGGTCAAAATTCATGTCTGCACTCACATTTTAGGTTTTTTTCCCTTTGCTGTTCCTGGTTTGAGTGATGATGTTCAGCCACCTGCAAAGTGAGTTGATCCAAATCTGTATCAAAATTCCGTATTTGGATCAATAAAAGCCAACTGTTTATGACCAGTACTTAGGTTTAGTAGACCCATCAGTAATTAACCGAAGGATGCTAAATGGCTAGGCCAGGTTGGGCCAAGACACCTAGCATTAACAACATTTCACTGTTCATTTTTGTACCGAAGCGTTTTTAATGTCTTGCCAGATGCGTGGTGTAACATAAACAAAATGTTCCTATTCTGAGAAGCTTTAAGAACACCTAGGAAAGGATGGGAAGAAATAGGTATGTATTTGTAAATACAGATCAACTAGGTTCCCTCAGGGAGTCTGTCAAAGTGAGGTTTCCAGGGGGGTTTGAAAATGGGAAGTGTCCTTGTGCTGTAGTTGAGTTCAGAGGTGAGGAACAAGGCACAGTCACATAAAAGAATACATAGGGTCTCTTAGTGAAGAGGTCAACAAATACACATGTGAGAACTTTCGTGTTTTGAGAGCAAAGATTTACTAAGAATACAGTATTATCTTGAGCTGTAGCCTCAAAATCAGTGTCTGTGATGCTGAGGACTTCCAACCATCTCTCTCTCTTGGCAAACCCATTTCTGTGTGCTTGTGAGATGCCTCTTCTGTTGCGCAGGCTAATGCATGTGTCACAGATGAAGATACTGCCTCAATACACTGGCTGAGAATTACTACCTCAGACAATTTATGAAATGAACAGGTACACAGAAAGTGAGCCCTGCTTTTATCTTGAGCACGTGGAGCTGGACAAAAATGGCTTCTTCAATCAGCAGCACATTAGCTCTTATCCTCCTTCTCTAGCTGACATCTTCCATCATTGAGCTGCTGTTCGCTTTGATCTGCTTTTTTGTTTTCAAACAGCTTATTCTTTCATCAAGAAAGATCAACTTCTGCTGTGGGCAGAACATCAGTAAACACAGTAGAGAAAAATGGAAGGGATGATAATATGAGTTTATCTTCCCAATAAGTTCCTGTTCCAGAAAACTAAGCAACAAACATCTCTTTCTCCCCAGTGACATTTCTCTAATAACCATTTCATCGTAACAAGGCTATGAACAAAAGAATCTTAATAGCTTTAGGGTGTTGTACTCTTCAGTCACTGTTCAAGGTGGAAGGATTTAGATGATAAGGATCCCAGCTACTCCTAGCATGTTTAGCAAGAACAACAATAGTTAAAAGACATATTTTAATGTTTGTGCCTTGCATTTCACTGAGGTGCAGTCAATTTGTCTGTTAGGAACTGCTACAAAGCAGCTTGAAGTCTGTGCCATTTTTTCCATTAACTTTAAAAAGGCCTTTAAGTCAAGATCTGTATTGTAGTTATTCCCTTAATTTGTTCTCTAGTGACACAGATTAATAGGAGAGCATTACATCCTCTTTCCAGATGAGAGGATCAAGGAAGTTGTAGCCCCATTTGGTGGTGGTCAGTTAGATCAGTTGTAGCTCGGGGAGCACGCCTTCTTCCATGAGTCTGCACCATCTCTTCTGACTGACAGTGTGGTGGCCAAATCCTGAAGAGTCTTTATAAAGCTGTGGGCTCCACCAAGTCATAAATGAGATCACATTTTAATTAAAACATTATAAAATATACATGTCACAGTAACACATAATATTTAGGAAACTCTAGTAGGAATTACTTAAGAAATTGTTGTGCAATATTTAAAAGCTGTGATATTTCACCTAGTTTGCTGCCAGTGTTGCTGGAGAGTCCTTTCTCCAGAGCCCTTCCTTGGTCCACATCCTAATTCTTGTGGCTATTTTCACAGCAAAGCTATGCAGGTATCTCACTGTGGAGCTTATCTTTGTTGCCATCAGTGGGTGTATCATGAACACCTTACCTATATTGTGGGCTCCCTTGCTTCATGAGTAGCCTTGTTAAACTCACCTAGATGCCTGTGAAGTTGGTTATCCTGTGGGTAGGAGGCAAGATTTAATTTCTGGCTTAAAATTCATCACTCCTGCTTACAAACAGTATCCATCCTTTTATCTTTTATTTATTACTCTTTTAGTAAATGTATTATAGTAGAAGGAATTATCATGACAGCTCGGGATAAAAATGTCCTTGACATATAACTATTATCATTTCTTCTCCTTATCATGTGACAAAATGAGACTGATTAATTTATGATTCATGCTGTGTAAAGGACCTGCCTATGTTTTATAGAAATGTTTGTGATTTTCCTCCTGGCTTTGGACATCTGAGTTGGCCAGTGTGCCCATAAACAGTGGTCTCCAAGAGGATGTCCTGAGTGGGGACAGCTGGGGTTCTTTCCCGCTTATTCCCCTGCTATATTCCTTCCTTTGCCATCAAATGTATGATGGGAGCTGTGAAAGCAGCCTGGAAACCAACCTGCATGTTCTCTCCTTTGGTAAATGCAGAGACTGGGGTAAGGAGTTCCACTTGTAATACGCCCTGGCAGGGGGTAAGGCTTAGCTGCCATTTTTTAGTCTGTAAAAATGATGATCCTCTGATTATTCCCATGTTTATCTGTTAACGGATATTAAAGGTTCTGCATACAATTAAATAATAAATCTATTAAAGATTCTGCATAAAATTCCAGCATATCCAAGTTGTTCTCTGTAGGGAACACTATTCCTGTCTTTCTGCATGAGCGCCAGATACTTCGTTTTCATTATTTAGTCTTCTTCTGACTATGGGGAACATCAATAGAGGTTGCTAGTGGCTGTTGTTGCTATTACTTTGTGGCAGGTGATATAGTAGTAGCCTGCACTGAGTTTGTTCTCCCTCTACTGTGGACACAGTTCATCCATAAAACTAACAGTTGCTCCATGTTCGGCTTATCATCCTTGCCCTTGAAAATAGAAGCTGATTTTTGAATACGCTGCAGTGTGGGATATACTCCCTGTTCACTGCAGCAAAAGCTGATGAGTAACTGTGGGGTTGGAAGAGGTGGCTACATGGGTAGCAAAGAATGCCAGCTACACTTGGAAATATATTCTTTGGGAAACATGTCTTATTTAAGGTGTCGAACACTGAGCCCTCAGAATTGCCAACTCCTTTGGAAATTTTGGCTTTAGTGATGTGAATAGGGCACTGCTGACCTCTCCCTTCTCTAGGGAAGATGGGACTCTGTCATGTTCCTTGTTGCAGCTTGTATCCATCCAGCACTGCAGCCATCTAGACCCAATTAAAGAAGGCACAAAAAGGGAAAAGCAAAGAAAGCTGATTTTCTGAAATTGTACTGCTTCCTGTTATCAGTATGTGATCAATGCTCTGGTAATTGGTGACAGCAGCTGAGGAAATGCAGGTTATTACAGGAGGTGAATGTCCCTATCTGTCATCTTGAGTCCCACTTGCTTATCTTCAAATTGGAGCATGGGGTCATTAAAGTACCATAATATTATTGCGTTGATGAAACAGGCAGTCTGCTAAGTTCTTGCATACCAGATGGTAAATGCAGCTTGAGTTGGCAAATTGTTGCTCTTCTTCCTGCCGCACAAAGGCTTTTTATCTACAAGCATAATAAAAACAGAACAGAAAACCAAGGAGAAATTTCTTTAATCAAGCATGAGAGATTTGAAAGAAAATAATAACAAGAAAAAAACTTAGAAGTATAAAACCAGATTCTGCTCTGGTGCTTTTTGATTTATTCCTTTTGCATGAGAGCTCTGAGGGCCAAAGCCTGCTGATTCTACTGTACAGGAGACCCTCATGACCTCAGTAGGAATTTATTAATAAAATAAGGTATCACTGAGCATAAGTCTGTCCAGCTTTATCACAGTGGCTTCTTTTACAAATATCTGAAATTCTGCAGTTTTCCTAGAATAATGGGAAGGGATGAGAATTTTTACAAAGGTAGAATTAATAAACAGTAGCTGATGATAGGACCAGTCATGTTGATAGTTGGTCTATAAAAGTGAAACCTTTAAAATTTTGGAGTTCCTTCTAGATACAAGCTTTGTCACTCCAAACTAGACAACATGAGTCCTTGCCAGCATGCTTTAGAAAGCAGTAATGTCCTGGTGGGGGATTCATCAGAAGGAAAGATAAATCTTTCCATCTCTAATTTCAAGAATATAGGAATTCTTCTGGGGCCTCACAAAAATAAAGAAATTATAGTGCCTCTCCAGAGCACAAAATGTGCCTTGAAATGCAATCGTAAAAGCCTCTGCAAATCTAAATCCCAAAGGCAATCAACGTATTTTGGTGGAAATCTTGAGAGACTTAAGTTGCCTAGTCTTCACTATACAAACAAATAAATGCCACTTGTCCTGTAATTTTCATCATGGGATATAAATGTGTTTGGTTTTATATGCTCTCAAAGATGAGGGCTCCAATTTCTATGAGTCCAGCATTTCTTCTCGGTGGTATCACTCATAACCATTTTCTGTAATGCATTTAGACATTGTGGGGAGTGCTTTATCCTGTGAATGATACCAGTTCAGTCTCTGACTTGGTCACGTTCAGACCAAAATGCAGAATCTTATTTCTCTGATGTGCTTCTTTTCAGTAGCAAGTCTTCCCAACAGATCAACACATTTCTTCCTGCATGAATAGGGATATAAGTAAGTGAAGTAATTAATGGTAATTTTGATACAAAGGATTCTGTGAGACATGGTGTGAGCACCCCCTGAACTGCTTTCTGCCTCTTGCTTTTCATAGCACGCCCTGTACCCTCCTCTCAGAGCCATTGCTCTGTGGCTGAGAACACAACAATGGTTGTACACTGTTGGGCCAGAAACCCACCTACCTCTATGTCTTTTCTCTGGCAATGGTGCCAAAGCAGATGGCTAAGGAAGAGTAAAGAAAAGGGCAAGCATCTAATGATACTTCTCCTACTCTTTAATGATTTGCAGGTTGGGAATTGCCTGAGCCAGAGTATGTGTCATTGACTTTGGAAAGTGGGCCATTTGCCCCAGACGAGTGGTTTGTGATGTGATTGCCCCATTCATTGAGCTGGCACTGTTTAGAGAGCATTTTGATCAACCCAGATTCTTGCCTCAAACTAGAGTGCTCATTTGAGTCCTGATTATTTATCGTTGTTGTGAGTTTTCCTGTTTGTGGCCTTTTCATTTAATGATGAGTGCTGCAGATGGCTTATAAATTGAGACATATTTTAAACTAAGTATGAAGCTGGTTGTGTAACCTCAGCTGCCTTGGGATTTGTATTGGGGAAAAAAAAAAACCAAAAAAAGCAAGCATTTCCCTGCAAGTACTCAACAATCACTGCTCAGTGAATGAAGGCATGGATGTCATTTTACATCAGCTATACTTGCTTACATTCCTTGTGGCTAGAGGCAGAATTTAAGAAGCCATTGGAGTTGGCTGATAGAAGGAGGTAATAAAACAGCAGAGAAGGAACAAAGAAATGCAAACTTAACCAGATAGCAGCATCACTCTAAAATGAGCTCTTCCTAAGGTCTGTGTTTTTAGAGAAAAGAAATTGCTTACCTTCTGTATTATATTTTCTGCTGCAAAGACAGAAGAAAAAAAAAAAAAAAAAGCAGTGTAGTTGTAGTTTAATACTCAAAAATTAAAGGAAAGTTTACACTGTGGGATTCCCAGGATGTGATTTCCCAGTGCATTTTCCCTTCTGTGCAACTTCTTTCATGGCAGAGGAGACTTTGGTTGGCAGAAGAAACATTTTTTGAGAGCTGCTATGCAGCTCCTGACCTCCTTTGTAAAGACCCCAGTTTGCTTCTCTGAGTGCTTATTCCTTGCTGGTGCTCAGTAGCAGCATTTGTGTTAAATCTTTTTACCAACCACAAGTAAGAGAATTTCCATCATTCTGACACATAATGACCTAACTTCACATCATGACCTCGTGACATCATAGCTGTATTGCATGGTGTGGGGTAGTGGGAACAATACAATAAGGTCAAGGAATTCCAGTCTGATGGAAAATGGTGCAGACCTTCTTCTCAGTGACCCAGCAGCTCCTGCAGTTGCATTTCACTTGCTGACCTGGCTTTCTATCAGCTATTAAACAAGATTGTGTTGTTACCCTGTAACTGGCTTAGCCTGAGCTAAGTACCAGATGGCTGGGAGGAGGGTGGTTCTCAGAGGTGCTCCTGTTGTGTCACAGTTCAGATGTGTTCTCAACTGGAAATGTTTTCTTCTAAAATTTTTTCAAAAGGTGTGCTGTGATTCTGGGCAAACTCCCTGTGAACCGTCGTGCATCTACCCCTGTCTGGGCAGGATGAAATATTTTGACTTTTGCTTTCTATACCAGAAACCCAGAATAATGTGTACTTGAAATCCTCGGAGGCTTTCAAGAAGAAAATTTGTTACTTATAGCAAGACAGTTAACGTTACTTAGTACTATGTATCTAGTGTCATTTGAGAAGCCGTAGGGTACTAGCAGGTCTCTAGCTGTCTCTCCACAGGGGTGAAGACCTCTCATGGATCTGGTGCCTTATTTGCTAGATCTGTGTGGAAGTCTCAGATGCTCCAGCACAGCCCAATGAAGCTGAGTCGGGGCAACTGAAAATAGCCCTCAGCTATATCCACTTGTCCTGAGGTGGGACATGTATGTGCCCGTGTTTTTCACGTGTTCAGATCTGGCAGTGGTGAGTGCAGTGTGAGGACCAACACGGTGGTGGTGAAGCATAAGGCTTCCCCTACCCAGTTCTGTGGCCCAGTTGCAGTAAGCCTGCAGAAACCTGGCAGAGGACAGTCAGCGGGCCAGACTTAAATACGACACCAGTGAAAGTATTACCTAAATAAGAACTGAACTAAAAAAGAAGTGTAAAGTCATTATGGCTTAGGTCACCACAGCCTCATTCTTGAATATCCTCTGGCTGCCTTCTGCTGTTTTGGCAGCTCAAAGCCGCTGCAGCCGAGCGCAAGCAGCTGTACTAGGTTACAAACGCTTTTATGTTTCTGGAAGAAGCAGAGCGCTGGTAGAGCAGGCTCATTCACTGCTGCATATTGATTTTCACCAACGCAAAGAGGGTGTAAAACACTGCTGGATCGATCCTGGCCTCTTTCTTGCTGCGCAGAGGGGTAGCACCCCAGGGAGGCTGAGGGTTTAACAGAGCTGCTTTAATGAAGCTGCTAACAAAGAGAGAAAGTTAGCTTTCACCAGCCTTTCAGACTGGACCTCACTTTCTCTTCACAAGGCATATGCTGTGGAGGGTGGTGGAACTCCATATCCAAGGTGGCTTCTGACTGAGACTACAGTGTATGAAAGAGTTATAACTGGATGACAAAACCCAGCCCTTTAAAACCCAATTGCCAAATGCCGCCTGAGCAGAAAGAGGCATTACAACATGGGCTGATTTGTTTGCACGTAGAGAACACAATGCTGGTGGCAGCTGCTTTCTCATCTTGGCAACCAATTTAGCATTCCCTTCCCTCTATGACTCAGGCAATAAATTACACTTTAATCTAAATCTTGTACATTATTCCTACTACAATAGCTGGGCAATTTCCCTGTTTCTTTTTTTCAGCATATCCCTTGGATTCCTCTTTATCAGCTATATTGTTTCATATTAAATAAGTTATTTGATTTACCAGGTAAGACATTTATGCTCAGCATGAAAATGAGCAATGCACAAGTACTCTCCTGGACATCATTTCCCTGTCAGCCAACACAGAAGATAGCCTAAGCTGCAGATTTACCTAAATGAAAGAAACAAAGATGATGTGAGGAAGTATCCTACCTGGAGGGGGTAATTTCCTGAATATTCTGCCCATTCTTCACTCACCAGCTTTCAGTCAGCGAAACATGCCTTTGAGGTCCCTGTGAAAAGGTATGACAGACAGACAGGTTGAGGAAAGGGACAGAGAATTTTTGTCACCCACCAAATGAGTTGGACTGACAGCTCAGCTGTGGCACAAGTCTCTGCTGCAGTGAGGTTATTTGTGGAGAGGAGCATGTCTTCATCTGGAGATCTTATATTGCCCAGCTCTTGAATATCCTGTAGCATGCTGATCAAAGTATGCTACAAATCATGGAACTGAGGGCTCACCTTGAAGTCACTGAACGAAGTTAGACAAAACAAGCACTTGAATACTGTATTTCTGCAATTCAAGTGAATTTTCTAGATTTTGAGTCATTCTTTTCTTTAGTGAGTCTGAAGAACATTCCAGTTTGAACCAACCAGTTTGTTGTCATCAAAGCTGGTCTGCAGACTCAGGCAGAAAGTTTATATGAACAATAAACACTGCAATGAAAAACAGTGAAGGCAGAATATTCTTGGTAGGCTTTTGTGGAAGTGATAGCTTTTACAAAATCCCAGTGAACTGAAGAGAAGCAGATGTTTTGATTCTCTACAAGGAGGCTGTGAAATGAAATTCTGATTTGAGTCTGGCTGCCATTTGTCTGTGTTCACCTTAGCTGCTGTTGTACATCATATGATAGTGATGCTCTTGAGGCATCCAGAACACCAGAGTCCCTCTCACAGGAGGCTCTGAAAGGACTCAGTTACAGTTAACGGGAAACCTAAACTATTAGGAATGTTGAAATGTTTAGTTTGGATCAGAAACTGCAGAAATCTTTGTTCAACATGCAACATTTGTGCACATTTCCATTTCCTGCTGTTATTTTCTCTATTTCCTATTGTTGGCATTTGCATTTAATACAATCATAAAGTTTCAAAGCTTAAATAACGTGAGATGAAAACAAATAAGCAGAAATAAGAGGTGTTCAATGCCTATCTTGGATCACTGGCTGGTAGGAGGTGCCACAGATGAAAAATCATCTGTGTGTGACCACAGCAAGTGGTCACATGAGCAAGGCACAGCCCTGCCATTCATAATGGTGCTGAACCAAGTAGTCCTGTCAATGTAAACAATGCAGGTTATCCCTGGATGGTTTATTGCTTTTGCAAAATTAATATTAACCACGTTAGGAAAGAATACATGCTTGATTTAGTGCTTTTTATACTGCTGTGTATGATTTTTACTTTCAACTTGAGACACACATGTTGATTTACGGGACTACTGTATCATTGAGATTTATTCATGGCAGTTTCCAGGCAAATTTCATATTTGTGTTGCAAGAGAAAGAGCAGAAACCTGACTGAGGCTTGTAAGAGTGAAAGGTAGAAATAAGAAGCCATCGTTTTTGGGGCTTTTTTTTTCCCTTTTCTTTTATATGAATGACTACACATTTATGGTATTGTATGGGCTTCAGTAGAGATAATCTTAGTAAGCAGTCCCCAAAAGGGGAGTGACACTTACCATGTCTAATTTCTCCATGAAGCTAGGACTGTCTGTTGCTTTCTCTTCATTTCTCTAACTCTGGACCATCTTCAGATCTTCCAGGGTCTCTCCCACCTTCTTCATGTGTCATCAGCAGATCCTTCCCTCCAGGGTCTCCCCCCTTTCAGCCCATCCTACATTTCTGGCTGTTTTCTCTGATGCAGTCACAGGTCACTCACTGCTGACTTGCAGTTACACTGGTTGAGCTCCATGAATGCTTGTTCCTCCTCCCTCTGTCCCTCCCGGCAGGTTTGGAGAGCCCACGTTAGCAACCACCTCACAATTGCAGCCTATTACTGCCCCATCGGGCAACGCGCGTAAGAGGGACTTCTGAATTGAGTTGATTTATGTTGTGTGCTTTTAAAATCAATCTGAATCCAGCTAGAGATTCTATACCACAATTACCCTCTTCCTCCTTGCTGCTTATATGGCACACCTGCTTTTTATATTAAATAGCAAACTCTTGAGGGAGGCAAGTTCTTTTTTTAACTTAGTGTATAGTGCCTAGTACAGCTGGGGTTGTTTCAGGGGGGAATTCATCTGCTACTGCAATAAAATGATTAAATAACAATGAAAGGAATCTCTGGGGCTAACGCATCTGCCTAAAATCTGGATTTTTCACTCAGAATTATATTGCTTTGTGCCTAAACCCAGGCTTTGCTGTATGTGCATAATGCCATTTCATGTAAAGAAAACTGCACCACAGCAAGCTACGGGATATTGATTTCTCCAGGAAATTTGAAGAAAAGCAGCAAAATTAGGAAAAAAAAAAAATAGAATTTATTTATTTTTTCCCAGCATTGAATGCAGAATGCTGAATAAACAGTATGGGGGAGCTCTGGACATAGGAGTTAAAAAACATGGTGTCCAAGGCTGTCTGTCTGAGCATCTTAGGCCAACAGCACTGGATCTAGAGAAGATACATGGGTTTTTTTTCCTGCCTGACAGTCTCAAGAGGTAGTGGTTGGGTTGTCTATCTTTTACAGCTGTGTGAGGCAAAAAGATGGATGTCACCCAGTTTCGCAGGTACAGTACTAAATGTTTCTCACTAATGTGAACACATGACTGGTCCTGTTCCTTCAGAGGTGGAAAGCTTGGGCACATCTTTGTGGAGTGCAAAGCTTTCAGCTTTCTTTGCCTGTGACCAATGTTTTGCAGCCTTTTTTGCTACAACAGCTTATTTGCGTCCTTGTTCAGAAGTTATACTTTATTTCAAGTATTACCTACATGGTAGTTACACGTATAATTTCATTGCTTTGGTATTTTCAAATGAGAGGTAATACCCAGTTTCTGTGTAAATTTTGTCTCTCTCCCCTGCTGCTTCTCTTTCGCCCTCTCTTGGGGGTGAATACAAGTGGAAAGACATGGAGACAAATTGACTTCAATTTCTTGTTCTAAATGGGCAAGCTCCTCAGCATATACTTGTGTGGATCCCTTCCAGCTGCCTCAGTATGAACATGCCAACTACCAGACTTCTGCAGGACTGCACTGCAATGGCAAATTCTCCAGTGTTGGTTGTGCAGAAGGGTAGTATTTTCCTAGTGGTTTGATGTCTGTTTTTCAAGTGCTTTCCTTTGTACCTAAGTAGTGATGGTTGAAAAATGGCCCATTAAGAAGAGGAGGATAGTAAGGAAATCCTCTTAAGGATGATGATGGGAAAGAACCCATGTACATTATTTACTGTATGCATGTACACTATTTACAAAGCAGGTATCACAGAACCTGGAGAACAGAAGGATCAATTTGTGTTTAACGGCTGCATTATTTAATACATGCCACTGGAAAAATGACCTGAACCGGAGAGAGGAGTTCATTCATGTTTGTTGTAATCACCTTTGGGAAGAGTGGCTTTGCCTCTCTCTGAGAAGATGATAGGCCCCCAGTGAGCAAGCATCAGGGCTCAGTTACAGGTAAACTCCGTGAAGCCCATAGCAGACTTCGACTCTTTTAAATTTATTGGTCACTCTCTCTCTAGCAGCTGAACGGAGGAAGATGTCAGATGTTGCCCAGTTTCACAGTTAATGGGTTGAACTTGTTTCCAACATAAATATTGGACAGCTTCTAGGTCTTGGTATTTTTCCATCTCTCTCCCAATCTCTTTCTCAATCGCTACAACAGTAAATCAACTGGGAGTGGGAGGAGGAGCTGTGAACTCCTTCACTTCAACATGATGTGCTCTGAACCACGTACCTGGAGTCATGGGGCTTGGATGGGATCAGGTGCCTTTGTGAATGAAGTCACCTTTTGTCCTAGATGCTTGCAGTACAGTCTCACATTGGCCACATCATATAAGATAGTGTTTAAATTGCTCAGGATACATGGTTTTGGGAGGTGACTTAATGGAATCTGGGGATTGTTTTCAAACCTCTGCTGTGTTGTGCATTTGAAGAGTCACTTTCTTCTTTCCACCTTTCTCTTCTCTGAGTCTTTCAGACTTTTCAGTAACACATCTGTGCTAGCTGTGTTACCTTGTAATAATTCCAGGTGTGCTGTTTTCAGAGTGGTTCTATTGATTTCCTCACTTCCCTGGTTCAACACCTTTGAGAAAACATTGATAAAACTTTTTCCCACCATTTAGGTGTAAAAGGTCCAGCTCAAGTAAGGCCTAGAGATAACCATGATTTCTGGTGTCCTAAAGTTTTAAAGTACCCTAAGGTCCACATTTTCTGTCTTGGTCTCAGAGGGCTTGGCTGTCTTCTAGGCATTATCCACTTAACTGGAGGCAAACCAGAACAATGTAGTGGAGGATTTCACACCAGCTGTTTTCTATCTTCCTTTCTCTGACGATACAAATTGTACCTTTCAGGAGGTAAAATTAAATTTTACCTTTAGGGAGATAAAGTGTGGAACAAACACATGAAGTAACATGTAGTATTGGGGTTAAGAAAGGAAATTGACTTGAGCAGCAGCACATACCCTCCGGAGCACTGTTGCTCAGCACATGGACGCACCCTTGCTTTCCCTTGTTCTGCCAGAACAAGGAAAGTGAGGCATCCCATGAAATGAAGTGAGATGACAATGTCTGCAAATAAAGCCTTACTTCTGAGCAGTCGAGAAAAAGCACATCAGCAACAGTTGCTCTGAACGAATAATGTGATCTGAATTTTGTGATTGTATAAAATGATTAAGTGACTTTGTTCTCTTTCACTGAAATGAAACAATATGTTTTCATTCCAGTCTTTTAATGGTATATTTTTTAATACTCTGAGTTGTGATAAATTTCCTTTGATTCCACAGAACAGATGATAAGAGAGAGAATTAAAAAAATCCAGAGCCTTGTAGTTAAAAGACTCAGGTGAATTGAACAAGAAATAAGGCTTAAATCAGCTGAATCAAATTACCTCTTGGTTGCAAAATTACCTCTGAGTTGTGAATCAGAGGATTTGGCTCCTGTTTCTCATGAACATTTATTTTTGTTTTTCAGCCATAATAAGTTACTTTGTACTTGCTAATGCTGCAGTTTCATCTGAGTTTTGCAGATGAGCTCCTCTCCTTGTGAGGCAGGTACGTACTGTCTTCAGTTTACTGATCATTAAGCCAAGGCTCAGAGCAGCTGAAGGTCACACAGAGGGTGAGCCGGGACAAATCCTCTAAGCAAACGTAGGACTCTGTGCCTTGTCTAACCTATAACAGCTTGACAAGCAAGTGAGCTCATTTCCACAGGGTCCTAAGTGTGGCTTCAGGTCAGGGTGGTACATTTGTGTAATTTAAAAGAAGACTTAACAATAGATTTGGGTACAGTATGAGCACACTGTTGGATTTTAACCCCTTTCTTGATTCCAGCTAGGCTTCAGGCTTCAAAAGCACTATCCAAAGAGACAGGATGTATTTTTATTTGCCTTAAAAAGAGCAGACAGCATGACATCATCCCCTTCAATTAGACAGGCACTGATCTTTGTAGTGGAGGGGGAGGGAAGACATTGCCCTCAAATCTGTTGCTCTAGAGTAGGCTCTGTGGATGTGAATAACAGAAGTCATCAAAAGGGGAAGATCTTCAGTAGGAAACAAATAGTGAAGTTGCGGAAGGGAAGTCTCTTGCTTTGGCTTTGCAGGGAATAAAGAAGGGAAAGCTGCAGGAGTCATGAGAAACCAAAGCCCTGTGAAATACTCACAGGGAACAAATGGTGGGTAGCTTTAACAACCATTTTAGCAAGGTCAGAGAAGAATAAAAGGACTTATTGAGTTCACTTGCTGAGACAGAGTTCACAAAGTGCTCATTTGGCTGGCGGAATGGAAAATGGCAGCAATCCTGGGAGTTAAAGAACAACCCTTGAGCTACAGACACATGATTACGTGCCAATGAGGAATACAGTTTATTAGGGACAGCAGAAGCAGCTCCACTTTGTTGTCATGTTTTGCCATGCTCTCCATCCTGAATGTTCTAGTTACTGTTGGATAAATCTAAAATTTTCTGTAAAAAATTGTGGTAGTTCCATCCTTATTTCCAAGTCATATCTCTGTTGCATGAAAACATCTTGAAGGATAGTAATGAGATACAGAGGGAGTTTGAGGTTCCTTTCATAGAAGAACAGTTATTTCCAAAGCTACTGAAATTTCTTCAAAGCAAGAAGCTGCTTCAGTTCAAAGAGTTATCCAACATTTGCTCATTCTTGCCGCTGTTCATTCACTAAGCAACTGCCATCGTGGTTTTTATTTAGGGTAGGAAATACCCTGGCATGACAGGGTCTATGCAACAATAGTGTCCTGTCTTAATGCCTACTGTGTTTTTTCACTCCTGGCTGCAAATTTTGGAGGAGGTGTAGATTTGAGACTCCTTTTTCTTCAGTGAACACCAGATTATCATGGCCTCCACGCAGGGACTCAAAAGAATGTTGCCAGAAATCCATATAACTTACCACTAAGCTTTTCATTGGTTGTAGCACAACCCCACTTGGCTCACACACCGTGGTCCAGTCTGGAGACTGTCTTGCTGAGCTTCACTCAAGGGAACTGGACTGAAGATGAGTCAGGGATGTGGTGCTGCACCGTGGCAGTGTGTGGGAGCCCTGCCTTTTGTGTCTGTAGCAAATTATCTCAGGATGGAGGCTCATCAATGATAGACATATATACAAATGATTGCTGGGGTATATAAAGGCAGCTTGACTTGGGGAGGCTTTAGTGTGCCTCCCTGTGAACATATTCAGTGCAAGTAAATTATACTGCTGTACTGTGTTTAGACTTGTTAGATGTGTCTGGACACAAATCTAGACAGCCCTAGCCCAATCTTCTCTCTGGGGAGCTGTTGCTTCTGCCACGTTTGTGGACATGTTCTGGAGGAGGCCATGGGGTGGCCGGGGTGGGGTTGGGTGTTGTTCATAACTTCACCACATCTTGTCAAGAACAGTTTACATGGAAGCTTTTTGAATAAGCACCATGAAATTTAGCCTGAGTAAAACCTGATTCTCTAGTGAGAATAGTTCCTTTATGAATATTTTCCTGTCCACTCCTATGAGCAGACCCTGCTTCCAGCTCTGGGGAAAATGCATCAGAAAGGGCAGATGTTTGATTGAATCTTGATGAACTTCAGCTCCCTTGTCTTTAAAAAGTGAAAATACCCCAGATCTTAATTACTCAAAGTCTCTGCGTTGGACCTGTTTGGACTTGGTTCAGAATGAAAGCCTGAGATACTGTGGAAACTGCCCAGAGTCTTCCAGGCAAGAAGAGAAGAGGGATGAAGAATAAAAGGCTAATATGCATGTGAAGGCACATTTTGATCTGTGTTAGAGCAGAGACTGAAGATGCCCAGTTACTTAAGCCAGGTACCTCAAACATCTCTGGGTAATCAAGGTCTTGTTTTTATGTCATACTCAAGGCAGAGAGATAGAGGCACTGACAAGGTTGCTGTAGACAAAATATTTATATTCCAGAGTTCAGACAATATGTGACATGACATTCATTAGTTTTACTGTCAACAAATATGTGTGATATTGCATGTGGTGAGTGTGAGCTGTGTTGAGGCCAATTCTCACCAACCTGCCAAATGTAGGTTCATACAGCCAAGTGTATACAACATCGTTTCCAACGAGGTCCTAGGACCTTGTATCTAGGCACCTCCTGCTTCACTTGCCCTCTAAAAGAAGACCTAAACCAGGTCTACTGAGTCAGATGGCTTGGCATTTTTTTGTACTAAGCAACTGTAGCAAATGGGCTGCCTTTTGTCATTCACAACTCAAATTATATTCTTCTTATAGTATTGTGGGGCATTATAGCAAAGTCAGGGTTTTCGTTGCTAACAATTAAATCGAACAAAGTTTCTGTCTGTCTTTAATAAGAGCATCATAAGGTCAGTGTTGGGGGCATAATCAAAGCCTCCATGGGATCTGGCATATCATACTCAAGTTTTTTAGCATCTGCTAGCCTTAATTGATTTGCACACAGGACAACAGATTGACTGGGATGTTCTGAGATGCCATATTGTCAAGCCCTACCAGTTTTGTGAACATTGCACTGAAATATCTCTTCTTGTTTGCACATCTTTCATCGTGAAAGACCAATCTGTGTAGAAACAAGTAAGCCAAGTTCAAGCTGTGATCTCTTCTGCCAGGCTAGTGCCCAGCAGTTCTACTAATTATGTCTCTTCTGGATAGGGAAAAAAGGGCCAAATAAATAAACTTAACACATGGAGAGGGAGTAACTGTACAACCATTTCTCTACTTCAGAGCCATCCAGCTCCCTGACATTAGTTATGTGTTATCAGATGTGGGTTTACCGTCATGTAAAACATCTGATTCCTGAACCGAGGCAAGATATTTAAAAAAGTGTTTTAACATCTTTTACTCACAAGAAACAAGAGTTCCATAGGAAACACAGTTCCATGTAAAGTGGCTTATGTGGCAGACAGAAAGACTGAGGTGAAAAAGGGCATCTATGGTGCTCTTCCACAAGTGGCAGTCTGTCTGGGACCTGTGGTCATTCAGGTCTGGCAGATTTGAAAAGACTGCTTCAGTTACCTTCCCTTTCTTAGAAGTGATCTTGCCTTCCGATTGTCCCTAGCCATGTGTTAGATGAGAGTATGTCACACTTAAACGCAGTGCTGAGAAAGTCAATGGTATTTTATGGACACCATATTTCCTATAAGCAATCCTGTTGGTGACAGGAGAGGCCTTAACAGTGGGTTTGCTGAATGGCTCTTTTCAAAGTGATGAAGGAATCTTGAAAAGATTATGAACTTCACTTACAGTGTTGGGAACTGCCATTTTTGGGTCTAGGGACATCATCAGAAGTCTTGCAGGCTTTGGTAAGATGCAGCTGTTCTACAACGTTTCAACGCTATCAGCCCCTGCCAAATCCAGAAGAAAATTACCAGCCAACTCCCTTGGGAGATGAAATGTCATGTAAGATTCAAATATTTCAGGTTAGATTATTTGTTGGGTTTATGGCAAAGGGCTGCAAAGCTCAGAAGGAGTTACAGCATCATGTTGTGCATGGCTTTAACCACCCATGGAATTAAAAGAATTTTTCAAAAGCTAATTGCCACCATCCCAATTACAAAGGAAGAAGTGAAGGCATTAAGAAGCCTGGAAAGGGTAACAAAACTAGTCACTGGGAAGAGATGGAAGCAGGGCCTGCAACCCAGGAGCTGGATGTTACTCAATGTCCTGGGCCACACCACCTCCCAGCAGTTCAGAGGTGAAATCGTAACTCCTCTGAAGCTGGGAAAATTTGATGACTTAAGTGAAGCCAAAATGAAATTGCATAGGATTGTTCTGCATTTATTCAAATTATCCAGACTTCTTGAGACAATCACTCTGTCTGGAATCTTTTAAATGTCACTTTTGGTGAGGCTTTCATCCTTCCTCTGTGCTGGGGCATATTTTCTTCATAAGAACTGGGCAGAGTAGCACACTCCACCTCATCTGTGATGTGGCCTGCTGGCTGTAGCCACTCCACAGTCTAGACAGAAGCTGATGAACTCCATTACATACATTGGACAAACCACCTGTTATTAAATAAACTTATATAAATGCGTGTATTTTTAAATACATTAATTGCTTGATTTGTCCTCGAAGTAATTGGTTTTTATTTTTAATATGAAACAGAAAGAAATGGAACTGAAATTAAGGAAATATTCCATTGCAATATTGTGTTGATCAATGAGTATTACAGCAGATATGAATGCCAAGAAAACAAATACACAACCACAGCTGGGGATGCAAATAAGCTTCTATTAACTGGAGCTCTAAAGATCAGAGCAGCCTGTATTTCTTGGACTATGTTCCACTTATTTTATTCCTTCAGGATTATAAGTGAAAGTATCAAAAGAATTGAAGATCTGGAAGCAACTATCTACTCATTTGTTTATTCAGTGCAGGAATATGTTTGCATTAGGCATCCATCCAAAAGCAACTTCTATTAAAAGGGAATGGGTCACAGCAGGACACTTAGAAATGGATTTCTTCAGTAGCAGGCTGCAAACACCCATTATTTCCAGTTATTTTGTAAATGAATGAGATTTTTACTTTCTCGTGGATTACTTTAAGGAAATAAAACACAAGCAAAAGAAGTCTGAAATATGTGAAAAAATCACAGACATGAACAGATAAATTTCTGTTAAGATTTAAGTTCTTTATTTAAGTATTAAGTAGTGTTAGTGTTAGTTAAGAAGTGATAGTGTGAAGTAAGCACAGAAACTAAACAAGCTGTCTCCTGTACTCAAAGAGCAACAAGGAAGCAAGTTAGTAAAATAAAACAAAAGTAATGCTTTGTACTTCCATGGCTCAAAGGGAGGAATGACCTTTCCAAGATCGTGCAGAGCTGAAAGCCACCACCCTCATTCATACTGCATCGCGACTAGCTCTTAAATCAGTGCTTTGTTGCCCAGTGGAACTGTTTATGGAGTTACATGTCCAGAACTTCATGAGGGAGTGGGAGAAGGTTCTCAACAAGTCCATCCCTGAAGGACATTTGAAACTTAGCTTTTGTGACTAGTTCAACTGAACATGGCTACAAGCCCCTGGAAAGGAAACAGGTACTAAGATTAGGTTTAAGTTGCTCAATGTGGAAACTTGCCAGGGTTTTGCTCATGTTGCTTTTTATTTCCTCCAGGTTAAAGCCAGCACGTGGACAGTTTGCATGAGCTGGCTGTTGGGCAGTACTGTATAAAGTCATGATAAATTGATTGCAGGATGGAGTCTGAAGGACTGGGGATTAGGTACAGCAACAGAGCAGGATCAGGATTTTGCTGTCTCTCTTTGAGACAGTTTTCCCTTTAAAGGTCATTTTGGCAAATGTATCTAATTTATAATAGAGTGGTTTGATCCTGCAGAATTTAAAATGAGTGTGCTAATCTGGAAGGTAATAGACAGTCTTTCAAGAGGATGCTTAAATCACACAGCGGTTTTCAAAGCAGGGCTGTATTCTGTGATATTACCCACGTTGGTCAAAAATTCTTCAAAGAGGATGTAATTCTCTATTATATTCTCTGCACCAAGAGATTCATAGAAGCAGAAACAATAAGAGAAGGGTATTAGGAAAGCTTCACATTTAAATTCTGATTTAACTGTTGTTAGAAGGTTACGTCAGGTCTTAACTTCCATATTCAACACCGGCTTGCTTAAAGAGAGTGAAAACTTCAGTTCCTCATACACATACTCATCTCTGATTTGCTCTTTGGGAAAGAGGTGGAATTCTTATATGAATAACAGATAAGTGAGACCATATGTGGTATAATAGGTTGTATTCCTATTATGTTTCTCTTGGCACCTCTCATATCCTCTGAGTAAGTATAAAACTCTGTCTCCCTCTTCCCCCTCCTCACAAAACTCAGTTCTGCATTTGCCATTGTGCTTCTTATGTACCAAAAAAATGCAGTTACAAGTCTATCCTCAAGAGTTTGTGTGGACCTCTTAAAAAGTGATTAATTTTAATACAACTCACTAGGGTTTTTAGAGAAAGAGAGATGTCATGAGTCTGGCCCCTTTTGCTTGTTGGAAAGGCTAGGCATAAAATGTATTTGGGGAAGAGAAATACAAGTTCATAAATCCAAATCTGTTTATATTTTTAACAAAATGCAGTTTGAAGGAGTGTTAATCTAGTGGGGTGATTTTCATCTGAAATGATGTTGAGGATTCCAGTTTATTTGGGGAAAAGTCAGTACATTTAAGAACAAATTAACAGTAATACAAACAATCGAGACAAATTCATGTGGAATCAGAGGCATGAAACCGATACACTGTATTGCAGGCAAAACGTTAAAGGAACTTGCATGTAACCAGAACTGGGAGTGGACTTTGGGGGCTGCAATTGGGAAGTAATGTTTTCTGTCTTTCTCAGTGGATTGAAGAACAGTATCTTCTAATGGAACTGGTAAGAACTGAAGGACCCAATCCCCAGGATGCAGGGCGCTATCTTAGGGACTGCATCTAATGCACAGCCTCTGAAAAATTTCATGATCTTCAGATGACCTTACTGAAGAATTATGTTCGTTCTCCACACGCATAATTTTTACTTGGAAGGGGGAGGTGGGGCAGGGTGGAAAGGAAGGGGGAAAGTCTGGTTTCCATTGGAAATATTTTTAAATGGAAATTTCCAACCACTTCTATAGTTAACGAGGAAATAGAACATTTTGTTGCAAAGATTTCACTGGGAAACAATTTCCATTTTTCATCAAAAAGCTTTCCAGCCCAGTTTTTCCAAGCAGCTCTAGCTGTCTCACATAGCGGCTGCTTGGAAGCTGATGGCACAGATGGGAAAGAGCACAACTCTGCTGGTCTCCAGAGCATAGCATCCTCTAACCCCCGAATGCGGGGGAAGGAGGGGATTAAGTGATACTCAGAGCAGTTCTGATTGCACTCATCGGAGGGCAGCGGTGCACACGCACAGTAACCTGCTCTGTGCTTTATCAAAGAGTCATACAACTTATTACACATGGCAGAAGGATCATTTCATGCACCAGTGCAATGCAGGCAGTTGTGGGTTGGAAAATAGCAATGGCTGGACCTCAAAAAAGGCTTCGATTCAGTTTGGGATACCATAGAAAAGTCAACATTTGCTAACAGTTACCAGCCTATTGGTATGTGAGACACCACATTTTCCAGTTATACTCAGAGCAGGAAGTAACTGTGGTCTTTTCATATACCACAGTGTGGTAATTTTTCTGGCAAATGTTCACTTTTTAATGATGACCACTATATTTTCCATTGTTAGTGTTAGAGCTCTGTTTACAGCTCAAGGCAGTTGCGCTGCTCTGTGTTAATCATTCAGCTATACTGAAATACACATTGTGTCTACTTCTTCTGACACTTAGGAGGATACTCGCATAGATCTTATACAGAGTGACTAAAGACAAACCACCCCTCCCAGTCCTCCTGCAGTCCTTGACTATACATATACATCTTCCATCTTCTACATTTGCTGATACGTGTTTCTTTCCAAGTTATCCTTATGTCTCTGACAAGATCAGACCAGATCAAGATAAAACCAGCTGATAGCTGTTCCCTTCCTCGCAGGTCAGCTCGCTCTTCCTTGCAGAGAAAAGAGCCCGTCTGTGCTGTGCGGTGTTTTTGAGGTCTGCTGCATGCTCAGCTGAAGCTCTGACTCCAGCCAGCAGAGCTGAGATTCAGACGGTTTCAGCAGAGCAGTGCTGCAGGCCACTGCTGCCGGCTGAGTCACTGCACCAGTGCTGCAGAAGTCCACTCGCAGGGCACAGCTCTGCCCATTTGATCTCTTACATGGGGTTTCTGTCAAAGCCTTGTGTACAGCAACAAGCCAAGGCCACTTGGCATCCGTTTTTTGGCATAATTTGTGAGCACTTCTAGAAGCACAATGAGTAAGGTCAGGGAGGATTTAGCTTATAGCTATTTTCATTTTTGCCTGCTGCAAACGCTGTGATCCATCAGCTCAGCTGAGGCAAAGGACTTTGCTGCCAGCTCACCGGTGTCTCTGTTGTTGCTCAGCAGAATACAACTGTGTTTCCTTTCCTATAAATGAATTAAGGCCAGATTTTACCAGTACTCTGGCAAAGAAGGAAGAAGAATTTTTTTCTCCACTTAGGGATGGAGGGACTCTGCAAGGAGTGTCTCTGCTCTGTCCATGTGACTGCTACATTGGTATGGTTTTTAGGGGAAATTGTTTGCAGAGGAGCTCAAACTCTTCCTGCCTGGAGGGAGAGCCTTTCCTTCTCTGTGAGAGCAAACACCACCAGTGACTGCTCCTTGACACAGATGCAGTGAGGGCTTTTAACCAGTGGAGAGGTATTCTCAGCAAAATCACTGGTACCACAGTCTGTTTTGTGCTACCTAGGGATGCACGGTCCATCCCTTGTGTGCAACAAGATGAGTTGGTGTGGCAGAAGGTCACCTTGGCTAAACAGGAAAACCCTCACTGAATTTAGTGAACAAAACAAGGACTAAGAAGAGGTAGGAAAGAGGACAGAATATTGAGGAGGAATATAGGAGCATCTCCTGGGCTTGCAGAGTTGGAAACAGGCAGGCCCAACCTTGTCTGGAGCTAGAAGTGGTGAGGAGTATGAGGGTCAACAAGGGCATTTCTACAGCTACAACAGCAGCAGAAGGAGGGATATTGCTGAATGGTGGTACTGTGACGCAGGACGGTGGGAAGACTGAGGGACTCAGTGCTTCCTTTGTCTCAGCCTTTTCTGGTAAAGCTGACTCTTGGGCTTCACAGATCTCTGCATCGCAGCTCATCACCTAGAGAGCTCCAGCATGGCCCCCCAGTGCTCACAAGATGGAGAGGAGCCTCACTTGAGCTGCTTGTGGGCTTACTATATCTCAAGACCCAGTGATGGCCAAACGTGACACAAGGACTGACACAACACAAATTGTGTTGGGTGATGGCCTCATCTGGTGAAAGGGAAGCTCCTTTTATCCTCCCAACAAGCAGGAAGAATTTGTCCGATGCTTTAGAGACTAACAGATTTATCTTTGGTTGATGCTTAGATGATCACAACCCAGCAGCTGTCTCTTGCTGGGCAGATTTACAAGGACTACTCTCCCTTCTAGGCAAATACAGAAGGCCCAGATTCCACCTGGCTTGGTATTTTGCAGTCACAGGGAAATCAGCAGGGAGCTTGTATGGCTCACATGAGAGGCAGGCAGGAGTCTGCCCTGGGGCTCTTGCAAAGGCAGGGTCAGTCTTCTGAAATTATGGAAGTTGCATCTATTTTATGACATTTGAAGGATTTGACCTGTTATATTTATTTTGCAGATGGCTTCTTTGACCTGCTGCTGTTTCTATTTTTTTTTAATGAGGTTCTCAAGAAACGTTTATCTATTAAATCAGGTCATTAAAAAAATTACATTTCCTCCTGAAGCCCATAGTGGTTTTTCAGTCTAAGAAAACTGGGACATACAACTATTATTTCCCATGTGCATGATCACAGAACAGTATCAGCAGAGAGCAGGGTCATTTTTATAAAGCGAACATTGTCCCACCCCATCTTCAAGGTGCTAAATAAACAATGGGTTTCCATAACCAGAGAACAAACCAAATACTTTAAACAGAAAGAAAAAAACAGAATGAGTTTTCAGGTTGGTTGTTTTTTTTTTTTTTTCTTCAGTTTTCAGGGTTTTTTCCAGTTTTCCCAAACTGTCCATTATTTGTCTGATTGTAGTTGTATTTGGAGCTCAAATGTAGGTCATATGGAATGCTTGTCTGCTTGAGATCAGAAGTAAAGTATCAGCTTTTCCAGTAGATGACTCTGAAAGATCTTGGGAAGACTCAAAGGCCTTGCAGCACACTCGTAAGGTGACAACATCCAGTAATAACACTGGCTTCTGAGAGGACACCAGGAAAAAGCTGACCCCCATGTTGTAAATGTCTTTAGCACCCAGGACAGGGAGGCTGTGGATAAACTGCCCTTTGGAGGTGTTTCTGGGTCTGTTCTGTTTGAAAGAGGTAGTTGCAGAGGCTAAAAGCATTAACAGGGAATATTTTAGCATCTTAGCCAGTTGTGTACCACTTCTCCAGACCACTTCTAGGCATTGAGCCATTTTCTCTTGTAGGCTTTATCATTTTTATTGCCTGAAACGCTGATGCACTGAGGATTGATCCTACCAAGTGCTGAATATGCTCAAATTCCGTTGCACTGCCTTTACTAGTGGCAGTGAGTCTTCAGTATCGCACTAGCTCCAGCACTAACATGCTCTGAGAGTGCTGGATCTAGATGCTTTTTGAACTCAGGGAATCATTGTGGCTTTAAATCCTTCCCTATGGGACTGCTGAGGATAACAGTGGCATTGGGTTGGGCTGCAGTGGTGGAAGTGCTGTTACTCGTCTGAGATCTGTGCTTTGCCTTCCTCATCTGAAACGGGTGCTGGGAAACAAACATGATCCTTTGAGAGTCTCCTGCTGAAGCATACACATAGTCCTTACACTGGTAAACAAAATCTCAAGATTAAATTCTGAGTCTTCTCCTTTCATAGACCTAAGAGTCGGTGGATTTATCCCAAGTATTGTGAGCCTTTGTCTGGAGAGACAGGAGCTTTGAAGGCAGCTTTCAGAGCAGCCTAATGAATCTAAGCTCAAAATTTCCCCTAAAGCTATTGTGTTTAGAAGTGAGCAAAACAATTCTTTTTAAAGCAGAATCATTGCCAGAGTGCTTAGTTTTTTCACACCTTGTGGAAGGCTTTACCTGATGGGGAAGGGCACACTTTGCATGCCATTGCAGTCCTCTTGTTCCCACCAAGAGGTTATTGTGATCTGAATCACTGATGTTGTTTAACAACCTGAATCGCCAATACCCTGTGGTGAATCTTCTGCATCATACTGCTGGAAGCACAGAAACAAATGTACTGGACCTTCCTGGCTCTGTTCTTCACTGCTTGCAGCAAACTTCACAGGTGACAGCATTTTAGCATCACCCATCATGCAGATGAGACCTTCGCTGGTGACCTGTTGTTTGGTTTTGACCAAGACCAATGGGTGTAGCCACTGATCCAGTACAAAGTGACGAGGAAAAAAAGTCCATACCACAGTCCTGTTTAACTAAGGGTTGTTCTTCCATGTGGCAGCTGGTTGTGAAGGGAGAGGCAGTGCCTGTGTGAGTTAGCATTTTCACATTTTCCCCTTGGTGTGTTTGCAAGACACAAATCAATTGAGAATTTGCCAAGCTGTGAGGAGGCTGTAAAATTTTGCAGCCATGACAGTAGCACCTGGGAGTGGGAGAAGCACTGGTGAATTATGCAGGTTATGCCAAACAAGCAGAGATAAAACTTTGGTAGCACCAGCCCATATTTTATACGCGCCACATCTTTGCCTGCCTCTATTAGGTTTGCTTTTTTTAACTTGTTATTGAAACTAATTTGTTGCTGTGGAAACTTCGGCATCCATTAAGCTGGGTGGAGCTTAGTGACATTTTCTGAGGCTAAGATCTGTTCATCACTTAATTCTAATGATGCACTGTTAACAGTTGCTGAAGCTTTGTCATTTCATTGTGGTTTTTGTCCAACCCTCCCATGCCCTTTTTGGTTTTCCCACCTACCTGCAGCTCTGGGGTTATGGACATAGGTAACTCTTTTTAGGAGCTCTCCTCATTTACACTGACTTTTAAACAGGCTCAAATATGCTGCTGAATTAATCCTGAAGGACCGTGATTTAGCTGTAAGGAAGCTTTGTTTTTCCCGTTTTTCATGGTGAAAGAGAAACACAAAAAGGTAAATTGATGTCTGTGTAGTCATGCAATTGACCGGTCGCAGAGAGAGATTTTATACTGCGACAGATATAGACAGACAGACATATATATTCATTCCTTACCCCACCCCATCCTTCCAACTCTTATAGTGCTGCAATTTACAGATTTTCTAGTTGTGGTGAAGAGAAATTTACCCTATGGTTACTTCTGTTTTCTTTTTGGTGTAAAACCTCTTTTGGTTCTATGTCTAGAGGATCCTCAAAGATAAACCAAGAGTGAACTCAAGGTTAAATTGTGATTTTTAAGATTACTACCGTGTGATTTGGACCTGAATTTCTTAGTACAACAGGAGCCAGGCTGAATGTGGATTTTGGAAGGACAGACGTATTCCTTTTGGGGATTATACTGGAGTCAATTCTTTGTTTGCCAAAGATAAGTCTGAAATGATGGCAAACATTGAGTCTCACTCTTTAAACATCTGAGGGTGTGTGCTATACATAGAAACTGGGGGCTGAGGGATAGGGATTACTTTAAAAGGGGGTGAGTTGTCATTGACAATACAAAGGCAACATGTATTTAGCAAATATCTATAGTCTAGAGGGATAAAATTATGCAGAAATCATTTTCTCCCATTTGGGAGGTGGAACATAATGACTGCTAAGCAACCCTCATCAGTGTAAATCTGTGGCTCACCCAAAGATTTTATGAATGGTAAAGAGTTGTGTTAAAGTCAACAGTATTTTTAGCTGTGTATAAAGAAAAGCAAGTAGATACGGTTTTGTATTTGTAGTGAGTTGATTGACTTTTATTTAAAATGAAAATTCATCAGGTTTAAGATGCAGCATCTTCCTTGTGATTCCCCGACTTTCCATGTTGCAACTTAAAGGCATGATTTAGAGGAACGTAATGTGACTGACTGATTTGGGAACAGTTTACACTCTTGCCCGTCTTACCAGGTGTGTTGCCATGGGTCCGTGGACCTCTCCTCCACCTTCGCACAGAGCACCACCTCAGTGAGCACCAGCAGAAGCATCTGGCATTTATGAAGCATCTTCTGTCCCAGTGCATGCTTTTCCCCGAGTAGTGTTCAGTGCCGTTGGCGTGGCTGGGATGGCAGGGGCAGCCATGTGGGCCAGAGTGGCCTGCCCTCATGAATGAGATATGGGAAGTAAAAATATGGGTTAATGCACTAACGTCAGCCTCTAGATGAAGAGCTGTGGTACATTTCCTGCCCACACAGTGCTGGGTTTCATCCAGACCCTTTCCTCCCGCCAAGTTAATCACTCTATGTACAGCTTGTAAATGGTTTGAAATTGTGAATGATATGTTTCTGAATAACCATGAATGTTTTCATGGGTACGTCTTTAAAATTTTCCACAGATGGTTTGGTGGTTAAGCTGTGATTTATCAAATATTTGAACTTTCAGGGGATCCTATTTCCTACACAGCAAATCCGAATATTCTTGTGAAAAAAATTCCCAACTTCCTAGCATTTCTACACCGATTTTTGCAATGCATGGTGTCCACTTTGGTATTGTTTGGAGCAGAGGAATTCCAAGGCTGTTGAAACAAATGTTTAGGCTTGTCACGTGTTGACTTCAGGTTGTTGGAATTTATTTCCTTGGACATTTGCTGGATCTAATGTTAAACGTGCATCAAAATACCTGTTGAGGAATCGGCAGTGCTCAGGGTGGTCGCTCGAAGGAGATCTACTTCTGTGGGAACTTGGTGGTGAGCCTGGGGGGTGCCCCATGCTCTCCGGGCAGTAAGACTGGCCACCCTCAGTCATCCCCTGCCGGGAAGTGTTTGGGAGCTCTGGGTAAGGAAGGAGTGCCACAGTGCACAGCGCCAAATGCAGCTCCTCTCACCAGCCCTTTTGCAGACATTTCATCAGTGCTGTAGCACTGACGTGCTGACGTACTAGACAATTTGAATTCCTGCGTTTCAGCACTCTCTTATTTGTCACCTCTCCCGGGGAGCATTTCCCCTGTCGTTTCCACCCCTGCCCTCCTGGTGGGACATGACTGCCAAGTGTGATAGTGGAGACTTGTGATATTGATTTTGCCCTGGTTTTCAGGGGTGGGGTGGTCATGGTTCTGTGCCTGAAGACCCTGAGCAGAGCTCCCCCAGTGCTGCTCCAGCCTTTCCTGCTTCTGCTTCCCCAGATGCCTGGAGTGGGGCAGAACTGTGCTTTAATGGGGGAAATTTGGGATCCCTTCATTGTTCTCCCTATTGCCTTTCTCAGTCAGGCTAGGACCCTGGGGACCACAGGTCTGGAAAGAGACATCCCCCACTCTGCAGGGGATTGTGAGACGAGGAGCGGACATCTGGCCTCAGGCCATCTCCAGGTGTCTAACAGGACCTATGACCTACCTGGGGTATGTTTGCCATCTGGAAAAACGTGCCACTTGTTTTATTGTTTGAAAGGCTGTTTTCACTGTCTCAGTATTTTAAACAGCTCTGCTTGCAGTTTCTAGTTTAAAGGTGTTTGGTTGAGCACTGTCATTGCTTCTGGTGGAAGCAGACAGCAACCCCCAGCCATCAGTCGTCTTTGCTGAGGTGTTGCAATTGATACCCTAGGGAGCTGCAGGACGAAGGATGAGAGGAACCAGTGGGGTTTCTTCTTTATTTATTTTGAAATTAAAAAAAAAAAAAAATCCAACAACTTCCCCCCCCAAAAAAACAACACAAAAAGGAGAGAGAAAACCTGCATAACCATGTTTCTCAAGTCTTCTTTAAGCATAAGCGGTTTATCCAAAGCGTTGTTGCCTGTAAACAAACAGATCCTGGGTCTCTCTTTTAGTAATATCTGACTTGTCAGGGTGACATCTGGTAAATAACAGAACTAAGCTGTCTGCTGCAAGGAAAAGAAAGGTAGAAAAGAAAATACCTCAACTTCTCAAAAGCACTTAAGTTTTTCCTTTATGAAATCCATCGATAAATATAGTTCAGCTCGCACCCTGCTGGTGTTATCACGTCTGAGAGCTATGGCAAGCTTTCAGACAAAACCAGCAAAACCTATACTTAGAAGCAAACTTCAAATTTCCATGCAGAGCACAGAAACGAAACGGGGGTAATAACAAAAGGGGGAAGATGGTGGCTCGCCTACGTGTGTCTACCAACCCAGCTGCTGTGGCAGACTTTGCTGTGAAAACCCTTCATTCAGATCGTGATTTCCAGGAATGCAGCTGTGTCTGTGCCCCCCTGTGCACCACCACGGGTGCATGTCCTCATGTGTCTGACCTTTTCAGAAGTGTGTTGACATGTTCAGAAATAAACTTTGTGATGTAAAGATAACATATTGGACTGGGAGGGGATGGGAATAAACAAACCAGCCCCAAGAGAACAGGTCCTTTAAAAGCCATCGCAAGACCCTTGCAGGGCTCTGGATGTGTGCTCAGGTCTGGCAGCTGCTGCTGGCATCCTGCTTCTCTTGTGTCTGTGGGGCCTTTGTGGTACTTATCACCACAGGATCGAAGCACCCTGCATGCATTCATCAACTTCTCCTCATGTCACCTCTTGTGGTGTGGGTGGGGGGAAGCAGAAAGAGGGGGAAATGAGCTCACCTCCCACTCCTCTCACCTCAGCTGAGTCTTCGCACAGAGAGATCAAGTGATTGCCAGCATGGGGCTTCACACTCGAGATCACCTCCCTCACCAATCTTTGCAAGCTGTGTGGTTTTTAATGCCTCAGAGGCCCCTGATTTCTCCTTCACTGTCCCTGTCAAAAGTAAAGGTAGCACAAGGCCTTTTTGGAAAGGCTGGCACCTTGACACAGCTGCTCTAACACTTTTCATCAGGCTGACATTGTGAGGAGAGATAAGCTTCTCTATCAGTTCACAATAGCACCAGGATAAATATCTTTCATCATAAAATGGAGTTTGTGATTTCCCTGGACCACCTGGGCGAAGGCCTTGTTGGGAGACTTGTGCTCTCTGCAGGTACCTTGGAGATAGTTCCAAATACCCCCATTTGGGAAGGACTAGAGTCGTATGCGTTGTATCCTCCTACACATCGTCACATACCATGTGTCAGCAGTGACTGGTGATGCGTCTGGTCTAACCTGTATGGTCACAATTCACAGAATCACTGAATAATCATGGTTGGAAAGGACCTCCTAGATCACTGAGTCCAACCATACCTACAAGGACAAAAAACACCTAAATACCTGACCATTAGAATAAAGAGAAACAAAACACAAGCCTCCTACATGCCTGCCCCTAGAGCATGTGAAGCACCATGTCCACTCGTTTCTTAAATACCTCCAGGAATGTTGACTCAACCACCTCACTGGGCAGGCTGTTCCAGTGCCTCACTACTCTCTCCATAAAGACTTTCTTCCTAATATCTAATCTAAACCTCTCCTGCTGCAACTTCAGACCGTTTCCCCTGGTTCTGTAATTAGTAACTAAGGAGAAGATGCCAACACCCACCTCTCTACAACCTCCTTTCAGGTAGTTGTAGAGGGCAACGAGGTCCCCCCTCAGTCTTCTCTTCTCCAAGCTAAACATACCCAGCTCCCTCAGCCTCTCCTCATATGACTTTTTCTCTAAGCCCCTCTCCTGTGGACACCTTGAGCACCTCAACGGCTTTCCTATAATGAGAGTCCCAGAACCCTCATAATGAGGGGCCATTCCCTCATGTGTTCTCTTCCCTGGCTCCATCAGGCAGAGAGGTAAAGTTGCCAGGAGGTTGAAGTGCCAGACAAGTGCTCAGAGGTTAAATTCCTGCTTTGCCACTGACTTCCGGTGCTACTTTGGCCAAACCACGCAAAACATGGTCTTGCAGCCCTTTTAATCACACAAGTCATTTTTAATCCTCAAAATATGTTTTACAATGTAAATGGGAGTGGTTCTATTCAGTGCTTCCAAATATTGTCCGCTTTTGTTTTGCCCCAGAGGTACACATCTAGGTCCATCCAAGAGGGGTGTTTGAACTCTGGCTGGGTTTGGCTGGGGACGGGTAGTTCTTATGTTGGGGTTTTTTTTTTAAATTAAAAATCTTGCAGATTTGCTTGCATATGGCAAAGTGGTGTGACTAAGACTACTTCTGTAAAAAGAAAAAACTATATTGTTGAACCTTGATCATCTTAGGCAACTACAGAAATGGGTAATTCCTGTCATGGACATTCATATCTGTTTAGTCATTTACTGAAAAACTTTGATTTTCCCTATCAGGCGACTGGGAAGCCACTGATCTGAGCCAACAGTTGTGTGGTTTTCTCCATGGGACAGCAATCTCTTTTATTTCATGTTTAACTCATTGAAGAGAAAGTTCCTCTAGAAAAACCCTAAGTGATTTACCTAAGCAATGTTAAACTAAGTTTTCTCCTCATTTTCGTATTATCTTTCCTGCTTTTGGAGCAGACGTAATTTGATTCTCACTGCTATTTTGAGAGAGATTCTCAGTGCTCCTCAATCAAGAGCAAGAAAATGGACAAGTGCCAGAAAAGCAAATGAAGATTAGGAGAAAGTGGACAGAGCAGAGTATAAATGCTATCCCATTTTACGAACTACTGTGAACTGCAAAAGAGCCAATGAACATTTTCTAATGTAAGCTACATAATTATAGCTTTATAGGTGATTTATCCAGAACAGTGACTTCTTCAGTAATTTTCTGACTTGGCTCACCAAAGGCTAAGCTGTGAACACCACACCTTGCTGACTGCTTTCTTTAACATTTTCTGCTGTCTTAGCTAGCTGTTGTTATTTCTGTCACCTGCCATTCATTGATCACTGAGTCAGAGAATGATTCACATGTTATTTGAACAACAGTGTTTGAAGATTGTTTATCAGTGACTCTGTGTCTGTCTGTGGGAGGCACATTTTGCAATAGGTACCTCGCATTTTTCCCCTCTGACAATCCAGAGACCTGGTGGTGTTACAGGTCTGACTGCTCACCTCTGTGTGACTCAACTTTCCCAGGGATCCCGCTCTTTTCTGACCTCCCTCCAATGAGTTACACCAGCCGAGGGTTAATGTTGCTAAGCCTGGGAGCAATGTGCTTGCCTTTGCTTAAATGTATAGCAAACATGATCCCTGCCTTCAGGACACAATAGTTAAGACAGGTCCTACCTCCTTGTAGAGAGGGTGAGTGCGGAGCTGGAGAAAGCAGCATATTCCCAGTCCACTGAAACAGCAGTGGATAAGGCAGGTGATGGCAGTGGGTGAGGCACACTCTTTTTGGTTGTCCTTATTCTGTTGTGAAATGGCCCTGAGAGACATCAGCCTTGGAGAAGCAGTTCACAGTTCTCCTCTCCTGGGACTTTTGCCAGCTGCTGGTTTAGCTGAGCCAGGGCCTGAGATGTTGATTGCTCTCTCAGCAGGATGAAGGGCTATGTTCACCTTTTCAGTGAAGGGCATGGTTGGAGGTATTTTCTATACACTGTCACTAGAAAGCCACACCATCAATCAGGCTTTACTTTTCAAGGTCTACAAAAGAAGAGCCTGGTGTGTACAGCTCTCTTCACTCTCCCATGAAGAGGCTGGGTCATGCCAGTCCATGAAACCCAATAGTCACCCCATGGGTAAGCAGTATCAGTGTCATATTCCATAGGAGAATGATCTGACCTTTCTTGTTTATATGATAAGTGTGTCCAGGAGTCTTCTTTGTCAGCCTGGTACTCCCAGCTGCCCGCTTGCAGTGCATCTTGTAAGCTCCACAGCTCTTGCCAGGGCTTTGAAGTTACCAAAGAGTTATTTGGAGTTATTTACAGTTACAGGATTTTATTTCATAGAGAACCCCTGTGCATGGCTCAAAAATGCACATTCAGTAGTGCTGGAGTGGTGGTGGGCTGTAACATCACACAGTAACTGCAAGTCAGTTTGTCTCTGTCTCCAAAACCTGATAAAGATGTGTTAGTCTTAATAATTAAGAACAAGTTATGGGAGTTTGCTGCTGGAAAAATCAGCAAGAGGTCAGAAAGATCTATTTTACTTCCTGCTTGGTTGTGGAGAAGGCGGGTAATGATAGCCTTCGTCTGGGACCAGCCCTCTCCTCCTGCTCAGACAGTAGGGCCTTCTTGAATTTAACACTGGCAAAGTATTTGAGTGATATCTACTGTTCTCTGAAGAGAGGTTCAGTTACCTTAGGTTTCCCCCACACTGCCCTAACATCTAATCCTGATTACGGTAGATCAATAATTAAAAAGAGAGGAAATGAAGTTCTTCAGAAAATGTTCTCAGTCCATCTCTGCTCAGTACAGAAATTTGTGTGCCCACCTAGTAGAACTTTCTAGTTCCCAGTAAGCAAAAATGATGATTCTGCATAAAGTGTCTAAGAAAAAAAAATCTTGCTTAATGTTATATAAGCAAAAGTGTTTATAAAACAGAGCAATATAATTCATCTATCAAAGCAGATTTTTTTTCTTTTACAGAAGCATCTCAAAGCCCTTTTGATTTAAGACGCCTCTGTGTTGGCTGTTAGATGCCTGCACATTGTCAGAAACTCTTCCCTAAACTGATAAGAGTAACAAAGAGAATGGAGAATCCCTGTTGTACAGGGTAAAAATGAAGTGATTCACTCCAAGTCACAGATGAGGTCTGTAGTAAAGCTGTGAACAAAACTCTAATCCTCCCCAAGTCTCTGACTCTTGCCTGCAAATTCTCCCTTGCTTTATTGTGCTTTATTTCATCCATAACAATAAAATAATGCTGGTCATGTGCTAAGGGAGCCCTTTCGTGCTTTTGGTGCCGATGGACAAATGAGACATGAATGTATCTGAACAATAACTGCTACTGATTATTTATGTCTACAGCATACCTGACATCATATCTGTTACTCTGATGCTGTTCTCAGCTTCATTCAGGGGTAGGCTGTGCTGATGTAGAACACTTCCCAGGACCCACTGCTCGCTATGATTGCATGAATGTGCATCTGTGTTTTCCACAAAGCAAAGCAAAATACAGGTGTCTCTGCAAGAAGAAAACCTGTGATCTTGTGAGCTGTTTTGTGTCTGACCTAAACAGCTGTAGGAAAAAATTCCTTTCTTTTGTAGGTGCCCTGCCACAAGGGCTCAGGTAGGGCTGGGCTGCTGAAAAAGTGGGAAGAGAGAGAGGTGTGGCTTTTTTTTGTGTGTGCCCAGGCCATCAAAACTACCTGACAGGGGGGTAGCAGGTGAATAACCTTTAAAGAGTACAGTGATTGCGTCCTTTCTGTCTCCTCAACACCTGGCTCCTTGGAATAGTCCCATGTCTTACCTAGGACCTTGCAGTTCTCCTTCTCAGAACAATATTCTGGATTGTAAGTCTTGTTTCACTTTAAGACTCACCTGAGACCTTTTGGGTTTTTATCCTTCTACAGCAAAAATGATGGTAGCCTTAAAAAGACTGACTGATAGTGGTGCTGTTAGTTGCTGGAGGTGGAGAAGACATAGGCTGCAGTTCATGCCCTCAGGGGCCCAGACTGAGCATCTGACCTGTGTTTCTCAGGACCAGGTGGATGTTATATTTTCCAAGCTTTGAGCTACTCTCAGAAGAAACCATCCTTGGTTTTGGCTAATTTTTATTTGTCAGAAACTTACTCAGCTCAATCCCAGGTGAGTTTCTCTTCTTACAGAGGCCTTTACCAGTTCTTTGGGCAACATTGTAAGGGAGGAGTATTAACACTGAATTACTGCTGAAACAAGGTTTAATTGGCAAGTGTGAGAAATGAGTCAGGCTCTCTCCATTAAACCTTTCTTGATACAACTACATAAAGAAAAGGTAGGTAGCACTCAACTTTCAAGGGCTTTTTATCTTTGGTAGCTCTCACAGTCTTCCTCCAAGGCCCAGAATTCCGTCACAAACCTCAGCCATTTTAACTGATAGATGCAGATGGTACTGGCAGATACACCAAGGTGGGGGTTGATGTATAGCTACTATGAGCGCTTGTGTGGAATGACTGGAACATGCACTTCTGTCTTTGCAAGCCTTCTGCAAGGAGTGCCAACAAAATCTGTGTATTCTCCCTGGCCTCCAGCACCAGGCATTGCTGAGAAACTAAATTACATGCAGCAGCAGAAGTCAGCAGCGGAGTGCAGGGGAAGGTGGTGGAGGGTGTTGGACCCACTCAAAAAGGTAGTGTGAAATTTTGAGAAGGTTTAGCCCTCAGCTAAAGGACTTTGTGGAAATAGCCTGTTTTTAAAAAGAAGCTGTGCATCCGTTGAAAGCAGTGACTGATGGTTGTTAAACACATCTGGAGCCCTAATCTTTCATTTGGGCCACACTTTCTGTCTAGCTAAGGAAAATAAATTGCATGCTCTTATTTAACTCTCTTCCTCAAACGCTCGGGGATTTGAAAGCTGCAAATGTAAAAGTAACAGAAGGAAATATTTTCTTCCACAAAAGACATAATTCCCCTGTGAAAACAGGAATTCAGCAGGGTTCAGGGAGGGAAGGGAATTTTATGGTTGGACCTTAGAGGAATTATGCAGCCAGCTGTAAATTCATGGGTTTGATGTCTGAATTTCTCAGTCCTTTTGAACATCACATATTGTCTGGAGGACAAGACCGTTCATGTATATTTTAGATGTTTTATGTATTCTTTTGTTTGTAATGATTGGATATGAATATAACATCACTTATAAAGAACAGAGCCCAGAAAGAAAGTTGTGCAGTAGGGCCATGTGCTTATGTTGTTTTTTTATTTTGGATAGAAGAGAGCAGAGACATGCGATTGCAAAGGAGGGGTCATATCTCTACGTACTCTTGTCCGTGTAAATATGGATAGGTTTGTGTTCATGTTCCCTACAGACAGGCTTTAAGCGTTCTGAAGCTCCTATGTCAAGTTAAATGCAGTACCAGATCAAGGCTGCTGAAAGTGATCTCCCACTGTGTCAGAACTGAGTGTTTCATAATCCCTGGGTGAAATGCCATTTTATCATACTTCACAGGTATGTCCTGGGAGGGGATAATGTCTACTGTACTCCTCTAATTGTACTACTTTTTTTCCCCTAGAGACAGGGAACGTCTTTTGTAAGGGCCAGTGATTTTTCTCTCTGTGGTATGATACACCTTTCTTCTTTGGGAACCTCTGCTACCTCACTGTCATGGCTCATTATTCCAGTTAATCACTGATGACAGTAATACTCACGAAAATGATAATACTTGTTTATTCTCACTTTCAAACAAGGATGAGCCAACACTCTCATTCTGTTTGTAAGTGACTCCAGTAGAGTTGGTGTGTCAGATAATTGCTTTACTACCCACGCTGATAGGGTGTATAGGTAGTAGTACATCTGTTACAAAAAAGGTGCTCAGTGATTCCATGCAAAAAGGCTTGAGTCAGTTCTTAGAAATCTTTTATCTGTCAATCAGATGTGGAGATGACATAAACTTCCCCAAATGATCACCTACAGCATCCCAGCCCTAACCAGGTAGGGCTGAGCATTCGTACACTCTACTGCATCCTCATGCTCATTTTAATTTCTCTGTTGGGCCTCCTTGAGGACTGGCCCAGATCTTTGCATTGATTTGAGTAAGTCCTGTGTTGAGCCCTAAGTAACTTCACAAACAGAATCATAGAATGGTTTGGGTTGCAAGGGACCTTAAAGATCATCTAATTCCAACCTCCCTTCCATGGACAGGGACACCTCCCGCTAGACCAGATTGCTTAAAGCCCCATCCAACCTGGCCTTTAAAGCTTCCAGGGGCAGAGGGGAGGGGCATCCACAACTTCTCTGGGCAACCTCTTCCAGTGTCCACCCTCACAGTAAAGAATTTGTGCCTAATATGTAATTTAAATCTACCCTTTTTCACTTTGAAACTGGCAATTGCCCCAGCTCAGGTGCAGGACCTTGCACTTGGCCTTGTTGAACTTCATGAAGTTGGCATGGGCCCACCTCTCAAGCCTGTCAAGGTCCTTTGGATGGCAGCCCTTCCCTCCAGTGTGTTGACTGCACCACACAGCTTGGTGTTGGCAAACTTGCTGAGGGTGCACTCGATCCCACTGCCAATGTCACTGACAAAGATGTTGAACAGTTCTGAGTCCTGAGGAATGCCACTTGTCACTGGTCTCCGCTTGGACATCAAGCCATTGACCGCAACTCTTTGAGTGTGATCATCCAGACAATTTCTTATCCACCGATTGGTCCATCTGTCAAATTTATGTCTCTCCAATTTAGAAACAAGGATGTCATGTGGGACAGTGTCAAATGCTTTGCACAAATAAAGGTAGATGATGTCTGTTTTTCTTCCCTTATCCACCAAAGCTGTAACCCTGTCAAAGAAGGCCACCAAATTGGGCAGGCACGATTTGCCCTTAGTGAAGCCATGTTGGTTGTCACCAGTCACATCCTCACTTTCCATGTGCCCTAGCATAGTTGCCAGGAGGATCCATTCCAAAATCTGTGGTTTTTTTCTGTCAGGTTCCTGAGTGCACTAATGGACCTTAATGGTCCTGACCAACCTCACCTGGGGACTCCAACCACACCCATGGGCCCCAGGGTTCTATTTAAGCTCAGCCCTGGGGTATCAGTCTTTCTCTGCTAGACCTGTGGACCTGCCTCACAATTGTGCTATTGCTTTATGGTCTGGACTCTTGGTTGGACCTGGCTGCCACCTCCAGGTCAATTCTTGGTACCATGGGATGATGGGTCCTGGCTGTGAGGTCCCTCCTGGCTTGCCTTCCCTCGGGGAGTAGCCTTGCTCTTTCTGCTCTCTGACATTTGCAGACCAGCCCACACCTCCTGTTTGAAAAGACTGCAAAAGATTTTACCTAGTGGACCCAATTGTCATGATTTGAATGCAGCCTCTCTGGAGCCTCCTGGTGGAAAATGAGCCTACAAAGCCCAGTGCAAGAGAATATACAAAGGATTTTTCACCAAAGAACCTGAGGATTGCCCCTCTTCTCAAAGCTTGCGTGTAATATAGATCTTGTCTCAGGATCTCATCCAATGTAATGGACTGTCAAATATTCAATTTGTTTACTTCTTTGTTGTGACAAGGTGGAGTCCAGCAGTTAATGAGCTTGTTAGCTGCCTCACTGTGTTAGAGATGAATGTAGAAGAAGTGTCATATGGGTCACACGGATCTAACTGTGAGCAGAATGAGGCCTTGTATTGTTGAGAAAAGTCACTGAGTTAATTTTTGAGGTGTCATTCCCACAAGTCTGAAGAGTTTCCTATCATGCATTGTGTTTGCCACGGTGGCAAGTGGCCAGGAAAGCAGAAAACACCAAGGCAACAAAATGACCCATTTTGCACTGCCTGGACCAGGTTTTCCTAAATAGGAGGGGTTTTCACAGTCAAGGGAGTCATGAGACCATTCAAGCAGGGGGGAAAAGCTTCCTATTCCACTCTGAGTTTCAAAGGACTCTACAGAAAAGTCCTCCACTGCAGGCATGTGAGGGGCCACCAAAACTTGAGGTCGTGTTTCCTTGTGGTGAGTACTTGACATTTTTGGTTTGCTGCTTAACTCTGCAGTCTTCCTTCTGTATTTGTCCCCTGGGTGGACATGCTTAATGAAGATGAAGTGTAGGACAAGCGGTTTGTCAGTTGGTGCTGATAAGAACTACACTGGGTGCAATAGGGTATGAGCTGCTAAATTCCTAAGATGTCTGTAGCTTGAATGCTTAGAGATCTTGTAGCTGGAGTGGAAATAAAGATGTAGGTGATTTAATTGTCAGAGAGGCTCCCAAACGAAACACAGGGGTTCCCCCCATTCTAGTAGCTTCCTCCATTCCTAGATGTTCATGAATGGCTCCAACTATCCCAGAGTGGTTTTCATCGTTTACCAGTGAATTCAGACACCGCCGTATTGCCTTTTATTCAGACAGTTCATTGTTTGCCCTTTCCTGTTGCTGTCCTAATTGTTTGTAAGGAGTTTCTGCTTTACTTGCTTGCAACATCAAGGTGAACTTAGTGCATCCCTGGCAGCTGCAGATGTGGCAACAGAAACAAGTATTTAAAAAAAGTACATTGTGCGTTTGTAGGTCCTCTGTGGCTCATTCCCTCTACTGTCAAATTAATTGATGTTATATTGTTGCTACTTCAGCTCAATGTAGGCACAGATTTTGAACCGGACCTTAATGTCCTTGTGAACATTAACAAAGGATAGTTGCCTGCTCTGTGATGAAATAATAAATCTTTATAGATGCAAGGAACATATTTGTTCAGCTATTAAGTGGGGAGTTTCAAATACTACCACCACCAAAGATTTTTCTGTTCCCATTGATTTAAATTGGAATGTGCTCAGATACTGTAGTAGAGAGTAACAGCATAAATTCTTAAGTCAGGCAGATAATTACTCTTTCAGACAAAGAAGCTTTGGGCTTTTATTTATGTCTATAGACTGTCATTTCTTCCACGCTAAGACCTCCTGGGTGTCTAAAAGGCATCCAGTCCACTGCTAGCTCCATAGGGTGGTACACAATTGCCTCTAGGCAGTGCCTGTAGATGTCCATGGTGTTAATATGATCTGCTGTAGTAAGACCTTGGACGTCCTACAAACTGCTTCTCCCGTCTGAGGAATATGTTGCTGGTTGTTAAAATTATACTGTCTCCTGATATGGTACCAAGCACCTGGAATAAGTAAATACTGGAGAATACTGTAGTGATGGAAATTTGCTTTCATACCATGGGAGAGCACATTTCAAAGTTAAATACCATCAGTAATGCATGAGTCCCTTCAGTCTGATGTGTGTGTTGACCTTGGGACCATCAGCAACCCTTTACACAGCATGGTGTATCTGCCGCAGAGCACTGGACCCTCCTTATGCTTGAGCTCAGCATCCCAGAAAGGACCTCTTCAGGAAGGAAAGCAATGTGAAGTTCTTGCAGGGACAGACTCACTGTGGCCAAAAGTGAGAAAATGAGAACTTTGGATTTATATATTGCAGAAAAGTGTTAAAATTGTCACCTAATGCACGGGGCTGATTTCAACATTGGAACCCAGGTCAAAACCATACATTTTTTCCTGCCCTCCCTTCCTATCTAGTCCTAATATCTAAGCTTGTTTGTTCTGTTTTTGTTTTTCTGATTTGTTTGTTTTCTTATTAAAGGTATAAGAAAGACCATCACAAATACAGTAATTTGCCAAAAAAAAAACCCCAAAAAACCCACCAATTATCCTCTCTTTAAATTAAAATTCTTTGAAGCTCCCATGGGGAAAATTTTAGCAATATAAACTGTGAGTGGGGGAATATGAGAAAATGGAGATAAACTTCAGTAGGTATATGATACAACAGATGCCTGGAAAATGCACTGCACTGTGAAGCTTCCTTATAAGTGTCCTAGAGAGTCAAAAGCAAGGGTAGCACATGTAGCTTCATTTAGTCAGCTGTGTTATAATTTGAAATTTCTTTAGAAGGAAGAACCTTGGCACTGTGGGAGACCCTCAAAGCAGCTTGAATGAAAGAAGGTTTCAACAATTAGAGGTTCATTTGATGTTTGTAAGCAAGGCTTTGTGACATAGTGTGTGAAAATTCGTTAGAATTTTTGATGATTAAGTAGTCCTTTTTGTGTCTTGAGAATGACATTTTTTTCCCATGTTCTCACCACTATGAATACAGGGAAGAAAATATTTTTCTGGCTGAACATCACACATGTGTTTTAGCAAAAGTGAGGTACTCACAACTAGCTTTTGTCCTTTCCACCTTTACTCATGGGGGTATAAACATGATGTTACTGCATAAACGTGAGCAACATCGCATGAATGTCGCCATGTATCTGCTAATCCCATTTGCCTTCCCCTTACTGTCTCCCTATCATCTTGTATCTGGTTCGTTTGGCACTGTGGGAATGAAGGTTTCCATTTTATCTAAAGAGAAAACATATTTGTTTAATTTTCATGTGAAAGTTGAATATTCATCAAAACATCTCAGTTTGGATGTGTTTGCATACCCATTCCTCCAAGAAATTATATAAAAAGCCATTACAAAATGGAAAAGCAAAATGTTACATTTGGCCTGTCCGGGAAATCTGTAGTCTGATTTTTTTTTTTTTCAAAATGAAATGGTAATTGGAGCTGACACATTTCACTTCCAATGAAATAGTATTTCCTGATACTGCACTGGAAAGCTCTAACCAGTACTAATTGGGAGGCTCAGTTTGCATGCATGGGCAGGATACTGGATTCACTGGATGAAATCATTGACCTGTGTTTTACTAGGAGTCAGACTTGATTGGCAATCCTTCTTGGTTTTGAAGTCTATTAGAAAAATGTCTTTCTCTTGAATCAGTGATAATTTCTATGTTTTTTTTTTTTAAGAATTGAGGCTTGGCAAGTTGCTTCTAGTCTTAACACAAATTATCATTTTATTGTCACTGTCAATATTGGGCATCACCTGTCTCTGGGAGGCATACTTCTTGAAACGAGATACAAGCCACTGTGGCTCCCTTGCAGAGAGGCAAAGATCTAAAAAACCCATGATATCTGTGATAATTGTATGCATCTCTGTAAAGAGATGGGTCAGGGAGTACGAGCAGGTTGCCATAGTGGGCACTCATTCACTGTGATCTCTGCAAGAATTTGGCCAAGTGTTACAGCTGCTAGTCAGGCAGGATTACTTTTGCACCCTACAGTGATCATCTGAAGACTTCCAGTGATAACTGCAGTGGAAAAGATTATTTTTTTGTCCTTTAAGATCCTACTTAAAACTAACTCATGTTTGCAAAGTGGTGAGGAAAATGGTTTCAAGGGTTGTTCCTCTGCAGTGACTGGCCACCTAGAGAGCACAATCTGGGTTCTGTTTAGTATTTTATCATGAGTGCATGAATTGCTGCAAGACTGTGAAAGGAAGATAGTTCACCACTGAAGCCTTAAGAGGATGGATGTCTGTGCTCCTCAGCTATTCTCATAGTAATTCCTGTATGGAGGAGAAGAACATTAACCCTGTTCCACAGAAAGATGATTAAATAGACCAAGTTCCAGATCTGTGAAGATGTAGAGTACCTAGCTCCCACCAAAATCAGGTGGACTGGACAGGCATTCATAAACCTCCAGAAGGTCAGCAATAAACATCATGCCTAGAGGTAGTCTGTGATGAAGCAGGGCACTGATCCTCAGCCTCATCTTCACTTTTGTCTCCTCATTTGCCACAATGGAAACTGCTTTCCCCAAACCAACCCTGGACTTCAGCACTGCTTGAACTTCTAGATCAGGTTGAACACATGTATTAATATGACTGATCCTCTGATCTGTTCAGGAAGGAACATGAATTCTCTAGGGCTCTCTGTTGGTTGCCTGCAACACCAACACTGTGGTAGGGTCACGCTAAGCTGGGGATAGTCTGTGAGCAGAAAAGTAGGGTAGACAGTTCCAACAATCCATGTTTCCATTTTATTGAGAAATTTGGCCTTCACACTTCTTTTGGCATCTAGTACCATTTTTTCTTTTCATACTTTAACTTGAGGCTAGATTCTCAGCACAATCCAGCTGAAGGGAAACAGCTGTTGGCTGAAGTCCTCTGGAAAGCAATCCCTTGAGCTCAGATCTGACCATTCTTGGCACGAGCTCCTGCAGACAACAGGTGACTCATTTTGCTTTGGAAAGTATAGCCATATCTTCTGCTGTGTCCTCCAATGCTATAGGCAATTCAGAGAGCAATTTCAGCTTTGCCTCTTCTGCTAATTGAAGAGAAGCTTCATGCTTACCCTTTGCAGCAGAGCCAAGCCATTCCAGAATACACATTTGATCTAGATTATCCCTTTACTCTTTGGTTTAAAGTAACACGCAAATAGAGCAAATGAACAAGGCTTGCCTCCCTGCCGAGAGATTTCATATGTGAGCCATGGCAGCTTTAAAGGAATTGATGGCTACTGGAAATGAATTGGTGAAAAGAGTCAAATGCCTCCACTGAACAAGACCCCTGTTGAGCAACTGTTGAAATGCTCAACAGATTTGCAGTCCAGATCTACCTGAACCACTAAGGAATTAGCAAAGAAAGCTTGGATTGGTTTGGGTTTTTTGTATCCCCGCTTGCCCTGCCTCCCCCACTGGCAAAGTCTGACACTGGAGGCAAACAGGACAAGCTTTTATCCTGATTTATAACAGCATTTTTCAAAGTGGCTTAATGAAATTGTAAACCAACTGTTCACACAGTAAGAGGGAAAAAATGCCAATATATTAAAATCAGTGGACCAAATTGTGTGCTAGCCTGAGAGTGCTTTTGGCCAGGGGATGGAAGTGACCTGCGTTTGGCTGAACAGGGATTGATTCTCCTCTCTCTCGCTATTTATGCCAACACAAATGTGTATCATCTTTGACGTCAGTCCACATAGAACAGGCACAAGTACAAGGGCAATCGGGCCCATGAGGTTTCTGTTTGATCACTACCTCAGATGAGGCGGAGCTGTACCTATGAAGTGCTTCACATCCTTAAAATAGAGCATCTGCAGAAAGGCTGGGTCTCTGTGTGGAGTCGCTGGCTCCCATGACACCATGATCCTGAAAGGAGGGAATAGAGAGCAAGGAAACTTGGCTCAGGCCCTTCTTGAATAAAAGCCACCATTGCAGATGAGCTGAGTTTACCCCCCAAAAGTTCCTCTTTTTGTTATATTTTTCAGTTGGAAGAGTCAGATGGAGTATTTGTGTTGGCTTTCTGCCTTGGCTGTGCGAATTTTCAGGGGTGGGAAAGATGTTAGTAAACTAGTAAGTATCCAAGAACTGGAAGAAAATAGGTTGGGCTGTCAAAGTCTTTTTAATCTATTCTGAAAAAATATTTCCTGTAGGAACACTTTCCCATTTGGAACAGGCACCTTAAAATAAAAATACAGAACACCTCAGAGGTGACATGTCTTTTGCTTCCACTGCAAAACTCTCTTAAATCTGGCTGATTACTTGCATCCTCAAATCCTCACCTCCAGATATAGTACATCTTGTTGGGACTCTGCTGCCCCAGTCACTGAGCCCATGCTCAGGCCATTCCTCCTCCCTGATGGCGCTCGGTTGAGCTTTCACCCTGTAGAGCACCTGAAGGTGTGGGTTTGAAGCAATGTTCAATTCCAGCTGTCAGAGAAGAGGTGAATGCATATTGAACCCAGCCCAGGACTTTGCTCTACTAGCTCTCTCACCTCAGTGCTGAGGTGGAGAGCAAATGAGTTAATTGCTTATTGCTGTGAAACTGAGGTCTGCTGCTCCTCTCCCAGCTGTGTCATAGTTTTGCTTTCTAATTCAGGCTGGAGCACACTGGTGTGTGTACACAAGCCATGAACTTATTTTTCCATCGTGTTTCTGTACAGCAGCACACAAATTCAAGAATGACTCAATATTTATTAACATATGGATCCCACATATGGTCACCCCATCTTGTCATTTGTGGAAGCCTTGTGTGAAATCGTGCTATTTCTCCTGTATCACCATGGGCTACTCTGAGCTGTGCCCTGAGTTTTCGAGGTCCATCAGAGCACCAGCAGCCCTCTGAAGGACAAATAACTCTTTAGTGGTGGAGTGCAAATAGCCACTAGTTTGCTATGTGGGTGTCCCACCTCGGTAGGAAAGGTAGATGAGGTCTACCCTTGCCCACCAAGCCCTTACTAGGTATACAATCTTCCACTCAATGCAAGTCTCAGCACAGGTGAAACATTCACAGTTTTTGTTCAAAGATGTGTGTTTCAAAAACTAAAATTAGGAGCTCAAAGTATCTCTTGGGAAAGCCATGCTTCTAAATTGGGTCTTGTAAAATGCTGCTTGAAGAATTCACTTGTTTGGGAGCTCAGCTGCACAGGTCCTCAGCTGTCTCAGTGGCGCTTTCACAGGCAGCAAAGCTACAGAATTGTCCCTACTGATTCACCAGACAAATACTTGGTTCTGGTTCCTTTCCCTTTAGGCTTTCCTTTTGCATCTCTCTTTTTACCTTGAGGTAATTAAAAATAAAAAATGTTGTGTTCTGTTTTGTCACAGCTCTCTGGGAAACTTGTAGTAGGGACCATATAAATTCCATCAGTACCTTGACAGTAGGGCCCTTGCTAATGGCTGGCTTCTGGTGCATGGTGACAATGCAAATAAATAGCAACACTCAGATGGAAAATTCCACAGATGAACTGAAATGGCTTCTGAAATTCTTTTTGAAGTGAGAAAACAACTGTACCTCAGCAGAGAGCCTGCAGTGAGGGGATCCATCATGCATAAAGGAGTAGAGAGCAAAGGGAACATCTGTGAGTGCTTAATTCAAATGCTGAGGGTCCAGTAAACTTCGTAAGCAAGACTGTATTTCATATGATCTGGAAGTGTATCATAGCAAGCAAAAGATATGCTGTATGTGGCTGCTTACCCTTTATGGTACCTGAATTTCCTGGGTAACTCAACTCATCATAAAATGTCAGCATCAGAAATGAGATATACTCACATAAGGATTCTGGCTTATGCTGTTATTGCCAAATGCTATGCGGATGCTGCAGATGAGAAAAACCTACTTTCCATACAAATAAATATTTGCTGTGATTGAAATGCGTTTGTGTTTTGAAAATATGATTAGCAACCCACTAGAGCTTTTTTCATTTTTGTGTCCATCTGGGGACTGCCACCTACATCCTTGCTTTCTCATTATATGAGGAAATAATAATTTTCATATGCTAAGAGAATGAAATTACCTCATAGGCCTTCTCTGACACATGTGGCAGATCGTACCTTCTCCCTCAGTGAGTCATTTTGGAGTAAACTTGGCTGGTTCGTAATGAAATGAGCAGGGAATATTTTTTTTGAAGCAGTCTGAAAATGGGCTCAAATGAAAAAAAAAACGAACCAAAAAAAGAACTATTTCAGCTGTTTGCATCATGGCTTGTTCCTGTTCCATGACTCTTTTAGCAAATTCAGCTGGCTGCTCCCAGCTCTGCTTGCTGACCAGTGCTTCACATCAGCCCTGCTCCTGCTGGAGCCAGTGCTGGGTTGTGCAGGGTAAGGGGCTGCTCATTGTGCCTGGGAGGCTTGTGATCAAGCTCTGCCTGTTAGTCTGGGCTCACCCTGTGAAACTTCTCCTAAAAGTTGCAGCTGAACCATGGGGGAACTGAACCAATCCCATGTGAACTGTGCCACAGACCTGCAGAAATCCTTAAATACCAGACTTGTCATGGTTTCAGTCCACTTATTTTCCTGCTTCTTTTTTGTTGTTGTTGTTGTTGGTTTTTTGATAGCTGTATTGAAAAAAACTCTCTTTCTCTCACACGCACAAAAAGTTGTGAGATAAAAGCAATCATAAAAATCATTGGCACTGTTAATGATTTCTACTCTCGTGCCCATAGTTCCAGACTTTACATAGGTAGGACATGTAATTGCAGTAAGAGCCTTGTGGCCGTGTTTTCAAGCTTCTGCTTGGAGCCCATGGACATGGTAAAGATGCTTTAAAACACCTCCAACCCAGCACATCTTACTGTGATGTTTGACAAGGGGTTGGAGCCTACTCTGCATGCTTGTGGAAAGCTCTAGAAAAGAAATAAATGTAGGTGCCCAGATCTCAGCTTCTCATTATTTGCTGGACTTGCTTTGGTTGTAGACTCCTCTGGAAATCCTTAACCACAAAGATGTTCGGTATACAGACTCTCAGGTTATCCCCCAATCTCCACTAACACATATGACATGAGGTTTATTGAACAAAAAAAAGAAAAGATAAAGACTTCCATAAAGTTCTTCCATGCAGTAAGGGAAAGCCTTTTGATCAGTGAAGGCTTCTTAACATGGGACAGACTAGATTCTATAGTTCTGTTTTTTCTGGCTAATCGTGGGCAAATTGCTTCCATGTAACTGGGCCTCCTTTTTCATTTCCTCCTCCTGTAAAAGAGAGGGATGATGAGCTTTGTGTGTAGGAAGACGCTCGGATGTCATGAGAGTCAAAGCCTTAAGAAAGTTTCTTGGAGAGGAGAGGGTAAAGACAGCAGATTTAGTAATGCTCAGAAATGTATATTTTTCTATGCTTGTAGAGTGTTTTGTTTAGGAAAAAAAACCCTGTTAGGGTTTCAAAGCAAAATATTTCGATTTTTTTTTAGTTGGAAATGTCTTGTTTTATGATATTCTTCAATGTGACTTAGATTTAAAGAATATTTTTAAATAGCTGGTATGAAACCATTCACTTTCATAAAAGTTTAGCCTTGTTTCATCTTAAATACGGTTCACTTAGACTTCTTCAGTAACTTTTAAAACACAGCTGGATTTTTTTTTTCTAGTTGGAGCTGAAATGCCATTTTCTCACATCTTTCATAATCTAGGAAATGTTATTGCTACAGCTCCATCCGTATACTTACTAGAAATAATCACTCGCTGTACAAAACCAATATTAAATATACTATAGAAACTGGCCACTTTGACTTATCTGGTCAAGTCTGTATATGTCATGTATAAAACTGAAATCAGACACTTTACCCTCTGGCCGCCTCATAAGATTGATCTGTGCAATCTACAGTTTAAGAGGTGAGGTAAACCTGAGATTGTGGCTGCAATTGCCTCGCAATTAAAATACGGTGTTTTGTTGTGAATGATTAATGACGGGGAATCTCTCGCTACGTCTGTTTACGGAGCAAGGTTTGGCTTTCGTGGCTCTCCCCATGACTGAGCTCTGGACACAGTTGGTTTTGATAAGCCCTGAAATTCCCAAGCTGCTTTTCGTTTCTGAAGAGTGATGCTATCATGATTTATGGAAAAATCAACTCCTGGAGTTTGTTTTGCTTGGCATGCAGACAAAAGACTCCAAACCCATTTTTTAATATGGAAAGGTTAGGTGGGAGGCTCTTTGCTGTGCTTCTTGAGTGGAAAACTTTTCAGCTAAATTGAGAATAATATTTTTCCATCTAAACTGACCTTTATGCTGATCTATTCTCTGTCATCTTGGACTCTTTTAAACTGTGCCTAACTTCCACAGGCTTACAGTTGTCCTTTATCACTTGTGAAGGAGACAAAAGTACTGAGGACCCTGTCGAAGAGAGACACTTTGTTCCTCTTTGAAATTAAATGGGTCTGTGCTTTGGCCTGGCTTCCAGCACCACCTGTGCCACTGCTGCATCTCCATGTTGCCCCTTTGTGAGCATGGTCTCATTTGGGCATGCTGCGTCCACCTGCTTTGTGTTTCCTGAAGGCACTCGAGGCAAATTTCTCCTCACTGATATCTCTGCCATGTTTTGCTCGGCCTGTTCCTCACTTTTGGCAGAATTGGGACATTTAGCTGTTTGTCTGGGGGCAGTGAGTTCTGGGAATAAGTGAATTTGTGTGCTTTGAAAGGAAAGATGCTTTGTATGGTTTTGAGGAATGGACATTTTGAAAATAATAGGGTTCATAAAAAGAATGGAAACAGCAGTTAAATAGTGGAAGGAATTCTAAAGAAAATTATTAATATGAACTTGATGAAGCAGATTTTTTTTTTATGTGAACTGGATCTTTCTTCTCAGTCTGAGCTCTTGGTAATCTCACAAGTAATGATTATGTCTAACTATACAGTGGCACAGGCATGTGGCCTTAACTCTTCTGCATGGTAAGCCCCATACAGATCATTGCAGGATATCCCTCATGCTGTAACAAGATAGGTTTATCAGTAGGATTGGGATTTTGCATTTTGTTTGGTTTGGGTTTTTTCTGTTTGTTTTTGGTTTTTGTGGCAATGGCAATACTAACTATTCAAAGACACAGATAGTTTGAGACTTATGATTTCTTTCATCATTGGAGACTGTCCAGAAGCTTCTGGCACAACTTTTGCTTTTTATTCACATCAGGAGGGGGAATTAATTGAAATAAATTTTCTACATCATAGAAAATGGTTCTGGGAAAAGCTGGTGGGTATCTCCCATCTCTGTGCAGGGGCTGCAGGCTAGTGGGAGGCTGTACCCTGGAAGGTCCCAGTGCAACAGGCCCCCCAGCCAGAGGCATCCAACCCCAGAACGCGGGGTTCTGAAGCAGCAAGTCACATAGATGACTCAAGGACTAGGATTTACACTTTGATGGAAAATTCAAAATGCTGTTTTTTAAATGTCTGCAACAAACCCTTTCACTTTCATAAAAACTAAACATTTAATTAGATTTAAAATATTATTTCACTATCTATTTTTAACCAAAATGAAACCAAATAGTGCGTGTCACAGCCTTCCCAGAGTGGTGTGCTTACAGCAACAAATGGAAGGTGGGTGTAACACGACAGACCCTTGGAGTGTTTGGGGGCTCCAGGCTTGCTGGGGGTGTTTTGGTGTACAATGGAAGGAAGAAGAACACTTCTGATGTCACCTTATCCTGCTTGCTTTTGGAGAAACAGACTTTGGAGTGAACCATCTCCCGAAAAATGCTCAGGAATTGCCTTCAAGCAGTCCAGACAAAGCCAGCTGTCAATTGAACAGTGTGGCTGACAAGGGCCTGCTTCTCCATCTTTGATTTAGCAGTACCGCGATACCCTTCTTTGCTAACAGTGCTTAACCCTGGGCTGTGTGTTTGACCCAAGCCCTAAGCAAGAGCCATTCATCAGCTGAGTTGGCAGTTGTGTGTTGCTTTGGAGCAGTGACATAGTGGGGAAGCAAATCCCTGATGTGCTACTGTGTTGTTTTGGTTCACAGGGCAGTTCTGATGTGGGCAAACAAATGCTCTGATGGGAGGAAACACAAGCAGAATCTCTGCTCTGTACCTCCCGGCATCGGTTTCCCCAGCCTGTCATCCAACCCTTTGAGAGCAATTCATAAGTGTGAACTGAAGTGGTCTGTGTTTCATGGCAAATCACATCCCATTACTTGGGATTTAGCAATCTGCTGTGCTTTGTTACTTGCACCAAAAGATGGGGTAAAAATCTACCTCTTACAGTGGTGTTTTAAGAGTGAGTGGAGGAGAGGAATGAGGGCAATTGTGTGGGTATAGCTGTAGACATCTCGTAGAAATGGCTGGGGAATCCCAAGGAACAGAAGTCATTCCTGCCCAAACCCCAGCTAATGCCATGGGATTCAAGTGGCTAGTTGCCTTTAAGTTCATTTTCATATCCCACCATCCATAACAGTATCCATGGCTGTGGTTGTGTAAGAAGTGTATCAACTCCATAAAGCACCACTGAAATAATTTGTGAATCAGTACCAGGCAAAAACTCTTAATCAATTTGTCCACTTTTGGAAGCTTCCAAACAGCCTTTTCCTTCTTGTTTTCCCTGCTTGAGAACCTCTGAGTTTTAGGCCAGAAGCAGAAAGAAATAAATGAAGAACAACTTTCATTTGGATTGCATCTCAGCATGCAGTTTGCTTCTATAAGGTTAATCTGACCTGGGTTGTTCAAGCAGGCAGAAATGTTTTTCGTCATAAAGGGATGTTAATCAACCTGACGGAGCTTTTCAGATTAGAGGCTGATTTTTTCCATCCTTCACCACTGTATAGTTCAGAGAGAGAGCTTGATTCTTTATCTTTTGTATCTGGCAAGCTCTTATTTGCATCAGTGTAAATTGAGAGTGACTCACATTAAGTTAATATAGTTTCAATGACATGATAGTGGTTTAAAACAGGGAAGCTGAGATGTATCACTTATTGGGGATTCACATAATATTTGGAATCACTTAAGGTTATTTTGAACCTCCCTTTTCAATATGTTTCCTTAGCTATTGATATTTGCACTGTCCACTGATATTTGCACTGTTTATGTGAATGCTCATAACAGGGACAAATTTTTCCCCAGTGCATTTTTTCCTCACTGTCTCCTTTGGAATGGTGTCAGGAATGAACTTGCTTCTTTGTTTGTTTCCAGTTATTTCTAGGATCACACATACAGTCTCCACAGGCTCATAGGTAAAATAATTCTCAAGCATGCTCTTACCCAATGTGTTACTTCACTTTTAGTGAAATAATTTTGCTGGCTTTTACACACTTTATAGAGTGGCTACCCTGCTATTGGAGATTGTCTGCTTTAATAGAGGAAATGGCTTGCAAAATATTCTGTAAAACATACTAGCATTGAATGTAACTCCGCTCAACTTCCCTAACAATTCTGTCCCTGATGAGCTTCACTGTTTGTCTCCAGGCTCCTCACATTAGTGCTCTTCTAGGCTGTACAGCAGTGCTGGGCCAGTGGCCCATGCAGGGTTTCTGTTGGCCTTGTAGATGTATTCTGTGGATCACCAGTCTGCCTACCAATATGTATAAGCATTTCCACACCTTCTGCTAATAAACAGATAATTGTTTTTTCCTTCTGGCTATATGAAAGAATACACAGTGCTCTTGGTTCCCAGTGCCCTTCACACTGCCTGCCCTGCTCTTGTCCTTTTGACTCCTCAGATCTAAGGAGTACAGCATTTTGGGGTGCATGTTTGGGCCCAGAGACACCTCGGTGCGTATCTTTTTCAATCTTTACTTTTCCTTTCCCATGGCTCCGGGCAGACCTGTGACCAGTTGAAGTCAAAATAGCCAGCTGAATGGCCACAAAATTCCCTGATTGCTAGCAATGACCCTGTTTGTACAAACCCCATTCCTGCTGTGGAATAGCTTTTCCCTGGAGGTAGTCAATGTGGGAATGAGCTGACACTCATTTGTATCCCAGATTGCAGTTGGACACCGTGGAAACTCTAGGCCCTTTTTGTAGAGTTTTTCCATTGTGGCTTTGATCACGTGGCATCCTGAGGCAAGCCACTGCTTTGCTCCTCAGAGGCAGGGATGCCTGTGCACTGTGCACAAGGTGAGCAGAGTACCTGGTGCCTCTTGTGTCCACTCCTGGGGCAGATCTGATGGTGCCCATCCTCATATGGCAGGAGTGAACCTCAGAGCAGCCTGACCCTTTGTTTCAGCTGCAGCTGCTGCAGCTCCAGAAATGGCTGCTGGGATGGGATTCGGAGGCCAGGAGGGATGTGCAGCATTGCATTGCGTTACCGCTAGATGATGTGGAAAACCCCTGGGAAGGTTTTCGCAGCCTGGCTGGACAAAGTCATGAGTGACCTGGTCCAGCACTGGTAGTAGATAGTGTTGCTCCAAGTGTGGCCCTGGTCTAGAGACCACCAAAAGTCCCCTCCGACTGACATTTCTATGAACCTGTGACAATTGTTTTGATGTAAAACCAACCAGACAATTAGCCAACATTGCAAATAAATAAATAAAAAGGACAGAAAAGCTACAGTGTGAAGTAAAACAGAACTATAAAGGAAGAAACGAGATGCAGGAATGTCCAGATGTTTTGCAATAAATTCTAAGGACAGATTTAAGCAGAAAAGAAAGCAACCAAAGACAGGCCTTTGAGCATCGTAAGGGAAATAACCTGTTTATTGAAGTTAATGTTGAAGTTAATGGGACTTTACAGCAAGAAGATTACAGCAGCATCCATCAAAAGCTGCAATGACAGACGTGGTAGTAAAACAATAGCCAGAGAGGTGAAGGAGTAACAGAAATGTATTACAGCTGGAGCAGCTGTGGGATGAAATGGGTGAAACACAATGAGAAGGTTGTAAAGCTTTTTTTTTTTTATATAGCTTTTCTGCAAAAGTGGTGTCTTGCCTTCAAAGACCCGTATCTTTGAAGAAAAATAATTTTGGCCAAGGAGTCCTTGAAATATTCCTGTACAGTTGACATAAAGGCAAATACCTATTGTTGTACCCCTGTACATACAGGTAGACCAACTCCAGGGAGGTGGCATACCACTCTGCAGCAGAGGGTGATGACCTAAAGTGCAGGCTAGCTTGCGGTGCCAGCTTGTAATGATCTGCGGGTCAATGCCTGTGGGCACCGATTGTCTTCCAAGGACAGAAAACGCTTTCTTGAGAGCTGTAGCTGAGAGGAGTGGAGGAAGTGTTCAACAGTTATGGGTACGGGTGGGAGAGAGAGCATGACTCTTCCTTTTCCATGTGTCTGTAGAGGCTGGAGTCATTCAGGATGCATTCTTGATGTTATTTTGGACTCTGAGAAAGATGGATTTCTCTCCCCCTCTCCCCCTCTTTTTTATTTACCTGGTTTTGGTTGCCACATAGGAACCCTGGGGAGGGCAGTCTTCTCACAGCCCAACCCTTGGAGCTGTTGAGTGAAGATTATGTAAATCCTGAGAACATTGTATGTGTGACAGAAGCTGTTCAACAATGATCTTCCCCTGGTACGACAAGGATTCATTAAATGCAACTGCTTGAGGTCCAAGAAGGGCAAAACAACAGGTGGAGGCGCTTCAAAAAGCAGCTGGAATGTGACAGCCAATGTCACCCGAGCCTCATTTGCTCCAATAATGAGGCGTGCAGTGATACAAAACCAACATGGCATTTACACTTATGGCATGATAAATGTTCTCCTGTGCTTAACAGTTTTTATTCCTGTACATGGAGATTAAAATAATTTGATATGAGACCTTGGTTTTGCTCATCCTGGTAATGGCCAGGAAGTCTTTTAATTTGGTCAAGTGCATGAGTGAACCAGTCATTTGACAAAGCCCCTGAAGTTGCTGTCATTTGCTCAGCTGCCCACTGTGATGAAATGATTGGGCATAGTTATGGACACAGCAAGGCAGAACAAGGATCCACATTCACTGCAAGAAGCACAGTACTTTTTGGTTTCTTTAAGTGAAGAGACCTCCTCCTCTTGGCCAGCTGGCAAGAATAGGAAACTGTATGAGTTTTCATGTCCTATAATGGCTGTGGGCAGGTGTAGCACTTCCAGGAGATGGTCTTGATTATTCCCGTGCAAGAACAACAAAATGAAAGTTATCCAAAAGCCTGGTGTCTAAGGGGCAGGGAACAGTGCCTGAATAACTGTCGTCCAGTGCTAAAGTTTGGGCCTGATGGGGGATGCACCATCTGTGACCAGAGAGACTAACTGAGCTTTTCTGAGGTTATTTCCATGAAGAGTTTGTCTCTAGCACATTGTTCGATGAAGACACACTTGGAAAGGTAAATGGTTTTAAACTTATCACAGACTTTGGAAGGAAGAAACATCTGGGCTTCATGGAGGAGCAAGAAGTAATGTAAGGATGCTGATTATACTGTTGTGACCTAAAGTCAGTAAGTTTAATTCAGTGCCTGTCTGAGTCTTAAACCATGTACACATTAGATACTGTGGTTATGGTGAAAATCAGCTCTTCTGGTGAAGATACAAGGGGACATAGGGTTTCACAGGCTGCCTCAAAATGGTAACACTTGCTTTTGATCCACCTGAACTTAAAATGGCAAGTATATTTGCAGCAGAGAATAATTATGCAAGAGGAGTAAAAAACCCACAGTAGGTATTGTCTGCAGTGCTGTCTGGCTAGTACTGTAACAGTTGTGTGTAAGGCTTTCAATTTTCGGCAGTTAAGAAAATTCCATTAAAAAAACCCAAACAATTAATTCCCATGTCTGGAGCTAAAGCAGCGGATTTGTCAGACTGATTCACAAACTCTTTCTGTGCCAGTAGGTCCATTTGCTCCAATATTTATTGCATCTAATCTTTCAGGACACTGTGATCAGAACCACAAATGGAATTGAAGAGGAGGAAGTCTGTGTTGAGTACAGAGCTGGAGAAAAAGCAAGTGAGCACAAAATATTGGTGGTTTGACATAGCAAAGGACAGTCTTTGCTCGGGGATATTCAAGTTGAGTGTATTGATTTCTGAAGTAATTAACACACGGTTCTTCATGATCCATTTACCCTTTCTACCAATGTACATTCAGGCAATAATAGTCCAAAATCAGAACTGCTCTTGCTCTTACTGTGGTGAAGATTTCAGAGAGAATAAAAATTACAATACTGATTTCAGACAGCACAGATACATTAATAAGCGTATTATAAAATCCAAAGGATTTCTCTCTTTTGGAAGGAGAGCTGGAATGTAAGGAAATTGTGTTGAACTGAAGTGTGGATGTGAGGTATGGCCAGGGAGTACAACTGGTATTGAAAGCTAATTATTCCACCATGTTGAACAGAGGTGAACAAGAACATCAGAAAAATTTTATCCTTGAAGTTTAAAATTGTCTCCAGTATGACACAGGCATGGAACCCCAAAAGAAAAGAGCAATGAAAGATTTATCCTAAAATACATGGTTTGGGCAACATATTGTTGTGACTGTGGAGTCAGTGGTTTGTAATAATATTGAAAAATGTATTTCATTTCAGTTATCAGTAATATGGTCTTCCATAGGCCATGCCTTTTTGAAATTTCACTGAAGTAATTTGAATTTTTTGTCTTAATGGGCCCTCTTAAATGCATTGGGTAGAGCTATTTGAAGTTTGTATAGAGAGAACAACACAGAAACTAAGAACTTTTAAGGTGTTTGTTCTGCTAAAGAGTGTCTGTGTTTTCAGTTTTCTGTAGCATACTCTAGTGCAAATAAAGTGGTAGATGTAATTTAGACAGGGAGGTAGCTCTCACATCTGTGAAAGGTTCTGTACCCAGAAAACAAGTTGTAAGACCAATAGGTTGTACTCTTTGAAACTATATTTATAATTGCTTTTTTTACTGTGGCACAGGAGAAAGCAGACTGTGGAGGTACAAGGTCATCTTCCTCCTGTTTCTTGTGTACATCAGGAGTCATCTTCCAGCAGAGAGATTTTAAGATTCAGCCGGGTCCTTCCCTCCAAACAGACTCATATTCAGTCTACTTTCAGTCCTTAGCTTTGATTTTTACTTAGGCAGTCATTGCAATGGGGCAAGATAAACAGGAGCAAATCCTCTTATTTTCCAAGGCTTTTTTCCTTTCAGTCAGCTATAAACTGTGAGTAACCCAGTATATGAACCAACGAAAGGAAGGGAGAGGGGTTAGGGAAGGAGGAGAAATAGCATAATGAGTCACCCTGTCCACTATCTGCCTGAAGATCTATATTCTGCTCCCTTCTTAAATATAGAAATGATTTCATTCAATTATTAACTCTTGCCAACTAAACATTTGGTATGAAGGGGACTCTTGGATGCTGATTCATAGTGATGGTTCTCCAAAGGAAAACTGGAGCAATCATGTGTAATCTCTGCAATAAATCTTGACTAAAGCAGAAGATAGGTATTTAAAAATGCTTTTATTCAGTGCCTGTCACTTCTGTGTCCATTAAACTGTGAACAACACTAATGACAACTGATAGGCGCTTTTCCACAGAGATTGTCTTGTGGGCTCTAGATCCCACTCAAGAGATGGGTTTTAAAGGTTTTAAAGGATAACAGGGCTTTCCTTTAACCTGTGAAAGCTTTCTACCACACACATAATCTCATGGTAGTTTAATGTTCCTTGTTCAGAGGCTCACACTGTGCCAACTGCTTCTGGTAGGTCATCATACTCACACAGACTACCTATGATTTCAAATGATGTCTCACCTAGACAAAGGGTTAATAACCTCATCTTGAAATCATGTAGAGGCACAACCCAATGGTCTCTAACACCAGTTTTTCATCCCAATGTAGGACACTAGCTTATCTCAGTAAGTCAGTTAGCAAAAGCACATAATCACTGGATCTGCCTCATGATGATGCCACACTGTCAAATGTTTCAGTACCTGTGTTCTGAGGAGTTGACGATGCCGCTGTGCCAGTAGGGTGATGTAAGGAAGTCAGTGAGACTTTGCTTTTGGTGGTTTATATTTCTCCGCCATGAGATGTGTTGACAGGAAAAGTTTGAGGGTTGCATCAGCAGTTTTAGGGTGAGACAAGGTGCTGGGGAAGACACTATCATCTTAGAAGTAGCTTAATGCAGAGACATGAATTTGAGCCAATAGGTAGATTAGTGTGTTAGAGAATTTCAAAGACCTAAGGTGCCCTAAACTGTCATGGGTAGACTCAAGGAAATTTCTCTACTTATTTTAGGTTCTAAAAGCTAGGTGGGAGTCAATAGTGGCAAATACTTCATTCTTCCAGGGGAAACATTTTCTTTTTGTAGCAAACCTTCTTCATATTTCCAGAATCAATTTTCTTATTGTTTCTTCAGGAGCTAAAATGTCATGGAGAAGGGGAGGGGAGTAATAGCTCTGGTTCTCCTGAAACAAGAACTGTGTGAACTGCTGCCATGCGGGTGGCCAAGTTAATCCAGACCCTTTATACATAATCTGCTTTGTTTGAGTTTAGCCTCAGTTGCTGGTTTGGATTTGTTGCTAATTTGCTGGAGTGGTGTTGCAGCAGAGCATAGCCCAATGGAAAACCCTCAGACTCCTTTCTTCCTGTGGCTTATCACTTCCTGCAGCTTAAGCTAGGTGTGAGCAAAAGCCATAGTAATATTTGAATCCTCAGATCTGGAAGAGTTTGCCTTGGATTCAGGGGTGTTGATCCCTTAAACCAAATGCAAAAAGAGACAGGCATTGCAGGAGCTCTGGAGGACGTGCCTGCTTCTCTTGGCTTCACTTGTTTTCCTGTCTGTTTACCTGCCTTGTGTTTGTGACAGGGGTTTTTTTTTTCCATCGGGGACTGTGACTGGATGCAGGGAAGCTGCTTGGCCATTGTTTGACCCATCTACGTCATTCCTGTTATGGGAGGAGAAGAGGGTCCAAAGCCTTCTGAAAGATGGAGTGGCACGGTGCATGTTGTCAACCTGCCACTGACTCCTGGGTGAGGGGGCTACAAAGGATGAGACTTTGCTTTCTCCTCTAATGCTGTTCTGTTTAAAGGGGGGGAAATCCCCACTTGGAGACAAGGGAGAAGATAGATAGTGAATGGAAATAGGTACAGTCAGAAATTCACAGACCTCAAACACCCAAGCCAAGTGTCTTCGTGCAAAGGTGCACTCAGCAAAAGGGCTGAGCTGAGAGTGATGTGAGTGAAGCAATGCAATGCTCCAGAAGGAAGGTTTTAAATATTTTTGAAGTCAGGCAGAAATGTAAGAGAAGGTTGAAGTTTATTTATCTTCTTATCTATTTTGTGGACAAGACTTCACCACTTAGATCCATTTTTGACTGCAAATGTAGTAGAATCTAATCTATTTCTCAAAAGCCGTTCCGATTGTGTGCATGACAGAATGCAGTTTATTGTCATTCATACTATTCCTTAAATGCAGATTTGTGTTACAGGGCAATTATGTATTGATTAGATTGCACAGCAATGAGAATCATGTGAGCCTCACCTAACCAAAAAGCATTGATTTATCAAGTATGTCTTGGTAAGTTAACATAGACAACAAATCTAGACAGCAACTGTCATTTGCACTGCAACTGTCTGTTATAAAAGAGTATTCTCAGGCAGAGAGATGAAGCCAAAAGTAATTTGATCTTTGCAAGCATCTGTTTTGGACAATTATTGCTGATTAAATTTATCAACAACCACCAAGGAGCATACAACTCACACTTCAGATTTACCTTCTGTGGGAAGGAGCACTTTGGCAAAGCTGAGCCTGAACATGAAACAGGAAAATAAAATTGGAAAAAAAAAAAAAAAAAGAAACAGCAGTCATAAGTGTGTATACCATTTTTTTTTCTTAGGATTCACAAACAGTTTGTTACAAACTGTGGAAGCACTGGAGCTTTTTTTGTCAAGGGAGGCAGATAAAACAATTTTGACTTGGAAGTTTGACAGCCAGCACTTGATTTTTATAACGTGTTGTCATTGTACAGAGGGAGGAGCTGAAGACAGGAAAAGTACTGACCCTGAAAAGGGTAATCATGAACTGTGAATGATCAGTGCAGTCTGATTCAGCTACGGCGTTTGTCTCATATCATCTATGATCTAAGGACATCAATTCCTACACTCACCTAATAATGACAATTATTTGTTAAGGAGAAGATTTGTCACTGTCATTATTAGTAGTACTACATTAGAAAAGCAATGTCCCAAATGAGATCAGGGTTTCTGCATCAAGATGAAGCATGTATCATCTGCCTGCCCAAGGAAAAATGCAATGGAGTAACATACGTTTTTCAAAGTGCAACCATATTTTTCTACAGTCTCAGTACAAATGCACAGTAAATCCCTGCCTGCTCAGACAACTTCAAATCAGCTCTGGTTATACACATGTGCTTATCAAGATCAGTTATGTCTCTGTCCTTTGCTGGGTGTCCTCTCCCAGCCCTGGCTAACCAAGGAAGAGTTACTGTCAAAGCCCTCCAGTTAGGCCATGAAGATTACACAAATACAAGTCCTGCTTTGTGGACTTCTTAAGTCGTTTGCTTTGATACCAAGTCCAAAGAGGAAGACCTTAGGCCAGAGAACTTGCAATCTGAAATGACCAAGTGGGAAAGTGGAGATGCAAAAAAAAAAAAAGAGGATTTGTTTCAGGCCACGTGGTGTCTGTGGGGTGTGGTGAGGACCCTCTCAGGGCCCCCATGCCCTGAGACACAGAATCTCTTTGTCATTAGTGAGCAAGAGCAGTTTCTTCCTTTGGCGCTGTGGGGATGGGCCAATGGGGCAGCACTGTGCCCCCTCCTAGGGCTGTGATGGAGAGGGGGCCTGGGACCCACGGCTGCATTCAAGGTGTCGTGGAGCATGCCCGGGTGCTTGGCATATTCCTGTCACCATGTGAACATTAAGGGAAGATTCTTCGCTCTGCCATCATGAAGTAAGGGGGGTAATGGCACTAATACAGTTGGTCCCTGTTTTCCTAGCCTGCGTGTTTTCCTTTACATTTGGCCTTTACTGACAGTGGGATCATTCACAAGGATGTTTTTGATTTGTCTTGTAATTTCCCATCGAATGGCCTTTTTAAAAGATGTGTTAAATGGAACAAGGTTGCCTACTGCTTGTGGCGTGTTTTGTTCGTTCTTTTTTTCTTTACTTTTTAGGGCTGTTTGGTGTTTGGCTCTGAGTAATGCTGGTTTCAATTGCTCTCTCAAGTTGCTTGGTGAAAGCTTGGAGATTCTGCTGGCTGTTAAGCTGCTTGACAGTTGCTTTTGATTGTGTAATAGTCTCATGCCTCAGTTTCCAAATTATTGCTGGGTTGTGTAGCATCTCTAACATGTTCAAAATGTTTGCAAAGAAACAGCAAATTGGATATCCCACACTCCGAATTGGCTTATCCAGTGCTTAGGCAGTGTAAATATGAGCACTTTGATCACCTCACCCCCTTTTAAAGGAAGCTGACCCATGGAGAGATCACAGGGATGTGCCATTTGGAGCCCAGCCTCAGGCAATGCTGCATCTGCAGTCTGGAGCTGGCACTGGGGCTCGCTGCCTCCCCTCTGCCCACAGAGCCTGGGTGGGTATCCAGAGCTGCACCATCTACCCTGAGCTGTAGCATCTGTGGCCAAAAAGGGGTTTTGATAGTGTTTTCAGAGTGGATAGGACCAGAGACACTATATTCCTATCTGCACTAGTTCTTCTGTAGAGAGTGACATTTTAAAATAAACTGTTGGAAAATGCTCACAGGATAAACTGATGAATTAAAGTCCCAAATCATGTTCCCCTATGCGGTTGCAATTCCCAGTGAGTGGATGGGAGGGTGGGAAGCACTTGAATGCTGGTTTCGTAAGAGGGACAGGGTGTTCCCCAGCTGCTGTGGTAGAGCACACACGTGGAGCTGTGCCCTTCCTGATCACTGTTCTGCTTGATGACATCAGCCTGAGTGTTCTCTCAAGGAAGGCAATACATTTGTATGGCACATGGAGGAAAGTGAAACTTGCTCCCTGTAGGTAGTCTCATGCTGTAGAAGTGGGGAGAACTTATCCTGAATGTTTTTCCTGCCCTGCAATAAATGGTCTGTAGTCAGTTGCTCCAGCAAAGGCATTGCTAACCTGGCAGAGCCATCACTGATGTTAGCAAGCGTGAAGTTATTCTCTGTATGCGTGTACTTGGTTAGCACATCCCCTAATTTATTATCTGCTAGGGTAAGCTAGTCAAATTACAAGGACATCACTACGAAAGCAGCATCATCATCATCATCATCTAGGTTATGTGTCCTTGCTCTTGCAACCAAGTTCAAGTTCACAAAGAGCTCAGGCTGGCTGAGCTGCATATTCTGGCTCTCTATGTGTGACTGGCTTAACTGCTTAATAATCAGGGTGCAGCTTTCTGTGCGCTGCATGTCTATTCGAGGCTGCTGCTGCAGAAAGAACAGACAGCCTTTGCAGGCCTGCTTCATCACTGACTGCCAGCCTAGGTGTCCCTGAGGAGTCCTGTTTTGTGCTTTCCTTTTATTAATCTCATAGTGAATATGATCTTCTGAAGGGAAGGCTGTGTTTGTTTGCCTGCTTGCTTGCTTTTTTTTTTCCCTGTGGACAAAAAATACTATTCTTCTCCTCCAAATCTGACAAATAAGCCTGTTTTCCTGTTCTCCCAAACCCACTCCTAAACTCTCTCCTTTCAAATCAGAGGGAGAATGAGCTGCCTCAAGATTCAGGAGTAGTTTGCATGGGGATTTCAGATTGACCATTAAAGACATGGAAGAATCCTTGAATCAGGGTTGGAATGAGGCCTCCGTTTCTCCAGTGTAATTGAAGTTTAGGTCCAGAGTTTTGCCCTAAGTCGTGGTTCATCTGTCTAGGGTGACACTGACCCGAGGAATGCAAATGTGCCTTTTTGTCTGTAAAGGCAACAGGAATACTTGGTTTGTGTCAGAAGGAAAGGAACAGTGTTACATTGCTCAGATCCCACTGATTTTCAGGGAAGGTGTACATTTGATGCAGGAGAGACGGTAACTTATCACTTTCACACACATGAGCCCAGGTGGCTGAGGTGAAGCCTATGAAGATGGAGACGGCAAAACATTTCTTCAAGTATCACATGGCAAATGCGTATTATGTGTCTCGCTGTTCTGCTAGTGAAGGAGCCAGGTGATGAAGTCCTGAAGGATCAGTTACTCTATGTGTAACCCTTCTGCCAAGGAATGACTGGCAGGAACAGGAGCCACATTCAAATTTTACCCCATCTAGAGACCCTGTGCTCAGTGGGCTTATTTTCCTGGCACAAACAATTGCCTGAAGAAGCAGAATTTTGTAAAGGCAGGGGAAACAGGAGACTGTTCAAATATACCACACCTCCTTCCTTTTTTCCTAAAGAAAGTCTAAATTGAAAAAATTAAAGCAAGGCCTCCTTAAAAATGTAAACCAAGACCATCCTTCTCCTTTTGCCCCTCCTCCCATGGGCTATCACTTCTACTCCCTTGTTCTGGAGGGAGTGGCTGATCTCTACTTCATGACAGGGCTCTTTGTTAAAAAAAAAATCCCCCCCAAATGCAGTAAGCAAATGTGTAAAATAAATGTCTTGCAAACCTTTGCTACTCCCTTCTGAAACCAAGAGGTTTCTTTTTCTCCAGGCTCACTGCAGTCAGTTGGTAGAACATTGTCCACCATGGTGAAGCAGCTTCTGCCCTGTGGTGATGGCAGCAGCAAGCATCCATAGAAACTCTCTGTAGCAGGAGGCAGATGACGGAGGCTCCCAACAAAAAGATGCATGGGACGATACCAGAAACAAAGCCAAAGATGGTGCCCTTGAGGAAGATGGCTTTGCTAGGTTTTGGGCTGGGGTGTGCTTGAAGGAGAGAGAGAAGTAAGAGTGAGAACAGAAAAATAAGGAAAAGAAGCAGAAATGGCTATGAAACACTGATGTCAATAAAACAGAGGAAAAGCCTAAAAGTAGCTTTTGTGAGCACATTCTCTCTGGTGCACAGGGAGGCAGGTCACTGCATATTGTCTCCAGATTCTCCAAAAGTTTTATTGCTTTCAATTTCTCTTCATACCTAAGATGGCTTGAGTGGTGTTTGTCTGCAGATGGGTGATGTGTTCTCCTGATGTTCAAAACAGTCACATAGTGAAGCGTGAGAAGTGAGAGAGATGTAAGGACGCAGAGGGAGAGACTAAGGTGAGGCTGTTAGAGCAGAACTCAGCTGAGCTGAGATTGATAAGAAGGACAAGGGGAGTTGGGTAGTAAGGAGAGAAAGGCACAGGGGCTGGGGAAAAATCAGGGAGGTGTAAGACTGTGGGTAGGAAGTTTGGGACTGGCTTTGGGCGGCTCTTTGAGTCCCCCAAATCCATCCCAGTGACGAGCACAGCTGGCTTTGCTGGCTTCACCAGTGGGGTGAAGCAGGCTCAGCGTCAGCAGCAGGTGTAGAGTCAGGTCCTGGCTTCCATCTTTTGGGGGAGCACTGATTGTTCAGGGCTCTTTTAAAGGCAGGAGGTTATTAAATTCATACATTTTATTGCTGCCCTTTATCATCTTTTGGAGACTAAGAGAAATATCTGGGAATATGCACGTACCTAAGATCAGCCTTTAATTGCCCTGTGTGTGACTGTGCTGCATGAGTTCCCTACATCAGGTACTCGGCGATACCTCCTGGCTGTATGAGATCAAGTTAGGTGGCAGAGTTTTGGCTGGATCAGGGATGTAACCCCGCGGGCATTTAACATCCTAGAAGCTTGATTAACGCTGAAGGGAACACTGAGGTGCTTTAGCTCACTGCCATTTTCACTTCTCATGCATCAGATGTGTGGAAACATGCCGTGAATGCACAAAGAAGAATATTTAATGTCGATGATATAACACTGTGGTGTTGGTTTGGTGGCTCCCTGGCAGTGTTCAACGCATCTTTCTCAGCACAATGGTGTTAGTGAAATGAGATTTTATTAAAAGCAGGCAGCTCAGTGTATCGTTACGCATTCAGAGCAACATCTCCATTTCCTTTCTAATGCTGTGGTGCTGAAAACACATCCTATTTCAAAAGTGAATGTTTAACTACAAATTTAATTTGCAAGAAAATAATTCTTTTTTTTTGTTGTTGTTTTTTTGCTGTTTTGATTGTCTTTTTGAAATATGATGAAAGCGTGCATATTGGAAGAGCAGCTTTTCTTGCAGGGTTTTAATTTTCTTTTTCTTTCAAAGGTGCTGCATAGAAAGTTGTTTTAGTGATTTCTCCCCAGCTATTCTGCTGAGTGATTCCTAATTACCCTCAGCATTTGAAAGGTGAATGGTACTCTTATATAATCAACATTAATAATTCAGCTTAGTCCAAGAAAGCTTATTGCAGCTAGTTCTTTGATGCCAGAAAACCTCTACTAAAGCATTCATTCTCAATTTAATTCATAAGCTCCTAATAAAACCTGTCCAGCCAGAGTATTTTAACTTGGCTCCTACGGTTGAAATTGTGGCTGAAATTATTTCAGGTGGGCCATGGTAAATAGGAATTGTATCACTCTGTTTCTGATTCTCTGGATAGTCTTTCGGTTAGTAGAAGATTCCTTAGAAATTACAAATACACTTTCTCCTTCCTTTTTTTCCGTATGCCTTCTTTCTTTCTAACTGCTTTCTCTGGTGGAAATGCTGCTATATGAAGTGATCAGCACAACTGGAGGTGAACAGCCACGATATTCTTTGTAACATGAGCATGAGAGGTCACACAAGGTTTCCTGAGTGACTTCCCATGACATTGAGCCACCATAAACCCACTATTACAGGGTCAACACAGTTAGTGGAAGATAACGATCTTGTTCTCTTTTATTAATCGTAATAATGGGAAGAACATATCAACAGACTGGTCCTATAAAAACTGCAGTGCAGAGAAACTCCAAAGAAACAGAAATATTTTACTAGACTCCACCACTTTATGATAGAGAAGATTTTCTGTAGGAATGATTTTTATCAGGTCTGATGGTGACATGCAGAAATGTAGATGCTTACCTCAGCACAGTCCATACAATCTGATACAAACACAGATCCTCTGAAAGCAGTTGTTTCTTTGACACCACTGTGCTTTCTAAGAGCAGCTATTAAAGCTGAATGAATGGGTTACTATTGATCACGTGTCCAAGTTTTCACGTTTTAATTTGCTTCCTTCTACATTAGCTAATTTCAAAGGGATGAAGGTGAACATTTGTCTTCTGGGGGCAAAAGAGGGCGCTGGTGATATGGCATGAGGGTGGAGGTACAAAATGACATTGGCAAACTGGGGCCTCTAAAGGTCCAACTGCCCATTTGCTGCTGCGACCATATGTCACCCATGCCTGTCTTAGAGTGTCTCACTGGCTAGAGAAGGAAAAACGGCTCCTTTCTTTCATTCTATCCTTTATAATTATTACTGATATTTTCAAAAGTTGTGAGAGTCAAGGGAGAGATTTACTCTTTGAGCACCTGCAAACATAAGTCACTCCAACTCCAGCGTAAACAATGAAAAAACATCACAGGGAACATTTCTGAAAGGAAAACAAAAAAGAGGTGCTTCTGCTTGAAATGCGTAATCCTGCAAATGTGTTTTGTGGGAGTGCCATCATTTCTTACAGATATCGTAAAGCTCAGCTGTTTGAAGCATTTTTACCTTACCTGTGGAAAACAAGAGTTCTGGTGAACGTTTCTTCACACTTTCCATTTCAAGCCTCAAAATAATATATTCACTCATAGTGGCTGAGAGAAGTAATTTCAAACAGGTAGAAACACTGTCTTTGCATTTCTTGGCTTTTCTGTCTCTCAGACAGGCACAATATTTGCAAACCCTGTAGGTGCATCAGAAAGATCACTGGGTTGTAAAGTTCTTTGACACATCAGGATGTGAGATGCTGCAGAAGAAGAAAACACTTTGATTTTTCTTTTTCGCTTGTGTAATGTATCCATGAGAGTTCTTGCTTCAGTGCTAGCATGATTCTTGGAGTCTGCCAGTACTTAAAATAAAGGTAGTGATTTTTTCAGACTTGATGGTTTACCTACCTTCAAAAATTTGTGGCTGCATGTCTCAGGATCGAAAAGCATTATTTCACTGATAGTGAGGAAATTGTACTTTTCTCCACAGAGGGCAAATGATCCATGAAAATGATCATTATTGGTAGCACAGAGACAAAAGTAACATACAGAAGGATAGTAGACAGATGGTGCTTGGGTGCCTGGCTGAAGTAAACCTACATGGCTTGTCACAGACCAGGTGCTTCTAGAGTCCCTGGGGTGGTGGGCCATCTTCTGCAGACTGTTTCACACCACCTGTTGAGCGCTGCCAGTCTCCTCCATGCACCGTGTTCTGTACTGCTGTGCCTAATTCTTTGCCATGAAGTGGGTCAATGTGCCAACTGAGCCATTTTGCTTCAGCCCCTTGTAAGTGGCTGTTGTCCTCAGCAAGGTGGAAACCAGCTGAGAAAAGGCTGGAGCTAGAGCCTCTACCTCCCTGGTGACTGGCACTGCTCAATCTGTCCTAGGAGGAAGCTGCTGACATAGCCAGGGTGGGATGGTCTTGTACAGCTTTTCATAGTTCATCTTGCAAAGAAGGAAGGGCCTGGGTTTATTTTGAGACTAGGGAATCCTGTCTGCTCCAGAAAATGAGACTTGTCTGGCCCAACTACTCTTTTTTTTTTTTTTTTTTTAATTGCAACATTTGTTTTTAAGTTTTTGAGAGTTCATTAATTATGTCGTAGCAGTCCAGGTATTAAATATTGCTGTGATTTTTTGGCTTTAGAAAGAGTCTAGAAAAGTTATTTGGAACAAAATATTTATTATAGACTATTTAATGGAGTTAATGTAATGTTTGTCTATTCATCAGCATGCTTCATTTACTGCAGGCTTGTCATATGACGATGTGTAATTAATCAATCATGTACTTGTTGTGGTTATTCTGCACATAAAGCCAGATTTCTTTGTTTTAGTGTCCAGACTGGTATGCATTTTTCTTATGCTTTTCCAGTGCTGAACCGTAGATAAGACCAGTTGTTAGTCTATGAGATATCTGTCTGCTCAGGAAACTGTGCAAAGAAAACAAACTGCCTCCTTAATTAGACTGCTGTGGCTGCTCCTGATTTGAATGACTAAAACCCCTTTTTCTCTCAAATTAATATGTTATTACTCACATGAGAAGTCTGATTATTGTCAGTGGGGATTACTAGTTAGTGCTGTGTGGGTGGACCCAGCAGAAAAACCTGTGGTTATCGCTGGTTATCTTTGTGAAGGAGTAGTTTTCATGGAGGTTTGGTAGCCTTCAGAGCTGCCATGTAGAAAGGGCTCATTGTGATTTGGAGCCCTGTCAATGGTCCTGGTGAAGCCTTGGGAGCCCCACATCCACTGTGCATTTGAAGAGATAGCATTGTAAGCCCTTTTTTAAAGATGAAACTTTAGTCATTCTTTACAGCCGCATCTTGTGAATAATTTATAAACATTATGGCTGTTGGGAAAAGAACTGTGCGGCACAGATTTCAGGAGGAAAGAGGGAGGAACAGTAAGGTTTTGTGGAGAAAAATTGTAAATTAGGAAAATTGCCGTTACCCCAAGAAATGCCTGCGACCCATGAATGATGTGAGATTTCTACCTCCTCCTTCACACTGAATTTATTTCTCTGGGCACATGACATTTTTGAGGGTTGGAAAATATGAGTACAGATCAGGAAGGAAGCTGTGGAGTTCCCTGCAACAGTCAAAACCAAAGGTAATTGTTAGCTCTGCGTGAACATGAGCTAATCTGGAGCCTGTGCTTCATACCAGTTCTTACTGGTCAAGAGCAGCTTGTGAATAGACAGAAAATGATACAGTGCCACAGCCTGTGCTCAAAATATATGGGTAATCATCAGCTCAGAGAGAGTTGCTTCTCTTCTTCCATGTAGCGGCATTCTTAGCACTACTCTTTGCAATCTTGTGACTTTCTCTTTGTGCCGAATAACAGTGAATTATTTTGTTAAATCCACGTGGAGATGCATTGAGTCCTCACTACTCCAGAGTCATATGATGTTGAGCAAAATGCCAACGGTTTTGCTGCTGGAGAATAGGGCTGTGAAATACAGCATTATCATCTGAAGCAAATAGCCCCACTAGTTTTCTATTTGCGTCCATGTACACATGACCTCCTTTGACTTTGAAGTGTAGTTGAAAGAGAAATTTATTTTTTATTATTTGAATTTCAGCCATGCCTGCAGAGAGAGAGAGAGGAAAGTCCCTCTTGAGATGAACCTGTAAGAGGTCACTACCTAAAAAATAAGACAGAAGTAATGGTGAAATTGAGTAGGAACAGGTTGGAGTTGCTCAAGGTCATAGGAAAGAGGTAGGATAAGCAAGGTCTCACAAGTTATGCCTGGTAGGATAGCTGCTGGGCAATCATGCTTCCTTAACATGAGAGTCACTGTTTCTGCAGCCAAGTCAGAGGCTCTCTTAGTCTTTGAAGGCAAACTTCTGCTCCAAATCAGATGGCAATCACTTGGGCAGAGGTCTCACGCATGTAAGGAGCAGCATCCCGTGCAGCAGTCTTGGGACACACTGATCCTTGATACCCTTAGCCAAGCAGCCTCTGTTTGAGCTGTGCTCCAGCTGTTTGGTACTGGTGAGAGTGATAGAGGAATGTCTCTCATATTGTGTGGAAGAGGGGAACACCTGGGAACATGACATGGCATGTTGAATTGCACCTTGACTCAGGGTTCACAGTTTCTTTCTTTTTAACTGTTGTATGGTATTTACACCTGTGGGTGGGTGGAAATGGAAGCTCCTTGTGTGACACTTAAGCCTGGTAGTTTTGGTGAGTCATTGGTGTCCACAGTAATAGATGTAGAAGTAATCCTAGCACTGTCATCTGTTGGCTATCCATCTGGATAAGGGAAATGCTTCATTTTATGCATAGTTATGTTAGTTTACACAGGAACTCTGTTTTCAAAGAGTAACCATTACTCCATCTGAACAAAAAAAAAATGGGCAAATGTCTCCAGTAGTAGCATGGGCATGGTCAGGACACCAGAAGATATGAGTTATGATGAAAGGACATTTGTGTGTACTCACACAGATACGTGCTCATACACCATTTTCCCCAACATTTGGACAAATCTATTAATGCGAGCTGACCACAAGTGAATGTGACAAAGTTTTTGTTTCTTTCTGGTTTTTTGTGCAGCTCCATTGGAAAGGCTTCTAAGAGCTATTTGCAGCTAATCATTCTCAAGCAACGAATGAATGGAAAAGTATCGTACTAGAATGATTTACTGTTCATCGCGCATAGTAAATGAATAGAGTTATTCGCTGGCAGTCACACATCTCTGGCTAATCCTTTTGAAGGTCACTTGTACCAATCACCAGGCTCTCGTCACAGCTTCTGCAGTAGGGAGCAATGTGTCAAGGATAGGGAGTTGGTTAAAAAAGTGGAATCAGGTCTGTCCACCAGTCTGGCTTTGTTCTTCACCTTGATTCCTACACACCACATGACTGAGGACCAGTAAGGAAAGACCAGAAACAGATAAAAATGTAATAACACTGAGTTATTATATCATCTCAGCCCCAAAAGAAAAAAGCTGTCAGTATTAATTGGTCTCTAGGGAAGTCAGAGCAGAACAGTTTGTTCTGGGATGTCCTCTCATGCCCAGATATTACACTAACCAAGTTGCAGGGCATCTGCAACAGCTTCCTCTTGGTACAAAACCATCTGACTGGAGGAGAACTGGATTGCAACATGAAATTAGCATTTTTATTATGTGCTGGTTCAAGTTCTTCAAAAAATCCCCCAATTTGAGTTTTGTGTTGTAATTTCCTTCCTCAGTTCCAGAGTCAGACAACACCAATGGAGAATAGCAATGTGACAAGAAATGTCCAAGGAAATTAGGCTGTCATCATGACCTGGAAGATATACTTGGGCACCACTCACTCCTTGTGACTGAAAGAGACTTCTTTAACTGTGTTACTACCCACCTCTCACAGCTACAGCAGAGTCTGATGGTGACTCTGTTCCCTGCCTGAGTGGGTCTGAGCATCACAGAAAGTGCTAAATGTCTACAGATCATTTGCAATGTACTAAAAATACACTTTGTGTTTCAACCTAAGGGAACCCAGAGTGTATCACCCACCCAAGGGCATACTGCATGCCAACGAGTGGCTGAGGTCTTCAAGCACAGGGATGAGAGCTGTGGATAGCAACACGCTGCCCCAGCTTGACAAGATTCTTCCCTGCCGAGGGGTCTGTGAGTCATCTGAAGTAGACAGGTACAGAGCTGCTGGAAAAGGCAATATTTCTTTCCCATTTCTCATATATGTGAGGTGATCATACTACCTGAAAGGCAGAAAGTGATTAGAGAGAAACTTGCTGTTCTGATCTTGCTGCCTCTCTGTTGCTTTAGATAATCACTCATTTTTGGTTTGTTGCTCCTGGGCCTTGTCTGGCTTTCTCAGTGTCCCCACAAAGGCTAGTCTGGAATGACTGGCTTCCTGCTATGGCTAGGGGTTGGTCTTTTGCCTTCTCCCAACAGCTGGGCTGGGTATCGATCCCGTTATTCTGAAAGATGCTGACCTTTATTAAAGATACTGAATTTTCCTACTCAACTAGAGTCCATTCTTTAGATACACTGACAAGGAAAACTGAGTAAATGCTACCTATTTACAGCACACACAGTGCCTCAGTCTTCATATAGCTTCATTGTCAGAGCTTCGGTTGTCTGCGGAGCCAGAAACTCAGCCTGTTCTCAAGGGTGAACCTAAAGCCCCGGGACTCCACAAATTGCTGCTCTTATCCACTTCTGTTCACTCTGTATTCAGAGCAAATCCAGGTGAGCTCAGACTGCTGTTATCCATTTCAGGAGACTTGATATGCTTCCATTCTCTACTTCAGAAAGTAGATACAGGGGTGTTGGCTGGTGTATCTTAGGGAGAAGGATTGAGTGAGTCTACCTTGAGAGAAATAGAAAAGGTACATGCAAGGAGCATCATTCTTGCAGAGGGTGCGCTTAATGCACAAAATGACTCTTTTGTGGGTTAAAGTAAGCCCCCACAATATCTCCTCTCCTGGAAGAGTTTCCCCAGATACCTCCTGCGGGGGTCTCAGGTGTGGGCCACACCACAGTGGTTACTGATTTGCCTGCCTCCTGTTCTGTCTCTGGGAGTGTATTTGTATCATGAGTGCTGTACTGTTGTGTCCAAAATGCAGGCAAATTTCAAAGGGCCTTTGTTACTGCTCTGCAGCAAAGCTGGCTGAGGATTTCGTTTTGTCAGGCTGTTAATAAATTAAAGGACATTGAAAATACAGGTCACAGAGTACAGCAGTATCTACTCCTGCTCTTCTCTGCCGGGCTCAGTGGAGTGATACTAATCTGGCCACTTTGTCCTTCCTCTGCAGCCTTCCATTTCACAACCAGTTTTTCGTGTATGCAGGTTGTAGGGACGTGGGAGTTCTCTTTACTCGCTTGGCAGCTCTGAAACCTGAACCCCCCTTCAGAACCAGAACCGAAACCTCCTTCTCTCTTTCTTCCCACAGATTCCTGTTTTCAGCTGTGGGGAACAAACCCATGTTCACATCTTAATATTTTCTTTTGTTGCTCACAAAAAAGACACTTTCTCTACCCTGAAAGTCCCAATGATGCTAAAAACAACTCAATGCCACAAGTCCTGCTGCACAAACAGACCTTGACTACAATGTCAGCCAAGCTGATCACTGCAGCTGTACTTCAGAGGCTTAGCTTCTTGTTATCAGGGTCCAGCAGGCAAATGGCACCCTGAAATTGGCTGCTGCTCAGCTCCAGCTCTAAAATCCTCTTTCTCACCTTCCTCCACATTAAAACAATACAAGCTCCATGCTAGTTAGGAGTGCAGGTGGAGTGTAACCCATAAGTGAAAGAGAAGAGAAGTTTGGAAGTAGGCTGGACTATTTCTTTTTACAGTGCTTAACTGCCTTCTGGAAGTGCCCTCATTGTGTTAAGTCACATCACTGTTGTTCAGCTTTCCCATGGCACCTGGCTCTTCCTTCTGCTTCAGCGGCACTGTCCTTCCTTTCTCTCCCCTTGCTGCACCATGCAATTGTTCCTTCATTTGCCATCATAAATTCATCTAGCTATGCCACTGGTGGGTGTCTCTTGTCAGATCATACTGGCTTTCCTCAGATATCCTTGATTATCCAAGGTACGCTGCTGGGACTTGCTTTGTTTTCAGATCTTTGGCCAGTGAGTATCTTTTTGCTGCTCTGATGGAAGGGAAGGATGTAGAAATGGGGCTGCTTTGCCCATCTTTCCCTTCCCCACATCTGCTCAGCCTCATCCTGCCAGACTGGCTCAGACATCTGCCTTTCTTCTGGCCATCACCTCTCCCCCTTAAAATCCCTTGTCACATGATCTTTTATTCTATGATATAGTAAGAGAGGAGACAAGGCAAAGGAAAAAGTGAATTTTGTCAGCATTCTACCAGGCTTTTGTAGAATGGGGTGATGGCAGAGGCCAGGTGGAAGAAAAACCTAGGACAAAGGGACAGAGAGAGGGAAAGGGTGAAAGTAATTGTAACCTGCCACAACAGTGACAGATAGCAAAATCGAGTAGAGTCAGGCTTACAGCACAGCCAATTATTCTGACAGTAAAGATATGAGAGCAACTAATACCATCTTTTGCCCCAGGGTTTATTTCTCCTTATTTATAACACCATTACGGAGAGAGGCATGACACTGCAGAACAACTGCTTGCTTCATTTCAGGAGCAAGGAATACTGAGTTGCTGCAAGGAGGAGGAAGGATCCTGAAGTGGGATATGAAAAAAAAAGTTGCTTTTTTTTTAGCCTGAATGAAGGAAAAATGTATTTGAAAGAATCTGGAGAGGACACAATAACTAATTCAAGATAATGATATTGAAAGAGGCAAAGTTTCTTCATGTGATTTCCATAATGATGGAAGTGAATCCATGCCCAGCTCTGGAATCTCTTACTTAGAAGTCTTCTAAATCATAAATTATTTTGGTTTTCTTGTTTTTTTCTTATTTTAACAAGATGTCTCCCACAGAATGGTTGGGGCTTGTTTTATTCCCTTCTTTCTTTCTTTTCATGATAGAGTGGTCTAGATTTTCCATACTTTAAATTTTCAGGGGAAAAATTATTACTTACTTAAGCTTATTAAAGAGCTTCCTCTGCAAATTTCAGGGTGGTAACTGAGAACCTCTGATTTCTATTTTGAACAGGGAGGAGTCAAGAATATTCCAGATATTCCTCAGCCTCCAGGCAGGATAATGTGCTAGATTAACTAGGTACTGGTGAAGTTAATGGAGAAGCTGGAGAGTGAAGACAAGCCTTGTGCTCATTTCTTACACTGGGCATTTATAAAACACTTTGTGCAAACTTGAATTCCTGTAGGATGTCATAGCCAGTGTCATTCTTACTAAAGACTGGATCTGTTGACCACATGAGGCCACGGGGCAGTTGGACCACCCAGGACCATGGGGCAGTTGGACCACCCACTGTCATTTTCAGTCATTTTGTTATTTACCAGATGGTAAATTTTACCATACTAGCATGTAGAAAGTTCGTTCTCCTCCGGACAATTTTACAACTGTCTCTTTACAGCATTGATACCAGTTCTCAAGTCTTATTTGTTCAGATTTGAAGTGATGCTATAAGAGAAGTAATTTCATTAGCTCAACTGTTCCATGGCTGATAAACCTCTCTAAAGCAGTAGAAACCCATTTGTAAGTTACTATGGGCTATGTGAGAAAACTAGGAACAATACTGAATTATAAGAAAACAAGTTCTACCAGATGTCCCCTGTGATGTGGAGAGGACGCCTGTCTACCCCAGATTTTTGAATGCATGTCCAGTTTGGGGCTTTTCTTAACTATCTAGACTGACACTTGATTTTTCAAATGCTGAGCCTTAGAAGCTCTCATGGACTTGTGGTGAACTTGAAGACCAGGCAGAGCATGTTGGGAAACGAGGTATTATTTTCTCAACACTTTCCGATGTTATGACATCTGGTTTTAACGCTCAAGCTTTTAAGTACTTTTCATGAAAGAGTGCAAGAGACCACCCAGAGTATCCACCAGCCCAGTGGTTAGGAAATTAATCTGGTTCTTCTGGCGTGACTCTTTTTCTCTGTTTCTGGTTTTGAGAAGAAATTCAGCCTGAATCTGGAAAAATTTAATCAAATCCTATTGTGACAAACAGCATTGCATACCAACCATTGACATGAAGAAGAGGCATCTTGAGTTGTAATGGTGGTGATGAGATCTGTAGGTTGCTTTTTCTGCAAAAAAGAAGTCTTACTGACAGTAGTTGAAGCATCATAACTGCTGTGAGAGATGGTGTGTAAACGTTCTTGCTGCCATATCATAGATCAAAAAATTTGCCGCCAGATGTTAGTGACCTGTTTTTTGATAATAGTTGATTCTGGAAATTAAGCCACCTGCAAGATGACCAAATTCGTACATTGAATCAACAGTTCAGAGGAAGTTAACCTCTGTGGTCTGAGATGTGGCATTCGGGCTGAGCTTCCTCTCTGCATGTGTGCTACTCCTTGGTGGAAGAATGGGAAGAGGAATTAAAGTTAACGTTATGCTCAGGTGCAGCTTTACAATCCCTGTACAGTCCCCTATAGCGAGAGAAACCAGATGGTATGGACCATTATCAGGACCTATAAGGAGCAGTTGTGCATTGTGTTGGAGATGAACTGGGCTGGTCCCTGCATTGTTTTCCCTTTCTGTAGCTTCCCTCCATGTAAATCACCCCTGCACACATTTTCCACCTACCCAACACATACAGAAATAATTAAACAGCTTTGGAGAGGAAGTGTTTCCCGTGATAAACCAATTCTCTCTTGGTACTTAAGCACTGTGGAAAATCAGCAGCAAATTGACTCTGACAGGATTAGGGGTCTCCAGTGAGGGATTGTGGGGAATCTCAAGAGACACCTGCATCCCCTGCAACACTCCCCCTCCCCACGCCTGCCTCTTGCACCGCAGTGGCTCGTGGGCTGCCTGGCTGCCCTCTTTCTCCAGTGAATCAGTGTGAAAGCAGCTTTGTTAAACAGCATAATCATCGTGCGAGGCTGCGAGGACTCACTGGTCACCAGCCAGTGCCAGAGCAGTGTCGTTGCTGGCTGTGCCAGTGCAAGGTGAGATGCTGGTCAGTGTTGCTGGACAGGAATAGTGGTTCTACAGTCTAACTGAAAAAAATTCTATCAAGTTGTTCTTCCTACACCTGTAGTGATAGCAGATCTGGTTTTTTGCTTTCTAGGTCAGAATGTTGGTAATGTTGAGGTAAGTGTACATGAAAACCTGTGAGACTGTGTGCAGGGAGAGCAGATAATTTCATCATGGTACTAGCCTCCAGGCCTTACTTTATGTAGTTGTGTCCAGCTTTCTCTAACCAACAGTGCTGGATTTTGGGTTTTAAGCCTTTTTTCCCCTTCTCGTCTCAAGCACTGAGCTCTTCTGGAGCAGAACTCCATTATTTGTGTTGGATGCATCTCCTTTATGCAGTGAGACAGGTTGTAACAAAATTTATAAGACTGCTTTATAGAGTGAGCCATTCATTTGGTAGTTTTCAGTTCATATAACCAAGTGAGAGCTGGGAAACAGTGGCACTCTCTACAGCTTAATGGCAGCTACCTGAACCCCGTCATCACTAGCCTCATGGGACTGGTTGGCTCATCACCAATCCATGTCACAGCTGTGACAAGCCAAGGTGGTTTAGGTCAGCAGTGCTGGAAAACACTGGCTTGCTCAGCCTTTCTTCAGTATCTCAGTGTTGCAGCCTGGATGAAGGGCAGCAAGCTGTCAGATCCAACTAACCACTGGTACCAAGTAAGATTTTACATGTTATAGATTTGTTATGATCCTGAAGTTTGCAAACCTGCTGGTGTATGTAGTCTGTTTTATCTTGGGAGAGAAACCCAGTCAAGCACCTCTGTCCTCTGAAGCAGTTATCTCAAACCAAGCCCTGCTCATTTTGATTGGGTTTTATCTCTGTGTCTGCAGATGAGGAGGTTCTAAAATGCTGTTATGTCTGCAGGAGGTTGGGCAGTAGGGGTTGTTGGGGGGATTTGTAGGGGATTTCTTTCCATTTGGGCACAGTGAGAGAAGCCAGGACTGGCAGTGTGGTGTAGAAGCAGTTCTTGTGTGTGATGGCTTTGAGATAAAAGGCCCTATTACAAACAATTTTCTACTTCCATTGTATTTTTTAAAAGCTTAAAGCTTTAAAGGCTTAAGGTTTGTTGCCATTACATTTAAGGGGACACATGGCTAATGTCGTACAAAGCTGGGGGACAAAATTACATCTGTAGAGACTTCACCTGCTGAGCCTGTATTTTAGGTGTTTAATGTAAACTACTGAGGCGTGTGCAGCCAAATCTGGACCTTTGTTTTCTTTCAACAGTGGGCCAAACTAATGCATGTGAGTGTGCTGTGTATGAACTGTGCTCCTTTACTTCTGCCAAACAGATTTTGTTTTGCTTTCCTTGCTCTGTAATGCTTCTGTCTTGTTATTAACAAACCAAAGTCACCTTGAGTGTGGATGACCCAGTATGTGTAGGATTGGAGATGACAAACTTGCCAGGTTTTCCTGGGGTTGGTTATCATTCAGTTTTAAAGTTTGCTTGAGAGAAAAGCTAAGAATATTTTTTTAAAAGCTGCCCTTGCTGATCAGAGACTTTTTCTGCCACCTCTGAGAGCTGGCAGTGGAGGCTGCTCTGAGGGTCCCAAGTTTGTGGTTCCTCCATATCCAACCCTTATTTTAATAATAATTATAATAATAAACAATCCTGTAAACTATCAGAAATGTGGATTAAATCTAGTGTTTGGGCCTTGTGACATTGTTCTCTCATGTCTTAACTAGGGTGTGGATACCAAATGTAGCACTTCCTTGACCAAAACTCTGTCCTATCACTGCTGGATTTTTCTCGTGTCAGATAAGGGTTGAGCTCACTCTGCCTTTGGTTCAGTGAAGGCTAAGTATTGTTTCCCCCTTCCCTCACCCTAATACAGCTTTTTCCTTGAAAGCTGCAAGGGATTAATATTTCTTGGAGCATCTCACTTGGTTATAAATAATGTATTCAAGACTGACTGTGGGAAACATGAAATGAGTTCAAGACTGGCTCAGTGAAAATATACAGGAGTTGAAAATATGGGCAATAACAAGATTAATATTGAGGTGCTATTGAGGGCCAGTCACAGGTGATACCTGAAGGTCATTTGTGCCTTTGAGATCTCATACGATGCTTAAATCCCAGCAAAAATACCTTGCTGTCTTTAGTGAGGAGGTGGATCTGCTGCTCTTGTCCGCTGCGGTATGTGCATGAAAAGGAGGAAGGCTCTGTGTAGAAATCTGCTTAATTTAACTGGAATACATGTTAGGGTGCCTTGAAGTTATAGTCAGGTCTTGGATCCCATTAGTCCCTGTGAAGGAGTGATCTAAGGAAGTCTTAATGATGGAGTGATCTTGCTCTTGACAGGGGGGAAACACTTAATGTTAGTTCTTTTATTTTATTTTTTAAATTTTTTTATAAGTGAATGCAATGGTTCTTCTAATCCTCCATCCCCTCCATCTACTGGGAATTATCTATGAGTGAGTTCCTGGGACCAAACTCTTCAACAGGAAAGGGGAAAGCTGCTAGCATCATCCCTGTGCATGAAAAAGGGAGGACTGGAAAGCTGAGCTGAGTAGGAAATCTCACAGGCATGCAACGTGTTGATGGATCTCTGTGTGGTTTAACAAGTAAGTAAATAAATAAAAGAAAAAAAAAAAAACGAATTTGCAAAAATTCAGATGATGGCCACAAACCCAGTGTTGTTGATAGAGAGAATGCCTTCTCCTGGTGAAATCCAGGACCCCAGCCCTGATGAGGGGATCAGAGGTGGAGGGAAAATCTGAGGACAGTGATGGATAGGAACTGGGAAGAAAGTGGTTTGGAAAAGGTAGAAAGGGGGACAGAACCTGGAAGCCAAATTCAACAAACTTAAAGTGGACATTGGGCACAAAGAGATATGAAAGCTGTTGGTCACTGGGATGAGCTGCTGTGGAAATCATGAACGTTTAATCTTGCTTTCAAATCACAAGTATCTTCCTAGCTGGAGGATGAATTTTAGCCTAATCTGTCTTTGGAGGCCAAAATCGGAGTGTCTGTTGGTGAAGTCTGAGAATTTGTTGTAGCCTTGAGATAAATACCTCGAGCTGACAGCACAGTTGGATTATTACAGGCACTTATTCCATAATAATATGTCACCTCTGTTCTGTCATCTGCACGGGGTGGCCATGTGTACTCTAAAGGCTCTATTTCGTGCTAGCAGGATGCTTACGGGCCATGGAGTGGGGTGTCTTCAATGGGAGAAAATGCTGCTGTGTTTTTAAATCCAACTGCCCTTTGTTTCAGTGAGATAATACCATATGTACTGACACCAAGTGAAGCTTTTGTGAGTTCAATAGGTTCTGCCAAAAATCTGTTGTTATGAATTACAAGCTTGAGGCCTTATGGTCAAATTTCCAATTAGAGCAATACAGATTTTTGAGAGTGTTTTGCATTTTAAATTCCTTGAGTCTAGAGGGGGAAGATGTGGACCAGGGCAGCCCAAGCATTCAGGTCAATTCATCATGTAGTTCTTGCTTCTCTTCCCAGAAGATAAATTGGAAAATTGAAAACATTTTAACATTTGCAAAGTGTTTCCAGTTTTTCTTTCTCTTGCTTTGAAATTAAATGCTCACTACAATTTAAAATGATCAACTTGTCTTCAGAAAAAAAAAAAATTTGGGGGTTTTGTAAGCCCTGTATTTAACTGGCAATTAGGTATTTCTTTTTTTAATAGCTTTATCTGAGAAAATTGTTAGACTATTGGCTAGGTGGGTGTATCTGTGTCTTGAGAATGGAGGAATCAGGTTTTTTGAACTGCTTTCTTTCTTTATTGCCAGTTGTCATTTTAATTGCTGGCGAATTCTACAAATTTTTCTCAAGGCTTCCCCCTCCTATCCCCTTCCCCTCCTTCAAAATAAACTTAATACTGTGGAAAGAACCTGATAAGAAGGAAAATTGTCTTGGCATAGACTAGTTCTGACTCTGTAGTGCTGAAAAGTTTTATGCTGGACTTTGTTGCATTTTAACAAAACTGAAATTAAATATGGTTAAAGTACTGATACGTTGCTCTCAGAGTGGGTTTACTTGAATTCTAACTTATTTTTTCACATCATTTAATCAGAAAAGAGTTGATAAAGAACAACTCAGAGTACATCAAGATCTGTCACACTGCAGAGTCTGGAAAAAGCATAAACAAGGCAGCAATAAAGGTCTGGAAGCCCTGGTTTTTTAAGAGTAGTTTGTCAGGAAAGCTTATTTAGAGAATGTAGGGTTTGTGGTGTTGAATTCAAATTACTTTGGTGCCACCTGTGATGATTTGTTCTCAGTAGGTTTTTCTTCTTTAAAAGTAGTAAGCTTGGGTGATGCCCTTTTGATTATGTCCCTTGGTTATGGCAGCAGCAGAGTTGATTGAGGTCATACAAAGCCTGTGGATGGAGTTGAATGGTGAGGATCTCATGGTCTTTTGGAAAGCTGGCTGCCCTTTACACAGGACTCTGAGGAAAGGCAGGGCACGTATGTGAGGAGTAGCCCTGAAAAAGAGGGTCCGTGTCCATCAAGCTCTGGCTTCAGAAGAAATATCCTCCTTCTTTTGTTGAAGTTCCCTTGATTCGTGTGGGCTTCATCAGCAAGGAAACTTCCCACTGTAAACCTTATGGAATCCCAATTTCAGAGGGTGGCAAGCAATGAAGCAAATGATGGTGCTGATGGAGACCATGGCTAGAAATAGCCATGCTGTCCCCTGGCATGACTTGGTGGAAGGGAGTTAGCCGTCGGTCAAGAGAAACCAAATTAGATTGTAAAATACTGAAGCATATAAACTGAGTTTAGAGAGCTTTTCCCCAAAATGACCTTTCTAGTGTTGTACAGTGTTGTTGCACCCCAGACTTCCCTCCCATATACCTGTTGAGGAGCCTTTTTCCATTGGGACCTGGTGTCAGCACTGTTGAGCCATTGACTTGAGTGCCTGTGAGCAGATCATTGCTCCTTCACAGGCCATTAAGCTGCCCAGAAATCCCCAGCCTCTGGTTGTCCTTCCTGGCACAGTGAAGAACAGCTGTAAGCACAGCCTGACCTTAAATCACAACCAGAAGCTTCATCACAGCTTAAAACCAGCTGTAAGGGGAAAGGGCTGGGTGATGGATCTGTCCTCTGCTACCAAGTTAATGCTGGGGCTCTCTGTCTTTTGCCTTTCAATTAGTGCCTCGGTGTACGTTGTGTAACGAGACACTAATGCACTACAAGAAATTACAAGAGGGTGATAGCTCTGCTGGGTGGAAAAACATGCCATTAAGAAAGGCTGACAGCAGCCAGTGACAAACCACAGCAGGCGGTGTATTTAGCAACCTGGGCTCCCCACTGTGCGAAGAGGTTAAGAGGAAGGAGAGAGATCATTCATAAAAGAGCAAGAGGGTCTCGTTTGCTGATAAGTCATTTCTGTCACGCTGCTTCACACAGAGCGTGCTGGAGAGCAAACCCAAACCACAGTGGAAATGATAAATAAGCGCGTGGGACTGTGCAGGCCAGGTATAATTACTCTGTCTTCCTTCCCGCTCCTTAGCTGTGTTTCTGAGGAATATGCACATCTAGTAAAGCTTAATGCAATTAATAACTTGATTTTTACCAGTTAACTGTGTTAAGTGCCAATGATGCACGTTGAATAAGTAAGTGTTTTTTATTACTCCATTTATTTGAGGAGAGATTGAAGTTTTCTGCAGCCAGGCCATAGTTATCAACTGTATTTGAGATCATGGCATAAACCAGGGAAGAAACATCTTCAGACCTATTTCTGTAGCTGTTTTTTTTTTTTCTTCCGTACAAGGTTTGTCTTCTAAGTCACAGTCTTTGTCTCCTATTCCAAAAGCTATCTGTTTGTGGTTATGCTCATTCATACCCTGTGCTTTCAGTAAAATGGGTGCCCCAGGTGTCAAGTGGTTTGGAGGTGACAAAAGCTCCAGGCTTACAGAAACAGCTCCGTCAGCAGCTATAGCATTTGAAGCTCAGACCTGTCAAAGCTAGAGCCCAGCTCTAGAACTCTGTAGAGTGAGGGTGGTTAGAAATGTCTCTTTCAGATGTGCCTTATGATTTTTGTCTTGAACCACCTGTCGAATGTGCTTCAGGGATGAGTCAGAGTCACGTACTGAGTGAGTTCCCTGCGTGAGTCCTTCTGTGGTGTGGGGTGAATGGGGCAGGACATTACAGGGCAAAAACCCCCTACAACACCCACCAGAAGCCTCTTGAAAATACCTCAAAGAGCAAGTTAGGAAGTGGCATGTTGCTTAGCAAAAAGTTGAATGTGTGGTCGGACGTTTCTGTTCAGGTGAGTAAAAAGTCATTGCAGTTGTAAAGGAAGAGGCTTGTGTTGAACACTCGCAGTTCTGCCATCTGCATGTGTGCCAGTTGGTTAAAGCCCCTCCGTAACACGTGTGGAAAGCTTCAGGAGGCAGCAGCCAGACCCAGTAATGGTGTCCCTCCACAGTGTGGACCTATTTGCCTGTATTTGTGCTTCAGGCTTCTTGTGAGTTATCCTAATTTTCCGTTTCCGTGCTACAGTTAGAGTCTTTATTTCTGCTTCCAGTACCTTTGTGGTTTGTGTTTTTTCCCTCCTCTTAAACTCCCCTTGGCCCTGCTCAGAGTTCACCTCCCTTAAAGCAGAGATTTGTCCTTGGATATTGCTTGACCTGCTTTGCCAAGGTGTTTATCTTCTGCAATGCAGATATCAAACTTCTCAGCTTAATGTTTCCCCAGGCAGTTTGTTGGCTGAGGCAGCACGTGGGGAGGTTCCTTGGAGAAGTGTGTTCACCCTCTCTGACCCCTCCAGAAATTTGGAGAGAAAATCAAGGGGTGAAGAAAATGGGAGCAGGAGGTGTGTGGAGAGGGGAGAAACAAGCAAGTTCTGCACTAGCAACAGGCACTGTGGCTGTCTGCTGCTTCGTGAGACTTGATGTGAATTCAAGTAGGTCTGTATTACTGATGGAAAGAAAGCCAAAAAGGACTTGATTTTTTTCTGCTCTCTGGCTGAAAAACTCCACAATGACTTAGAAGAAACTGTATCATTTGCATCCAGTGGTGACTTAGAACTGAAAGGGGAGCCTCTTGTTTCATGGGGTTTGGCTGCGAAAGCATCTTGTAGCCAGCAGTGAACTCCTTGCAGGAGTCTTTGGCTGTACACCACAGATACAAGCCCCTGCTCCACAATATTGTTTCTCCCCATGGAGAAAGGTTACAGTTAAATGATAGCAAATGATACGGCATGTCTGCAAATTATTGGTTTGAGGGGCAGTTGTTTCTGTTCCAGTTGCTACTCCACTACTCAGCACTTGTGTTGCATAAATCCTATTTCATTTACTGCTGCTTATGATAGGGGAGCTCAGACCAGCAGCAAAGGCTGGTGCCAAGAGCACCTAATCAAATCTAGTCATGCAGATCCCTGTCCGTGCGCTGGGCAAACCGCAGAGCATTTCAGAGCTGCAGCAAAACTGGACTTGTTATCCTCTTCCTGACTTTAAAAGCACCTAGAAGAAATGGATCCCCAGATGCATTGCCTCCGTTGGTACACTACACCTCCATCTGCACCCACTCCCTCCTTCTTACAGGATGTTAATCCTGATGGCCCAAGCACAACATCTGTGCCGTGACACTGTTTTTCCCTGTTATTCCTTCCCCTAAGAGTGTGTACACTCAGTCAGGAAGGGCCTGATTCCTAGGCAGCCTGCTGCAGGTGAGGCTTTACAATCATAGAATCTTTTTGGTTGGAAAAGACCTTTAAGATTGAGTTCAACCATTAACACAGCACTGCCAAGCCAACCACTAAACCATGTCCCTAACCACCACATCTACAAGTCTTTTAAATACTTCCAGGGATGGTGACCACCACTTCCTTGAGCAGCCTATTCCAGTGCTTGACAACAATTTGGGTAAAAAAAAATTTCATAATGTCCAACCTAAGCCATCCTGTCGCAACTTGAGGCCATTTCCTCTTGTCCTATCCCTTGTTACTTGGGAGAAGAAACTGACCCCCTGGTTACAGCCTCCTTTCAAGGAGCTGTAGAGAGCGATAAGTTCTTCCCCTCAGCCTCCTTTTCTCCAAGCTAAACAACCCCAGTTTGTTCAGATGCTTCTCAAAAGACTTTTTCTCTAGACCCTTCATGAGCTTTATTGTCCTGCTACAGCACTCAATGTCTTTCTTGTAGTGAGGGGCTCAAAACTGAACCCAGTATTCAAGGTGCAGCCTCACCAGTGCTGAGTACAGGGGGACAACCACTTCCCTAGTCCTGCTGGCCACACTATTTCTGATACAGGCCAGGAAACCATTGGCCTCCTTGGCCACCTGGGCACCCTGCTGGCTCATATTCAGCCAGGTGTTGATGAAAACCCCCAGGTCCTTTTCCACCAAGCAACTTTCCAGCCACTCATCCCCAAGCCTGTAGTGTTTCATGGTGTTGTTGTGACCCAAGTGCAGGACCTGGCACTTGACCTTGTTGAACCTCATCCCAATGGCCTTGTCCCATCAATCCAGCCTGTTGAGGTCCCTCTGTAGAGCCTCCCTACCCTCAAGCAGATCAACACTTCTGCCTAACTTGGTGTCATCTGCAAACTTACTGAGGGTGCCTTCAATCCCTTCACCCAGATCATTGTTAAAGGTATTAAGGAGAACAGGCTCCAGTACTGAGCCCTGGGGAACACCGCTTGTGACCAACTGGATTTAACTCCATTCACCACCACCCTCTGGGCCCGGCCATCCAGGCAGTTTTTTATCCAGCAAAACATATGCCGGTCCAAGCCATGAGCAGCCAGTTTCTCCAGGAGATTGCTGTGGGAAACCATGTTGAAGGCTTTACTGAAGTTGAGGTAGACAACATCCACAGCCTGTCCTTCATCCACGAGGTGGGTCACCTTGTCATAGGATGAGATCAGGTTAGTAAAGCAGGACCTGCCTTTTGTAAACCCATGCTGTCTGGGCCTGATCACGCAGTTGTCCTGTATGGGCCTTGTGATGGCTCACAAGATGATCTGCTCCATAACCTTCCCCAGCACCAAGGTCAGACTGACAGGCCTGCAGTTCCCTGGATCCTCTTTCTGGCCTCTCTTGCAGATGGGCATCACATTTGCTAACCTCCAATCTGCAGGAACATCCCTGGTTAGCCAGGAATGCTGGTAAATGATGGAAAGTGGCTTGGTGAGTGCTTCTGCCAGCACCCTCAGTACCCTTCGGTGGATTCCACCTGGCCCACTGCATCTAAGTGGTGCAGCAGGTCGCTAATCATTTCCTCTTAGATTATGGGGGCTTCATTCTGCTCCCCATCCCTGTCTTTCAGCTCAGGGGGCTGGGTACCTGGAGAACAACAGGTCTTGCTAATAAAGACTGAGGTGAAGAAGGTGTTAAATACCTCAGGCTTTTCCTAATCCTTTGACCCTATCTTTCCCCTCACATCCATTAAAGGACAGAGATTCTCCTTAGTCCTCCTTTTATTGCTATGTGAGACTTTGAGAGTCCTGTTGACAAGAGAAAGGGAAGGGATGGTCTTTCCTTTCTGAGTCTTGCAGAGCTTTGGTGGCAGAGACAAATTAAATAAACCCAGTGTATCTCATTGCTTTAAAATGTGTGTTCACGTGTTCACATTGTCCTAAAGGCCTATTCTGAATCAAGGAAGGGTGGGTATGTTACTGCTTAGGAAACACCCCTAACTCATGGCAAAGGTAGAGATTAAATTCCACTCTGAGCAGTATAAGTGCATCAGCTCCCCCAAAATGCTTTTGAAGCAGCTCCAACAGCAGCTGGACTGCTGAGGCTTTTGTGCTTCAGTCTGGTGTGATACAGGGGACACCCACACTGTGATGGAGGAGGAAGGATGAGCGAGACTTGTGGGCTCAGGTAAAGAGAGTTTTATGAGTGGGAAAAAAAAAAAAAAAAGAAAAAAAAGCTAAGAAAAAAACTCTACAAACATGAGAGAGATAGGAAACTAAACCCACAGAAAAACAAGCGATGCCAAAGTAAGCAATTGCTGACCATTAACTGACTGATACCCAGATAGTCCCCAAGCCAGGGCAGCCCCCGCCAACCTTCATCCCCCCATTTTTGTTGCAGTGTTGTATGGTTTGGGATATCCCTTCAGTCAGCTGGGGTCAGATGTCCCTGCTGTGTCCTCTCTCAGCATCTTGTGTATCCCCAGCCTGCTGGCTGGCTGGGTGGTCTGAGGAGCAGGGCAGCCTGTGGTGCCATGCAAGCCCTGCTCAGTGAACTAACACAGACCTGGGTTATCAAGGCTGTTTTCAGCACAGATGTAAAACATAATCCTATACAAGCTACTGTGAAGATATGTAATGATTCAGATCACCATACAGTCACATTTTGGGACTTAGGTTCCCCCGTTTTAAAAACTCTCTTGGTCTCCACTAGGCCATGGCAGCATTTCAGTCTGGTCTAGGTTCTGCCAGTTCTTCTGTGGCATGACAGTCCTAGCAAGACTAGACTTCATAAATCTAAGTTGTCACTTTGGTGCACATGCTTTTGATTTCTATATCTGTGTCTGAAAGAGCAAAGTGTCCCTGCAGTCACAGAAGACACTGAACATCAGGCAGAAGCCTTGCTACATGCACCTCCCTTCTCTGTGTTGAGTGCTGGTCATAAACCAGAGCGAGATTTTGTTCATATTCTCATGAACAGTATTAAGACGCAAAAGGGAGTCAAAGTGCCAAGTGGCTTTATTTGCCCGACAAAAGTTCGCAAAGCCGAGAGAGAAAGAGAGAAAGGAAAGGAAGGAAGATAAGAGTCAGTTGCCATAGCTACCACCACGGATCTGCGGCATCCCGTCAGTCCGATGTGCTTTCAGGTCCGGTGGGAGAACGTTCCGTTTGATGTTCGTGGCTCCTGCTCTTTTATCGGGGACTGTCCTGCTTATCACACCTACCCCCTGGTGGTGGCACGCATGCCAACACCGTCTCTGAGGGGCCTCAGGTGGGTCTCAGGGGTCTCCGGACCCCTCAGTCTTCCAGGCCCTGGGTCTGGGCTCATGTGTAGGGGTGCAGTTGCAGCTTTCCACACTGATAAGGCGCCATTTCTGATAAGCTGAGGTCCAGTCCATGGTTTGGAGCCTGTCCCCACTGATAGAGCCAGGTTGCTTTGTCATCACCTCGAATAAACCGTCGCCCGGTTTGTAGTTTGCAGTCTGTTCACACTGATACAGCAATGTTGAGACATAAACTACACTGCCCTTGTCACCATCTCTGACACTCTGCTACATGCACCTCCCTTCTCTGCTCGGTGTCCTCAAAGAAGCTGGGGGAGATACAGCGTTGGAGTCTGAAATGGGAGAGTTATGTTAGGTCCCTAGACACTGTGACGACATCTCTTGGAGTTTCTGTTGAGGCACAGGACACCAGAAGGAGCCAAGAGAGCCTCAGTGACGGGTCTTCCACTGCTCAAACTCCTTGAGGAGGAGCTGAGCCACCACTGTGTTGGGAATGTCTGACTTTTATTCTTCCTTAGCCCCCTCTACTCTCTCAGAGGGAGTGAATGCATCTCTTAGCTGGTCATTGCTCTGTTTCTTTGGAACATTTTGGAAAGAGGATCTTTGTGTATATCTGAGCCACTCAAGCGCAGCAATGATGAGTAGAAGGTAGAAGCCTACACAAAGCCATAATCTTTCTCATGACACATTTTGCTCACCAGCTGAAAGCTAGATCCTTGGGGGTTTGTGGCATTTGAAGTCCTCTTCAAGTCATGGCTCTAGCTCACAGTCTTGGAGACTTGGTGCTTCTCAAAATTTCACCTTGTACCAACCACCATACAAGTCAACTGATCTCTAGCAAATGCTGGGTGTCACTGGGCAGAGCAGCACATGCGACAGAGTGGAGATGAAAAGGGATGCACCTCACTCTTGTCTGTGCTCATGACACACATTTTGCCTAACCACAGATGCTTTATTCTCAAGGCCAGTGTTTCAGTTTTAACCTGATCTCTTCACAGCCTCTTCTACTGACGTATCTTTCTGACAGCTGTTTGTCTGTGTTCTGCACTAGCCTTTGCTGCTTTACACCCACCTGCATCTCTCCAAATGGTGGCAAGTAGAATTTGGCAGTGAGAAGGGCAGCAGGGAAGAGTTAAGAGCTGCAGAGTTGTCTGTGAAAAAGCCATGTCCATTGGCTGTCCTAACTGTTTTCCTGAGGAAGGTGCCAAATGGAAGAAGAATCCTTGTTGGCTTGTGCCGCTCCTTGGAAGAGCAGCTCTTGAGTCTGCCTTGGTAAGCCAGGCAAGTGGCAGTGATTTGGGAAAGGGTGTATCTATTGCAAAAGTATGATCCCCCAGCAGTGGGTCATCATATGCACAAGCCCCTTCTGCTCCAAACTATTTCTTGGCTGCAGAAATATTGCCCCTTACCAGTCACCATCATCTCCACAGATCTTTTCAAGCCCCTGCAATGAAGCCTTCTTGAACAAACTCCTCTTTTGGCCTTTCACATCCTTCCAGTACTGCAGCTCCACAGCACCCCTACAAGCACTCACTGGGTGCACCTGGAAGTGATGAACTGCTTCTGTGTGAGGCTGATCAGGAGAACAGTTCCCTCCAGGAAGGGGAAATAATAAAGGGGTTGAAAGAAGTGTCTTGCTGAGGTAGTTGAGTATGTCAGGGCTTAGGAGTTGAAACCAAATCCACCCTTCACATAGGGATCCTCTTAGCTTCAAAACAGTGTTCTGGTTTCCACTGGTTTGTTTTACATGTGTAGAGGATGCATTGACTTCATTAAATTAATTCTGACTTCTGTAGAAGTAGCAGAACATCCGTGACCTCAGATTGTGTACTACAGCAGTGTTGTTGCTTGTGTTTGAGGATCACAGCATCAGGGTGCCAGGAACTGCAGGGACACCATCCCTTCTCCTCCAAGCAAAATGCTACATGAGAAAAAGCAGCAGTCATAGCTGGCAGCTGCTGGATAACTATCTACAGACTACCTGTGAAGGAGAAGCAGCCAACATGATGGCCTCATTTTGTAGCACCGCTTACCAGATGTTGGAGCTGTGATGTGCACATGCAATATCTCACCTGCAACACAAACCACATCTGGTGCCTGGAGCAAGGCAAAAAAAGTGTGTAATTGCCAGACTTGCTATTCATAGAAAGTATGGTGATCTCACATATGATGATGCTTGAAAATACACCTAAAAAGCTTATGACCTTGTGCCTGCAGATACAGTTTTATGCTTTAAGGCTTATTATATGTTAAAGATATGTGCTTCTAGATAAAAGAACGTGGTATGCATTTTAAAGCTATAAACACAAGAGTTCTCAGACAAAGTACGTGAGCATGTGCTGTCAGCTTCAGCATTCCTATCTCCTTCATCTGTTTCGTGTTGCCAAATTCATTTGTTGCCTTTTGCTGCCAGTGAAGATAAACCAGTGCTAATTTAGTCCACAATGTTTCTTTTTCAGTCTTCTGCTATGGAGACAAATGCTCTGCTGAGATAAATCAGCACCCACCTTAGTCATTGGCCAGGGCAGCCATGGAGTAAGCTGGCTGCTGCATTGCCAGGGAGTTATGGCCGGCCTGCACCCATGCCACGTTTGGCCTGTGACATTAGAAATTGAGGCATGAAATGAGCCATTGTTGCTCATTCTGGTGGCAACAGCATCGCATGACATTAGTGCTGGTGTTTCCCGCAGCAATGTGAGAATCTGCAGGCTGGTTGCCATTCTGGTTTAACATTTAGGGCTGGGTTTATGTAGAATTGCAGAAGCAGCGCAGCAATGTATGACCTCGTGTTTGGGCTCTTGCACAGCCTCAAAGATAACTAAGGTACTTTTAAAATGAACAAACAGAACATTAAGAAAACCCAAAGCAACAAAATCCAACCTTGCACATGCCTTCTTTTTCTCCCCTCATAGGAGCAAGGCACTGGTTTGGTTTATTGCCAAATCCAACAGGAAAAAATAATTTCTTAGTATGAAATTTCTTTGCTATAGAAAAATATTTCAGTACAGCCATATTTTACTTCAGCTAAGTGTGTATTGTAAAGGGAGACCACTAAGAGGCAGAGAATAATTTCCATCCCTCTAGAGAGATGGAAAGGACGGAGCATGGAAGAGACGGAGCAGGCTTTTTCCATGGTCACACAGCAGCCAAGGCTGCGGTTGGAATGCAGACCCAGAGCTCTTAAATTCTGTTTTCTTGCTCTTTCTGGTTTAATATTTACTGTCACTTCCTTATGGTTACCACCCAGTCCTGCCATTTCAACAGAGTTAGTGTTTTAAAAGCTAAAATAAAAAGGGGACAGGAAAGTTGTTAAAGATGCCATGTCCTCCTTTCAGATACAGTTCATAGATCATGTAGGAAGACGTGTTCCTCCTCCTTCCAGTTTCAGGATGTTGACATATTTTTCCTGTAGATATAATGGGTTGACTGGGGCCAGATGAGCCTGGGGAGGGGTCAGTCACTTTCATGGCCAGCTACAAATATGTTTATTTGCAAGAGCAGTGGGCTCCATGACTGCCACCGTTCCTTCTCAAAACATACCCCATTTGTCAGCTTTGCTTCCAGTGCAGTTCGAATGAAAATTGTGTACTCAGGAACGGGCATCAACTCCAACACGTCTTGTACCTGACAGGTTTCAGCAGTAGGTATGTGAACTGGGATGAGGTTCTCAACAGTGGGGTTTCCCCTGCTACAGAAATACATGTATAGTGACCTTGTGCTTGCCCTGAGCTGACTGTTGCTGGTGTCCTAGGGATAGGGGGTGGAATATGGCTGGGTGGCATTTTTGTGTGACCAGTTATTTATTTATTTAAAAAACAACAACAACAACAAAAATCCACAAAAAACCAAAACCCAAACCAACAAACAAAGAACCAAGGAGGGAGAAAAACCCAACCCAAACAAACTGAGTGGAAAGCAATTTCAGGTCAGGCAGATGGCTAGTCAAATGTGGCCAGCTGTTTGAATAAAGTTTCTCTTAGGAAAGTTCAAGCATTTTATTTCAGACTTTTAAGCAAAACTCTTGTGTTTCTCAGTGGCTTTTGTTCAGAAATTAAAGTAATTATAATTACAAATGTTTAAAAGAAAAAAAAAAAAAGAGGGAGAAAAAAGGCCTGGTGGGGTTGGAGAACTTGAAGCCAACTGAGTGTAAGTTGGGGTCTTTCCTTCAGGTTTCTTTTTTCTCTGACTATTCCACCAAACTGAAAAATGTCTTATTTTGCATGAGTTTGAACTGTAGCAGTCTTGGTTCAGAGATGATTTGTACAAGATAGTGTTTGTCAGAGGAAAATGAGAAAAGCTGTGACATCCCTGACTTATGCTAGGGCTTTTGCCTGACCTCCAGCATGGAAGACGACAGATGTTTCTTTCTCTAGTTTCTTGGAGATGAATTTTCTGCCACCTGTGTCTCCTATCTGATGAGGTTTCTGATATAAGAATGTGGCTTTTTCAGTCTCCTAGTTCAGGCTGGTCAAATATTGCTGTCGAGCAGCTAATTTTATTTTCATTTATTTATTTTATATATATATACACATAAAGTTATACAGAAATAATATATGAATATGCAATTATTAATTATGTATAGTACTATTTTTATTAATATAGTAATAAATAATTTAAAATTGAAAAAGTTCTCCTCCCAGGCATGAGAAACTACTGCTTTTACCTTTAGTTCATTTTGAAATATGGAAGAGATTTCCAGGAGTTACTGAGGTGGTTACTTCTCAGATTAGTAAACAGATAAATAGATCAAGTCCTCTTTGCTCTTGTATTTTTTGAAATTGATTTGCAAAATTTCACTTTCTAATCTGCCCCCTTAATCCAAGCTCATCATTCTGTTTCAGGCTGGCTCCTGATTCTTTGAATGATCAAGTAGGTTTCCTGTCTTTGTTCCCCTGCTAAAAATACAAACTGTTCAACAAAGCTGCAATTAATATTTTCCTGTCATCATGTCCTTCTCTTTATCAAGCTGTCAGATCAGTTCTGGGTATTCAGATGTGAAGAAGGTGCTGCTTCATGATTTTACCCTTTTGATTTGGTGACAGGTGGGTAGAAAAAAGAAGCCTTCAAAAAGGGAAAACTCAATAGTGACATAATGTTAGTAAGTCTTTTAATTTGATAGTGGGTTTTGGTTTGTGTTTGCTGGTTTTGGGTTGGTTGTTTTTTTGTTGTGGTTTGTGTTTTGTTTTTTTTTTTAATAAATAATCAGAAATCTGAGCTTCTGGAGGCTTTTATTTCTGAGGATGATGAAAATTAGCCCTCTGGGAAATGATTCCTCCTCAGTGTAGCTTTTTAATTATTAAAAGAACTCAGGCAAATGCTACTGCATCCTAATTGGAAGTCACTTTAAGGCAGACTAGGTTTTGATTGTGATTGATTTAATAGATTCTTATTGTAGCTGGTCTTGAGAAACTTATCTTGCCCTGAAATAAAGTTATTAATAGGCTCTGCTGTATACTGCTGATCCTTGGCTGGTGTGGAGGTGCAGTCCTCATGATTTAATTTGGCCCTGTTATATCTCAAGGTGATTTATTCTGAAAATTGGGTGCCATCGTGGAATAAACAGCAAAGATTTCTTCCATGGGACATCCCTGTGGGGCACAGGGACCTCTACTTGAAATTTGCCATCACATTGGGGGTCCAGGGAGCTGGGGAGCTGCAGCCTCCTACAGCTCCATCTTTTATTAGAGGAGGATTTGTTTAAGTGGACTGAACCCAATTATAGTCATGCTGACACATGATGCAGCTGGGACCCTTTGAAGGTACCTTTCCAGATGTGTTTAGCTGATATTCCCACCCTCCTAGGACTTTCTGCACTTTTAATGTGCCTGTAGATTTCCCTTGGGACAGCTTCCACCAGTGGCAATGAAGGTGTGTCTAAATCAACATAGAAGGGGGCAGAATTTGGCCTTTTCTCTATATATAGAAAGTAGGAGTTATTCAGATTCCCTTTCTTCATATCCTAATGGAGCACAAAGCATTCCTGCTCAATGGCTCAGTTAAACTACAGTCTAACATTGATCTGCATTAATTTTAGTTTATAACTGAAGTCTGAATACTGGCCAGAGCCATAACATGCTCTGACAGGCTCACATTTTGAAGCTTAAGACCGAGGCATCTTTTCAGCAGCCCCATTTAGTGATTCAAGAGCAATGGATATTAAAATGTCAATCAGTTTCTTTTAATTATTCCTGTAGCAACCCGGGAGAGCTGCTGATTTACTTTTGAGTACGCTGTCACTTTTTGACAGGTTAGAAAGAAGCCTGAGCTGGAGAGTCGCCTGACCTGCAAAAACACCAAGGTGAGGGCAGGCTTGTTGGAATGGAAGTGACCCTTACCCTGCTGTAGCATATTGCTCCTGGCCTAGACCAGGAGTGGCAATGACCTGGACCAACTGTCTAGCTGTAAAGACTTGCGCTAACTTTCGTACCATGAGGTGACATGTGTGACCTAATTCCCCCTCTGCTTGAGGTTACCAAATGTGCTGACTTTGGTGGATACCACCCCTAATGGCTGCAGAGCAGCTCTGACCCTGGGTGTGAGGCCCAGCTGCCTGTGCTTTCCCTTGTGTACCATGGGACATGCTGTTTCAGTGATGTAAAATGCTGCCTGACCTCATAAGCGTGGTGTTCATCAGCTGCTTTAACGACTTGCTGAAACTCATTTTATTTTCTTTCCCAAGCAAGTGAGCTTTGGTTTATCATGATGTAAGAGACCAAACAAGTTGTGTGAGCATCATGGCTCTTACCTATGAAAAAAAAAATTAAGGAACATGTCCTGATCCAAGGGAGCCTTACGACTTACTTCAGTGAGTGTAAGATTCAGCTGTGTCTAAGCTCTGACGCACTTTGTTCTGGCAGACGCAGAGAGATTTCCCTCGCACACGTGATGAATTTACACTGCTTGGCTACACATCGCTTGTACTCATTCCTCTTCCAGCTGTCACAGGGTGCTCGCGCTGTGCCAGTGGTACCAGCTCTTCAGCACACTTCTCCCTCATCCCTTTTGAGGGACTCACATCTGTCTCTTCCCCACCCCCCCTTTTGTGTTAGCTCTTGTGTCAATTGTAATGGCAGTAAGTGGAAAATGCAAAGTGCTGAGTCACGGGGTAATGATAACAAAAATGTCATTTGTGCTGGACAAATTAATACTGTGTTGCCTGTAGCGTGACGACTGACCTCCTGTTCAAAGGTCTGTCAAAGATACAAGTGTGCTGCATGCTGACATGGTCTCCTTCCCCTAGAGCATGGCCTGCAGCATCAACTTACTGCCCGTGTGTCCAAGGTGGTCGTAACCAGCTTGCTTAGGAGCTGGAACAGTGCACAGCTCCCTGGGGCTTGCTTCTGTGGCACTTGCTCAGCCTCTGTGGATGGGTCCTGGCTGCCTCTGCAGCATCCATGCTGCCCTCCTCTGCCTCTTTCCTGGGAAGCATCTTGGTGTCCTCTGCTGCCCTGGAGCTGACTTGCAGGGTGAATTGCAGGACTTTGTGCTCATCCTGCTGGCTGGATGCAGGGGAATGGTGGAAAGGTGCTGCAAGGGTACCAGGAGCATTATGGTTAGTTTTTTCTGAAAAGAAAAAGTGTCTGGCTTCAAATGCTCACCACCAGCTTGGTGCAGATGCAGTGTCTCAAAACATTGACCTCTGTGTCCTTTGAGGGGGTGGTGGGCTGGTGGTGGTGTCACCTCTAATCCAGCTCATTCCCTGATACTAGATAATCAGGTGACTCATGGTGAAGATCTGATTTTACAGCTAGAGGTCCAGGATACTCGGCCATGGACCATTCTATACTTACATAGCTTCAGCAAAGCTCCATCTGCTTCCTTGGAGCCATAGTGACTCAGTGCATACTGATGATGCAGCAGACCCCACAGCCCCATAGACATGTGTGTCTGTGGGGACATTTGGGATGTGAGGGTGTGGGAATGTAGAAGGCAAAGGCAGGGGAGCAGGGAAGGTTGTGACATGAGTGCTGGGAGTTTGCTGTGAGTGGTCAAGGAGCAGGTGAAGATGGGAGAAAGACCTAGGGTGATGTGTACCCCTACAAAGAGAAGCACAGCTGCAGATAAGGTGCAGGGGATAGTGCATGGGGATGGAGCTGGCAGACATTGTCCAGCTGCAGGAAACACAGGTCAGGCATAGTTGCTAAGATCTGGTGAAATTAGGGGTGAAAAAGAGATGCCTGTAAGGACAGGAGCTAAAGAGGCAACTGTGGTGTGGCACAAGGGCCAAGCCCTGCCCCATCTTGCATGGCCACGTATCCTGGGCAGGCAGCCGGGTCGATGCTGTGGCAGGTGGGATGTGGAGACCTCCCGGGGGCATGTTGCAGCAGGGTGAGAGTGAAGCAGCAACATATGCTCCTGACCCCATTGGTTCCTTCTCCCTGTCTGTGGGTTTCTGATACGCTTGTTTAGCTGATGGAGTTGGAAAGTCTCCTCTAGGGCTGGGATACAACCTGGTGAAAAAGCCATTGCTGGGGTCAATTGCCATAGGCAGGAGCAGGCTGTGACTATTCAGTCACCTTTGTTGGGTTCAGGTGCAAGAACACAGTTGGTGGGTTTGCTCTCTCCATCTGTGCTGGGAAACCAGGCGAGTATTTGAAGCTCATGTGAACAGTAAACACAGAAATGCCCCATGTAAGTATTTGTGCAGAGGAAATAACATTAGAAAGAAGCTTCTGTAAATGGTCTGAGTGCTAAAATGTTCCCATGAACCAGCAGAGGTTTAAGGCAGACTGAAGTGAAGAGCTTGTCCCTCTCACACTTGCTTGACTCATGAAGAAATGATTTAAATCTAATGGGAGTGCCTTTATACTGTATGTTTGTCAGCAACAAAAACAAAATCTACTTTCTTCAAATTAAGCAAGGAGTCAAAATCTTTCCGCTTTTCCAGGCTTTAACCTCCTTTACCAGAGACACCCTTTGCATGCTGGGTCACCAGCACATGCTCTGCAAGCGCCTGAGCTTCAGGAGCATCCTCTGTTCCCAGAGGCCTTTAAGGATGTAAAATCCCTGAAGGTCTGTCGGTCAAACCTTTTTAGTTTTTTCTTTCTTTTTATTTTTTTTCTCTGTACAGGCTTACTTTGCAGTTACGGGCTGTGACTTTCAGTGTGGCTGTGCCCTGGATTGCCCAGTGCTGGGGGGAGGTTTTCTACATGAATTGCTCCGTATAAATAAACCCATGACAACAGTGATGAAAAATGCAGGCTTTTGCTGTAAAAGTACATCAGCTACTTCTTATTCTTAACAAATTCTTCCACCGAATCATCACAAGTCATCATTCCTTCCTCATTGCTGTGTTGTCTGACAACAGCATTTTTTCTAGAGACAAAAAGAAGATGTGTAGAAGAAAAAAAAATAACCGTACAGGATTCTAAAAGTCTGTTGAGCAATTGCCCCCTGGAAAGAATAGCTTTACAACATATGCACATGAATTTTAACTCTTGGCTGCCATTTAAAATAAGTGTATCTGGTATCACTCTGTCTTTTTTTTTTTTTTTTTTTGCCTGGTTCTATGATGCTGAAGATCTGATTTTACCTTCCTATGGTGTACATCAGCATGAGCCGCTTCATTGCACTGCGGTGCCCTAGAGCCAAAGCTGAGGATGGGAGGGTGATTGGCTGAGGCTAGAAATAAAAGTTGTGTTGGAAGCACCTCTGGGCTAAGAGCAGTAGATGTGGAGCGGGATCCTGGTGTGAAGTAAAATACCCAGCATGCAAAGAGGGTTTCCATGACTGTAGGCTGGGTGAGGGGGAAACATCCTCAGCCAGGCTACCCTTGTCTATCGGGTCTGGCACATTGCAAGCAGCTAGGTAAGGGTTTGGGATTACCTGCAGCTGTCTGTGCACATAGCACGTGGCAACCTTTCACTGCTGAGGGGTCTGAGACTACTTTATGGGTACTTGGCAAGAGCTGTTCATGCCACACCTCCTGGCCTTGCCTCAGTTCAGCATTCTTCATCAGTCCTGTCTCAGCACCCAGAGGATGCTATTGCACTGCACAGTTCCTCTGTTCAAGCTGCTTCAAGATTTACTAGCTCTCCAGCAGCTGTTAATAACGATGTATTTGTCATGTGCTGTTTAATTAGCACGGAGCATGAATCACAATAAAGGAGAGGAAGAGAACTGAGGTAAATGTCAGTTGATATACCAACAACGTGGCTATGAACATGAAATACTTCCCTGTACTAGCCACACAATGCCAAGGTCCCTATTAACATGGGCATATGGCTGAATAAGCACGGGGACAGCAAGGCTGCACTGACGCTGCCTTTTCCCTGCAGGCACAAAGAGCAATGGATTACCTGACCTTGGAGGGATAGCTTTTCTATATTTTCTTTCCCCACACCCTCCAGACTTGACATCCACACAGCATTTTATACCTGTTATCGCAGAAGAGAAAATAAAGAGCACGTTGCCCGTCTTGCAAAAGCCAAGCCAAGGGCAAAGCCTGCTGTCATCTTCATTGATGTGTGCTGGCAGCGTGTGACTCTGGCTGGATTAGCTTGTTTAATTTGCTCGCTGTGTGGCTTTCAAAGTGATAAGTGCATTGAAATGACCGGGGTTTAGTTAATACTGATGTGCTTGTTATTCTTAAGTGTTGGTTTAGGATGCAGATGCCTTGAGGAGTACACGCCAGACCTGTGTTAGCCATTGGGCTTGCTGCTGGCCAAATATGTGGCCAGGGAAGGTCCCTGCCTCATGCTTCTCAGGCAAAGATGAGCAAACATTACATCCCTGTGTTTCTGGGATGACAGGATGAGCTAAGCACCCTGATGTCACATGGCAGATCTGTGACAGCTGTCTCCTGAATCCCAGGTGGGCCCCATGGTTATTTTCTGTCCAGACAGCTGGCATGTAAGTGAGGAGGATGTCTTGTGTCTTGTGTTTTGGCTTGTTGCTGTGCATGAAGCCTTGCAGCTTTCCTTCTAACCGCGTACAGCACACAGGCCAGGCCTCCTGGCTGCGACCGATGGTGGGTCCCTTTCCAAAATGACAAGTCTGCTATGGGAGAAAAATCCCTCGTCTCAGCAGCTGAGGGAGGGGCCAAGTGCCCGTTGATCGTTGAGATGGGATGTGTTAATTCAATACTAAAAAACCCTGCAAATTTACCCCCAAAATGTTCCGTTAAGAGTTGTACTGATGAGCTCTTCAGTGCCATTGACCTCTGCATTAGCTGGCTGCCTACAGTTTTGCCTGCATATGAAAATCTTTGGGTTTGCACAGAGGCTGAATTTGCATATGAAGAAAGAGTAATGATGCTGCTGCCCAGCTGTATGTTTTAAAGGACATTGGGAAGTACTGCATTTTAAAATGATAGACAAATACTGTGAATAAACGGGCAGTATTTCAGAAAGGTGCCTGTGTAAATGAGACCTAAATGTTTTTCAAAGTATCTAACCATACTGATTGCCTCTTAGAATTACGTGCTGAGGTTATTTTCCTCATCGTTTGGCCTCACTGAAAACCTTAAGCTTATGCTGGAGCAAATTTGGTGATGCGAAGAGCATGAGAGACCCTGTGTTAACTGATTGATCACTGCAGCCCTTCTCTCTGATGGACTAGCTCTAGGGTCTTGCTCCTCCACCCCGACACCTCTTTCCCCAAAACCTGTAGAAACACAATCCCCTCAAAGGCACTTGCTTTCTGTCAGACTTGGCTGAAGTCAGACAGTGGGGACGGTAGGAGAAAAAGATCACAGAATTGTTGCCTGTGTGCACATGGAGCATGATGGCAAAAACCTTGTGTCTTATAAATCCAGGTGACACTATGTGTGAAGGGTGGTAGCATCACCCATCCTGGTGAAGTCTCTGTGCACCTAGCTCCCTTGTGGGCATGTGGAAATCTGTCCCTATTCAGCTATTCAGAACAAACCTGCATGTTTTCATAGGGGTGGCGTTACGTGGTTGTCCCAGCCTTGGGTTGAGTTCCTGTTGTGCTGTTGTGTCCTGAGCAGAGGTAGAGCCCTTGCCCAAGGCCCTCCAAATCAGCAGGACCCATAGCCATGGGGCTTTGCTTGTGGGCCACTCGGGGAAGCTGAGCTGTGGTGTGCATGAACAACACCATGGTTCATTTTTCTTATTTTGGGACTTGGATGTCCTGCCAGCTGTGATTAGGCAGCTCAGCAGGTAGTACTGGCATGGGGCTCCTGACACAGCTCCTGCCCTGCCACATGATGTTTTGCCTTTTTGCTGTGGTGCCGATGGGACAGCTGATGCTTTGAGACGATGTTCTCCATGGGTTGCGGAGGTGGTAGACACTGAACCCAGCCTGAATAGTCCAAACACTGCAGCACACTGCAGGGCACTTGAAAAAAAATGACATCACATGCAAAACAATGGCCAAACTGGGAAAGTTAGACTTTGCTTTTGGCAGGCAAAGAGGGCAATGAAACAAGGCACAGAAATGAGCTTTTAAAGGATTTTCTAAGCAAGACTGACTGGTCAACTGGTTTTTCCAGGGAGGATCCTCTCACATGCTTGTACTTGGAGGATTAAATAATCTAATTTTTAGGAAGAAATTGCTCGCTTTGCATCATAGTCTGTTCTAGTCCTTTTAATGCCATCAGTATTGGGAGAAGAAAAAAGGTCCATCCAAAGTTTTTCATATAGGCTGTCTGGTCTTCTCTGCAGGGGTGGGCTGGCACTGTCCTGGCTGGTGCTCTGTGCCCATGCAATGACTCTTCTAAGGGAAAGAGTTTTCTGTTATTTATGATGCATTTTTCATGCTTTCTCTTTCATGTGGAAGAAGTTTGGATACTTTTGTTTTTTTTTTCTTTTTCCCAAAAGCTTTCTTTCTAAGCGTTGGTGGCATCAATCGGGCACAAAGAAAAAGCTTCCGGAGAGAAGTAGTGGATGGGAGGGTGGGAGGCGGTATGTACTTTGGGGTGACACAAATTCCTGGACTCTGATGCTGGTTGGCTGGATAATCATGTTTGGTGGTGGTACATATCTCTCTTGGCAATTGTGATTTTCATGTGCTTTCTTTTTCTACATACTTCCACTTAACTATTGTTATTTATACATAGCATATGCACACACAAACTACGTAATAGATTTTGTTGAAGAGTACTATTTCTCCCCAGTTCTTCCACCTCATAACCTTTTTTTTTTTTCCTACTGTGTAAGAGGTTTAGAGCAGGGAACACATATGTTTTTTCTGCTTCAGAAGCCACCTAACACATTAGTGAATACTGAAGTGTGGTTGTTGCTCAGTGATGTGTATCGGGATCACTGAGGCCCTGAGGACCATGGAAGTGTTTGGTCTCAGCCTCTCCTTTTCCCATGGGAGCAGTCATTTGCGACTGGTCTTTCCAAGGCTGAGACACATCCCTCCCGTGTTGAGAGCAGATTTCGGTGCTCTGTGCATCCATCATGCAGCTCATGAACCTCCTGGGGATGGGGACTGAGCTGCGGACACCAGCACACAGTGGCCAGGTAGGTGCCTATGTGTGCAGGAGAGGTAGAACCCTGCTCCCCCTGGGTGAGCCACAACCCAGTGAGGCTTGTACCCAGGTTGGCAGCCCTGCAGGGGTTCTACATGAGGGATACAAGGCTCCTCTGGTGGCTCAGCTGCACCAGGTGTGGCACATCCATTTGATGGACTTTCTTGGGGCAGCATGTCATCTCTTGCAACAAGTGGTTGAGTTTGGTTTGTGAAGATAAAGCGAAGGCAACCAGCCTTTGAGGTCCAGAGGAGTCCCTAGCCCTTAATGACAGAGCAGAGAAGAGCAGAGAGGGGTTTTTAAGCACGTAATCCCTAAAAGAGGCCTTGCAACATGTCCAGGACTTGCATGTCCATTCTTGTTTCTGAGCTCAGCTTTGATACCATTTAGCTATGTCACAGTGCAAGGCAATTCCCTATTGATTTTTTACTGGTCAAAGAAGCATCTTTAGGAATTTTTGTTTCCAATGTAAATAAAACTCTGCTTATGCAAAACATGACTAACCCAGATGAGAAGACAAGAGAGGACAGCATGTAGAGGGAGAAGGGGGTGAAAGCCCCCCACTTCTTTACTTCCAACTTGCAATCCAAATAAGTAAACTCTAGTGAAAAGGGAGCCGTAAGCCACGTAAAGCTAGGGGCGGGCTGGGGAATAAACAGCATAAACCACTGAGTCTGTAATATTACTGGTGCTTCACTAGAGTGAAGGGCCACGTCAAACCTGTTCAAGTACAGGTCTTGTAAAAACAAAGCAAACAAAATTAAAATAAAAAGAAGAAAAGCGTCCCTTGTATGTGAAGGCTGTCAGTGTCCAGCTGCCCCACAGCTCTTAGGTGCTCTAAAACCTGCCAAAATCTACCCTGAAGCCACTCAGTTCGGCCCCACCCTTCCCTGATCCAGTTTGCTGTGAGGTATTAATGTCTCTTCACTGACCATTATGGGGCTGAGGCTGCCACCCTTGCCTTGAACTGTGAGCATCACTGGGTGTGCCGATGGGGCTGTGATGACCGCAGCAGTTGTGCAGGTGGGGGGCAGTGCGAGTGGCTGTGGGGCACAGCTGCTGTACCAGCTGGTGAGCCCTGGCCAGCTCTGGGAGCCCGGCTGTGCAGGGTTATTCCTCTGACAGGGTGAGGGCTTACAGGACTTGGTGAACGGCTTTCACAAGGGACCCTTGCAAAAGTGAATGCTTTGCTAGGCAGATGTTTATGCCGAGGACGGTACCTGGGATCTGTTGCTGTTAAAAATGAAACAGCCCCGAACAACACTGGAAAGACATCAAAAATGAGGAAAAATACTGCTTCTGTCATCAAAATTACACTCCCGTCTTTTGTTATTGCCTTTTGTGTGGCTGTGCTGAGAGCAGCTCCATGACTCATGCCCATCGCATAGGGAAGAGCTAAGCAAATATGTGACATCTGACAAAGCCACCGTGAGAAGGCACGTACGGGCAGTGTTGTGATAAGCAGTGTGGTGACCTCTGATCTCTTACATTGGTCCCAGTTTGTCATTCAGTGTTAAAGGCTAGCTCCAGATTGTCCTTCATGGGAATCCCCCCATCCTGGCCATAAATCCTCCTGGGGCATTTAAGTGCCCGTGGATGGATTAAGGGAGGAGCCTCACGGGAATATATGTTACTGCAGGGAAAAAGTTCTGAGGCAAAATTAGCGCTTACAGTTAGGCATTCCAGAAGAGTTTCGCAAATTCAAATGACCATCTTCCCACTCTGCAGGCTCTCTTTAGCTTGTGATCACAGGCGTGGTAAGTGAGATATGCTGTATTTATAGTGGTTGTGGTTGCTCCACCATCTCTGGTGCTACAATTAAAGATTAAAAGCCAAATAAGTTACTGACGTGTTTCACAATTGGCACATCTGTTAAGAGATTCTTGTTCTTAGGATGAAAATGTAAATACTTTAATAACAGGGACTTAAAAAGAAGTATATAAAAGTTGACAGGGTTGAGCATCACCCCTGTCTGTGAGTGTAACTTATTTTTTCACTCCTTGGCTAAAGCTTTGAATCAAGCAGGCAGTCTTGAACTTAAAGGCTGCTGAAGTCACTGCCATTCCCCATACTACTTCTCTCCCAGGCTCTCTCTCCAGGCCTGTTCTTTCATCACAGGGGCAAAATAAAGTAGATATTTGGAGCCCGAAGAAGGTGCTCAAAAACTTCCATGTCGATGGGGTTGTAGCTGCAGCAGCCAGCTTCAAAGGAAGGATTTGGACCAGTCATCCAGGAAGTGCAACTAACCCTGCCCACCCAGGCAGGAGAGAGATCATGGAGCCACCCTTCTGTTTCTGGACTGATGGCCTTAGGAGGGCAGCTGGTGTCCATGTGAAATGCCTGAGACCTCTGGAGGGGCAGTGCTGTTGGGACTGGTGGTGGCTTAGCCGCCAGGACCTGGAGGCTCTGGCAGAGCATTTTCCTTGCCCTGCTGTAGCCAGCCCTGTTGCCTCTTTCACCTGTGGTCCCCATGGTCATCACAGCCACACTACCAGCATGGCTCACCAAGGCACATGGGTGGCAGGGCATGGTAGGGAGGAAAACCCACACCCCTCATTATTCTCAAGGCAGTGATGATAAGAGAGCACTTATCTCCTTTATCTCACTTCATCACCTTCCCAACAGCATTGCCTTGTTTAAAAATAGCTTAAAAGAGTGTATAGTCTGCATAAAAAAGAAATGGAAAATATTGTGAATTCGAGGACAGTAATTTTACACACTTCTTCAGGTTTATGAATGTATCTGTGAAAGCATCCATCCTACAGTGAGTCAAAGACTGTCCTTTCCTCCTGGCAATTTTTTACAGGATAACAGAGATTTTGCTGGGAGATGTCTTCTTGAGGACAGCTGTGCCTCTGAAGTCATTCCTCTTCTAAGGACTTCTTGGACAACTCTCCTCTCAAAACAAATGAGCAAACAACAAAAATACCCATGCTTTTCCTTCAGGGAGGTAAGTGGAAAGGATAGATCCCCAGCAAATTTTGGGGATGCTAGAACCATATGAAAGGGCAGCGTTTATGCTTCCTTAACCATTACTCCAGTGCTAGCCTTATGCAAGTCTGACTGCTCTTGAAGACAGCAGATGGCATTTTTACAACAATGCCATCATATTTAAAAAATAATGGTGTAAAATTGTGCATTGAACTTAAGAGCTCAGGCTTATTTTGGTTTTATATAGCTTTTGGGGTTTTATGATTTCATGGATCATATAGCAAATTTAGTTTGACTACCTAGTAAATACAAGTAGGCCTGTAGGAATTGTACTATTTGGCTGTGTTTGCTGTATGTTGAAAATAATCTGCTTTGGCCTAATGTGTCTCCTGCTGACGTCAACAGCAGAAGCCCTCTCTGGATTTCAGCAGCAGAGAGGAAGGGGCACTTCAGTGCTTTTGCAAATCCTGTCTTTAAAACACTGACAGAGAGTAAACATCCACAAATATGCTTGAACTAATGCTTTCCTTATCTTTGTGCCATGACTATGTTGCAGCTCATTTGCAGGAACTCACAGCAGAGCTCTCCCATTCTCCAGACTGTTCTCCTTCAGTGTTCTAGATCCTTTTTGGTTTTTTTTCCTCCTTTCTTTCCTCCACCACCTGAACCCACATATTTTTCTTTCTGTAGGCCAAACACACTTTTCTTCACATCATGCAGCTGCCATACTGGTTGGGTGACTTTTGGGGTTTTTTTATATTTGCTTTGATGATTTCACTGAGGGTTCGAAGCACTGACACCTCATGCTGCCTTGCCAGGTATTGCGCAATAAATGCAAATATGTCTCAGAGGTCAAAGCAAATTGAGGTTGTCATGGCTTAAATCAGTAGACATTAGAAGCTATATGACATATGTAACTCTCCAGAATCCTTTATTTCTATTTCATGAATTGCTGAGCAATAATGTTAGAAATAATTTTAGAGATTCCCTCTCCTTTCCCAGGTTGGACTAATACAAAGGTCTTTTTTTACTTTGTCCTGCAGAAATATTTGAATCAGGCTTAAAAGGGTCCTTCACCTTACTCACAACTTGCATGTAGAAAAGCAGCCCGATTTTTTTGCATCAGTGGTCTGGCTGGCCCGGAGTGGACAGCGGGGTCTTGCTGCTCAGTGTGGCCAGCTGACTGCTCTGAGCACAAGAGCTCTGCACTGGGCACTGGTTGAAACACCGCTGTGGAGGTGGCATTATGTCAGGCTGGCCTTCTGGGGTCCAGGACCAGTTTCCCAATGTTTGCTTGTAATGCACTTGAGATATGGTTACCTTTTGCTTCAGGCTGTTCTGTGGATGAAATCCAGCAGTGCCCAACCTGAGAGGATGCACCCTTTAGGTACCTTAAGATGGACGGTCCTGTGGTGTTATATGGTGTGCACTGTTATGTGGTCTATAGTGTTGTGCCAGCTCAAAGCTTTTGCTTGCGCACAGGCGTGTATCCATTAGACCAGAGGAAGCTGGAGTGTGGGCACTGTAGATGGATGGGAATTGGCTCTGTTGTTTCAGTTGATCTGGCTGCAGCTGAACATAGGAGCTGTCCCCTGCAGGGACCATCTATCCCAGCATTTGGTTTTTGACAGCAGCAATAGGAGAGACTGTTTAGGGAGAACAAGAATTTGGCACCTGTTTATGTTGTACCCTTCCAGTGTTTGCAATTGTTGGGTTAGAGCTATTGAATCTATTGATCCCTTTAGGACCTAATACCAGTTTCTTGTCTCTGTGAATCAAACCTCAGGTACCCGGGGCAATACAGACCTCGTTCTGCACAGTCACACCCTGAGTGGCTGGTTTTGAGCTCTCTGACATAGAAGCATATTGCATTCAGATACGCATTTGCATTCAGAGCTTGCATCTTATTCATGTTAAGCGTAGTCTCACAGTAAGTGTTATCAGTGCTAACAATCCACTTCTTTCTCCCACAGTAAGACGCTGACAAGTCCTCCTGCTGGTCTTTCAAGGGAAATAGAAGAGATTGAAGTTTAAGTATTTTAGAACAACAAAGTCTTGGAATATATGAGAGGTGGTGATGTTAGTGCAGAGCATGGATTCAACTTACATGAAAGAGTGTGATGGGCTAGTGCTCTTACTGTCCAGCTTTGGTCTGGGAGGTGACAAGAGGTGAGACAAGCGTTATTTGCAAGCACTTGTGAAGAGGAACTGGCATAGCTCCTGCTGTTTCATTGCTCATGCTGTTTCATATCTCCTGGGTGATGAATGAAACTGCTTACAAATATTTGTCTCCCTTCTGCCACACTCCCACCTTCTGCATATGTTTCTCGGACTTTTCCCCCCTCTACAAAGAGGGTGACACAAGACATCCCAAGAGTCTGCGGCGATCCACTGCATGCAGAGCTTGGTGCAGCCTTTGTGAGTAACACTGCTTAAAATACCAGCTAAGGTATTTAGGGAAGCAGAGAGGGGAGTTTGTTTATACATTTGGCATCCAGGTTGAAGCTTTGTGTCAACAAACAACATGTACAAAGAAGAGTTTGCTCAGGACTTGAGGTCTGGCTGCAGTTTTATGGACCCTGGGCTTGCACCCTGGCTAGGTGTTCCCAGAGGGGCAGATTTGAGATGTATAACTCAAGTTTAAAGCAGAATAGAGGCTTACCTGCAACTTGGCCTCTGTAAAGATTCTTTCGAGTTTAAAGAGTAAGCTGAGCTGTGTGCACAGATACAGCCTTTCTACATATTTTTCTTGTCAGAGCAACAGGGATTACAAGTGGTAACGTGTCCTTTTTGTAACTCTTGAATATTTGTATCTTTAGTCTTCTTTATTCAACCTTGACTGGAAAGACCCTTTTAGGGCACGCTTGACTTTAGCTAGTTTTGGATTACCTTTATAATGATACCTCTGTGGAATGGGGACCAGAAGGTGCGTGGGATCCATGAATGTGCTCGGAAACCCCGTTGTGCACACATGGATGAACATGTAGTGAATGACCAGCAGAAGCTCCCAAAGCTTATAACTGAAATGGATGACCCTAGGAATCCTGGTACTCTTCCCTGTCTGAGAGCAATCAGTGGTGCCAGCATCCATAGGAAGTCTGTGACAAAGCTGTGGCTTAGACGTAGTTATCCTGAGCTTCATCTTCATTTAGTGAAGGATTATTTTGCAAATTGACAGCCTTATTGCCTGCAACAATTAACTCCATTTTTTGGGGGCTCACATCCTGAACAACCACCATCTAAGAAGTCCTGCTCATGTTAGTCTGTCTAAAGGGAGCGGAAAAGGGTTTCTCATTAGTGCTCCTTAGCAGATTACGTTTTCTGCTCTAGGGTGAGCTGCTATTGCTGATCAAGTGGTAAGAGAGAGGAAATATGCTAAGGAAAGAGGGAATGGAGAAAGGGAGAGGAAAAATACTTCCAAAACACCTACTAAAAACAAATTACAAAATCATTTTTTCTGCCCCACAGAATACACTTCTACTGGAAGCAATGGTAAGGGACTAGTTATTCATGGTCTTGTCTGATCCTTATTTCATCCCCTATATGGTAGAGTTATGTGTGTCAAAATACACAGTGTCTATGTTCAAACTAGGAGAACTTGGAACCATTCTGAATAGTCTTTTATTTGAACAGAAAAAGTTATCTGCTGTCAGTTCTGTTTTCTTCCCTGAATCTCAAGATACTGGTAAAGTTGATAAAAAGCGTCACTGAGCAATATATTCATTTATTTTGGTGGAGAATATAACCCTAAGCATTATCATACTGAATATACTGAAATACAGCACAAGGCATGCAAACTGACACCACTTTCAGGAATATTAATGAGGAGGCACAAGCAGGAGGGTAAACAGAAACAAATAGCATAGGATTTCCCACTCTGGAAACAAGAACCATCACTTGCCGATGGTCCACAGAGTTGGCTGAGCTTCCTAAACTGGCTCAGCTCCTTGTCTCCAGCTGCTAAACTACATTCAAAACACATTAAAAAGACATTGGATATATTCCTTACATTACTCTCCATATAAACAATGGCTTTTCCAGTTTTCTATTGGGAAGCTGCAGATGGCACAAAGACTGGTAGAGGGGCAAGTGATGGAGCTCTGAAGAAAGGTGATCCTCTTTTGCAGAGGACTCAGACTTCAAAATCAGGTTTTGTTGTAGTTTGGTGGAGTTGGAGCACTCCGATTTGGAATGAAATTCATTTTTTCATTTCCCATGCAGGAAGGTAGGGGTGAAGACCCCTGGAAGTCCTGTGGCTCCCATTTCTACAATATTGTTCCTGGTTTCTATTGCGACTGTTGAAATTGAACTGTTTTCCCAAAATATTTGGGTTAGGGAAACTCCAAGGGAAATTCCAGTTCAACAGTTTTTTCCTGACTAGCACTGGTAAATTATGCTAAAGATTTTTCAGCTACACTGAGCAGTGTGATTTACTTTCTTAGTATGCCCCAATCAGACAAAGTATGTTTTGCAGTCATCTGCGAGGTAATGAACACGGGATAATGCAGACAAGCCTTGCAGAATGAATCATAATATTGTGGAAAGGAGCAATCCTTAAAGCATTTAGGGGTAAGTGAACACAAACTCCAATCTAATCACATGGCAGAAAGTTGAATGAGGCTTTTAAGGGTATAGACAGGGAGGTTAAAGAGTGGGGAGTGGTGACTTATGATACTGGTGGGCACAATAGCGAAACAGTCTGTCTGGTTCTGTTGATCTCATTTAAAGAAAATGTGTGGATAAAGACAGGCAGAAAAATGCCTAGGAAATTATTCTTGCATTTGGACAAAGTGCTGTCCAAAGAGACTTTGAAGAATTCATCACACTTCACTCATCAAAAAATAAGATTAAGAGGTTCCTTGGTTATGATGTATAAACCCGGTACATGGGAAATATAGCAGGGGATTGAATGTAAATGGATATTGAATTGAGTGGAAAAAACCTGTAACAGAAGCCATTGACTAAGAGCTGACACCATTTAAACTAAAAGTTAAAAAAAATGTTTTTACTGGTCTGTGTTGATCAGCCATTGGAAAAACTGCTAAAGACAGCAGTGGATTCTTATCTCTGGATGTTTTTATAACAAGGCAGGCTATCTTTTAGGAAACAAATGTATTCTAATTGTTCATACAGATTAGTGTTTTTTAAGAGACAAATGTATTCTAATTGCTCATACAGATTACAGCATTCAGCAGAAGAATAAATATCTGAATCTGAAGGAGCTATGTAGTTTACAGGCTAGTTTAAATGACCAGATGATTTCATTAGTCTTAAATTCTAAGTTATGAGATGGGATCATGAACGGTAGAGGAAGCGGCTGAGGTACCATTCCAGTTTGTCGTGACATTGCTTGCCATTACAATAGCAGATAGACATCACACTGGAAAATAGAACAATAGAAAAATAATATAAAATCTTTGTCTAAGAGCAAAAATCAGGGAAAAATTCCGTGACTTTGGAGTCCTGATTCCTTTGAGAGCTGGTGGGGGATGGGACCCAAGCTCTCACCTGCCCTGGGAATGGGATGCAGGCACACAAGGGGTTGCAGTGTTGTCCCTGTGATGCAAAGCCTGATGTTGCCTGGTGCTGAGCAGCCTCATGTCAGCATCACAGCAGGAAGGGGCCACTCTAAAGAAGTGGGAACATACCTTACTTTTGTGGACCTTCAGTGCATGCTTACCAGACATGCTTTTGCTGGTCAGCCTCTACACTCTGATCACTAGCTTCCATCACTGCTGGTTAAACAGCAAGCAGCAAGACAAATCAAGGATAGACAGTAATGGGTGATGGAAATTTAGCCACTGTGACCTTGAAACTTGCAAATGAGCTATCACAGAGTCAGGAAAAGTTCTTCTGCCTCTCGGGGAAAGGACATAGATGGCACTGTTTTATGTCTCTTGATAACTTGCCAATGAGTTTTATTAACACTAGCATCACAATGAGGTCAATCAATCAATTTCCATATTTGCAGTATATTTACAAGATATGCCTTGGAGCACTTTCCAAAAATACACATCCCTGTGAAATCTTTACATGAATAAGAGGGCTGGAAAGGGAGGAATCAATATGATTTTTATATATGTATTGATATTCCATATTATATATTATCTGCAAATGGATAGTCAGATTTTGTATAATATCTTATATATAACCTTGTAAAAAATACAGTTGTGATGCAGTCCTCTACTTGCCCTTTCTTTTCCATCTGCAAAAAGGTCATTGTGTAAATGCTGGACTGCACAAATCACTCCTCCTTCTGGATGGAGAAAGCAGTGGATCTCTTCCTTCTCAAACCTCCTGATAAAGATGCAGTAAACCAGCTATTAAGTCTTTAAAAATGGTAGTCAAATGGACAAACTGAGGCATCAGACTAATGCAGTAGAAACCTTTGAATTCCAAATTATCTGAAGAGTGCTACTATGGTGGGTCTTTAATGAAGACAACAGTATTTCGTTGAGATATTTGTAATTTTTGAATTTGTATACTTGAAAAAGCAATGGATTCTGACATGGTATAATTTTTATTTCTTCTGAGGTCTCAGTAATATCTGTCATTGTGCATATCCAGATTTCTGAAAGAGGCAGGAGATGATAATTGAGCCATATGTAGCAGGGAGTCAAATAATATATTCTATGCTCAGTCAAGCATTGCTTAGTTTCTGTCCGAGTTTCATTTCCAGCAATTGCTAGACAGTCAAGATTGAACTCCAGACAAGCAGAGGTAGGACCTGTATTGCATCAAGAATTATGTGTTAGTCATGAGAATTACAACGCAATCTATTATTAGAGCGTCGGAAAACAGCCTTGCAAAGTAAGGGAGAGGCTAAAAAGCATAGAAACAAGACCTGAGAGGGATCTCACTGTCTCAAAATTAAAGCAAAATAGAAATCTTCCCTTGTGGCAAACAAATTTTTAGGGACATGTCTTAGTGGTGGGCTTGGCAGTGTTAGGTTTATGATTGTATTTGATAACCTTAAAGATCTTGTCCAACCTAAGTGACTCTATGCTTCTAATCTATGAAATGCTGCCTCATAAATAGGAAGGCTGTCTTATACCTAGATGTCCCTGGATTGCCTGCCTCCTGGGGGTGTGTTGGCCCTTAGCTTCACCCTCTCCAAGTGTGTTGGCTGTAAGTTAGTTCCCTACCCATGGGGTGCGCTGAAGGCCTCATCTCCCTTTTCTCAGGAGTGCTACCTTAGCTTGGTATTGCCCTTGGTCCCGTCTGACCTGGTGCCCTCTTGATTTGGGGCCAGATCCTGACCCCTGGACTTGGCTTTCTAGCTTGACCCTGGAGCTGCCTTGTCACTATGGCCTGGTTGTCTAGACTCTCTGAAGACCCTGGTTACAACTTCTGGGTAATAGCTAGCAGAGATGGAGTCCCAGACATTTTGTGCTGATGTTGCTTTCAAGAGGATGTGTGGCTCACTGCATGTGCAGGATCCTCCAGCACAGTGCTATGTACAACATTGGCAATGTATCAGGACATGTTGGACTCATTAGGAAATCACCATCTCTGCTAACATTTCCACTTCTAATGTTCTAACATTCAGTCCTGCGCTGTTAAGTTCTTGGAGGACAGATAGAAAACCTTGAGTTAATCAGTCTTTGAATGTTTATTCACACACTTGAGTATTACCAGCCAGACTCCAAAACTAAAGGTTGACCTGTCATAGGCAAAATGTAGTTTTGGATTTCTGGATAGCAGACTTGAACTTCTTAAGAGATCTCCTTGGAAGAATCCCTTGGGACACGGCCTTGGAGAAACAAGGGATCCAGGAGAACTGAGTTGATATTCAAGGATCACCTCCTCCAAGCTCAAGAAAAGACCATCCTGAAAAATAGGAAAATGAGCAGAGGGCTCATGGAAACATCTGCATGGATGAGCAAAGAGCTGCTAATTGGACTTGGACACAAAGAAGAAGTGTACAAAAGGTAGAAACAGAGCCAGGTGACACAGAAGGAGTATAGAGTTGATCTTTTGATCACAGGGATAGTATTAGGAAAGCCAAGGCCAGACTGTGGTAAGTGATGTGAAGGGCAACAAGGAGGACTTCTAAAGGTACATAAAGAGCAAAAGGGAAACTTGGTAAAAATTGGAGCTGCTGGTGAATGAGGCAGAAGAAGTGGTGATAAATGACATGGGAAAGGCTGAGGTACTAAATGTCATCTTTGACTTGAACAGTAAAATTAGCCTTTGGGAATCCCAGACCCCTGAGACCAGAAGGAAAGTCTGGAACAAGGGGATCCTCAGTGAAGGAGGATCAGACTAGGGAGCACTTAAACTTACTGCACATGCACCCGTGAGGCCTGGCATGTTGCACTTGTGAGTGCTGCGGGAGCTGGTTGATGTTATTGCAAGGCCACTCTTGATTGTCTTTGATAGTGTTGAATGGTCATTATGACCAGGAGAAGTTCTTGAACACTGAAAGAGCAAATATCACTCTTATATTCAAGAAAGGCAGGAAGGAAATATGGGGAATGGCAGCCACACCTCAATCCCTGGGCAGGTGGTGGAGAAAATCTTCCTGGAAGACATTTCCAAACACATGAAAGATGAAAAGGTGATTGGGAGTTGTCAGCATGCATTTACAAAGATGAAATCATGCTTGAGCAGTCATGTTGCCCTCTACAGTGAGATGACTAGCTCAGTGGACAAGGGAAAACCAGTAAATATTTGTCTGAGGTTTTTTACTCTGATGTTAGTCAAACACTGGCACAGGTTGCCCAGAGTTTCCATCCTTTGTGATACAAAAAGCTACCTGGACATGGTCTCAGACAGGGTGCTTTAGATGGTCCTGCTTGAGCTGGGGGTTTGGACTAGATGATCTCAAGAGGTCTCTTTCAACCTAAACAATGCTGTGTGAATTTATACACCCTATGTAGATTTTGCAACCGAAGAACCTCTCAGTCATATTCTACCAGTCAGCAGCAATGATGAATTAAAGAAAAAAGGTCATTTTCTAAAGCTATGATACAAATTTCATTAAAGTCATTAAAAAGTCCCATTGATTTCAAAGGGCTTTGGCTTAGTTCCAATACTCTTTATTTAAATAACTATCTAAATGGCCTGATTTTTGCGAATATTGGGAATGCAGCTGCTCCAGAGGGCTTCACTTGGCTTTGATCAGGCTCTAATTAGTTGTACTTGTTTAAAATGTTTCTAAAAAGTTTGAAAAACTGGGTTTGTTTTTTTTTTTTTTCTCCTCACTATCAACAGACTCAGTAACTCCTGGAGGGGCATGGTTTAAACTCTCCCCAGAGCTCAACCTTTTACATAAAATAACTTTAGACAAAATATGATTATAAAATGCAACTTTGAGTATGAAAAATCAGCAGCATGTTCTGTAATCATAAAAACAGGCCAAGGGTTCTTATGTCTCGGGCTTGTAAGGGTAAAATTCTGGGGCAAAGTGTGTTAGAGGGTGTCATCTAACAAATGTGCACTGTATCAGAAATCAGAGGTGGGAATGACTGGAGATTGGGAAAGAAGAATGGGATCCCCCTTTCCTATAAGTGGCAGCTGTGTGGGAGACAGTAACTCCAATGATGGATGGTTTTGCCTTCTACTTAGTAGGTGCAGGATGTGTGAATGATGATGTTTCTGAGAAAGACTGATAATATAATATGCTGGGCTGACTAGAGATCTGAGATTTGTTATTGAAAAACTCAAATGGGGATGCTGAAACTGTTTTCTGAACACTGGAAAACTGAGATGCCAGAGGGAAAGGGATAGCAGTGACATTCTGGTGAAATGTTCATCAGCTATTGTAATGCTTTATCAAAATCAATGAATTAAACACCCTCAACAATTATGCCAGTTACTAACAGGTTATGAATGTGTAAATCTCCTTCTTAAAGAAGGTGACCTGGGAAGTGTTTCCCCATTCTGCTACCAAAATGTATGTAATTTCTATATAAATTATTTTGCCTTTTCTACAACTGAAATTATCTATCAGTTAAATTATATAATAAAACCCAGATCTTTATCTCATTGTTATTATATATATTATTAGCTATGCTGTAGTTCCTACTAAGAGCTCAACATTTTTCTTGCACAAGTACAAGATGCTAGATGTATCACCGTTTAAAAAAAAATACCTTAATACTTTATAGGCCTAGATTCTGTTTCAAATTATTACCACATCTTAAGGGTTTTGTAGCCAGAATATCTGGCGTGGTGTAGATTTCTTCTTTGGAAGCTTTGGTAAGCATGGCTTTATCTGTATTTCTTCCCTATCTGCTGCAAAAGCAAGAAAAAAAGCTCTGATTGATGCATATGACTGTGGGAAAAGACAAAGGGGAAATATCCAGCCTGGTTAAGTGCAAACTAGAAATACCAAGCCAGGAAGTTAGCTAAGAGATAGGCAGATAAAAAAGATAGGGATGACCACAAAAATTCAGTGAGAATTAAAGTTAGCTCAGCTGGGAAAAAGCACTGAAGAAGATACCTGAATATGTAAGTAGTAGCATCCATAAACGATAGAAAGGTGCACCTGCCCACTGTCACCTGTTTTACTCTCCTAGAGAAAATTTAGGGTATAATGATAACCTTAAAATGAATGCTTGTGTTTTTCTGCTCTAACAACAAGAAGTGGAAGTAATAACAAATGCCGGAAGAGGAAAAGGTTGGTTCATTAAATGGTCAATGCAGACTCTGGTTGTGACCAGAAGGGACCAGCCAGCAGAGCTGTGAGCAGCAGTGAATGCCTCTTCTTCCTCAGAGACCACTGTCGCTGCAGAGCTGTGCCCTTAGCCCAGAGCAAATAACCTTCCTGCAACCCACCCTGAACCCACCCCTAGCAGCACGTTGAAACTCAATGTAGTTCGTTGGCATAATCTGAGAAATAACTTCTGAGCCTCCTCAAGGGAAAGTGAAACAATTCATTCTTCTTGAATGAAAAAGACAAAATTACAGAATTTATCATTTCCACCATTGTAAACTCCAATGAAGCTATAGATGTTTCGAATTTACACAAATGTAAAAGAGGGAAAGATTCAGACCATGAACCTCACAGTTTTGGCTTACAGGCTTTAAGCTTGTTAAGAAGGCGCAGATCCAATGACTGATAAAAACAAAGCCTACGCTTTCTTGCTTTGCTGTGCAGGAGAGGAAGTGGGTTTTCATCTAAAATGCGATACCACAAAGAACTAACTTTTTCCATGTCAGAGTTATACAGTTCTTTGTAGCTAGGTTCTTGGCACCCAACAAAATGTGACTAAAAAAAAGACTGCACTTGAAGACCTATGTGCAGGATCCGGCTACTATAAAGAAGTCACCTTCATCTTAGTGTGAGCATTCCTTACCGGAGCACTTCTGGGTTTTTTAATATGTAGTGGTATTCAATCTCTCTACCTCACTTTAACTGCTGATGCAGCGCAGTAGCAAGATACTACTACGTTAAGATACTTATCAGTACCTTCTAGCTGCAATGGAGACCTGAATCTTCAGGGTACCTATCTGCTGCTGCAGATGTCCATACTTCATTGCATCTGTCCACTCCAATGGTGGGGTAGGTTGTAACTGCTGGCCTCTCTTTTGAGGAACAATTGGGAAGTCTTGTTGGGTAAAGCTTTTGTATTTAAGGAAGAAAGGATGCTGTGCTAGATGTTTTTGCTACCATCCCGTACCTGATGATAGTAGGGTACAGAGGAAAATTTCTCAGGAGGGATGGACTCTGAGATGTGGGCCAAGGCCTTCTTTCTGCCCTTTGGCTTCAGGAATGGGCTGGGAGTACATGTGATTTGAGGAGGGAACCATAGAGCAGGGATTGCTGGGGGCTCTCTCATAGCACCCAGAACCAGCGTGTTTTACCTTGGCTGTTTATAGTAATCCTTAGCTGCTGTGGTTCTTGTTTCACGTTCTCCTTGAGTGATGTCTTCTTGCCACATATTGTGATGGGCTGGAGAAATTGTGCTCTTTCAGCTTCTGATCTGACATAACTACATAGAGGGGACTGTGGCTAAACTGTGTGGCAGAAATGCCTTGCAGGTGCCCCATGAACCTGTCTGGTACATGCTGAAGCAGCCTTCTGGCCTATGTGATTGATATTCTTTCACGTACAAACTAGGCTGTTGAGAGGGGGAAGGAGAGAAAATCCTACATACCTGGGTCCCCTCTGGCATGAAGTTGGGTCATACACAGTCCTGCATGCTCCCAGGTCCCACAGTTTAGATGAGGCCAGTGGGTAGTTAATACTTAAGTTTTTTATTTAGTTACTGAAAAGCTATATAAGTCTAATTTTAATTGCAGTAAGGCCTCATTGCACTAATCTGAAAGGATAAAGGTACCTCTCAGTGGCATAAATTAGTTCATTTCAGTTTTAAAGCACTACTTTAATTCATTATTCAGTGTTGAAGAGTGAAGAATAATTGCATTAGCTCCTTGTTATCACTGCTTGATGTCTTCAGACCATCTCTGTGCATGCTGGAGTCTTGGCAATGGCTGGAGAGCATTAGTGCATGCAGCAGAGCTGTGGAAGTGACCTGAGGTTCCCAGAGGGTACCAGAATTCAGGTTTTGTCTCTGAATGTCATTTAAATTATCTTTTAAGCGATGTTTCAAAAGAGAAATTCTTGAAAGATGCAAATGGAAACTTTCTCAAAGTAAAAATCCCCCAAAGCACCACAGTTTCTCAGGATGCCTAGATAGTTTCTTGCTCTTACAATGCCTTGTTTCAGCAGGTTGGCGTAAGAGCTCTCTCCTAGTTTCCCTTGACTGCCCCAGCTCTTAATGAGGTCTGGTCATGTTTGATGTTTCAAAGTGCTTTAAGAACACTGGTGAAAGGTGCTGTATAAATGCACTTTTTTTTTTTTTTTTTTAAACACAGAAAGAATACAGTCTCCTAAGACTGTGTGTGTATATATAGTAGAGCAAGTAGAGTCATATTGCTGCAGCTCTCTGTATGATACAAAGAGCAAAAACCTCTTTACAAACAGCACAAAAAAACCCCAGGCAAACCCAAATCTCTTCCAAGTGCAGGGTTTGTACAATTAGGGGGGTTTCCACATGAAAGCAAGGTGAAAATGAAGAACTGTTGGTGACTGGATTGCAGCAGTCTGATACCTGATCTGTTCCTGAATGATGTGCTACTGTCTGCTTCGGCTTTGTCTCAGTGCTGGGGTGACCCCCATACCTTGTGTGGTGTTGTCTCTGTGTGCCACTCACTAGCTGGTGCAGAGGCTGGTCTGCCATAAAATCAGAGGGTTCTTCCAGCAGTGCCAAAAAACGTGTGGAAGTGGCACATGTTCAAGATGTACAGTGCTAGCTGAAAACAACCCAATGGACTAACTCCTACTGGCCACGGCCTGAGTGTGTGCATCAGACCTTCATGTGTCAGAGAATGATCTCGAGGTGATGAAGAAAGGCAAAGCAGGGCGGGACTTAGGTTAATTGTTTGGGTGCCTTTTTCAGTCCTGGGTTTCTATAACCAAGAGTCCTAAGGGTTCCTGAATGTCTGCTGATAGTGAGGAAGCTGGGGCAGTGGGATGCATAAACTGAGGACTAGGTTTCTTTCCATTGCTCTGTGGTGAGCGTGACCATGGAAAATGCGGGCTTTAAGGGCATAAAGGGTGTAAAATATAGTTATTTACATGCAAGAGGTTTCTCATCACTCTCCTCTCTGTCCCCTAGATTTCAGCTGACTATGTAGTAGATAAGACTGTAGGAAAAATACAATCAAACCCAAAAAAAAAAAAGGGTTATCTTCTTGAAGGGAAAGAGCGAGCACAGATTTAGGACGTAGACTACACTCTGCACTACAGTTAACCACACCAACAAGGAAAAATTCCCCTTGCTTGTGTTACCAGCAAGATCATGCTTGATAAAGCATGTTTCACTAATTATGTTTTCTGTTTCAGTCTTTACAAAGAAGGTAGGGCCTCGAGTACATTGCTAGAGAAGTTCCATCCTGCTGCTGCTGCTGCTGCTGTAGTCCTTGGGTCCTTTCAAAGTGGAGTGGGAAGCACAGCACGTGCCTGAGTCCTGGGGGTGGGTCAGCTGCTGGATCATGGGTTCTTCAAAGTCCCTCAGCTTCAGGGGCTCCGATAAATTTGCTGTGTGCTATTTTTTGTGTCCTTGATCCTGAACATAACAGTCTGTATAATGTCTGGTACATATAACGTGCTGTACATAGAATGCAGGAATCATGTTCTTGTCCACACTGGCAAGCAGCCTTCCCTTAGAATGGAGGGACTGTTATTTAACAGACGGTAGAAATACATGCAGCAGCTGGAAAAGGTAGAAATAAGGAAACAGGAAGTAAAGCTTTTTCAAGAACTGAGGAAGCAGGAGTATTATGTAACACTTAGGGACGCTCTCTATCCTCCAGGATGCTCCTGTGGGGTCTTCTGAAACTGGGTTAACCTTTCTGTTCATTTTAACAAAGGCTGGATAGTTTTCAACACAGCAAGTCCCCAAGAGAGTTGACAAAGGCTACCCAGGCATGTCAAAGAGGACATGGCAAAATGGCATTTTTAGCTGTAGCTCCTGATTTCTTTCAAGCTGGCACCACACCTGTACGATGGAAAGCCAATCGGCCAGGCAGCTAAACTTGTTCTTCCTTCTGATGTATCAATCCATTTTGTTAGAAACAATCAGTCACTTATAATCCTTATACGACAGCTGCAGTTTCTCCTCTCAGCCTCGCACACTCTGCCATTATAAATAGATTGTCATATTCCTTGCAGCACTACATTGCTTTCTGCATTCCCAGTCCCCGGGTGGACTGATTGACTTGGGAAACCTGCCATTTTGGGAGCCCTCCAGAAATGGTGATTACTTATTTTTGCATCTGTTGCCAAACCTGAATAAGTATGTTACCATTAAAAAGTCAGTATTTAACCGCAATTACCATAAAGGGGTATTTGATAAGACAGTTGTTTCCTGCTGTGTTATGTTTCTCTGTACACAAAATGCATATGGATGGTTTTAATTAGAGGAGGGGGGCCTTCCTAGTGATATCTACACTGCTTTGAACACACGATGCATTCTTGCTTCTTTAACCAATACAGTAAATAAGGATTTAAAAATGCAGCCCACAAAACTGACCCAGAAGTATACCTGTTGTATGGAGGCAAGAAACACAGAGATTAGGGTGTATTGTATTAGGGTGTGTTGAATGACATCTCTTGCGAGTAAATGTTAAGCACTTAGGGATGATGCTCGAAGTGGAGTGCTGAGGGATACTTAACTGGAAGAATAACAATATTCATAGCATTTGCCTGTTCTATGGCCTAATACAGAAATGTATGCACAGCAGTGTTCTCGGCGCCGCAGAATCAGGAGATGTCTCTGCATATGGCAAGATCTGTTGCCCTAATGGCCTGATCCAAACTTGTCAAGTTAGTGAAAAACTCCTTGTTGAGGTGGATGGGCTTTGGATCATACCATAACCCATTAAAAACCCTACAAGAGAAGACAACTTGCCTCATGCCTAGCCCTGCAAAATAGGGTGCTTTGTGCTGTGCAGTTCTTAATGAGTCAATGTCTGTTGCATTTTAATAGCATCCTCTTAGGCATTAGCCCAGATCAGAGCTCCTTTAGTGGCTGTTTACACACTTAACATGAGTGCTCATAGATTAAAACCCAAATACATGCTCAGAAGTAGGGACCAGTCCATCCTGACCAGGCTCCAGACTGATGTCTCTGTGCTGATTCTCTCCCTCTTTTTATCTATTCCCATTAACAATGAATTTTTTACTGCACTGTGACAGAGCTCTAAGGGGAGAGATGAAGAGCTGTTTTGATCTCTTTTTCCCTTCTTCACCAACTCTCTTCCTAATCTGGACTGCATTTGGCGATTAAATGCCCCATGAGAAGGTAAAAAATGGTCTAAGAAAGGTGATGAATCTCCCCTTCCCAACCAGTTGCTGTAAAAATGCAGTTATTATGCAAAGGCTAGGGGAGGAGGTGACATCCCTACAGTTTAATTTTTGAGACATGATGACTGTAGGAGAGGGCCTGCTGGATTAATCTCTGAAGGACAGTGGAAGATGGAGGAGATATTTAGTTTATAGCTGAGGCTTAGGGAGGATATTATGAGGTTCCCCTAGGGCAGCTTTTGTCATGCAGAGACTTTCTGATGAACTTGATAAACTTGTGGTTCAACAGGGACCTCATGGATATATGTTGCTCCAGGGATTGATGGCATTTAAAGACTCTGTTTTGGGTCACACCTTTAAACTTACATGTTTCTCCCCCTGATGAAATGTTGTATTAAGATGAAATCTAAACCCAAAGACCTCAAAGTGCTTTTTGGAATAGGTAAATATTATTATTTCATAGTTTGGGGTGTAGGTGGGATTTCTAAAGATAGCCATATGTCTAGCATGAGGAAAGAAGGCCTTTGCTATTCCTCCCACCCCCAAGTTATTTGTTGGGTAGGTGCTTGAAGGTTTCAGCGAAGATTAACCTGAGTATTAACCTGAGTATTTATCTGTACCTTGAGGTATCTAAGTAAGCTGGAAATACAGCCTTGGGTGATTTGCCCAGAGCCCAACAGAAGGCAGGTTCCTGATCTGCTGCATGCTCCAGAAGCACCAGTGGGCTTCTGCTCCGCTGCTTCTCAAGTCCATTCTTTCATGATGGGTGCTGTTTCACATGCATTTTAGTACTGGATTATAGACAAAAAGCTTATACGTTGTGACTGAAGGTAGCAGAATAAGTGGCAGAAATCATTCATAGTAGATACTTAGAAGTATAGATATACAAAATTCTATTGCTTTGATACAAATAAGAATTTAAAGTTACTTAATCGGCTGTCTAAATTCCATTTCACATCTGGCCTGTGGAGTGTTTTAGTAAGCTCGGTCTATTTAGATTAAGCAGATACTTACTGCATACTAATGAGAATACTTACTGATTTAGCACATTTAATGTTTTTCATCTAGCTAATAGGAATCTCTTTAGTTGTTCGTCTTCTCCATGAATACTTTTCCTAATGTCCAGTGCTCTTTTTTAATATGCAAGTCCTCTCTCCTGAATCTGAAGAGCAAGATTAAATAGGATGCTTACCATATTGCATGTAAATAAATAGCTCTGCACTATTAAAAGCAGCTGACTAGTAAGTACTGTAAAATCAGTGTCTTTTTGTACTTTCAACCAGGGTGTAAATAAGCTTCATGGCTTGGTGTACCATCAAATTCAAGGTCTGGGATAAGTGCAGAGATCCCAGAGCTTGTTCTAAACCCAAGGAAAATAAAAGATCACAAACCATTGCATACCTACTGTATTTTTTCTGCAGTACCTTATTGCTGAGCTGCAGTGCATTATCAGTGCTTCCTTCTGTCATTCCCTGTTGCCAGACACCTACAAAATGCCTGCAAAGCCTTCGACATGAAGTAGGAAAGATGATGCCTGTCTCCAAGTTATGAAGATTGTTTACAATACAAATATTTGAAGATGTTGCTAGTTATATGGTAACCAGAACCTGTGTAACTCAATACTTTAATTAAAGGTTTCTGTTGCATGGATGATAGCTGATTTGAAAGCTATTGCTTCAGCTAGGTTTTATCTATTTCTAAAGCTGACATCAAAAAACAGGTAATTCAGAGCAAATAGAAGTTTAAAAAAAAACAACAACAAAGAAAAACCCTTGTTGCTGGCTGGTTGCCGTACAAATGCAAGCAGCTATTGGTAGTCAGGCCTGATAGGAGGAGTATCTCTGGTAGGGAAAACAGCACCCTCCAAGAAAGCCTGCTTCTTGTGTTTTATTTCATGACTCTCAATGGTTTTAATTTCTCCTAGCATTCTCTGTCCACAGAAAATGCCATCTGAACAACTTTCTGTAGGCTCTTCGCATTTCCTGACCTCCTCTGTGGTTTGGCCAACACTGTTGATAGCAGTATGGGGTTTGGAGACTTGTTAGTGTTAGAATCAATGTGGGCAAGCAGGTAACAAAGGACTTGGGATGGCAATGTAATGAAATGAGCTCAAATCTTACCATCTGCCTTGTTCCCAATAAACGTGAACAGATATCTTCTCTGAGGGGGATTTTAAGAAGGCATCATCTGCTCTGGAGATGTATCCAACCCTCTGGACCTTTTGAGGTTTGTCCATCACTTCTTACAATCAGGAAAGAAATGTATGACTCTGTGAGGAAGGCATTTTAAGCTTATTTTCTTTAATCTTTTGGGTTTTGTGGTTGTGACTTCCCTGAGGTCATACAGATATTTTTAAATGAATTCTCACTGCTTGAATAACAGGGAAGTAACGTCTTGGTTTTCAGCTTCTATGTTCTCCAGCTTCTTAAGTTTGGGAACCCCTCAAGTGAAGCTGAAGTTGTCGGGCTGTTTTCAAAAGTCCTTTTGTATTTACATGAATAACAAACCTTCCCCCTCAAAGAACATTTGACATACTTCAAATGTTTATTGTTCAGCTGGGCCAGTTAACAGCTGTATTGAGCAAAGCCCCATGTGACAACCAGTGCATTCCTGGGTGATTATAGTATACTGTTTAATGTGTATGTTGCGGTAGTACCCACACGGCCTGGAGCACAGCTAAGGGGGGGGAAAGCCCTTGCAATCAGAGAATGAAATCGTTACACAGAGATATAAAAAGCATGGAGGAGATTGTTCCACTCCTATAAAATGACTTCTCTCCCTCCTTGAGCTAAATTTGTACCTGTTTTCTGACAGGAGAGCACTCAGCCTGCGTATGCATGTGCCTCAGCATGGAGGCTTTGGAGATGTTATGGATATATGTTCCCCAGAGATGGCTCAGACCTTTTCTCCAAACCACGTTTGCATCAGAAAATGGAGCCCGTCGAAGTTGAAACGTGTTGTGGGGGCACACCACTGTTCAGGGGGTGGCAGGAGGGGACATGTGGTCACTTTGACATCCTCAGTATGTTCCAGTTAGTGCCAAGCTGCATTGATTTCATGAGAGGAAGGCACTTCGTTTCAACCCACAGTTTCTCTTATTACTTTTCACTCTATTTACGTTGAAGGTAATGTTAATATTAAAACTCATCAAAGGCAGTAGCACTCTCTATTGTGGTATCATTGTAGAAATGAGGTATTTCCACACTTCTGAACTGATTTCTTTTAAAAGAATTTCTAGCTAGCAGGAAAACTTTAAATTTGGACTTTTGGGGTCCATGATGACACACTGGAAACACTGAAGGTGACTACTACTTCGTCTCTAACTTGAATGTGTCTATGTGTTCGCACCATTTCTTGCTCTGACAATGCCAGATACCAGTGTCCAAAAAAATATATATTTCCAGAACAAAAAACTTAGTTTGTTTTTTAATTTTCTGGATGTATTTATAGCAGGATTTGTTTGTTTGTTTGTTTGTTTGTTTTAAGTAGCACAGTGGAGTTCCTACAGAAGGTGTTGGGGCTTGCAAGAGAGAGGGTTGATTCCCCTTGCCTGGCACAACATGAGTGTCCCACAGACATCATCATGCCCTGGGCACCCCTGAGCAAGACCTGCACAACCCACCTGTGCCTGGGGGCTCATATTGGGCTCCTGATCTCACTTTTAGGCTTTGCTTGAATTTTTCCTCCATCTCCCCTTCTCACTTTCCCTTTGTGTGCGTGAGCAGAGGGGTACACTGGCTGTGTATGACTCCTGGGGAAGTACAGACTCACCTGGGTGCTTTTGGGTGGGACAGCTCCCACAGCAGGGCAAAGCTGGGCAAGCCTAGGTGCTCAGCTCTGAACCCATAGCCGGCAGCAGAGGAGCATCAGTTGGGGTGGAGGAAGACATGGTTTGTCTCCTCATTTCTTCCTCATTAACTGCCTCCGTCGTGGTGAAGCTGAAGGCATTGGAGCAGACTGTTTCTCCGCTTTCCTAATAACAGAAATTTTTCTAATCATCCGTGGTGTTTAGACTGTGGCCTTGCCATGAGCTACTGTCTTACTAATGTCATCCAACGGGCACACAGGGACGAATGAATTACTGCAACTTGATAATAAAAATAGTTTTAGCGCTTGGAATTGTTTCAAACATGTTTTCTTTGGATGGATTTTTGTGATAAGTACGATGTTTTTTGCTTATCCCAAAGTCTTCTAAAACAAAAGAAAGGGCTACATAGCAATCAGTTGTCTTTTAACAGTTCCTGAATAAAGAAGGAAATTATATTCAGGTAGGTCTTTAATATCAATTTGGAAATCTCATCTGGACTTCTCTTGTGCAAGCCCTCTGTGGTGTGCAAGTTCTGTCTGTTCTCCTCACCTAAACAAATAGTAATGTGGATTAAACTTTAAAAAAGGCTTTTTAAAATGGCTGTATGAGAATGAGCGTTTCCAGATAGTCCACAGAACATTACAGGAAAATTTGATCTGAAATTAGCTCCTTCTGATTAACATCCATGCAAAGGGCTGTCGCAGTGCCTTCTACTAGGGCTTGTCTAAGGGGCAGAATAATGATAATCTTGCAAAATGCCTGCTTTTGCAAGATTTTCAGTACAATTATGATGACCCAAAATGATCAGATATGATTCTTCAGAATTACACGTGGTCAGTAACTGCCACCATATCTTTGCAGGGTATTAAAGATTTTAAATATTTTTGTGGTAATGTTGTTGTTAGGAAATGGGAAATAATGCTTTGCAGCCTATCACACTGTGCAGAAATTTGGTGCAGGTTTTGGTTTCCTTTTTTTTTCAGATGCTATTTTCTACAAAACAAAATACTCCTTAAAGGAATGGTTTAGTTCCTTTAACATTAAAAATGGTTTCAGTTTGGAGAGAATAATTTCTCCAAATCCTAGATTACGCTGTGCTTAATCAACTCAAACAACTGGTTTTGTTTGGGAGCAGTTACCTTAAATCAGGTTATTTGTGGCTTGTTTTCATGAGATGGAGAAACTGGGAACCAAGCTGTTAACTGTGATGAAGCCCAGCTCCCTGAACCCAAGGGGAATAAAGAAATTCACTTTTTGTGTGCAGCTCTTCGTCTCTCTGCTAGTACCTTGATAAGAAAGGTCTCTGGACTTCTGCTCACTGCCTTGATTTAAGTGGAGGTCTGTTTGATGCCTTTCTGCTTTTTTTTTTTTCCTACCTGAAGTGATGACTTTGGAGGATATCTCTGGGGCACTGGGGAATGAGATAGAATTTTCCTCTGAATTGCTTTCCTTTCCTGTTACTATCTAGGCTTAATTAGGCCAGAAGGATCAAAGGGATGTCTTTTGTGTTTCCCAGTTGGGCAGGATGCTGCCCGTAATGGCAGGGTGTTGGTTGCCCACGTAACTGATGTTTCTGATGCAGAGCAGGGAGAAAGGAGATGGAAATGGCTGTGAGCTGAAAATTAATCTATGTTAAAAGTTTGGAAGAAAGATTTCAGGCCCTTCACCAACTCTGATATGGCTTAGATATAAACAAATCCATCAAGCCTGTGTCTGAATGAGAAAATGCTGTTATTTGGAGAAAACACTCCATTGGAATAGAGCCATATGACTCTTAGCTCTGGAAAAGGGAGCAGGAGCACCTCTGCGAGTGCCTGATTTCCATCAGGACGCCCCAGCACATCCTCCCTGAGGCTGCTGCAACCAGAGTCTCGGTTCTGTGCTGGACCTCGCCCTGTGGATGCTGTAGCTTGTGTGTATTTTCTGTCTGTAATATTTAGGGGGAAGTGTGGTGTGCCGATGGGAAGCGTCTGAAAATGAGCTGGCTAAGTATGCTTGGACCTGCGATATATTTCAACTCTGACCTTTTGTATCTCATGCTGCCGCTATCTCTCGTCTTTCTTTATCACAGAGGTTTCCAGTCTCATGGCAATTTTAAGACATGGTCTGTGGGCCTTGGGCAAATATTCAGTGGAGATTAGGAGGAGACTTTAATGAATGCAGCGCAGCAGAAGCACTCTCATGACTGTGGCTTCTGAAAAACCTTTCCCAGGGCAGTTGCAGCAAATCTAGGGCACGCCCTGATTTCTCTCACTGGAGATGCCAGCTGCAAGGCATGTTCTTCCATGTGAATTTTCTTTTGCGTTTCACCTGCTCAAAATGTCCACTCTGTGGCTGCTTGAAATGACTTTGGGAACACATCCCAAAAATGGTGGGTGGGTGCTCCAAAAATGGTGGGTGGGTGTGTTTCATGGGTGAAGGCTAGTGGATGAAAAGCCCTGTCAAACAAGAGGATATGAGGAAAAGACAGTTCCCATGCACACCCTGGCCAGGGCAGAGGGAGGGAGGGAGGATTCACTTCCACAGGGTGCGTCAAGATGCTGACCCAGATTCGTGATGCCGCGGTGGTGGGTTTTACGCAGCGCTGACTGCGCATGCAGCAACTCAGCAGGAAACAGCTTGTGCAGCATGAACATTTCATCACACCCCTTCCAGGTTGGTGAACGGACTACCTGGAAGTCCCTGCAGCTTGACGGCTGGGTTGGGAATTGCTTCCCATCTCCCACCCTCTTCCCCTCTATAATTACTAAAACTCTGCAGTAAAGCTGAGTGGTGCAGTCTGGCTTCAAGGTCAGCTGCATCTTTTGAGACAAGCCCTGATCTAAGTGAATGGTTGCACTGGATAATCCCCAGAGATCCCACCTGAACCACCAAATTCAGTGGGGTTGTAGTGGTGTGACAGTTATATCAGAATCAGGCCCCTGGGGACATACACAGAGGTGGCTGCCGGTGTGTCCAGCAGCCCATGAACTGCCTGGTTCAGAGTTTATCCCTTTTACCTGCATCCTAATTAGTTGCTAATTGACCAATAAATGATCGCTGCTTAGTCTTAGTGTTTCCCCACTGTCAGTCATGTAAAACTACAGTACTATTTTATGCTTGGTACAGTTCTGTTAACAGGAAATGGTGCTATACAAGGACCCATATGATGCAGAATTTAGTATGACCTAGAGCTTATTTAATAAAAGCTTTTTCTGTCAAGTATTAGCTTCCTCTTTCTGCTCAAGTTACAGGACCACAACCTCCTTTCATTTTCACTTAACCTTCACAGAGATCTAAGCTTAGAACTGTAGGAAGCACCAGATAAAAGAGGAAGGCTAGACTTGTTGCTAAGCTAAGTCTAAAGTCTAACTCAGGCCTGCTGAGAACTGTTTCCACTGCCATGGACTTATGTTTCTCATCTTTGTCCCCTTTTCTCCCTGTAGAAAGTGGGAATGATTATACTGGCCTATCTTATCAAAATATTAAATAGCTCAAGGAGTTGAGGGTTAGAAAGAGCTTGGAGAGTGGCAGACAGAGCACAAAATGTGGCAGCATCATGTAGTCCTTGAGGAGACTGCATTTTCTTGATTACACAGCAAGGCCACTGGGAAGACCATGGCAATTTGGGTTTCTGTTCAGCTCTCCTCACCAGTATTTAAAGGGAGATGCTCAGCCTGGCCTCAGCATAGACTCATAGAATAGTTTCATCTGGAAGAGACCTTCAAGATCGTCAAGTCCAACCTTATTCCTAGCCATATCAAAAAAACCCCAATAAACCATGTCCCTAAGCACACCAAAGCAGCAGTTTGCAAGCCCTTTCATCTGTGGATTAACTGCACATGGCCATGGGGAAGCAATTGTTGGGGTAGTTCAGTGTTTTTCACTTTCCATTTCTGATGAAGTAGGAAGAGAAGATCTGTTGGTGTGGCTTGTTGTTGGTGTTGCTCATTGTAGTGGACCACAGAAACGGCACCGCTCATCCAGTTTTGGCAAACCAGTCATGACCAATGTTGGCCTAAGTGAAGAGTGCTTTTCCTGATGTCCCATTATGAGCTGTGATGGAGACCTTCCTGCAGATCCAGTTCTGTAGAAACTTGACCAAGGAGTAGCGTCCCTCACACAGGGCAGCTTCATGCTGGCCACCGGGACATGTTTTTTGGCATCATGCTGGGCCCATCCTCCATTCATGAGATCACATTAGTTTACCCCTTCTCGAGGGGAGGAGGCAGCTCTCCTCACTGCTGAAGGCCAGCACATTAGTGCTGTGTGATGCCAGCCACGTGTCTGCCCTCAGACATGCTCGGTGTGGCTGCCAGCATTGATTTCATTGAAGGGAAGCCCTCAGTTTATCGGGCCAAGCTCTTTTTTGTGCCAAGATCTGCTTGGCACAGGGGAGAGGGGCATTTGTCAGGGACTGCAGCTATCCCTGAGGTTTCCTGGTTGTTTTTAAAGCTGCTGTGGTCTGTGAATGGCCATGGCATTCTCTTGGTGGCTGCAGCTACCAGGTCACATAGGAGGGACTTGATCACCCCAGGCCTTGGAGGGCTGCTGGACCGCTCCTTCGAGACAGCCCAGTGGGATGAGGGAATGTTCCTGCCAGCACCATGCTGGTTAAGACCACCTATCCATAATGGAGCACTTAACATGGTCCCCAAGGTTAGGATACATCCCCTGTGCCTGGCTTAGGCTGTAGAAGGCCTGGTAGCACAGGGAAGAGCTGGGTCTGATATATGTGATTCTCCTGTTTGCTACCTTTTCAATCAGATCTTCCCCCTGCCCCTGGTAGGACAATAAATGCCAACTGAGGCATGTCTCATTCTTCCCTGTCTTCTTCAGCCTGTGCTTCTTTGTGTATCTGAGAGGCCAAAAATAACTTCTACGTCCTCTCCTTTACAAATGTTGTTCATGCAAAATTGGCCTCGTGGTACCCACCTAGGAGAGCGAAGCACACAGCTTGGCTTTTGTCCATAGACAAAAGGGATTGAACTGCAATGAGCGGGGGATTTCCAGAGGCAGGGTTCATCTGCAGCTACTGGGGATTTTCCAAGAAGGATGATCCAAAGCGGAAGCCTCATGTAGACCTCACAGCATCTATTTGGTTAGGCTGCATTGCATGGTCCACATATCACAAGGCATTGCAGGAAAAAATTAGTGTTTCAGGTTCAGAGGATTTTTCTTTTTTTCTCTTCTGCAATAGGTTTCTTCCTTTTATTGCCCTCTTATTTTGATGTGCTTGCTTGTGATTGCTAAATGCTGTTGAGAAGAGGGTGTCTGAAGTGCTGATGTGGAAATTCCCTGTGTGAAAACAGAGACCTTGATATGGATAAATAGAAAGGGGCCAAATCCTCACCAGGAGGTAAATGGGTGCAGAGCATCTACCTACAAATGCAGCCATCACTTTTTATGCTGCTTTAAAGACCTGCCTTGGAGAAAGTCAGCTGAGACAGGGAGCAAACATACTTGCCAGGGAAAACATGACGAGAGAGTCATCTGTGTGTCCATGCTACCTTCTGCTTGCTTCTTGACCAACTAGGGTGGAGGACATCTGATGGACTGAGAGGTTGTTACCCTCTATAGGCAATCCTTCCCCAAGGCAACCGTTCAGGCCAGGGCAGCTCAGGCATGGGGTATCCCATGACCATGAGCACATCAGGGAGGTGCTGCAGGGGTGACAGGATTTTTACTGAAGCTGGGGCTCTGAATAGGAGGGGGATGATGTGGCAAGAACCCGCATGATGCAAGCGCCACACGTTTCTTGCATATCTGGTGCATGAGGTATGAAGAATCATAGGGAAAATTCTTGAGCTTTGTCATCAGCTTTATTCATGTCTCCCAGATGGGAATGGGCTGTGGCAGTGGTTGCAGGTAAATCTCAGTCCAGGTGACTGGGAGCCCTTGTCATACTCTCTAATTCATGTTAGCTGTAGCTGAAAGCTTAAGTGAAACAGAGGTGCCACATGGACTTTGTGCTGGGTCTCTGCAGACACAACAGGGAGCTCTCTGAATATGAAAACTCCATGTTGGCCAGCTGCATGCAAGAGGTGGAGGGAGATTTGGAGGAGTATGTGAAATGAGTATTTGCCGTTTCGAACTTTAAGCACTCAAAGAAACTTTGCAATTAAAAAAAGGAGCAAAAACCTCAGCCCTCCACCCTAGTAGTTTTGCTGCATTCATGTGCACATAGCTATATAGAGTTATTTTAGAAGGCTGTTCAGTCATCTCCCACCCTCCATCTCATTCATTCAGCGGGGCACTGCTCCTCCTGGCATAATGGTAAGTGGAAGAATGGTAACAAAGGCCACACCTTAGGGCTCACAAAAGTATCCCTTGAAAATCAGGATTATAGCCAGGCTTTTGACCTAGTGATCCCCTAACATGACACTTAGTAAATTTTTGTCTTTGTCTTGCTCCTGCATGATGTTCAGTTGTCCCATTCAGCTGGCGATTGGTGGCAAATCTGTAGTATTTTCAATAGTGTCAGGCTGTTTGTTTCGCTGTCAGACCTGGAATACAGATTCTTGAATTCTGTGCACCCATGGAATAATCCTTGTAATTATTTCCCAGGTCTTTTATTCTCAGAATACACATATCCTGAGCATATATTAACAGCATGTATGTGAACTGGAGGCAATGGCTCTGTCATTAGCTTCAACAGGCAATCGTGGATCAGCAGCTGGGTAGGCTGGTGTGTTGCAGTGCCCAGAACTGCTGACTGCAGATCTTGTCCATCTGTGGTAGTGGGTATAGCTGGGGAGGGGGAAACTCTTCCCTGGGTTCAGTGTCACCCATCAAGTATCAACACTCTGAGCGTAACAGGAGACTTGAGCAATATCAGAGCTGGTCACTTGTTTCTCTGAGACAACAAAATGTTAAACATTTGGTCCATCAGAAATGTTCAAGGCACGTGCTTATGTGGAGTGAAGCCTTCAATCAGTAGGTTGTTATTAATGGGTCAGGTAGTAATGGCAAAGTATCTGCCCTTCTTTGGGATTAGCAAAGGGATTTCTCGATAGCTTCCACTACCCCTTTGTAATTAAGGGCATGAGCCTCAAGTGGCATAAAAAGGCAAAATTCCCTTGGTGTCATTAGAGTTATTCTGGCCAACGTGACAGGGGACATTTGCCTCATTGTTACCATTGGCCTTGGTTACTCATTTTTTCACGTTTCTACTCAGAATTACTCATATCAGTTTTTCAAATGGGAAATGTGTGGTGACTAAGATGGGTTTGATGAGTATAACAAAGATAATTATGTCTTTTGCTAACATGAGTTGTTTTTATTTTTAATGTACTATTTATGAAAAGTATACATATTGGGGGGAGGATGTGTATTTTACTATATACAGAGATGCCTCCTTGTAACAGCACATCAATGTTCAGGAAGCTCATGATGCTTACTATTTTGCATGCAGCTATATAGAATTGGATTTAATGCTTCACAGGGCTATGCAAAATGATGTGCCAAGGGAACAGGGAGGCAAAAAGGCTTTTAAATGCACTGTAATATTTAGTTCCTGATGTTTGTGCTGTGAGGAACAGTCTAAGACATTTGGCAGTACTTTCCCACAGCTGTCCTAACAAATACTCTTTCCAGTCTTCCTACTGTATGGTGGGTGTGCAGTACCACAGTACTGATGGGTTACCATGCTCCTCTGACTCTCTGGGACCTGGAATAGCAGTGCCTGGCTTTATACCCTTGGTGGTAACTGCTCTCTGCTATCTGTTTGCTTCTGACAGCTTGAAAGCCTGGGAAAAAGTCCATTGGCACAGGAAAAGTATATAAATCCTTTGGGTTTTTTCTGACAACAAAGAAGAATCTCCAGAGGAAAACAAAAATAAACTGGCTGATTGGGTCAAGTAGCCGTAAAATTGAGAGACCCATATCCCACCTGTGAATTTATATTTATGCACAGTGTGTGCTCAGATTCTCTGTTCAAGCTGCAGGTTCAAGGGGTTATGGAGCTGTGGTGATGCATCACCAGGAAGGTGTTTTGCAGCCTGAAGAGTCTTGTTCTTGAAATCTCTTGAGTGCCAGGGGGCACAGCAGCATTGTAAGGTATGGCCATGGCTTATAGCACATCCACTTGACTGCTTTTAAACTGTAGTACTGTGAGACCCTTGGCTACATGTTATACCCTCTATTGGTGATGGCATTTCAGCAAAACTTCTCTTCCCCTGCCCCACAACAGTTGAGTATAATTCTTTTGGAAAAGAAAATCCTCTCCTGTGACCCAGCAGGGTGTGAGCTGCCTGCAGGTTGGAAGGGAGTCACTGACATTATTTTATACACTGCACCACCTTTCCAGTGTAATTTCTACCTCTGTGTTGGTTTTGATTTCTAAATGGTTAAAGCTCATGAATCATCTTCTGTTTCCCTTTTCCGTAGCTTGATAACAAATGTTTTTCTCTTAAAAATGTTTCCTGTACTGCCAATGTCTGACCATGACTGATCAACTCCAGTCATCACCATTGTGAACGATTGCAAATTGTGAAACATTGTCCCTTGATGAAGATGACTGAGCTCATCGGACCTGAAGTGACTCTTCTCCCAGGCATTTTTTTTCATTACCAGGGAAATAAAGTCACAGAGAAGCAGGATGGTTCCCATAATGGGAAAGATCAAAACTAAAGATTAGGGAATGTCTCACTGAAACCTCTGCTAACCAGCACGTGAATTGGGGAAGTTAAGTCACCAGTTTTTTATAGTGCTTCACGCAGTGTGGGAGTATCCCAGAAAAATGAGGAGGCAGCAAATGTGTGAGAAGAAACAACGCTGTTTTACACAAGGCATAATTAACACGTGGAAATTCTTCAGAGAGGTATTCAATGGGAGGCAACCAGGATTAAAAGAGTGAATGAAACAGAAGGCTAATGATACTGCTCCTAACAACTCTGTTAGAAGGAATCAAAAACAGTAAGGAGTCTTGCCTTTAGGAGCATTTGCCAAGGTTTGGATACTGTAGCTGTTCCTTGGTTCTCCACATTCACTCTTTTGCTGAATTTCCTGGCTTTCAGAGGCTCAGTATCAGAGTGGGTGGGTCACTGAGATCTCCCACAATGCCAGTTTGTATAGCATGAAGGGAATCACCGAAATCATTTTGTGTGTGTAAATATACCTGTGCACGCTGTGTAAATGGAGACTATTTAATATGCATAGTTGTTCAGACCTCACTAAGTTTTATAGCTGAAAATCCTGAAGGCATGACATTGTCAAGGAGAAAAGTTGCATTCATCACCTTTTTGCTTGCAGGTTTCATTTTATATACTGACCTCAGCAGATGTAGCAATGAAGACAGCAATATCAAGGAGAAAAATCAAAACAAAGCCTCCCAGCTGCTTACCCATGCATGTTCCCAAACCCTACAGCGAGCTAGGCTTGAATTTTGCAAAACCATTTCTTTATAATGGGCTGAACAAGCAATCAGGTTAAAACAACCTCCTACTCCCTGCCTCTCCCTGCTCCCTCCCCAAATCTGCACTGCGTAAGATCTTCACATGAAAGTTTGCAGTTTAAACTAAAATTTCTGAGTTCTTCCTGATATGCCCGTTTCTTTGGAATACCTTAGTAGAATGTGCATGACCCAGTCCTCTGAGTGGTAGCTTGAGTTCCCTGCTGTTCCCTGCTGGGCAACGCTACAGGACGTCGATCCCACTGGGATAACAGAATGCTTGGAAGCCCTCATCGCTCTCCTGAGCCCAAGCTGAAGTTTTATTTATGCCAAGTTTTCCAGAAAGATGTGAGTCATTAATTAAATACCTGTAAGATCACATGACTAGCCTCCTAAGCTTTTATTTCATCTATTTTGAAAGGATGTATCATTTTATAGTACAATGCAGTCTTTTAAGAAATGCTGTGGATGAGAGATGACTTATATTTGCAGTGACGAATGGAACAGCTGAAGAGACCTGTTGTTTATTGTCCGTCATGGCAGTTGCATACATCCTTTGCCTGATGAAGTAATTCCTTATTTGTGTATTGAGCATTTGTGTTTGCTTGATGTTTAACTCAGAGGACATTGCTCACTCCCGTGGCATTTACAATTACTGCTTAACACAGACAGTGTAGTCAGAGGTAGGTGTTATCTAAATCAAAAGCTGATTTTGTTAAACCTATAGGTGGGAACATCACTATTTCCTTCACCAAGAGCAGAGTTTATCCCTGCTATGGGTGCTCTGCACTATCCCAACCCCTTCTGGGAATGCAGGTGTGATCCAGGAGGCAGGAGGGGGCCACTCAGTGGACAGGACAAAGACTGGGATGCCTGGGAACTGCAGGATCCCTTTTCTCTTCTGGTCTTAATGCCCTGATGAGAGAGTGGTGGGAAGACGAGGGCAGAGGAGAAGCAGTGCTCAGGCTGTGCTCAGGATTAGAAATGTGTTTCCTGGCAGGGAAAGCTTTAGTGATTCATTATCAGAGCCTCCATGGGTCTGAAACAATTTTGCTGCACATTTCTCAATCCCTGTTCTGCTCGTCCTGAAGATAACTAGGCGACAGGCAAAAGACTCTTTGGAGGAAAAAAAAAAAAAAGTTAGAAGTGAGAAACAGCATCACAGCAGCAGCTGGCAGAGTGGCTGCAGATAAGGACTTGTGACGATTCCCATTATCATTTTGTTTGAGTGCTTACGGTTCAGCCATTAAAATTAGCGTGGAACTAAAAACTGACATTGAGTTGCTCATCTCTAATACTGAACACATGCAGGGTATGATTTTTATAGCATAGGTTCCCCATTTGTGGCAAAATTTATAGTAAATAGATTTGCCCCCATCTGTTAGCTGCAGGCACAGACTTACACATGAAGTTTGCAGGTACAGGGCACAGAGCTACAAGGGAAATTAGCCAGGTATGGACCCAGAGCTTGTTCTCTGTCCTCAAAATGGGCAGGGTCCTTCATGGCTGAATGTCTAACAAACCCCAGAGCTTCTCCCTGTATGCCAGTGAGAACAGCACACAAGCATACTGGTGTACTCAGCTGTTCCTGTGGTGCTTCTGGACATGCAGCTGGGATGAGCTGTGACATTTGCTGGTCTGTTTGGCCATGATGCTGGAAAGAATAGACTTATTTCATTTTTAATTTATTAAAGATAATGCAAACCATAAGTTTTAGTCCTCTACATTTTATTTTAGTTTTTTGGAACCTGTTTAGTCAGTGATCCCTACCCTTAAAAGGATTCTGAAGCTCAAGTTCCCATTCCTTTCTGTCCTGTAACGGTCCTTCGGCAGTGCTTCTACTGTCAATAGTCGCTGTATTGTGACGTAAAGCTCCCCACGTGGGCAGGGAAGTACATCTTCAGTAATAAAACGGGAAAAGTCCCTTTGGAGTGCTTATTTCTGAAGAGGTCATTCTGCACTATAGGAAGTAAAGAAATAGAGAAGATAAATCTTCCTGAACATGTGTTGTGCCTGTACAGACATGCAGGGATCTGATAGCTGCTGTTGTCAACGCATATGTCTACTGCAGTGCCTCTGGAAATTCCTCTTGGAAAAATTGTTTGTCCTTAGTGTTTTTCTGTGGTGTTGCTGAAACATGTGCCTGACCACTGCTTGTTGAGTGGATTTTCACTGAGTGGATTTTTTGGAGTTGCTAAGCAGTGATGCAGAATGGGGTTGAGATGTAGAGGGGAACTGGGATATTTTACACCAGGTCAAGGGTGTAATCCCATCTTTGGGAAGGGGAAGAGCCAGAAGTGATCAGACATGATAAGAGAGAGTGCAGAGATGGTAACTGCCCCTTGCCGAACGTTAATCCCATAATGGCCATAGGCTCAGCAGAACCTATTTCTGTTGTCCCGCCTGAAGACCATAATCTACTCACAACTCACACAGGGCCTGTGTGACCATGACTTAATTAACGCTCATCAAGAAAGAATCTTTCACTTCATTATATCATCACTTTTTATTTTTACGCTCCTTTGATTAAAACCATGAGTAATTACTTGCACTGTTGACTTTGGCATCTCCTCTTAGATCTCCTGCGATACGGAGTGGACATGGGAGTGACTCAGAGCACTGGAGTGATCCGGGGGTGGTGTCTAATTTAAGGCAGCGACAGTCGGTTGGGTGCCTCCTTTGGATGGTTTGGGTACCTCATCTGGATGGCATGGCTGTCTAGAAAGGAGAAGGACTAAAATCCTTGAATGAACGTCCCTTGACAGGATTCAGAGCAGACCCATGTGCTACCTGGAGATACATCATTCACTGTAGTATTGCTGCCTCTGACTTCCTTGCTGGCCAGATGGGATTAGTCATATTTGAGAACTACTTTAATCAGACTGATAGTAAATGCACTTGCTCAGCTAGGAAAAATCCTTTTCATTTTTGATGAAATCCTCTTGATTTGCCTGATGCAGTGTGGATGATTGGCACAGCTCCTAAATATTTGCACAATGATCTATCCTGGTGTACAGGTGATTGTTTCCCTTGCTTTTGCTGTTGAAACCTTTCTCTTTTGCCAGGTTGCCCTGGCTTCTGCAGCATTTTAAGGTTATTCACCATCTCATAAATAACATGGGAAGTCCTGCAAGTTTAGGTATCTTCATTATGAGATCTCTGCAATTAATGGCCTTATTTTGGAGAAGAGGGAGGGGAAGCAGTGTTCTTTGAGCATGTTTATAAAAACAAAATTGAGCAGAGCTTTAGACAAGAGAGCAGAATTTGGAAACAGAGGTGAAAACCACCCAGGTGTTGTTTATGCCATCAGTCTGTTTTAGTGCATTGATGCTGATGCAGGATTCATGTAGAACTAAAATTCTGATGCATGTCCTAGCATGCTCTTATTGGCTTAATCTTGGGACTGAGACATCTGCCTTGGATTCTTCCTTCTGTGTCTTCTTCTTACCCTTTTAATGTCCTAAACAGTCTGGTTTTAAGTCACCTGGGATCTCTAAGCCACCTTTGGATGGGATCTTATCCCTTGGGTGGTGACTCTGGAGCCTGTAGGGCCACTTAAAGAGTATGGTGCCATCTGACTGGCTTGCAAAATGCCAGGTCTTCTTTTCATCGTCTTGTGCAGGTGGCATGGAAGACTGGTCAATGTGCTCACACTGCTCTGAGGATGTATAAGGTGCACTACAGTGAGCTCACTCTAAGCTGTTCTTCAGTGGTGAAGAAGGAAGCTAGCCTGGAGGTTGGTGCAGTCACTGCCATGTGGGTGGTATGGGCAACACTGACTCGGCTGTGAAGATCTGGCATTACCACTGTTTTCATCTGTAGTGACTCTTTCCAGCCAGAGCTCAAAGGGTGACCCATGAGTTACAGAGATCACCTGCAAAAGGCCACCATGGTGAAGTGATAGAGCAATATAGAGTTGCATGTTAATGATCCTTATAGAAATGACAGCTTGCCCCACACCTCGCTGAATACCATGTGCATGGGTTCAGGTATTGCTTTGAGAAAGCAAAGGGCACTGTGATTAAAGCTTGCCTGTCCAGTTCCTGATACCTGCAGTTTGCTGCTGAACAGAGAAACAAGAGCTGCACTGACCAAAACCACCAGGAGACACTGAAGTGAATCTACAGCTGCACTCCTTGAGAGACTGCCATCGGTAGAGCAGAGCCATGTCACCCAAGACCGGCGTGAACATCTCACTAAGACGTGTCTTTCCAATACACTGCACCTGCTGCAGTGCCCTGGATCCGGAGTGTTTCTGAATCTGGAGTGTTCTGGATCTGTGCTTCTGGATCTGGAGCCAGGGCCACTACTCGTTGATAGGGATGTCATAGTCAGCTCAGGAGCAGGCATGGGGCTGCCTAGTGAAAATGGGATACTTATAAAGACTGAAGGAGCTCATTAGAGGTCAGGAGTACTACAGGGGTTAGACTGCAGTAAGAAAAAGGACTGGTCAGCTGTTGACTGCATGCCAAATTGCTTTCAGCGGGTGGCAGAGGGAAAAATAATTACTGGTCCAACCAACAAATTAATCTCTCAAGGAGGTACCTAAGTAGATGGTAGGTGTGGTGATAATCCTGTGGGCTGGGGAAGCAAGCCTGTAGTGTGTAATCTCCATCACTAGATGCTGACATCTCTTGTGTGAGTCCCTGCGCTGTGGTTTCACAATCCATCAGCTGCAAAATCATCAGCGTGGGAAAACAGAAGTCGTAAGAAGTGCCTGGGACATTAATATTAACCCTAAATAAACTTGATTTTATTTTTTGTACCTTGCTATACAAAAGAAGGGCACTGCAATTTTCTGTTAGCAGCAGCCAGCCTAATCTGAGTGTGGGGAATCTACCTTCTAAGCAAGATCTTTAGCCAAGATCTATGTTTATGGCCAAATTCAGCTTGCTGTACTCTTAAGCAGTGGGCACGAGTGAGCCAGCTTCCTCTTCTCCCTCGATTACATCATGTTGTTTTTCTTCTACAGAGAGTGGTAGAAGTCCCTTTGGAAGTTCCTCAATCCCATGAGTCAACCGAGCAGGATTTGCCTTAAAATTCATATCACAGTCTGCCTGCTTAAAGTTTGGTCACAAGCATGAACCACAGAGACAGCCTCACCTGGTATGAACCAAATTGATCTGTAGTTTTCTCCTACCATTTTTAACCCTCAGTGTCCTTCCTTCATCTCCCAGTGGCCTTAATATATTCACCCCACAAAGCAAGAGGGAACACCTGAACCACAGTGAAAGAATGTGCTCTTCCCTTTGCAACAGCATCCTTTTTAGAGGCTCAGCAAGGCCAGTGCATCATGCTAAGCTAAAAGTGCCAGTGACCTCTCAAGGAAAGAACTTGGCACCAATAACCTGGGAGCTGGTGTCCCCCATCGCCTTGCCTCACCTGCAGGGATTAGCAGGGGCTTGGCCTCCTGAACCAACTTTGGGAAGTCCCAGCAGCCCATGGCATCGTGGCCAATGGGCCAAAATTAATGGGGATCCCAGGCGTGTTGTGGGACCCAGCTGGCAGCTGTGAGAGTACAGAGTAAGCAGTGAGTGGTTGTCTGGTGGGAGGAAGGCTCTGCAGAGGCAGGAGATGTTTCTGATAAAACTTTATCCCTTTTCAAAGGGAAAATCTCTTCAATGAAAGCTGCATAAACCTGCACATGGGGCTCACTGGCTCTTTGGTACAATAGGCTGGCGAGGTAAGCACCCTCTCTAGTTAAACTGGTTTGTCGTATCGACGTAAGGAAAAGAGTGAGCATCATTATTGCTCACTGCCTCGGGGAAGGGGAGGAGGAGGGAGATGAAAATTTGGAGACCATTAATATGAATTCCACTTTCCCTGTTGCCTCACTGTGGCTGCACGGGGTGGACTGCTGGTCGCTTGACTGTGGTGGGAGGCATGGGATTTGTGAAACAGGCAGAGAGTGCCGGGGAGCCTCTGCTGTACCTGCTCGCCCCACACTGGTGATAAAGCGAGCTGTGGCTTGTGTTGAGGCAGTTGTAAGTAGAACAAGGTCAACTGCCTATTTCAGTCAACACGACAGAAATAGAGTTGATCTCAGTAAGATCCCAGCTCTTTCTTCCTGTTAACTTCTCAGTTCCAATTTTAGGATTGCTGTAATCAAGCTAAGGAAGAGGCCATTTATCCTATGGGGGGGAAGTCGATTGAAGCATAGGCAGGAGAAGAGGAGTCACTTGAAAAGGTACTTTGAGAAATGAGTCTCTGGCCCATGAGGAAAGTCTGTGAGGTTCAGGAGTTGCTCCAGTCCAGTCACCAGTGTAATCACACAGAATGTACACGGGTCAGAATAGGACCTGTTCTTTCCTTCTGGTGGCAGCCACACCAAAGGAGGGAGTTGGTTGGGTTGAACCATCTAGTCTGGCCAAGCAGAAATTTCCAGGTTTGCAAGTGCTCACATCCATTAAACTGTTAAAACTCTGGCAGCGCACAGAGCCTCCCCTGCCTGCTGCCAAGGAATATTGATGCTCTTTTCGTTGGAGGCGAGATGCTGACAGCTAGTGTCTAATACAGACGGAAACGGGGTGGGGTGGAAACCGTCACTGAATGCTAATCTAAATGAGCAGCAACTTACAATACAAAGCCTCTGCCATAACAAATGAGTTAGGATGTTCTCTTAGGACACTGGGAGTGCTTTTATGATAGTTCCATTAGTTTCCTCCGAAACACCTGTGAATGCCAAAGCGCAGAGCTGCTGAGGGCTGACTGATGTGCTGTCCCCATGCAGCCTGCCTGTGTGCAGCCTCCAGGCCCTCGTCTCCTTGGGCTGAGGTGAGCCCGGGGTCCTTCTCCTCAGCTAAGTGGGTGAGGGAGCTGTGTCATTCACACCTCCGAGGAAGGCTCAAGTGGTCTTCAAGGAAAAGGTTGGAGATGGTGTTTTCTCTGCATGTGTGGTGCTTTGCTGGTGAAACTCTTCTGCTCTGTGCTCCTGGCTGCAAGTTGCTGCTCCTCTAGTGTTTTGACACAAGTGCAGGTGCAAATTCAAGAACTGACCTGGTACAAGGAGAGGCAGAGGAAGAGACATCTGTGTCTGTTCTGCTGGCTTCTCTCTTGGTGGGATGAGCTGCCCATGCCACATGCCCGCACACATGCACAGACCAGCACAGGGCAAGCAGTGAGGCAGGAGCAGCAGCAGAGGTGATGCGGGCGAAAAAAGCTGGGTTAAAATGTTGCTTGCAAACCCAGACTGCTAGTTTGGGCTGAGATTTGATTCCCAGGAGTCAAGTTGCTCATGGCAGTGAGTGGAGCTGGTAAGAGCTCGGCTCTGCTATAGACATACATCTGCTGTCTAGTGGGGCTGCATCTGGCTGTGCAGCATTGCACTTTTTTACACCCCTGACCTGGGCCTGTCTGGTGTTTGTAGACAAGGAGAATCAAAACTGTGATCTGGGTGGAATGCCTGATGTGGAAGCTTGCTCTAGAACATGTGAACCTTCTCACGTAAGACAGAAGCTGCCCTTCCCAAAGCAGGGGCTGCCACTGCACAAGCAACTACAGCGGCAGCTGAAACAAGCCTCTCCAAAGATCTATTGTGGTATGCATCCAAGCGTGGATAAGCCATAAAGGTCATATTCCTGTCCTGCTTTTCCTTTTGTTTATGCTGATGGAGGCAGAAATATGCAAGACAGAGTATTCTCACTCTTGTGGCTCAGAAGGGAGGAGCTGCATCGGCCTGTGAGGGGAAAAAAAAATCCAGGAGGGAGAGCACACAAAGGGCCAGAGCTGTCATTTCTGGCAGGCAGGCAGCCATCCTGCCCAACACAAGGAGGAAAAGGCTTGGCCTTACCAGGTTTTGCAAAGGGGCACCAGGGCTCAGGTGTGCTTGGGAGCACACCTACAGCATCGCTCAGCAGGGGGCCTGGAAGGACCCTCAGAAGCCCCAAGTCCCACAGTGTCAGCTGTGACATGCCCTCGCCTTCCCCTGCGCACGTCTGTCTGCAGCTCCCAGGCTGCTGGGACAGGACAATCGGATATTTGCCTCTGGGAAGGAGATCTTGTACCAGTGCACCGCAAAGCAGCGTTTGCTCTCGCTGAATCAATAGGGTTTGCGTGCGATGGAGAGCAGTATCTGGCCCGGCTGGCTGTCGATAGCATTGCAGCTTTCTTAGCTCACAGTTATTGTCAGGGCAGCAACTATTCATATATTTATTTTCCGATAGAACTGATTTGAATAATTCACCTTCCCTGATCTTTTTTTTGAAGCCAGGAGAGAGTAGCCTCTGTGACCCCAAATTGCTGAACAGAGATGCAGGAGTGACTCCTCCAGCTGGAATTTCTCCAGTCCTCTTGCTCTGCTTCCCATCACCTGTGTCTTCCCCTTTGGCTCTCCTAAAGAGAGACAGAGCAATGGGTCTCACTCAATATATAAGAAAAGAAAGTAAGACTGTGCCTGGCCTGAATGCAATTTATAAATAAAGACCTTCAGAAAGCAGTTCCCTTTTTCCTTTCACACCCTCTTACTCCTTCCTTCTATGGCTCTCATGTCGCCTCCTGCGTGGCACAGATGTGCTGCCTGTCCCTTCCTATTGACATGCTCCTGGTGCTTCTTGGTGTTGTTGTGAGGGCCCCAGGAGCACACATGAAGACTTCTTGTGACTGGAGTCTGTTCTTCTCTTTATGGTGCATGAACTCTGGGGAGGTCAGTAACTGCGTGCTCACCCAAACAGACACTGCTTAAACAGGGAAATCATAATGATAAAAGTACTGTAAAAAAGTAAAAAAATCTGTGTCTGTCCTGCTGAGGTTCCTGGCCAGGCTGCAGCCAGAGATGGTCGAAGAATCTTAAATACAAATGAGCAAGTTGGACCCAAGCAGGTTTGAAAAACTAACTGACTTTACTGAAGCAAACTGCTATTTAATAATTCCTCTGATGCTTTAAAGGTGTCATAGACTGCCAGGTAAGTGGAAATATATTTGTTTTGAAGTCCTGGGTAAACATCCTGTAGAGGAATTAAAACGTCAATTTGTAGCTGCGTTTGTTTAATGAAATTGTATAAACAAGGCTGTGAGCACAGATCATCTTCTCACTCAAGTGCTGCATGTTAAAGGTGTTGAACCACTTTGAACCTCCTCCCTGTGCACAGCCATCCCTAGGCTCTGCCAACAGAAGGGTCACGGGCATGCTCACAGAGCTGATGGAGGCAAACCTCTCTGGGTTAGCTTGTCCCTAACCTAACCCATCTCACCTGCAGCAGCTCAAGGTGCTTGCAGGGTGGTCTTGACCCAAGATCTGCCATCAAGAACAAGGAAGGCAAGTATGTCTGGAAGGGCTGTGGGGTGACTGTCCAACAGCCACTGAGGCAGCCGCTGAGAGCTAAACTGGAACAGGCAGGGGGGGTCATCAGATAAGGGTTGACTTCACTTGTCTGACCACCTGTGTTGTTGCCTTAAGTGATGCTGCTTCTCACTGCTCTGATCTCCTTGCCTGAATGGTCCCATGGTCTGCCCTGGGGAAGGGACACCTCATATCACCTGTGGATTACCAAACCCATGAAGGCTGTTTACTGTGCAGTAAAAGCATCCATGTGGATTTACAGTGCCATAGCTATTGCTAAAAAGCAATAAAATTTAAAAAATTCTCACCTAGGTCATTTTATAGCAGCTTCCCCACTGGTGATAAGCCATAAAAAGCAAGTAAAAGTGCAAGGCTACATCTTCTCATTTACTACTGGATCTCATTTTCCTTATAAATTCATTTTGTGCACAGTTTTAAACCCATCCACTTCATTAGAAGAATGAACAATTTATCTAAAAGGCGTTATGCTTCCTTTCATACTAGAGGACCAGTGAAGAGGAAAGTTTGTATTTTACCGAGGAAGGTTCCTTGAAAACAAATTTAAAAAACAAAACAAAAAGGTTAACAGAAACTAAATCAAGTGGTTCTTAGCTTTGCCTGCGTAGTGAACTGACAGTTCTAATGAGGATGAATGAAGGTGTGATGTGGTGCATTTAAAACCTATCAGGAAACAAAGAGTGCTTAAAAAACCAAATGGGCAAACTTGTGTAGTGAACACCTGTCAGTTCAGTCTGTCCCCAGGAAGATCTGCTGTTAGCCAGTTCACGTGACACCTGCTGAAGTGCAACTTACTGGTTTGCAATTTAAATACTGTGCTGGTTAACACCTTTGCTTTCCTCAGGTTTCCCAATTTTCTGCTCTATGGTGTAAGCTGTTGTGTAGCTTTGGGCAAGTCGTTCAACTTCTTGCTTCTCGTTCCTGCCAGTAAAATCGGGAACTTCCATTGCTTTGTTTAAATCCCAGTCTCAGGAAGGACAGGAGACTGTCCTCTATTGCCTTTGCACAGCCTGTTATGGTGAACACTGAACTTTGGTTGCTACTCTGCTCCTTAAACTGAAATAACACTACCACTGAGAGGGTGGCACTGACAGCAGCAGAGACAGGAGTGCCAGGTCCTGCAGTCATATGGACCACAGAGCACATGGTGGTTGTGGGCCGAGGGATGAAGTGTCTCATACATTGGGTCAAATCCTTTCTTCACTTTGGAGGAATGTTCAGGGGAGGAATGGGACAGCAGACCCTCCTCTCTGCTTAGATACCAGGCGGGTGCTGTACATGACTGTGTTGGCAAAGTTAGTTTTTTATGTGTATATATATATATATGTATATAATCCTAATAAAGAGAAGAGGTCCCTGATTGTAGAGCAGAAGGTAAGAATGGTTGATGTGGAATAAATCTTTCAATAGCAAGGGACTCTAGTGAGAGAGCACTTAGGGGATTTCCGTGTTATTGGTGAGAATTCTGATGGCTTTTTTTCACATCTGTTAAGTATTCAGCATGTGTTTTTAGCCATCATTACCCTTTTTGTAAGGTTGAACAGGTTTGATTGGGTTTTATGCAATTAGTATACTGCAACAGTTTGTGAGGATTTGCTTTAATTCTGAGGTGATTTCTCTTTGTCCACTTGTGGTTTTCTGCAAATATCTGAGCAAGTGCACCATGATGGCAAAAGCATTTGAGGAAAATGAATGTCAAAATCCTGTGTGCTGCTACTGCTGGAAGTGGAAATTTAAGTAAGATCTGCCAGCTCTCATAGTAAGAATTCTTCTATGCTTTTCAGAAAATAGAAGATTAGTTGTTAGGGGGTAGATAAGTCATGTCTCTTATGGGTCTTAAATTACAGAAAGCAAGAGCATTTAGAAAGCTGTTCATTGAATATGTCCAGAGAAAAAAATCACAGCGGGTTGTGGTTTCTGAGAGCAGGAAAAAGGCCAATCTTATGTCATAGGCTAATAAAATATATTAAGGATGAAGTCAGTAAAAGTTCTGTAGGAAATCCTCTGAAACTAGGGATGAATAGCAACTTATAGTCAACATTCATAGAAAAATACAAAGTTAAGTCAAACATGAGACAAAAGTACATTTGGCCTCCCGCTGTGTTGTAAGAAAACTTGACAAAAGCCAAGTATGCTTCAGAAGGGAGCACTGCTTGCCATGGCTAAGCTCTGCACGGCTTTTCTGTGAGGTGAGGTGAGCTCCTCCAGAAACAAATCATGAAACATGCATTGTTAGTACTGATGAATTTTGTCAGAAAGTAAAAAATAGCTAAATCAATGATTCCAAGTTGTTTTCCAGCAAATGTTTGCTTTAGGACATGTCTTGCTTGAGGAGGATGCCCAAACGCAGAAACACCGTTTCCAGCTCCCCTGGTTGGAAGGACCATTTCAGGTGCTGAATGGAACACAAGCCCATGGAGAACTCCTTCCTGAACCTCAGCAAGCCATGACCAAAGAGGAATAGAGAGCATGAAGATGCTATGATGGTGTATTACACTGACACCTCTGGGCAACCAAGACATGCTTGTGGAGAGAGTCTGAGACTAGCCTGTGTCTCCATTGCTCTGTTTGGTGTGTCACTGGGGAAGGCAACAATTGCGTGCTGGTTTTGGAAGCCTGATTTGCCTTTATTCTGGGTACCACGGTGACTTATATTTCATAAGCCTCCAGAAGGTAACACCTGCAGACTATGGTCTTTGCAAGCATGAAGATGAAGCCGCTCTATGATATACTTGCTCAGTCTTTGCCTTTCAGTAGAAGCAGATTGCTGGAGGTGAAGCTATTGCACGTGAGAGCCTTCCCCCAGCTCCCCTTTCCTCCCTAGTGTGCAGGAGAACTCGTGACCTGGTGTGGCATTGCAACATTGGAAAACAGAAGCCTGAATTTGTCCTGGATGAGTCACTATCCTGCGAGGAACACGTAGGGGAAAGCAACTAATTGTTTAAGGGATGGCTATGAGGAGAACGACTCCACTTGCTGTTTACGTTAGAACTATTGATCAAAAAAAATCAAGTATGCAGTGCTTTTGAAATCTTGCTACTTGGTTTAGTGAGGTGCATTTTACTCTAAATTGCTGAATGCTGACATTACTGAATTTTACACTTTTTCTGCAATAGTCCCAGTTGGATTCTTAGTCACAGCTAGAAAATCCCAGTTGAAAAATTAATTCTCCATGTACACCCCAGAACCAAAACCTTTGGGGGCTAATTTAGATTCATCATTATCATACTGACAACATCTCATCTGCTCAAACTTCAAGCTGGCTCCTCTAGCTCAAAGGGTTTGCGTTCCTGGTTGAAGGTGAAGCTCTCCAGCACTCCCTCTGTCAGGGAGGACAGGGTGGGATGCATCGTTCTGGAGACACCACTTTCCCTGTCTCTAACTTGGTGGAGTGATATGTGATGAACTAATACATGATGAGATGGGGATGCTGAAGCAGGATGCTGAAGCAGGAAATGCTAAAATGGGTTGCACAGCAGGGAAGGAAGGGGTGTGAAAATCTCATGCTGCTGCCAGGTACCCTCCTAGTGGTTGATGAGTTGATCCATATGGCTCGAAAAAGTTATCACCTTTTGCCTCGTAGCACACCCGTAGCAAGGGTGAGAGCTCGTTACTTCACCCATGTCAAGGTCTGACAGAAAGGATGAAAGGAATTTATACTCATCCTTGCAACTGGCCCCTAAAATCTTGTCCTCAAGCGTGTATTAGTTTTCTTTTTACGCCAGGAGAGTCCAGTCTAATCCTAATGCTCATGATCTTAGCCAGACAAGGATGGACTGGCAGTATGTCAGAAGCTGGAATTGATCTGAATTTGCATAACACAGAGCAACTGGATCCATCTTTCACACGGAGGTCAGGCAGGCGGAGACCTGCGGGCTCTGAGCTGCACACAGGGGACATCTTCTGCCTTCCCCATGATTTATAGCTGCCGTGCAGGGAAGTGACTGTTTTTCTACTCAAAAGTATCTTGCATGGGCTTGTAGTTTTCTTAGAGCAGGATTGCTTGGAAAACCATCTCGAAAGCAGCCTCCTTGATTTGACACCACTTGTCCATCATCACACTGCCTGTTGTGCAGGCTGTGCAGGACGCACAGGACGGCCCCAGTGCCCCCAAACTCCAGGAGCTGTGGGGCTTTGTTCTCCCTGCCCCGCTTCAAAGATGGTTGTTGGTCTCTCTATGGACCCTTTCCTGTAGGCTGTGTAAACAGTTCTGCCTATGGAAACCATGTGTCTGGGCCGTGGGGTCTCTGTCACCTCAGTTGCTTTGAAAGGCAGTTCGTGGTGGTGGGGTGCTGGTGGTGGCACTGGGGAGGTGGTGCATCCCTCTGAGGCGCAGCTCCCCGCGAGGCGGTGGCCTGGCCCAAGAGACGGCAGGCCAGGGGTTACCGGGGCCTTTTGTGGCTTTTCCTGCTGAAGGGGCTGATTTGGGAGGTTGAGGGTTTTTTGGCAGCTTCTCCCGGGCGGGCAGCACCGGCAGGGCCGGTTCCTGACCCAGGAGCCCCGGGTGCCTCCGGGTATGGCTGTCGCCGCAGCCGTCCCCGTTCCACCTGCGCCCACCCCGGCCTGCAGGGGGAGCTGCGCACGAGGAGGGGAGGGGGAGAAGCGGGGGGGGAGCGGCGCGAAGCCCGCCCGCCTCCGCCTGTCAACGGGGAGCAGCTGCTGCCCCGGGGCGCGGGCCGGCGCCGCGCTCTCCCGATTGGCTGCCGATGACATCACCGCCCCGGCGCCCGGCGGGCCGGCCCCGCCTCCGGCCCCGCCTCTCCGCCCTCCGCCGCGCTGTCATTGGCCGGAGGGGCCGCCCGTCGCCGTCTGCCCCGCCCTTGCCGACCCGTACATTTACGAGGTAGCAAAAGAGAAAGTAACGAGGATGGTGCGGGCGGCGCGCGGGACGCGGGGCGGACGGCGCGCTGGGCAGCGGGCGCGAGACGTAGCGGCGGCCGCGAGGCTCCGCGCCGGAGCGCGCCGCGCCGGTGAGTGCGGGGAAGGGGGACAGGGGTTGAGGGAGCCGGGGCAGCGCTGGGCTGGGCTGGGCTGCTGCGGCGGCGAGCACCGGCGCGCCGCGGGGGTGACGGCAGCCCCGCGTCCCTGCGCTTCGGGGTGAAACTTGAGTTTCCCCACTTATGTTTTGGGGTTTTTTTTCTCCTCCTCCTTGTTTTCTCTGACCGTGGTTGGAGGAGCGGAGTTATCTCCCGCCTTTACTGAATTTTGTTCAAATTGCATCAGGGGCACACAGTCGCGGCTCGTTTATCCTTTTTATTTTGAGTTTGGTTTTTTTTTTTTTTTGTTTTTTCCCCCCCCTAAATAGCGAAAAGGGGCGAGGGGGGGTTTGGCAGCACAAGAATAGGCTGGAAAACCTTCCGCCTGAGCCGCTGCCGGCTCCGCTCCGCTCGGCCCCGGGACCTCCGCCGCACCCCCGCCTCCCGCCGCGGACGGGGGGGTCACGGCATCTTCCCTTGTTCCGGAGGTGCCCGCGGGTTTGCTCCCTAAAGCGGTGAGTGCTGGGCAGTGCTAGTGTCCCCCGGTTCCCCGTCCCTGCTCCGGGAGAAGATCCCGCTATTTGTTTGGGATGGGGCATTTCCGTGCCCCTTAATTAACGCTCCCGGTGCGGAGCTGAATGGGGAGGCCAACCGGTGTTGCAAACGCTCTCCCGCTTTGGGGGGATTTGGTGGAGTTCGGTAAATTGCACTAGGATGTGCTTCCGAGCGAGAGCCGCGGCTGCTCCCAAAGTTCTTGGGGAAGGGGAGGCACTGCCTCAGCTTTCTGAGGTTGTTTTTTTGTTGTCTTCTTTTCCCCCGAGGGGGTGGGTGTCCAATCCCTTGTGCCCTCCTTTAGTAGATGTCAAGGCAAAGGTTGGTCGGGCTGTGACCTTGGCTGGGGTAGAGGGGACCCCTCTTTCTAGAAGCTGTGAAATGTGCTGGGAAGGAGGGAACTTCTCCTTCAAAAGAGCAGCCTTCCCAGGCCTGGATCTGGAGGCTTAACTGGGGCTGGATTTACCTCTCTGATGCAGGGATGAAAGTGCAAGATGCACTCTTACTTTTTTGCAAAGATTTCGAGAACCTAATTTTCACTTTTTCTCCTGGGTGTTTTTCGTGTAGCTTTACATGTTCGAGTTTGTAACAGTCTTGGAGAATTTATTCACAAGCTAATTTTATTCCAGCTTGCTGGAAAAGTTGCCTGTCACCACTGACACATTCAGCTACTGTGAGTTCCTCCCAGTAGTATAGTCATCCCAGTAGTTGCTTTCCTTGCAGTAAGCAACGGGGGATCAAGAGAACGTGCCTTGCTGTCATTATCAGTCGCATGCCTTGCAGCCTGGGGTTTCAGAATAGCTCAGCACCATCTGCATGTAGACAAATGCCTCCTCCTGGGTGTAGTTGCACAGCCCAGGATAGCCGCGTGTATTCCGTGTGCAATGTGCACATGTGCAGATTGCTGAAGTATTTGCTGCAGGATTGGAAAAGGTTTTTTAGCAACTACTGTGAGCTGGTAACGTCAAGAAGGGGTTGTTATGTTGTTACCCATGGATAATGGGTGTTTGCAAAGTAAGTTGCTGTATCTGTAGGGTTATGTGATTTCATGATCTGTTTTTTCATCACCTTTTTCTTCTTTTCCCTTTCTTTTTTTTTCTTTTTTCTTTTTTTATTTATTTTCCTTCTTTTCCCCTCTTCTTTTTCAGGGTGATCCTGAGTTCTTCTTAACTTGCTAGTGTTCAGCCTCCTCATGCCTCCGTCTCCTTTAGACGACAGGGTAGTAGTGGCACTTTCGAGGCCAGTGAGACCTCAGGATCTCAACCTTTGTTTAGACTCCAGCTATCTTGAATCTGCCTCTTCTGCTGGTGAGAGTCACTCCAGTCTGCTTGGCACAGCTGTCGTGTCCCTAAAGACTGCTAATCTCACGTATATGCCCTCATCTAACGGCTCTGCACGCTCCCTGAGTTGTGGATGCAGCAGTGCCAGTTGCTGCACTGTGGCAACATACGACAAGGACACTCAGGCACAAACTCAAGTGAGCACCAGCAGTGCCAACGCCGGAGCCTCCACCACCTGCCCTGCCAACCAAATGGTCAACAGCAATGAGAATGCCGGCAGCTTGAGCCCACTGGGCGGAGTGGGGAGCCCAGTTTCAGGCACCACCAAGCAACTTGCTAGCGTCAAAATCATTTACCCCAACGATTTGGCGAAGAAGATGACCAAATGCAGCAAGAGCCACCAACAGAACCAAGCGCCTGTCATCATTGACTGTAGGCCGTTCATGGAGTATAATAAGAGCCACATTCAAGGGGCTGTTCACATTAACTGTTCTGACAAGATCAGCCGGAGGAGGCTTCAGCAGGGCAAGATCACTGTCTTGGACTTGATCTCCTGCCGGGAAGGCAAGGACTCCTTCAAGAGGATCTTTTCCAAAGAAATCATAGTTTATGATGAGAATACCAATGAGCCAAGCAGAGTAATGCCTTCCCAGCCACTCCACATAGTGCTGGAGTCACTCAAGAGAGAAGGCAAGGAACCCCTAGTACTAAAAGGTAATCCTTCTCTTTACCCATGTTTAATCTCTTGGTTCGCTTTGCAGTATGTGTACTCCAGTATCAGCCTTGCTGGTGGTTGAACTTTGAAAGCATCTGTTTATCTCTAGGAAGGCCTGTGTGCCTCGAGTCACCAAGTGCCTTCCGCGGACAAATCGTGGAGCCAGTATCGGGGAGATGCTTGCTTTTCTCTGACTGTTGTCCTTGAGTAGCGGAGGGGGTGGGAACTGGAGGGAGGAGGAAATGTGCTTCCTGGTGTCTGTCTGTGCAGACAAAGAATTTCCCCCAGTGCTTGCTCTGAGTATTTTTAGCCCAAGGGGCAGCGGTCCAGGAGGGTATACTTCTCTTTTAGCTCATCAGGCTGACCTTTACTTAGCAGCCTTATTTTAGTCTGTATAAAACTGAACTCATAGGTGCTGGAGGTAGGCAGTGGGAGAGTTGAAGGGAGGAGGAAAGATGAGGGAGGACACTTGGTCTGAGCCATTGCATCATGGACCAGTCAGCAAAACCTGGAGTGATTGAGTCTTGTTTTAGTGTTTTGGGGTCAGAATAATGGACGGAGGGTGATAGTTCATCTAAGAAGCGATCTCAAAGTGTTAAGTTTGTATGTATGCGCGCTTATATGTGTAAGCCTGTAAAAGCTCCTGCTTTAGTATGGTGCTTGTTCTATCCCTTTATGCTTTGGGGGAAATGAGCCCCACTAATTAAAGCAGCATCCAAGGACGCTTCCCTTTCTTCACTTCATTCTATGTCTCCTATTTATAACAATGATGCCCTCTAGACTGAATCCCCTGTTCCCCTGGGTGTTTATGCCATTCAGAGGCACGGTTGGCAGAGAACTATAGAAGTGGCACTCAAACTATGGAAGAGTTTTGCAGCTTAGCTGACACTGTATGTATTAGCTCATTTAATTTTTCTGTGCACCTTACTATTTCCAACCCACACAATGTGGTAGGAGAATGAATTGGGCTGATAGTTTATTCCCTTCCCTCTGTTTAGTTTCATAGCTTCATAGGAGCTAGGGGTCTTGCAAGATACTTCTCTGTGGGTGTGTCGTCTTTCCGAGACACAAGTGCTTAAAATTGCGCTGAACTTTCTCCTCACTCCCAGCAAGTGTATGGTCCATGCTGGGCTTGCTTTGACACTTGCTGTAGGTTCACAGTATTCTTTTACTGAGTCTCGCAGGTCATGATGGTGCCCTTCATCTATAAAAGAGGGAGTGGAGGTGCTCTGCAGAGTGAGGCTACAGCTGAAGTCCTGCATTTCTGGTGGTAACCATTCTGTTGTACAGCCCTTGATGATAATGGTTGTAGTCTTGCAAGCCTTCCTACCATTAGAAAAGTGAGATGCTGAAAGGTGTTTTCCCTCACTGTTTCTCTGAAAACACTGAAGCTTCTGTGAAGCTCAAACTGGCATTTTTTCAGTACTTGAAGTACGGCCCTGGCTGAGATGGAGCCACAGAACCCTAGTTGGGCAGTGCGGAGCTGTTGGGCCACGTGGGCAGGTTCTTGGCAGCCCTTCCCCCTACCTTCCAGTGCTAGTTGCTGCTCCTGGGTGCTGTGCTGGATTTAACTGAGCGCTTGTGGCATTGCTTGGGCCATTTGTGGTTTTCAGCTACTGCAAATTGTGGGCACCTGCCATGAAGACCAGCAGAAATTCTCTCCCTAAATTGTTCTGCCAACTTAAAAAAAAATCCCAAACAAACTGAAAGCATGGACAGAAGCCAGAGAAGACCAGTCCTTTTTTTTTTAATCCTTCTTTTTCTTTTTTTTTTCCCTCCACTCTGATGTTGTGACCTCAGCATCCAAAAAAAGACTTCACCTGGGGAACTGTGTAGCAAGGAGCTCAATCCCGTCATCTTAACTCCCTTCCCCTCTTTTGAATTGGGTCTCAAACTGGTGTGAAATAGAGTTGAGTGCAGGCTAAAGCAACATTTAGGAAGGCTATGGTTAAGTTTTGGAGACAGGGGAGGGGTGCTGGAAGTGCTCGTTACTTAGTTTCACTTGACATACAGCATTTTTTCCATCATGCTTCACCAGCTGGGGAGCTGGTGCGTGCACACCCCTGAGTTCAGGCGCTGAACTGACACTGCGGGTATCTGGAGAGCCCTCTTTGCCTCCGTTTATTATTTCAAGCTATTTCTCTTTCTTGCTGCGATCCAGTCCTAATTTATTGCTGGCCCATCTGATCCCCCGTGTTGTGTTTGCAAACACTGGTTGCTATCCTGGCTGTCCAAGTTTATGTCCCCCTGATGCGGTGCCACCTTCTCCATGTTTGGTGCTGCCTGTCAGCCTGCGGACCTGTTGCCGTTTTCATGGCTCGGTGTCATATTGTGAGGTGAATCCAGTCAGCAAAGCTGAGGGTTGAGTTACAGCTTTGGCTTACAGCATGCTGGGGTAGCGATGTGGCCCTCTGTGCGTTTAGATTTTAGGAGTCTGTTTAAGCAGCAGAGAAACTCTGCTTTTTCCAAAGGCTAGGCTGTAATCTGTAGGTAAATGTATGCATGGGACCCCTTATTAGACTTCAGTTAGAGATGGCCTGATTTATTTTTAATGTAGCAGTTCAATATGTAAACTAGCACTGTGACAAGAGAGGGTTGGGGTCTTATGTATGGTGTGGTATGGGAGGATTTTAAGACCTCTGTTTCTCCCTTCCTATTCATGCCTCTCTTTGCTGCTCTTTTTAACATGAAGCTTTTTGAATATTTTTGATTTAAGCTCTTAACAAGCAAATATTTGTTTATTTCTTTGTTCACAAGGCACGACAGCACTTGAGACAGACATAAACCCTATTTTTACAAAAAAAATACATAATGATAAAAAAAATCCTGTACTTCACAGTGCTGCTACATGGCCTCTAGCAGCCTAAGCTGTCAGGGCTGTTTGTATACAAAATAGGAAATCAGTTGGACTTGATCTTAAAGGTCTTCTCCAACCTAAATGATTCTTTGTTTCCCCCTGCACTCACATACCTTCATACTAGACCACGATATTGCATGCTTACTGAAACCTAAAGGCTTTCCTTTTTGTGAATACTGTTTGTTTTTTTTTTTTTTAATTTAATTAGCATTGGAAAGAAGAGAAGGGAAAAACAGTGCGGTGAGCCCAGCATCCTTTCTGCTCGAGGCCAGTGGCAAAGCTGTTGCTGAATTTGAGAAGGGGGAGCATGGCAGTGCTCTCAGTATTGTCTTCATCCTGCCCTTCCTCCTCTGCCTTCAAGCCCCAGCAGCAGGAGCCTTGTGAACTCACTGAAGCCTTGGGCTTAATTTTTAAAGGCTTCTGTGTTTGACTGTGGGAAAACACTAAATTCAAAAGTGGAGGTGCAAAAAGTAATGTGGCAAATAGTTATGGTTTTTGGGTTTTTTTTTAGTTTCCTCCTCAGGCATGCTGTAAACTGATGGCTAGACTGCTGCAAGGGGGATGGGGAGGAACTAACTAGTTGTGATAACTGGTTGCCTCTCTGTTTTTGTTCCTGGTCTGAGCAGCTTATTTACGCTCTGGCTTTCAGTCTTTTCATTGCTCATCTAACAGGGAAATAAATGAAGTGACTTGCTCTCATTATAGCAGGGAGTATAAGACCTGCCAGCAAACCACTTCATGCTTTCTGCCACTATCTAAGAATAGCTTCAGATCTCTTACCACACCGAAGCTGCATATCAGTGAAGCTGAAACAACTGCCGAGGGATCAAGACACCTAAAAAAGGAATAAGTACCTGTTTTATGTTGTCCCATGTTTGTGTAAAGCACTATGATCAACTGCCTTTGGAATACTTGACCTGGTCATAATCGGTTTCAAATTAATAATTAATTATATAATTTAACAGTGTCAGTATTGCTTTAAACCCTAATTGGATTACACTGCACAAGTGTATTTGAGTGAAACTTGACACAATGGTCAACAAATCCAGCTGACCAACAAAACACGTGCCTGGCACTTATTTCCACCAGAGATCCCCACTGAATAATTATTAGGTCATGGTTGTAAAATGGAAATGTGTATTTTCAAGTGTTAAGTAATGCGTGCGAAGCTTCTGATGTGTTTAAAATGCAAGTGCGTTCCCTCTGTGCTGCAGAGGAAACCTGGCCCCATCAGTCACTGGGGAAACAAACTTCTGCTGGCTCTGTTAGGGCTGAGATTTCACCTTCAGTTTTCAGACTCAGATTGCTGGAGTTTAAAGAAGCTGGAATAGATAATCTTATTGGCCATAATACTTCAAATAATGGCTGTATTGTATGTGCCTGTACCTTTTGCATACAAATAAATTGGGGTAATACTATGGTTGGAGACCACAGTCTTTTCTGTACTTCAAGGGGATGCGTCTGCAGAGGAGTGTACCTCTAAACTTTGCCCTTTCAACAGTAATGGAAAGTAGCATTTCCTCACAGGTGATGGCACCTGAGAATTCAGAGCACTGGCTTGCACAGTGCTGGTGACACCTTAATGGTCCTTGAGTGGAAGAGAGCAATGACACTGCCTTGGAGAGAGAGGAACAGGAAGAAGTTGGTTGGGGTTTTTTTGTGTGAGTTGTTTTGGGGATTTTAGCTCTTTAGCTTCTCATACCCTTGAACATCGAACTAAGAGTCAAGAAGCAAACTCTTACATTAAGCAAATACCTCATGTTGCTTGCAAAGAAAAATCTGTCTCTGGTTCTGTTTAAACTGGGGGGACATACCCTGCAGTATTCTTGGTAGGTAGACACTGGGTTATAATTAGCTGAATGCCTCATGTGCTGCCCTTTCCCCTTCACCTGCTGGAGGTGAGACAGTCTGCTAGTAAAGTCTTTATAGAGTTGCTTGTTGCTATGTCTTCTGGCTCTTTACTCTTAAGGTGAGCACAGCCTTTCTGAGAGGCCCGAGGTGGAAGAGTAGCTGTATTTGAGGTTTGAGTGGTGTCTGGATGTTAATATAGATGGACCTTTTTTTATAGACCTATACATGAGTTGTATTCCTTTCAAAGCGGCAGCCAATGTTTTTACTACACTTAGGAGCAGAAGTTTTTAGTGCGCTTTATGATGCATTTGAAGTGGGGGATCAGCCGCTTGTCTTTAGACTATGACTTTTTCCTTACTCTGTGAAAAGCCATTGTATATTTGATTTTATATTTTATTTATGCAAGCAACACTGAACTGAAGAAATATTGTGAATAGGAGCTGTATGGACACAGACTTAGCATTTGTCTGTTGCACGTTTGCCAGCCAACCAACAGGGAAATGTTTCTCAAATATTCAGCATGGGCTTGCAGGGCTGTAAAAGTCATGCTGTTTAAAGAAACAGAGTAATCTGTGAAGGTGACCTAGTGCATTGTCCCTTTACATGTAAGATAGGATCGTTTGGTGCCTTGGTATTGTTGGGAAGTCTCTGGTGGGCCTAGGAGAGTGCTGGCAACAGAAATCATGAGGCTGACCTGAATTAGTGCAAGCAGTTGTTTGCCAGGAGTCTTGTTTCTATGTACTTGCCTGAATCTGTCTTCAGTGTTTTTTAAACACCTCTGTACTGTAAAAGTTAAACTTTTTTTTTGAGGTTCTTATTGTCACAAAGGTTTTTAATAAGCTAGGGCTTGAAGAACAACAGGTACCATGGGTGTCACCTTTCCTCACCTAAAAGTTAGAGCTGGCGAAGAGTCCTGTTGAGAGAAGGTTGGATAAAGGTGCTGTCTTGAGCATTGCACTTGCTTCACCTGGCAGGCTTTTTACCTGGCCTTGTTCCAATAAATGTTGATGGTTATGGTGGTAAAGCTCACGCATGTAGCGATGCCTTTGGGTTTGGCCACTAGTCCTGACTGTGCCTTTCAACTTGACCTGTGTGGAGGCAGAATGGGGAGCTGCTGTCAGCAGGAGGCATGAAGGTGTTCAGTGGGGTTATATCGGAAGATGGAAAATCCTGGTGTGCTTGCAGTCTCTGTGTGGGGTGGCTGATTAATGTTCTGTGCTTCGATAGTGAAGCTGTGGGGTTGTTTGTTGTTTTTTTAATGTCTTGTGACTTTTTAGTACAGGAAACTCTTTGCTTCAATTAATATCCTATGATTAAGGCAACTTCACATCCAGAAGCATCTCGGCCCACTAGATGTTAGTTTTGGTGTGTCCTTCCCTGCTCTGAAGGATGGTGATTCCTCAGGAGCATGTGTCCCTCTAGAAAGTGGTCTCTGACTTCATTCTGGAACTGTACAGACACATTTTAGGGCTTGAAGGAGAGGGATGGAGATAGGAGAAGTCAGTCTCTCTCCCAAGTGGTGCAGAAAGGGGGTCATCTGGCTAGAGGGATAATTCTGTGCCTAGATAGCAGGGCAGTCACAGGGCCGGGGGTCTCTGGATGATGCCATGCAATGGTTGTTTTCTTGCTCTGTGACAAAGGATACACAACAGCCTTTCTGTGAGGCCTTGGACAGGTCATTTTAATCTGTCCCGAGTTTTCTTTTTCTGTCCTGTTGCACCATTTGTAACAGAGTGCATCTCTCTTGTTGCCATCAGAACTGAGTGTGGTTGACCCAGGTTCATCTGCTGTCATGGTGGTGCCCTGGTACAACACAGCAGCCTGTTGCAGAAAGTGGGAGATGGATTTAGGAGCACCCCCTTCCCCTCCTCCCTTAACAGCACATTTTTCATGAAGTGATAAACTATAGGCTCTGATTTGCCTCTGGATGGGTTTTGTTCTTTTTAAAATTCAAAGTTTGTTTTCATGTTTTTATCTGCTTGGGTGAACAGGTTACCTCTTTTCCAAGGGAAAGCTTCAGTTCCAGTGAAGCAACCAAGATCTAGAAGGGACACAAGCTTATGGTCTCCTGGCACTTGTTTTCAGAAGTGCCTCAAAGAACATGTCCCAGGGGAGTGCATACAGAGAGACCTGAGCCAGCAAGTCTGCTAAGAGCAACTAGGACCTTGTAGGTCTGGATGCCACCTAGTCCCACTTGTCCCCTGAAGAAATGAGCCTCCAACTGCTGCTGCTTGGGGCAATGCTAGCCTTGTCTAGCTCAACTACACCTGCAACTCCTTTGTCTGGGGTCCAGCCAGCCCATGTGTCCCTGCAGTGGGCTGTCCCCACTGGTGGGGCCTGGGGTTAGCACAGTTGGGGTGGTTACTGTAAATCTGTCATTACCTGCTGCTGGGGGGACATGAATGTGTTCAGTAGGTGGGTTGACTTGGGAGCCATTGTTCCCACCAGGGTTAGATGTTGCTTTGCACATATGCATCACTCTGTTTCCAGGACTATGGCTGTAAGGAAGGAAATTGGAAAAAATAAATTAAGAGAATAATAATGATGTGAACATGTTGGTTCCAACTCTTACTGTGCTCAAGCTTTAAAAAGTCTACAGCAAGCCTGGGTTAATGCCTGCTTGTTTCAAACTGCTTCTAGTTAAAGGTAATAATAATAATTAAAAAAAAAAAAAAAGAACAAATGTTACTCTTGTCCACACACTTTATTTCTTTTTTAACAAGAGCTTAAAGAGATTTGGAAAATAGGAGAACTAGCAAGCTTCTGTTGTATCAGTCAAATTGGTTGTCTCCAGTTTATTATGCCAAAGTACGATATTAAGCCTTATGTAAGCAGTTGACCAATAATGCTTTAAAGCAAAAGCTGTTGTTAGAGCAGTTGACCTGTGCTGTGGTGGTGATGGGCTCTAATTCTTGATCTCTAAGATAATGGGAGTCTGTTCAGTTGATGTAAATGTAAGAATAAGCCTTTTGCTGTTGCTTAGGGTGTGCTGACATGTTTTAAGTACAAAACCACTTAATGTGGTAGTTTAACATGAGGTTAATCTTAGGCTCATAGGTTAGCCCTGCAAGGCAGCATGGCATTTCTGTTAAGGGATGGTAACACAGTGCTTATGCTTCGTGGGAAATATGAATGTTAACTCACCTGTGGAAACAAGGACAGACAGGTTGGTTTTCATCTGGCTGAAGAGATTCCTTGTTAGATTGCTGTTTAGCTCTGGATTCTGTAAAGCAAAGAACTAAAAGTAAAGTATTATCTGTGGAGTATATGGATGTAAACAGGGTCAACTTTCTCTTGCCCTTTGTGGTTTTGAGGGTGTAGCCTTGTCTCCCTGACCATTAGGATTGGGCTTTAAATGCTAGCAGGGCTGGCCCAGAAGTTTGTGTCGGTCAGGGCTGGCTTGCACCGTGCTAGTTCCAGTAGTTTGCTGCTTTTAGTTTTGGACAGTGTGGCACATGGTTTTGTCAAGTCAGCAACCTTTATTTTCTCTGGGTTTTCTTCATGTGCTTTTAAAATGCCTTTCTGGGAAGTGTTAAATCAGTCATATATTATTTCTGGGCAAAAGGCTAGGAATTCCTCACTTCAAAGAGTTTAGATCAGCAGGAACGGATGATACTCCCAAATGTTGGTGGTGTGTATCAGCACTTTGTTTTCTTTCATATTAATGCAAATGTTTCTGATGATGTGGAGGAGCAGTGACTTTGAAAAGAGACTGTGTTCATCCTCAGGAGAAATGAAGCAGCCTGCTCTGTCATTAGAAAGAAGCTGCCTTGGAGAGGTTGTCCTTAAAAGGGTAAGGTGAATAAATGGATGGCTGAACCATGGAAATGTCGGTGTTCTCTAAACCATGCAAATTAAACGAAACTGTCCACTCCTACATATCCAGGATTACAGATGCCTGACACAGTGCTGGGATCCTTCTCCCTCTTTGGATGTGCTGAGGCAAAGGCCTTTGTGTTGGGCCTGTGTGCCATCACCCACCCCAGCTGCTGGCTATCTCCAGGCCAAGTGGGCCTTCAGGGATGCACATGGTGATGGACAGGGAGAGAAATGAGAACAGGTTAAAAACCAAACCTTGTGTTTTGGGCAAATCCAGTCTGCTCTACCTTTGTAAAAACAGACTTGTAGCTCTTTGTCAATATAAAGCCATTTGTGGTATCTTTATTGCGTTAAAATAGTTTCTGTTCCCTCCCCCATCACTTCCCCTGCCTCCTTTGTATGTAGCTTTAGCGTTTCTTGATGACCTTTCTGTTAATATGATTTCCAGTGGGAGCATTTCACAGTAGAAGTATGTATTCCTTCAGGGTTTACACTGACATTTCCAGTGATTATTTAATTGGACTTCATGTTAGCCTACATCCCCACGGGAACACATACTTTTGCTATGAGAAGTTGTAATGTGTCTAATTTTGAGTTTCTGCTATAAACGCTTGCCCTCCAGGGAGGGTAAGTCCAATCCTTGTCTGTGGCTGCAGAATCATCACTATAGTGTGTTTGTGATGCGGGGTTTCTCATCTTATTCCTAATTACATTCTTGTATAGCTTAATCCTTGTACCAGAATTGAGAACAGGCCTTCTTCTCTTTCACCTTCCTGACCGCTCCCCAAGGATAGTGTAGTGCTTTGAAGAATGCTGTCATGGTTTATTTTCCTGTGAATAGTCTTCGTTTTTTTTTTTTTCTTCTTTTAAACGGGTGGATTCTGCACTCACTCAGCATAGGGGGAGTTCCAGTTAGAAGCTGGAACTACTGTCTTGCATTCAGAGATGTGGTCCAGAAGTATACACAGTGGTTTCTGGACAGCCTGGTGAGTAGTCCAGAAGTTAGTGGCTTCACTTGGAAAAGCTGATGAGTAAAGTAGGGGAAGGGATATGTTGGATTTGCATGGGTGGCCTGGGTCCAAAACCTTAGGGTCTGAAGAAAAACTAAGTTCAAGAAAAAAACCCACCAAACAAACCCAAAAACCCACCGAAGGAAATCTCAATAAAGGTTCCCTAGCAGCAGGGGAGGGGAACTGAAAAATTATTTGTTTCTAACTAATTTGGATGATCTAGTGGTTCTCGGAAGAAGAAAAGCGAAGGAGTGAGAGCTGGTGGTGGAAAAACATCAGTCATGTGTTGAGGTGTGGGAGGCATTGGGGGTGACAGTGTGGTTGAGAGCAGGTGGTGGTGGGGTGGGAGGAGCCAAGAGTTCAAGAGGGGACAAAGCGCAAAATGAAAAGTAGGTGAGACGGGAATTGCAAAGGCAGTGGGAGAGGATGTGCAGTGGCAAGGTGCGTGAGCTGTGGCGAGATGAAATTAGAAATAACATGCAAATGCAAACGCCTCAGTGCTGAGGGGAAACGTCTCTTTATCCAATGTCATGCTCTTGACTTCTAAAGGGACCTCAAAGTGGCTGTGTCAAGGATGTGGTCGTACCGCCTCTAGGCCAGAATCTGTGTACAAACCAACCTCTTGGGGTAGTTCCCACATGGGGGGTGAGGAGTAGACCTTAAAAGTTCTCTGGAATGTGGGGTTTTGCCTTTTTTGAAGTGCCATTGGCAGTGCCATTAGAAGGAGAGATTAGATTAGATTGAGTGTATGGAGGTGGAAGCTGTTCTTTGTGAACCCTGTTTACTTTCTTTTTTTTTTTTTTGTTGTTTGCTTAAAGCTTAATCTTTTGCGGCATGGTTGATGCTGAATGCAATGTGGGCAACAGGGAGAGAAACCCTGTGATGGGCCTTTTGAACCTCGTGTGGACAGGTGAGAAATATGCTAGCCAAACCAGAAAGTCAGACCTCTTCTACTCTACTTGTTAGTAACAAAAAAAGTAAAAACACTTTTAATTACACCTTTGATTTTGGAAAACGGGGGCAGTGTGGGTTGTTGAGGTAAATGTGGATACTTATGTTGTAAAAGGATGGATTTTCACAAAATATACCAAACCACAATTTCCTTGGAATCAAAGGAGCACCTCCTAATGTCACCGGAGTGAATGTGGTCTGATAGGTTGACACCCCTTTTGACAGAAGGGAGTTGCCTTTCTCATCTTAGTTTCCTGCTGTGTGGGACAAATACAATATTTTCTATCCCATTGAGCTTTCTGTAGCAGTGAGGGCAAGCCCTGAGTGCTGTTCAGCAGCAGCTGTGGTGAGGAGAAGGGCACCTGTCTGGAAGAGTAGGAACACTCCTACAGTGACCTGCTTGGGTTACTCAGTTGCTCTAGAAGAGGTGTGGGAAATGCTGCTCTTTACCAGAATGAGCAGAGCCCTGCTTGGACGTGAAAGTCCCTTTCAGTACCACAGGATGAGCAGAGAATGACCCCCAGCATGCACTGTGGGCCATCTTTGCAATGGTTGATATGGTGCCAGCAACAGCTGTAGGGAAGTGCAATGGCTAGATCTTCCACCACAAGGTAGTCTTAGCTTTCGTGCTGTATGGCTGCAACCCAAGCACTTCCATATCCTACCCACTAGTGCTTTTGGTACCAAGTATATGCTGAAGCTAGTGGGGACTGTAGCCTGAAGGGGAGGAATATGTGATAGCAAGGACAAAAGATAAGCAAGCACAGTGCTCAAAGGTAGGTGCATCTCATGGTGCTACAGTCTCTATCATGCTACACCCATGGTACAGGAGCAGCCCGAATCCTGGCATTAAAGCAGTGCCAGCCTGCATCAGGACCTCTGGACACTGGTGGTGGCATGGCAAGAGGGTGGCCATGGGTCCTGGACCCTCTTGCCAAGCTGAGGACGGGCACAGCACTGGGTCGGCAAAGTGTCTGGGCAGTACCTGGATGCTGTTTTCACATGCTGGGGTCGCATTTGCTTAACCTTAAGGCATCCTGCATTTCGAATTAACTTGACACAAATTCATCTGTTCATTAATAACACAGGAGCAGTTTAATTGTTGTCTTAGTGGAAAAATACATGAGACTGTCATCAGCTGTTGCTTCTGGCAGTGCTTTTCTGCAGTAATGTAAATAAATGAGGTCACAGGTTTAAAGGAACAGGCTGTACTTGCACAAATTCAAAGCGTCATCTTAAACAGATATGCACCAATTGTCTGAGTATCTCCAGCCTGTGCCCCTAATGCTCGCTGTAACACTTCGACCTTAAACATGCTCAAACGCAGCCGCGGGGGCATGGTTTGCTGTCACGGTACTGATGGGGCACATGCTGAGTGGCTGTTTTAAAACGTGGCTTCCTTCCTTCCCGAGTGAAGCTTTTGGTGGCCAGAACCCTGGTATTGTCAGGTTCTGTGCTGCTACCCCTGCAAGAGCCCAGCAACTCTAGAGGAGGGGCATTTACTGGTCAAACAACTTTTCTCCTGATACTTCACAGCATCCTGGGATTTCTGCTCATTGTGCATGTGTGTTTTGGGTTTTTTTGTTGTTTGTTTGTTTTTTTTTTTTTTTGAGATGGCTTTGTGGTATTGTAATCGAGGATGAGCGGATCCAGAAATCTGCCTGGACAGCTTTGAAAGCTGTATAAAAGGTCTGTTTGTCTCCCAGGACCATGTGTTCTGTCTAAATGTGGATCCCGCATCTGCAGTCTGTCATGTATAAAAATACGTTCCTGTTTGTAGTTGTAGCAGGAACACCCAGTACCTGCCATGCTCAGAACAAAGTATGGCCATGCCAATGAGGTAATGCAAACGTATTGCTTTATGGTGTGGTTATTTCATGGTAACTGCCTTTCTATAAGCTCTCTCACTATAGAGGTAACAAGGTCGCTCACTGTGGGGCAAGAGCCTGTTGCCAGATAGGAAACATTGCAAATCTACCAAAACATGATGTAAACCCACATCCTAGTTTGCATATAGTCGCACAGTCACAGCGCAGCAGTCTTGCTTGAAAGAGGTGCCGAAGGAGGGCAGCTGTTACTGTACTCCTTGTGCTTTAATTCTCAGTCTTCTCTTAAAACAACTACAAACCCCACTTGTATAAAATGTGTTGCAGGTAAGGTTTGTTATTCTTGCGTTCTCTGAAGAGAATTGTTTCTGTTGCAAGGCCATAAAAAAAAAAGCTGTTTGCCTAGTTCCTACCATACCTTTTGTGCCTGTTTGGCGGCATATCTGTTTGCAAACGGCAGACACTGTGTTTAGCATGATTTTTAAGCAAGTACCATGCTGCTTGTCTCTTTATTTGTTCATAGCTGCTCTGACTCCTGTCCAGCTGCTCACCTGGCCTCATAGTGCTGGTGCGAGCCCCAGTCTCCTGGGTGACTTCAGAGTTGGGAAGCCTGTGTGCAGCTGCTGCTGAGGTGCTCCTCAGTGGGCGATTTTGAGGAGTATTAAGTGAGACAGCTGCAAAGAACTTGAACAAACGTGAATAGCTGGAGCACGTAGGGTGCTGACTTGAAACTTCCTGAAAGTTTTGAGGTCTTGGGACAATCCGAAGTCTGTTGTCACTCGCTAACTGCTCTGGCAGGGCAGGATGCTCAAAGATGTCACGCGCTGATAACTGCAAAAGCATCTGGCTCTTGCATCGGTGGTGAGCAAGAGCCCTTGCTCTTCTGTTGTGTTCCACTGGATAGCAGGCAAGGCCATCTGCTGTGAATGGTCCTGCTTCACTGATTCATCTTCTTATGGAAAAAATACCTTGGGTTCCTGTGCTGGGTATCCTTGCATGTCCATCTTCATTTGGGTATGTTCAGCTCCCCCACATAGTAGCTGTTCTGGAGCAGTGTGTGCACAAAAGCACTTGGGATGTTCTCTGTATCCCTGTGTGGGGCTGTGTCCAACTGTCTAGGTGGTTCAGGGTTTTCACCCTGTTTTGGGTTATTAAAGATAATGTGTGTTTAAAGCTAGAAGAGACTGGTTACAAGCATGATGATCTGTAGAAGTGAACATTGGTGGTTTATTTAGCTGCTGGCATTTTGGCTTGTCACTGAAGATGGCCACACAGCTGAGTCTGGGCTTCATGACTCTCCTTCAGTCTGTGCTGCTGTGCATGATAATGGTCTTTCCTGTTGGGAGGTATCATGTTGCCTCTCTGCTTAGGCTGCCTGTATATGATGAAGGATTTTTGCATATTGCAAATAGTAGCTGAAAAGCTGCCTTTAAAATGCATCTTACTTTTGTGCTAGGGATAGGCTTTCTGCCAGGTTGTGCTTCTCTTCTACATTTCCTATTACTTCCCTGTGTAATGCTTGCTTCATACCCCAGGTTTGGGAAGACTTGAGCAGCTTCTGTTATAATCATGAGCAGAGTCTCCCCATCCATGTGTTGAGCTTCCTCCTGATATGGAATTGCTGTCATTAACAGTGATTTGTCTTGTTCCTTGGAGAGTTTAATGAATCAACTCTTAAACCAGGCTTGCAGTAGGTATGTGTTGGCCTCCTCTCCTGGTACAGCCTCTTCTCTCCCTCACTGCACAAAGACTTTAAATATTGAAATAGCAAGTGCTTGACAAAGGAATACAGATGCACTTGAATACCCTGTACATTGTATTTACTTTAATGTGGAAAGACCATCCTTTCTCTTCTGACTGGTCACAATGAGCTTTGCTTGGACCTTTTTTGGGAAGTAGTCTCATTAAACTTTAGGAAAAACCTGAGCATTATGCAGGCATGAGCTCCACTCAAATTACACCAGTGCCTCATAAATGAGCTAGGAGCAAGGATCACATGTGGTGAGTGTGGCAAGAGTGGATTAAGGGAACAGTGCTCATAGGTGTCTGGATCCCGTTTTGGGACGAGTATGATTTGTATGGCAGTGCAGATCCAAGCTAAGCTCCTACTGTTGACTTGTAGAGTTCACCTTCCTTCCTTGACTGCATCTTGCTCCATCCTTTCTGGGTACCAGGGTTCATGTCCAGTTCTCCCTTGCATGCATGTCTGAGACAGTTCAAGCTAGTAATCCTCTCCCCAGTAACATGTTTCAGGGATGCTTGCTCTGAACATTGCTTGGGTATGGTACTCTAAATATTGCTTCAACTGGCTTTTTAACTACTTGCCCACATGAGGGAGGAGAATGAGAGAGGGGGATGTGGGCTGACAGTAGGAAAGGTGACCACTCAAGAATGTTAGGAAAGAAATTGTTGTATGTTTGGTTACTGAACTTGTTTGGGCATCTTCTGTGTGATGTGTTTTGGGTCACCTTCCTGTTCTTCGGCCTAATGCTCCTTGCTGAAGTACTGGCGATTGCCCTGCACCTCTTAATTTCTTCTGTGTACAGCGACAACAGCTCTTCATAATGTAATGGTGTCTTGTCCTCTCCTCTCCGCTCTGTTATCAATCTGATGGACCAAAGCTTACACTGAGGAAGAGTTGGTAAGAGGAGTAATAGTGTCGTCTTCTGGTGAACAAGACAGGCAGAGGCCCCATGAAGAGGACACAGGTGGTGAGGAAAGAGCTTGCTCTAGACTCTCCAGCTCTGCTGTATCTTACAGGCGACTGGTGAAGCAGGATGGTGTCTGCCCCACCATCAGTATGTCTGCACCTGTGTGATGAAGCAATGGGAACCCAGCTCCACCTATGGCCTGCTTACTCTCAGAAGGCAACAGGAGAAGTGAAAAATGTGTCAGCTCTGGAGTCACTTAAGCAACTTATTTTTCATGGATTTTCTTGGGAATCCCAGTATGTTCTGGTTATTGTTTAAACAGCAATATTTAAGCTGAATGGATTTCTTGCCTATGCAGGATGACAGAATTGTGGATTTGAGCTTAGCCTTTAGCCCAGACTCTAGGCTGGGGCTGTTGGTTTGGAGGAGACTTCAGCTTGGGGACTATGGTCTTGTTTGCTTTTCTTGAGTGGTCCAAGATGACTTTTCAGACCCTTTCAAGGCTGGGTGGTGCAGTTGGCAGACAAACTCTAAGATTTTTTTTTTCTTTTTGTCCTTGCTCTTCTTTCCATCCTGCTCCTCAGTTGTAACAACTTTGTGAGTAAAGCTCTTTAAGGCCGGTCTGTTTGCTTTGTGTCCTGAGAACAGCAGAAACAGCTGAAGATAAGCATGGCTTTGAGGCAGGGGAAATATTGTTTCGTGGGCAACTCAAGGGTATCTGGAAAAATGAGTTAGGAGCAGTGTGTGAAGGACAGAAGTCTGGACGTTAAAAAGGGCACTTTTTATTAGTGGGGCTCAGATGTTTGTAACCTAGTCTGGATGCCTCAACTAGTATTGCATAGGGCATTGAGGTGGGTCCCACAGGTGGTTCCCACCCTATGCACAGGTGTGTGGACATTAGGAGTTGCAGCAGTCAGGATGCAGGTAGTGAAGCCCTTTGCTGTGTCTGATCCAGAGCTTGCGTGGCAGTGTGTTTTGCTCGGTTTTAAAATCTTTCTTTGCTACATCACTGTGAAACAGCATGAAAAAGGCAATTTTTTTTTTTCTTTTAAAAATATTATTAGGATGGTGACATTCAGCATTTATTTTGGCTAGCGTAGCGCTTTCTAGTAACTTTAGCGTAGCTCTCCCCCCCTGCTGGGTTGGGTTATTTTTTTGGCTAGCATGTAATAAAGTGCGACTGAGTCTGAACACTTGGCCCGTCTGGATGCGGTGCCTGATGACTCCAAGTATCCTGGTACAACATAAGTGTGGGCTTTCGAGGGCGAGGCTGGGGGGGGGGGGGGGGGGGATCTATATCTCTGCATTTCTCCTCTTTCCGCCTTTTTCTTTTGGAGGAGCCACCTGTTAGCATTACATCAGCGGCTCCCAGGAACGCCGCCTCCTACCAAAGGCCTTACACAAAGTAGTTGTTCTTGTATTGTTTGCGCTCAAAGAGCTGATGTCACGCCAGCTGATGTCATTGTGTGCTTTGTGTAATCGCTATGGAAACCGGGCAGGTGGGGAGCCTGGGGCTGATGTAATTGCCGAGTGAGGTGTAGAAAGGAGGTCTGCTTTTCTTGCCCCAGTTCTGTGGAGCCGCCCTCCTGAAACAAACAACAACAACAAAACAAAACCGGGGAAAATGCTGCTTGGAAAAGCTGGCAAGGCGTGCAATAGCACCAGGGGAGGCACAAGCCAAAAAAGTGACTTCTCCCTTCCCCCTCAGATCCATTTCCCAATCCGTATTAATGTCCTAAAAATAACTCCTGCTAGATATTTTCAGGCAACCAGGGCAGAAAAAGGAGATCTGTTTGCCATATGTTAAGTGAGCACCTTGGTCACTGTCACATTAAGGGGAGCGGTTTTCTTTTGTCTGGCTGCATGCATGTGTACATAGTGTTCCCTGGAGCAGAGCAATGAGCTGCACCTGCCCCTCCTCGGGGTTGTTGGATTTGGGGGATGCCCTGCAGGGCCTGATCCTGGCAGGAAAACCACTGTGGACAGGTGAAGCTAAAAGACTGTCCCACCTGGCTCACTGCTGTGCTTTGGTGTGCTGCTAGCCCACTTGCTCATAGTTTTGGTGATGTTTTCCTTTTTGTAAAAATGCTTTTTGTTGTTTGTTCCTCCTTCTTGCCTCCTCTCATGACCTCATAGGTGACACAGCCCCAGGATACTGATGTTTCACAAACATTCATTTGCTTGTGTGCCTGTTTCTGGGCACAGTGAGCCTTGTGGAGAGGAGGATGATGTGTCCCACTGATTCATGCCACCCTTGCTGTTGGTGGCTGTCCCCCATCAGCAGCCACCATGACGATGGTGGTGGGGACGGTAGAGCCAGCACCAGTTCTGGTGGCCTTAACGTGTACTCTGAAGAAAGGTTGTCCCAAAGCATTACCAACCTCAGGGTGTCTAACCAAAACATCTGCTTGGTGTCTCTTCCCAGGAGGACTCAGCGGTTTCAAGCAGAACCATGAAAACCTCTGCGATAACTCCCTCCAGCTGCAAGAGTGCCCGGAGGGGGGAGGAGGGGGCGGTGGCGCATCCGCCGTGCCCCTCACACTACCTCAGTCCATCCCCACCACGCCAGACATCGAGAATGCTGAGCTCACCCCCATCCTGCCCTTCCTCTTCCTTGGAAACGAGCACGATGCTCAGGACTTGGAGAAAATGCAGAGGATGAACATAGGCTATGTAATCAATGTGACCACCCACCTGCCCCTGTACCATTACGAGAAAGGCATGTTCAACTACAAGCGGCTCCCAGCCACTGACAGCAACAAGCAGAATCTCAGGCAGTATTTTGAAGAGGCTTTTGAGTTCATTGGTAATTACCCTTGACTGGCAATACTCCTGTTGTTTTTGTTGTGTGTGGTTTTTTGGTTTTTTTTGTTTTGTTTTTTACCTGTTGTAAGAATCTCGAGTGAATTTTATGCATCACTAACTACCCTGGAGGCTGTGTCAGGCCATAGTTACTTTTGTTTAGGTTGTCACAAATGCTGGGCCCCTCGTGTTTCTACTCATTCTCGTCTCTGCCATATCCAGTTAAGTGGCCTTGGGGTACAATTTTTATCCGTTGATAGTAATGCCTACCTCCAGGCTTCTAACTTCAGGAAACCCCAGAAAACAGATTTTTGTCACCTCCTCTTCTTGATTCCTTTGTGTTCTTAGTTTCCACAGTGGCTTCCAGGCAATTTTTTTTTTTTGTAGTAACTATTCTTAATGATGACTGATCCTAACTCAATTTCATGAGAAAACGGACAAATTTTCGCAATTCACTTGTTCTACCATTAGATTTATAACTTCAGAGTGGATGAGTGGATTGTGGTGAAAACTTATTAATGAAGTCTTAAAACCTTGTAGGCTGTGAGAGGGTTCAGCACAGACATGCAGCTTGTTGGGGAGGCTGGGGTTGTTGTGCAGTGATGCATGTAGTCTGTAGCTGTGCTATGTGAGTGAAGGTGAATAGGCAAACTGCTGCTTACACCTCACTTCAGATGGAGTGCAGCATTAAAGCTTGAGTCTTACCACTGAGAGCTTCTTCCAGGAGCCCTTGAGCTTGTCCTCTGCAGTGTAGAGGACCAAAGGATTTCGGCTTAAAAGCAAAATTTCCCTAGAGGTCCTGGCTTTACCAATAGTGTTGTCAGCTCCCCAAAATGCTGATTACTATGTGCATGGGAAGGGGAACACTCCCTTTTTGGCTGAAGGGAAAGCTTCTCTGATGGCAGGGGAGAGGGAACCTCACTTTGAACCTTTGGGGGGGAGAAGTTTGGTCAAGAAGTCCAGTAAAACCTTAAACTTGGAATTCAGCAATATGGGGAGATGCAATAAAGCTAAGCTTACATAAAGAAACTGTAAAGCTCTCTTGAGTTCCTTTGGGAGTGGGAGGGAGATTTCTGCTCCCAGCATCCCTGTGAACTGCAGGATTAGAGCTCTCAAAACCTCTAAAAGATAGTGTTTGTCTTAACAGCCTCACCAAGGGCAGAGAAAGAAGCCTTGCTCTGAAAAGGTGTAGAAAGTGTTTCAAAACACGTTTTTATTTTATTTTTCAATAATTACAGCTTGAGGGCGTGTCTTTGTCTTTAATAAACAAATATTTCTCCATTGAGAGTTTTTTCTCAGCAAATTTAGTCAGCTGGGGAAGTAACTAGTCATAGCTTTCCTTTCCTCAGGTTAAATTTCAAATTGCATTTGAGAAGATTTGGAGATGTTTAAACAGCAAATCATTGGCCTGTGTTTCTTTAAATGTGTCTTAAAAAAACCACAACCGAACCCAGGTTTAGCTAAGACTAAAGCCATAGGAAGTGAAATCATCAAAAACTCTGGGAAGGTGTGTCAAAATACCTTAGAGTTTCAGCTTTCTGAAATACTAACTGGCAAAAATATCTAGAGGGAAGTTGGCTTAATTTCTGCTTTCACAACACAGGTTGAACATGTGGAGTAGGATGAACCATACCCTTGGTGGGGTTGGATTCATGCCAAAACTTGCCAACTAAATTCATGCTTCTCCTCTGGGTTAAAACAAAAGAAAGATTGAAATGTCACATCATGGAAGTTTTATCTCCTGCTTTAAAAGCAAGCTATGGGAGATAAGGATGGTGTGGTAGTGACTCTCCTCTTTCTAATGTCCTATTAGCATGTCATTCCAGTGACTCTGTCCTTTCTAAATCCTGCCCAGGTTGCATCCCTCAAAGTGATGTATCTTGGTGAAGAGCATGTGTGTCATCATTTCCCTCCCTCCTCACCTCATCCTTTCCCCACTGCTCTCAGAGAAGCTCTGGAGGGGTAGTGTTCAGCAGAATGTGATGCTGTGCTCAAATTCTGAAGAGACAGGGCTGGTAAATCCTTTTTTCACACCACTGAAAGTGACCAAGTCAAAACACACAGAGCTTGCTACACAGGAATCAGAATTTGAAGTCTCTTACCAGCTCTTAAGTCTTGTTGAGGTATAAACCAGATTCAGCTCCTGCTTGTGCAGAGACACCACAGCAGAGTGCCCCATTGAAGCTCATTTCAAGAGTAGCTTTGTCAAAGCCTCAAACAATAAGGCTTTGAAACAAATGTCTTGTTATGAATTTAATCTGAAAAAATCTGTATTTGAAAAGATGGTGACCTGCTTTGAAATACAAGGGGGTTGAGATGCTGACATAACACAGTGGCATTGTGACAGAGGTGGAGATGGAGCCCAAGCTACCTTGTCATGGGCCTTGACCTCCTAAATACATGCTCCTTGGCAGAGCACAAGCCGCGCATCAGTGTCTCTCAATGTGCATTTTGTCTAATCTCTGAAACCCTGAAGGAAGATGGACTGGAGATGAAGTGGAGAACATGCTGCTGTGCTTGTAATAAAAAAAAAAAACCAAACCCAAACCTTTCCTGTTAAGTATCTCTTAATTGCATTGAGCTTTTTCTAATTTACAAACTAGCAAAAATCTTACTTTCTTCTGTCTGTCTTGTTTCCAGAGGAAGCTCATCAGTGTGGGAAAGGCCTCCTCATCCACTGCCAGGCTGGTGTCTCCCGATCTGCCACCATAGTTATTGCGTACTTAATGAAGCACACGCGCATGACCATGACGGATGCCTATAAATTTGTAAAAGGCAAACGACCAATCATTTCCCCTAATCTTAACTTTATGGGGCAGTTACTGGAGTTTGAGGAGGATCTAAACAACGGTGTCACCCCACGAATCCTCACACCAAAGTTGATCGGCGTAGAGACTGTCGTGTGATGGCAAAGCTGCGAGGAGGTGGTCAATGAAGGGGTTAACCTGTTCTTCACCTGATTTGGGGCACTGATGGGTGGGTCGTGGGTTTTTCTTTTTAGCTTTCAAGGTGGGGGGGAGGGGAGGGTTTGTGGAAAACTTTTTGTGAATAAAAACCTTTTTGTAAGGAAAGGTTTTTAAAAGATCCAAGAACTTCACGTGTTTGGGATGCAGTTGTGATTTCCTTCCCAGACACTGTCAGAGCAGGGAGGCTTCGGAGCAAAAGGAGTACTGCTTAAAATCAAAACAACAACAACAACAACAAAAAATATTGGGCTTCTTTCTTTTCTTTTTATTTTTCCCTCCTCTCCAGCTACTTGTAGAGTTTATGGCTAAGTAGTCTGTGCAGGTTCATAGACTGAAGAAACCTAAGTTGAAGACGAAACACAAATAGCCAAAACAAAGCAGGAAAAAAAAAAAAAACCTCCCTGAAACATAAAGGCCTTCGTTCTGCAAAGGCTTTGCTAAAGATAACGTAGCAAAATGCTCACCAATGCAAAGGAAATCAGAGCAGCTTAAAAAGTCTGCAAGGCACTTTTCACACTCCTGACTCAAACTACAGAAGAAAAAAACAACTTTATTTGGCGTGTTTCATGTTCCAGTTCTATTTTTCTATTTTAGGGTGTAAGGTTTTAACAGTAAGGAACTTTGATCATTCTATGCCATATGCCTTCACTGGCTTCTCGTGCAATAATAATCTGGGTGTTGTTTTGAGTGTTCAAACCAATTATAGTTGGCTGCCCATTAATAATAAGGTAATAATTTTTAAAGTCTAACAGTGCAACAGCAGCCAGCTTGGTTCAGGAAGGATAAATGAGAGCAATTATTTCGTTCCTTGATATGATTTTGATCCTGGTTACAGTGCCATAAACCTTGTTACATATGTATATCAGAATGTACAAAAATCGAGAACGAGCAAAGTTTATTTAAGAATATTTTTCGCACAGAATATTGGTGTGTTCCAGTTGTCTATGTAAAAAAAAAAAATTTGATTATAAAACAGAAAATCTTTTGGAAAATGCGTGTCCTTTTATTTCTTTAGCAATTTCCCATTTTCTTTCTATGGGTTGGGTTTTTGTTCTGTTCTTTTTGTTTTGGTTTGTTGTTTTGTTTGTGGGTTGTTTTTTTTTGTTGCAGTGTACATCTCCCTTTGACAAAACCGATATCACTTGTTTAGCATCTCCTCTTCAGTGTTTTGTTCCTGTCCTCTGCTGGTGGAATATGTTTTCTTTATTCTTTTACTGTACTTTTGCATCCCTCAATTTCTGTAACCGGATTTTTCTTTCCTCAAACTGCATCAGTTTTGGAGCTATTCAGCTGAATTAGCACTATTGGTGAGGGCTCTTTGGGACAGATGTGTTATGTCTACAGCTCAGTAGGCATTTTGGAAAAAAATAAGAAATAAACATTTCCACTGATTCCTTTTCATCCTCCTGCAATTAGCTTATCTTCTATGTTACAAAATTGTCCGGTTTCTAGAAATATGTTGGTCTTGTGTGTGCTTTTCCCTTGCTTCCCTGTAGCCCCCTCTTTTAGCACTTCCACAGTTCCTGGGAATCCTCCTCCTGGGATTTTCTGCTCTCTCTTGCTTGTCTTCATTCCCCTCCTTTTCCAGCTGTGTCAGTGTTAAGTGTGGTGTGTATTGTAAGGCTGATGTTTCTGCCTGACAGTGTCCCTTAGGTGGCTAACTTGTGCTTGCTTTATTTGTATTTTTTTTTAATTATATGATATAATCTGATATTTTCTGGACTGTTACCACCTCAAGTTTATTTGTATGAGCCTAAAATGAGTTAGGAAATGTTTCTCGTATGACTCTGTTGTGCAAACTGATATATCCAGGGAAGTCTGATAGCAGTGAAGGCTTTTCCTAGGTGAAAATGTAGATGGACTGAACCAAGTTTAAAACAGGACCTGTCAGAAAACTTATGTATAATCACATTAGACATGTATATTTTTGTGGACATTTTACTTAAAATGTTATTACTATACAGATATTTTCTTGAAACCTATCCCTTTATTAAATTATTTTTCTACTGGAATTGAATTTTTTTTTTTAATTCTTTTCTACAATCACTATTGGTCCTTTTGCTGAAATGTTCTTGGCAGCAAGTGTTGTCCAGGTGGCAAAACTTCTTGGACTGTGGCCTCTCCTGGGGCTAAGGAGAGAGTAGCTGGAGAGAGAAGTGACTATTTGCTGTTTGGGAGCCTCTGGGCTCCAGGAAGGAGGTCCCTTAGCAAGGTGGTGTTCCCCCCTTCCCTTTCATTTGGGCCTTACTTTTTCCAGCTGTTCTTCATGAACTGCAAGTGCAGGTTGCTTGATAAGCAGGGAGGAGGTTAGAAAACCTCTTCCTTTTTTGACAGAGAATCAAAAGCAGCTGTAACTGGACTGAGGTCTGGCTGAAAAGTTGGTCCTTGCGGCCTGATGGTGGCCATAAGTGCTGTACTGTAGTGCTGATGCTCTGACAGGGAAATAGGTTATTCAGCAAGAGAAGCATGCAAACTGCCTACCTGGGACATAGCTCTCCCGAGTATGAGGGGAAGAAGGACTTGGTTCAAAATTGGTTTTCAGCCTGATGCAAACATCTCCGGTGGGAAGCGGGGCCTGTGATGCTGACATGACTGACAGCATCCTCTCTGGTTCAGCTTCAGCTACTACAAGCTGCCTTGGATCAGGATCAAGTTCCAGCCAAGTAAGTTCTTGTGTTTGGTTTATATTTAAGCCAAAGAATAGGCCTTGCAATCCAGAGTAAGTTGGTGGCAGCATGTGGTCTGATGGTAAGGCTGAGCAGCGCTGTCGCTGCTGCTACGTGTGTGATCATGGAGTTTGGAGGTCTTGCTTCCTGCTGAAGAAACCCCATTAGCCTTGTGCTCATTACGGTAGTGCCTGATTTTTCTCTCCAGCATTATGAACTTGGAAATGATGGTATAGGGCAATGTGAGGCAATATTAGTGGAGTTTGCTGTGGGGATGGGCTGGATCAAATTTATCCTTTGTGCGGTCCCATGCTTTCATTGGGGACTGGAGCTGGGCTGAAGGAGAGGCGCAAAGCTCAGGAGGGTTATGTCCCACTGAAGACAATGCTGGGAAGTAGCAGCCTGGGAACCACTCCAAGTGAGGAGGGAAGACTGACGAGAAATGCTGATTTTTATTTAATTTTTTTCCCCTGATAATTTATTGAAGCCAGCAAATGATCGCTTGACATCTTTATTCCTCAGGGCAGTAGAAATTCAGTTAGGGTTTGTATGAGTGTTAGACCACCTGGGAGCCCTGCCTGTGTGCACACGTGTTGGAGATGCTTCCTTTTCTGGTACCTGATATGGTGCACTAGAAATATGTGCCTGCATATCAGTAGAAAGCCTCTGTCTGAGCACAACACGATCCTAGCCAGAAAAAAACACCAAACCAAAACAACAAAAGGTTTTTACCCTCATTTCTAAGAGGAAGCAAGGCTTAAGGGATAGGGGACGCAGCTGTGAAGGGGTTTAAGCAGACATAGGTGTTGCTCTGCTGCAGAAACCTCCAGGAAGGTTATTTCTAACTTTAAGGTTCTGGCTTGTCACTTGTAGAACTGAGGCTTGATGCCCTGCCCATATACTGCCTGTAGCACGCTCCAGCCTCTTTGAGACATGGCACAGTTAAAACAAAATATAAATTGGGAAAATCATTTGATAGCCTTTGATACATGTGTGGGTATTGGTGAGGACAGGACCCGCAAAGCCTGCTGAGCATCAGCATTGCATACTTGCATGCAAGGTACGCCAAAATAGGTACTGGCCTGGAAAACTTATTACCTCATAACTTATTTTCCCATTTCTCCCCTGTGGAAGCTTGAGGTAGACTCGTGAGTGCTCGTTTCTGAGAGCACTGCCCTCAAGACCCAGGTCCTGGGAGCAGGTCCCTGACATACAACTTTGAAAGCCAGGCACGGTGTTTGGAGCAAGTGCCACTTCTCATTGTGAATTCAATTTCTCTTTGCAAACTGGGAACTCTACCAAATGGTGAACTGTCAGTGTGTGAGTGTTAAGACTGGCTGTAAATCTCTGTTAAAGCTAAACCCGTTCAATTAATTTTAAGGTTGGACTTTCAGAGCCAAGATTGTTTCACTTTCCGTGCTAAGTATCTCATATGCTTTCTTTTGCGTCACACCGGGGACTGAACTGAATCTCCTCTTTTGACTTGGCAGTCAGGTTTCTGAGGTTTCCTATGACTCTACTTTTCACAAATGTTATGTTAACATCCTTTGGGGAAAGATGAATCAAAGGTCCTTTTCTTACCAGCTTGACAGATATAGGCCAGGAGTGTTTCAAGATGAAGCAATTGTGTAGGAAGAGTGTTGTTACCTTATGGTCATAAGGTCTGCCAACAACTCGTCGTAGGAAGGTGTGTTCAAAAGCACACACAGGAGCTGATGAGACTGATGTAGGAGACACAAGGGGTGTGGGAAAGTGCTGAACAGACTGGGAGCATTTTGGCCTCGGATACCTCGTGGCCACAGTGGAGCTGGCTCCCAGCGTGTGCAGTACCAGCAGCAGGAAATCCTCCTGGGAACTGAAGATGCTGTTTCAGTAGGGAGGACAAAAATAAAGCATGCTATCTCTTTACCGAGTTAGGAAGGTAATCAGAGAGATAACAAGTGTTTGATGGCTCTCTCATTAGCAGGTATCTGCTTTCCTGTGGCATGTTTGCCTGCTGCTCCTGTAGGTACCACAGAGGAGGTTACTGATGAGCAGGTTTCAAATGGTTTGAGCACAGCCTCACATTAGTAGCTGATAATTAGAGCCCTTAGTTTTCCCCCAGAGCATGCTGCTGCTGGCAGCAAAAGGAGGTGCTTCAAGCCATGTCATGTTCCCAGGAGCAGTCCCAGCATCCTCCCACTGCTGGGCGTAATCCTAATCTCTCCACTCAATCAGATGCTCCTTTTGCAGAGGGGTTGCTTTCTTCTTCTTCTATCTCCTCTCCCTCCTGGACTTGTGTCCCGGTGGAGCATGAGATGGAGGAGCAGGCTCCTTTCTTGTCTCACCTTAGCTGTCTTTCTTCATCTTTTCCAACCCTGCTGTTCTTCAGAGTACAGAAAAGCAATTTAAAGCCAGCCATTTTGAAGGTGTACTTCAGTGGGATGGATGTTTCCAGCCATCCTGATGGGCTCCTGGTTTGATCTGAGTATTATCAAGGCAGTATCTGTTCTAGGGAGGCTAGAGACTGAAACCTCCTGCAGCAATTCCTGCTTGCAACCCTCGTTACTAGTAACAAGGGACATTGTTGGGATGACAGAATAACATGTTGCAGTCACCTGCTGACCAGGGAGAGGAGGTCTATCAGGTGTGCAATGAGCTGTAGCCAGTGTGCAACCAGAAATCCCACCAGTGACTCAGTGGCTGATCTTCTCTTTGTGTCTTTCTGGAGCTAGTATCCTGGAGTATGCAGAGATATGGTTCCTTGCCTCAGAAGTTGTCTGAGCTCCTGTTGAATTGGCTGGATCCGGTCTGGCTTAAATTCTCTTCCATTAGATGACCATCTGTTCAGCATGTTGCTGGGCTGTGATGTGAGCTTGTCAGAGTGAGCACACAAACCATGAACTCGTGGCCGGGTTAATTTCAGTGGCAAGGAAAAGTAACATGAAGTTTTATTCCTGGGGGTAAGAATGGCTGTATCTGAGCAGGGAAGCGTTCAGCACCGTACAGAAATGCTTAAAAAAAAAATCCTAACATGAATCAGCAAATAAAGTTAAAACATGTTGCAAACTATTTCTGATAGGTAAAAGTGCTAAACCAGAGGTTATGTGTAATTTGACTCATATGCCTTGTCTTCACACTTGTACTTGCTGTACCTTTGCTTCTTTGATTATCTATATATAAGAGGTGACATTGGAGAGTGTGGATTTATCATGAAGATTTATTTGTCATGGAGAGATGAAGGAGCTGTCAGGCACTTTGGGGTTTCATATCAGGTTGCACTTCTGGCAGATGCCAGGGGAGTGTTCAAAGATGATCACATTGTAGAACAGAGTAGTAAGTTGCTATAAGGATGGACAGAGGTTTGTCCGTGATGTAGGGACTCTGAATTTGTAAGATCTCTCTCTGGTCCAAGGCATGGGCAGATACAAAGCATCTAGTCAGAGGCATAGGCAGTGGTGGCCCCAGGAATGTGTTCTGGTCATTTGTTAAAATCCACTGGGGTCATGGAAGAGGATGCTGATGTGAAAAACTGTGAGATAGCAGCAGCTGTGCTTGAGGAGCTTCCCTGAAGGTGTTTATATTTTCAAAGGTCTATCTAACAGCCCTGAACAAAACTTTGCCCCTCTAGCATCCGTTTGAAAGCTCTTTTTCAAGGCATCCAGTTTTGATGCAGTGCTGTGCACCTGCCTCACATTGCTTTGCTCTGTCTTGTAAGGCTCCAACACCTGACACCAAACTTTTGCAGTTACTGATAGTAGTTTGTAGGGAATTGTTTCCTGTGGGAGGCAAACAGGTGCTGAGGAGCACTATGACGGTTTGTGTTCCTTCTCCAAACCCTCCTTGGTTTTCAGCTGTGCTCCTTGAGTGGCAAGGGCTGTGGTGACCATCCGTCATGGCATGGAGTCGTCCAGCTGCGTGTCAGCTGTTGATCCTGCTGGAGAGTAACCTATTGAGAAACCACTCTGGGCTTGGCTCTTCTGGGCTGGGGTCTGTGACAGTGCCTGAAAGGGAAGCTCAAGTGCACTGGGTGGGCTGTTCTGCCAGCTGACTCAGCTGAACTCTTATCCATGTGGCATCAATAAAAGCTCAGCTTGAAAGGAAAGACAAGTTTCTACTCTGAATTTTTGATGCATACTGAGGATTTGGTGTACAGTCATGAATATACAACCTTCGTCAGGGAACCTAGGCGGAAAAAGTGCTCTATAGGATTTGTATGAAACATAACATGTTGGCTGTAAGACAGAATTTGGTTTCTTTGGGAGTCCTCTCTGCCCCAAAGTATCGCCCACAGTTTGGAAGCAGGGGCTTACTACTATTTTGCAGCAGAGTCAGGTGAGAGGAGTGTCCATGGTCACAGAGTGGAGTGAGGAACAGAGCCCAGGATCTAGAACTCCTCTTGCTTTACTTATTTCATAAAACTGTTTCTTAAAACTTCAGCTGGTTGCTGATAAATGTGGTGATTAGCTCCAGCTTCAGACATTGAGGCCCTTCTCCTTGAAGTGGGAGCAAATTAGGCCCTCATTGTGTCTGGCTGTCCTATATGCAGTGAAAATGCCAGAGCAATTTTAGCTTCCATGAAGTGACACTGAAGTCTTATTAGTGCCATTCACTAAACCCCTTTTTGCTGCTGTATGAGCATTAGCAAATGGTCCTCTGCATCTTAGCTCTAAATGAAGAGCACTGCATACATATGGCAGTTTACCATCCTATATTTAACAAAGCCACAATTACATGGAGATACAGAAGGGGCTGATAAGCCATTTGAGTACTCTGCAGAGAAATGGCACCAAAATAGTTGTCGTGTTGTTTCTAATTGCAATGGATGAGCAGCCTGGCTCATTAATCCTCCCTATCAGCAGCACATAGCCTGTCTGCACCAGAATAGCCCTGATCTCAGCAAACCTGCATCCAGCCCTGGCCTTCTGTTTTCGACGTATTTGGAAAAGACAAGCTTCCAGCACAGCCCTGAAGGGACTTCCACTTGGCCAGGCTGCCTTTCCACAACAGAGATGACCCAGGGTGCGAGGGGCTTTGCAGAATTTCAGGAGACTACCAGAGTGCATGCAGATGTTTGTGCAACCCCAACTTTAAGCTGAACAAGAGTGATGATTAGGCAGGTCCTACAGTGAGGTGGTCATGATGGTGAGTGGTGAGCCATCACATCAGTATCTCAGGGGGTGATGGGGCTGCTGCCTGTGCTGGTGACCACCAGTATTACAGCACATGCAGATGCGATGGGAATTGTGTTCCCTTGCCACACCAGCCGCAGACTCGGCTGACATGGCTTTACACTGCTATAGCCTCGGCTTTAAAGCCAGAGGATGTAATTCAGAGAGAGCTGTTGGGGAAAAAAGCCCATGCTGTTGTGCTTCTCCTTTCTCATTTTCCCCCTTTTTTTTTTCTTGTACACCGTCAAAAGGCTTTTCCAGGAGCTATAACAAGCACTGTTAACAAGCTATGTTTGTTTTCTTGCTGTCCTCAGTGACTTCGGTCTAAGCTGTGTTTGCAGAAATTTTCTCTCAAGAGATGGGGCAAACTGCTCTTGAAAACTGAACCTGACTCTTTAATAGCACTCAGTACTTCTGCAATCATCCTGAAATCCTCATGGTAGGAGCCATGAGTCAAGGGCTACAGGGAGAAGAAAACCAAAGCTGGGGGCTGACAGTGCCTTGGGAACTTATCTTGCTTAGGGCAGAGGCTGTGCCATCTATCATGAGATGCAGAGTGCTGCCTACCTGGTGTTACAGGATGGAGGAAAATCATGCAAAGACAGGAACGATGGCGACAGGGCAAGCGCAGGTATGATGGTACCACTGTTTTGGCTGCTAAATGGGAATTCGGTCTACTGCACCCATATGGTATGCAGGTCACTAAGTTTTGTGCAGGCAGGAGATTTGGGTTTGGAAGAGGCCAATGCCTGTTGAAAGCTAGGAATGTTTTCCTCATCTATTTTCTTTGTTTTAATTGTGCATATCCTATTGGCTTTGAAGACTGAAGGGCTAGACAGTGGCATCTTGTAGCACACTGACATGGTGGGAATCTGTCAGCTGAATGTTGGTAGCCAGGTGCAGCTGCTTGATTGCTACCAGCATGGTTCAAGACAAGCTTCTTGAGAGCTGAACCCTTTCCCATTCACCACCTTGCAAAGAGCTGCTTCTTGCAAGCCACCTGATCCAGAGTACACTGGACCTAATGTCCTTCCCAGCTGAATTCCTGGGATGACTGGGCTGGATATAGCTAGATAAGCCACTGAGGACTAAAGTAAATAAAATTCTGCTACCTTTGCCTTGCTTTCACTAGAGTGACTGCACATTGTAAGTGGGGAAGCAAAGGAACCATGACTTAGTGCAATCTGTCAGAGTAAGGGTCATGAATGGAGAAACTGGGCAAAAGGATTTCTAGATCACTCTAAGATCCCAAGAAAATATACTATATTAATTTTGCTTCTTTAACCTCTCCTATGTTTTTGTCTGCCACATGCCTTCAGTAGCACTCCAGGCACGTGATCTACACTCACAGAATGATGATGTTTTATGTATTAAAATTCTCCTTTCTGTTTAAGCTGGAGATAGTATTTCTCTTTGCTTCCCTTTTCAACTTTAAGTTATAAAAAAAAATCCGGCTTTTATAGATTGGGGAGTGGAAAAGGCATAACCACCTTGCTGAAAAGTTCCATGTGTGGGAGATGCTAAGAAGCAGAGGAAAACTGGGTATGGAAGTCCCTCCTCACCTGGGTTTGAAAGACAAAGCAAAGTCTCTGCTGAGTGGTGGAGAATCAGGACCACCACCTCTGGCAGCTAGTTGCTGTACCTCTTGAAATAAGCTGCTGGACAGGTAAAAAAATGGGTCCTAGCAGGTGGGCTAGAGCAAAACAGTAGTGATATTTTTTTTATGATATTGACCTGGTTCAGAAAGATAGAAACAGTGACTCAATTCCGAAGAGTTTCTACATAGACAAAAGTCCACCTTAGTCCCCATTCTGGGCAGTGGGGAGGGCTGGGTTGAGGAGCAGTAGGATACATGCAGAAGGCAATGGAGACACTGTGTGCCTGTCCAAGGCTTTGAGATCCTCCTGGAGTCTTCAGCTTCCCAGTGAGGGCCTGGGGCTAGGGCTATCCTCGTAACTGAAAGCTGGTTTCAACTGGTATCATAATGCTGGGAGATAAAAGGCTGGATATCCAGCCCATTGTCAGCTTTGTCCACCTGAGCACAATATGGGCTTCCCTGAAATCCTTTCACTGTGAAGGTTAAATTCTGTTGCCTCTTGGGGTGGGGGGAGGGGGGGAATGGGGGGACTTGGGCACTGTGTCATCACTCTGCTGGCTCTGTTAGTCTCTTGCGGTTTCCTTGCACTTATCATGAGAAGGCTCAGGTTTCAGTTCCTTACAACTTTGCTAAACTTGAGCTATTTGGGGCTAAAATTTTCCATGCTGGGTGTGTGTCAAGGTTAAGCACCCCTTTGTGCTCATCTGAAGCTGGTTTATTCTATTTCAATTGTGATTTTAGGTAATCTGCTTTTAACTTCAAGTGATGAGATTTTTTTTTTTTAATAAAATGTTTTGATTTTATTCATTAGGAAAATTAAAACAATCTATTTTTCATTAGGAAAATTATTAACTACATTAACAGCAAGGCATTGCATGGAATGCATGATTTTAATAAGGCTTCTGCTTAGAAAGTAAAAGAAACCCTTTTGATAAGGTCAGAGCATGTCACTTTGACCTTTTTAGTGACAAAGCCATTCGATGGCTCACCTCAATAAAGGACTTCATCTTCTGAATGCATATTCAAAATAAAATAAAGTTGCTGTTGGAAAGAAGTGCTTTCACGTTCGTTAAACCTTTTTGGTTATCTATAAATGGACCATTTTTTAATTGGCTTGGTGCAAGCAGTTTTTTTAAATGATGGTGCTTCTAATAAGGAATATCAATCTTTCCCAGTGGATAATAATTCCAAATAGTAAATGTGAGCAGAGAGAGGAGTTTTGCCTGACTGCCTTGTTTATTTTACAGACTTTGAAGCACCCTGAGGCTGAGAAGGTGCCTCCCCGAGGGCTGTTGTGGGATCTGTGTGGATCACTGGTGGGACCAGTACTGCACAATACCTGCCTGCATCATGAGTGTCACCCAGAGCTGTTAATGATGTCAGAGCAGTGTGCTGACATTCTGAAAAGCAGCTGCTGCTCTTCCAGGCTGAGTCCAAGAGTTCACTTGTGGTTGGAGCCAGATAGGAGGAGAGTCCAGCCTGGCCTTGGTGGGAGAGAGAAAACAGAAAGAGGTTCCTATGTTCTGTTTGTATTGTCTTCAGGCAGTTTGTTCTGCAGTATGGACTCCTAGTCACACTACTGCTAAACCGGACTTTCATCGGGCTGTGGTTGAGAGAGGAAAATGTCCATGTCAACAGCTGACAGCCCTTGCATGGCTGCTGTGTCTTGCCTGGAGGGTAGGTGTTGACAGTGTATTTGTTCTAGCGAGACTACGTGGTTGCAAAGGGAGGACAAGTAGGCATGTATCTCTGAACTGGGTCCTAATGTGGAGGTGAAATTCTTTTTATAGAAGATAATGAGATATTCTTATGTTTACAAGAGCTCTTAAAAAATATTGACTTACAGAGGTTATCCAGAGTTTCAGGCTTTCCCAGACTACTACTTCAGTCTCTTCAGCCTGACAGTCTTAGAAGAAAGTGGAGCTTTCCTTCTAGATGACGGTTTCTAACATCATACTCTACTGGTATTTCTTTTCTTCCTTCCTAGTGTTTGTTTGCCCGATTCCCTTCAGAGCACTCAGACTAGAAGTACTCAGCTATGTTTAGTGGGAAAAGCCTTCACTTGATATCCTGATAGTAGTAGGAGAAGGCCTTACAGGCATTTAAAGTTTGTGATCTTGGGAAGTGTAACTCCTCCTTTGCTATTTACTCTGGCCATGTGTTTGATCTAGGCATTCAGCGTTGGCTCTCCAGGTGAAGGTTCAGCCAAGCTGGGACCCATAGAAACTGTTAACTCCAAGCCAACATCAGAAAGAAAGTATACTGATGAGGGTGGTACTGTGGCTGTGCAGTGCTGTGTTACCACTCTGACCGATGTGAGCTCCTTCAGCCCTTTCCTGGGGCATGTACTGACCCAAGGCTGATCACCAGCCAGAACACAGGTTACAGCAGAGGCTGATCTCCCTGATCTGGGATCTCGCCTGACAGCTATGTCAGGCAAGGTTTGCTTGTTTCTGGTCCTCTTTCTGGGCAGGTAGACATTTATGTATTGAAGTGTGATCTTAATTCTCATCCTCAGCATTCTTGCCTGTATAAGGAGGGGAAGAGTGTAAGTCTCAGGGCTTGGTGCTCCTTGGAGAAAGTATGGATGGGGGAGGTTGGAGGTCCTGAATAGGAAAATTATTAAAATTAGGTTGGAGGTCCTCAAAGAGGAGTTGCGGTCTAAGGAGCAAATGGCGGTGCGCTTCTCTGGATTCACATTGAAAGTGCTTGAAGACCACTTGACGCTGCATGTGGTAACAGGATAGGAATTCTTATTAATGAGAGCAGGAACATTAATATGTTTGTGAAATGGTATTATGCAACTGAAGTCAATACAGTGCTTTGAATTGCCAAAGAGTAATTTGAGAAATAGGGAGTCTCAAAGTTCATGCGCTTGAAAGACAAGGGCCTCATGTTGCCCAGGACTGAATTGTTCAGCACCACTTTCTTAGAGCTTGGCCATGCCAACAGCCATGTGCCTCAAGTGCCATGCTTGTTCTGAGCTTGAGTGACAGCATGTTTTTCCCATTGCAAGATGCTAGTAAGAAATCAAGGCATGCCCAAACACCAGGCTAGAGATAAAGGCAACACATAGCTTTCATAATTCAGAGCATTTAATTCATCTTGGGTGTGGGGGGGAAGTATTCCTGTCATTTTTTCAACTATATGACCCCATGCCTTTGTGCATAATTATCCTGGGTCATTCAGAGATGTGGCAAAAGGATTTAGGTATTCACTAGGGATGTTTAGTACTAAATTAAAGGAGGCTTGATGCTTAATGTAGTCAAGAAAATTGTGAGAGGAAGAAAGCAACATGTCGAAGTTGATTTCTCTGTGATAAAAGAGAACAAGCAGTAAAAGCTTGTACAAAGACCTGCAAAAATAAGAAAATCAGCTGAAAACATGCTGGAAAAGAACAAAACGGTTCATAATTATGATGAAACCAGTCCCGTGGAGAAGCTGCCTTCTAAGGTCGAGTTAGGAGCAAGCAAAGAATGCAAAACAGGATTTCAATATCTTGATAATTCAGACCTATATTCTTTAATTAGTAATTTATCTCTTACTTCATTAAAAAGCATCTGCTTGTTTCTTGCAAGACAGCTACCAGGGGCATTTGTTTCATCTCATACAGATAATGCCACTGATGATGTAAAAGGTATAATTTAAAATAATTTTCCAGCAGCATTTATCTATTAAAATGTAAATGTTAAAATTTCATTACCTGTTTGCACAGTTTTGGTTTTGCACGTATGAAACTGGGACTGCAGCCTCTGAATTATTTTGTAGAAGTGTATAGCTTCTTTTTTTTTTTTTTCAAGTTGCTAGGAAAATTTTTACAGACCTGTGATCACGCCATTAGCAATCTTTCCTCAAAAGCCTCCTTGAAATTAGCAGTTTGAGTAAATATTTAAGAAAGTGAGAGACATGCGACCTTTGTGCCATGACATTTTCTGCATGTGAGCATTGAACAGTGGCCTCAGGAAAGGTGTGCGTGGTTTCTTGGAAGACCCTGCTTAGAACTTGTCCAAATATTCAGTGTGGCATAGCTGAGCAAACACAAGATCAGAAACCTGGGAGGTGGAGGATGGGGCTGAGGTGTCCCACCTGTTGGGCTGGTGACCCCGTGAAAGCAGCAGGGGTATCCTCAGCTCTCCAAGAGAGATAATTTCTCACCCCAGAGAGGCTCAGTGATGGGAAACAATGTAGGTAGAGAGACAGTCCAGTGCTGCTACATTTACATCTCTGTATCCTCTATAAAAGTCCAGATGACTTTATGATTTTGTAAGCCTCCTTTTACGCATCTTATTTTCCTTTTTACTGCCTTGGGGCCAAAGTCCCCAAAGCTTCTAAGCTCCTGCAAAGTGAAACCCTCTCAAACTGCTGATCTCAAAAGCCCTGCAAAGGCCTTCCTGAAGCTGAAGCTCTCAGGGAGTCAGAGGCTTTGATTCTCCTTCCACACACCTGGTTCCTGTTGATCCTCTCCCCAGGTTCCAGTTGTGTGCTATGAATGGAAATTTAAAGATAATTTGTAAAGAAAAATATCTTTTTCTACATTTCCCCCCCTCCCTTATGTTTTGACCACTCAACTACCCTGTTCCAGACAGAATGCAATATTTCTTAGAAAAGGTGGTCCTTTGTATTTCCTTATCAGCCCCACTCTAACCCAGAAATCAGTGAAAGTTCAAATTCCAGTCTAGTTATCAAAACCACAGTGTGGGAGTGATTACAAAATAAGTCTGCCTCTCTGTACCCATGCTTTTAAAATTACTCACTGATTTTGGCAATTCAACGCAAAATCTGTGTACCTATTTGAAAGTGGCTACTTATAAATCTAGATTTTTAAGCCTTGTCATGTTTAGCACCAGCATTTTTTCTCTTGCTTACCTAGTCTCTGACTCCATGAATGGTGGGGACCATTGGTCATGGTTACAATTTGACCCACCTCAGTGCACCAACAGCATATTTTTCCCACTACTGGTAGCTCATGCTGTTTATTTTGCTCTTTCTCAGCTTTGCTGCTTCATCGTCTTCTCCTTAACTGACCCTGAGGTTGAATGCCACAGAAATAATCCTCCACAAACAATTATCTAGTCTGCTTTCTGTCATCCTAACCACATACAAGCTGCATGATTGACTAATTTTATTTCAAGCTTATTCAGTAATCCTTTAAAGGATTTATTTTTGAATACAAATAAAGGGAGAATTATTTAACATAATTATTTTATTAATGTACTTTACAACATTTTTTACCTTAATTGTGTTCAGGTTTTTGTATCCTTACTGCATTACAATCCTGATAGCAACACTGGGGTTTGAAATTTCATTGAATAATTTAACTTCTAAGTCAGAAAGAAGTAAACCTCATTCCTTGCTTCTAAGCCACTCTGACCTGACCTAGAGGAAGCTCTCTGGCAATAACACTCTTGCCCTTGGTGATCACTTGCAGTCTATGAATGTTATATAAAAATAACAAACAAATCTGCTGCCAGAATCTATAGAAGCCTTTTCATAAATCCTGAATAAAACTTGGGCCATAGTAATTGCTGCCAGGCAGGGTTGAATAGTATTTCTGAGTGGTATAAAATCTGGGATGAGAAAGGGTTGAATTAAATATCTTTAAGGAAGGAAATTTAAGATCTTTTTAAAAGTAGCAGCTTTCTGGATAATAAGCAGAACCATGGTCCCCTCTCACATCTGTGCCTGGTTGATCATGAAGGGGGGACTTGGTTAAGAGGACATAGGTTAAGACACTGATTGCACAAGAAATAGCATTTTCCAACTGATTGAGAAGGGTGGAACTAGGCAATTGGGAATGAGAATTTCCATCGGAGATGATGGGTCAACGCAATTGCTATGCAGTGCTTAAGAAGTGACTTGGAAACAGTTTTAAGTACGGGGCATCTGCACCTTGCCTGAAAATGTCTGCACTGAATACTGTGATAGTTGTTCTAGTTCATCCTAATGTAATGGTGAGCTTTCCCAGGAGATCCTGATGTTCCTGATGCTCAGGGAGGGTGAGATACTGTTTCATGCATGTATGAAGTGCCAATGCTGAGTTAATAAAGTCTGTGTTGTCCTGTGCTCAGCATCTTATCCCTGTGGCAAGCTTGAACATGCTCCTGACGTGAACTTCAGTGACACAAGGATGGTGAGATGTGGCTCCCACACTGCCTTTACTCTCAGGGGGCTGCATTCCTCAGGCCTACAGTCTGGGGGCCCGAACGGCATATGAGAACTCAGCCTTTTGTTGTAAAAGTGGCATCAGCTTGGAGTAAAGCTGAAATTAGATGGGAATTAAAATTCACAAAATGCTGGATGTCATATAAAACTTAATACTCAGCAACTGCTGTGAAGTACAGTCTCATCATAAAAATCATGTCTTATCTAATTAGATGTAATAGGATCAAAATATCTCAATTAAAAATAATTTAATATCAATAATCACAGGAGAGTGTGAATTATGAAACTCATGAAACTCGGTGTCAGTTTTCATGGATACATTGCGAGAAGTGGCTAAAGGAGCAGCTGTGGTTAAACAGCTGTCTTAGAGCTATCTGACAGAAAGATGTGGGCTACTCCCAAGTGTCTGGGTTTGGGGGGTTGATTATACACCAGTACCCTGTTTTCAGAAAACAATGAGTTGGCTTCCTCAGAAGTGTCTCCAAAATTACTCATTCACTTCCAAAACATGATTTTTTGGATGTGGCTAGGCAGAGCTGTGAGCATTGGTCATGTTGCTGCAAGTTCTCATGATCTCGAATTCCCATTTTCCCAGCTTTGTGGAGACCAAACAGCTAACCATATAGGCTGAAGCTTCCCTAAGCTTATACCGTATTTTTTTGGAGGGTACAACAGAGTATGATAACAGAGTGAGTTCTCATCTTCCTCTTCCCCATTCCTTGGAGGGAGGAGGTCTTGCTGTTCATAGCAGCAGAGCAGTGCTGTTGCTGACTGAAATGCTGTGGTTGCCTCCACAGCACGAGTACGCCGATGTCTGCATTGTGTGAAAGTGCTGCTCTGAACAGGACCTGTCAGGACTGACAGTACAGGCCACTTCCTGCCACTGGGAAGGGGGAGACAGATGCTGGTGGGAGGGAACTCCATGTGTGGGAGATTGCTAGAGCAAAAGTTGAGTGGTTGTCTGCTCTTTGCTGAAGAGGCAGGGAGAATTTTCCTATCAAACACACAGTAATGGGGCACTAAGGTCAGGATATTATCTTCTTTCCACGAGGTACTTGGTAGCAAAATTTTCAAGGGCAAGATAATTTTTAAACTTTTTGGTAAATATTTCTGTTTTGGCTTGTTCAGTGGAAATGTTTGTTCAGTTCCTCCTTGTTGTTTGTAGGGCCCAATTAAGGAGGAACCAGACAGATTTGTGGGTGCTGTGACTTTCATAACTTGAAGGTGTACTTGCAGAGCAATAACTTTGAATGGTGTATGTTACCATTTGGCCTTGACAATTAAGTGCCTGTTCATGAAAAGAGCAGCATTACCAGGGAAAGGGGACCAAGACAACCAGGAGTTAAGAGCCCCAAAAGCCAGCAACCAGCTGATGAGATCGTTAAGTCTGAGGGTAATGTAGTTCCTGGGAAAGGTTTAGCAACTAATTAATTTTCTTTCTCTGCTTATGCAGAAACTCTTTTGGGTACTGCCAATGGGTGAGTAAAGCACATCCATTGCTTCATGAAATGGAAGCTTACCAAGTCCCTGAGCATGACACAGTTGATCTGATGGGTATATGGGGCTTGGCCTGTGTGTATTCCTACTGACTGAGGTACCCTACACTTTGTGCATTCAGGCTTCCATATCTCCTCAAGGACATGCTTTCATTATTTGCTCTTATTTAAAAGAACACTCTTGCAGTGGGCAAGGAGGCAGCTGTGAGAAAACAGTGACTGAATTTACTCAATGCCTCTGAAGTGTCTGTGGCAGAGGGAAGGATGGAAAAGCAGAGGAGATAATGACTGTGCTGTCTTTCCAAAAGCAGAGAAGGCACAAGGATGCTGAGAAAGGCTGACTTGCCTCTAAAATACATTAAGACACCACATGCTGATCTGTAAAATATTTGAACTTCAACCATACAGGAATTAGAGGGATGATGCCTGTGCATAACAGCCAATGGCACATTTTGATTACGACTGTTAAAATGTAGCATGCCAAAAAATCCTGTGCCTCTACATCTGCCTATGCACAGACATCTTGTTATATATAGTAATATATCAAAGAGCAAAGGGCATAAATACCTACAGGGGTCTGTATGTGGCTATGTGTGTATTAGGAAATACTCTGCTGTTGTCTTGTAGAAAATTAATGAAATGTGAGTAGTAAGAAATCAGTGTTATGTTTTGGCTGGCAAGCAGCATTGTGCTGATTTTCCTCTCCTTTCTTCACCCCATGCAAATTATGAGGTGCATGGATTAGGGACGTAAGAATGAGTAAGGTTTTTCTGTGTTTTACTTACATAAAGTCTAGTCCAAGTACATTTACTGGGGGGATACAGTTTTTCCTAGCATTAAATAACGGTCTGTTATGGCAGTGATTCTCCAGCCTTTCTAGTAGGCAAAGGTCTCTTTCCCACCTAGCCATGAAGAAGTGCGTTCTCAGCCTGGTCTGCCCCCAGACCTGTTGGCAAGTCCCAGTAGAAGAATGTATGTATTTTATGTGTGATTAGTAAATTCTGTGGAGACACGGTCTTAATAATTCTTCAGGCAGATCTTATAAAAGTGCTGTTGCAGATAAATAGAGATGCCTTTTTAATTTTTTTTTTTAATGAAAAAGCTGTTCATCTGTGAGGTGTGAACAGGCCCCATGACCACCACCCAGTGAGAGAGGAACACAGACCTGCTCCCCAGACGTTTTGTTTGCTATCTGCATTTCAACAGCCTTTAAAATAGTTCAAGTTTTTTGACCTCTTTAATAAAGACCTAGTCAACCAGATAGCGTTCTCTTAGATGTCACCTGCCTAAAGGATCCTCATGCATTTCATGCCAGTGAAGCTGCAATCCAGGTCTCCAAGCCATCTGAGACCCCTTATGGTGTGAGGCACACCTCAAAAACCTAAAAGGAAGGTTTTCCTCTGACACAGAGGAAAGCTATTCCTTGTGGTCCTCTAGACAAAGGAGAGGGACAGGATTTTGAGATTAAGCGTAGCAACACCCTAGAGAAACATCGATTGCTGGAGACAGGGAGGCTGTTAACAGTAGCTTGGACATGTAGTATATGTCCTGTGACACAGAAAAATGTGCTGTCCTTTCCAGATCTGTGCGTGAAATATTAAAAGGTAATGTGAACCAGAAAGTGTGGCCGTGCCCCACGTCCCCCAGCAGAACCTGTGCTCTTACAGGGAATCAGGAGAAAATGCTCAGTCTGCTGCATCCATCCCCCAGCAAGGGAGATTATAAAAGCAGTGCAGTGCTGACCACTAAAGGAGATAAGACTGAAAGATATTAATTAAACCAGGAACTGATTAAAACAAAGCCCTCTGGCTCATTCTGGCCTCAAGCACAGCATGCTGTGACAAAGCAGCCACCCTTCTCTGAGGACCGTTAGAGGCAGGGAAGGATGGAAGTTGTGGTACTGCATGGTGGAAACCTAGGTAGGAGCAAGCATTTGAGACTAACTGAACCTGCCACAGGATGTCACATTGATGTGCATGGACACATCTGAGGGAACATTTATCTGGCAGCTTTGGATTCAACTTGTGGAGGCGCTTCTGAATGCAAAGTTCAGGTAGCTCAGCACACAGTGTTTCCCACTCCTCTTGGACAGGAGCTGAAGTGTGTGAGTGTTTGTGGCCCTGGCTCTCTGCTGTTGTCTGCCTGTTTACAAACTGTGCGTGCTGCGATTTTTGTATATATTAACACTTAGCAGCTTACATAAATAGGCTTGCTGATGATGCACAAGCAGCAGTGGGCTTCAGCATCCCTGACTGTGGCTGCTCTGCTAACAGGAATAGAAAACAGTATTTAAGTCCCTCTCACTTTGAACACTGCAGTGTGAACCCATTTTTTTCTATTAAAAATAGCATTTCCTCGCAGAGTATCTTTTGGAGTGGTTCTGTATCTCCGCTTTCCTTTCCTCTTCTGTGCTTAAATAAAGACTGATTAATTAATCAGGCTTTTCCCTGCATGAACGATGAGGATTTCTGGCAAGCAATCTCATATTGCTATCTTCATGCTGTCCTTTGATATTTAGGGAAAGCAAACTACTTGCAAATAACCATCAGTGGTGCAAGACAGTGCGGCAGGATTTGAACAGGGGAAATCATGTGTAAAACATTATATAGGTGTTTTATTTGAACAAATCTGGTTTATTTTTTCTAACTGAATAATTATGTGAGTACTTGACCTAAACCAAATTGGTTGTACTTTCCTCCTTTATACACCCATAAGATCAGCACGTGGAGTTATACCTGACCACAGCAATATGAAAAATGTCAACTGTGAAACTGGATTTTTACTTCCCCCCTCCGCCCCACTTTGATGGCACATAGAGGCCCAAGGTGGACTGCTGCACAGTGCCATAACTGATTAGCCCAATGGCAGGTTTTTAGTGCCCAAAGGGTAGACTATTATGCAGTCAAGCCCACAGAGGAGCCTCTTGCTGCTGGGAAACTGAACACAGGGATGGGTGATCCCACAACTGGGCAGGGCTAAGGTTGTGCACAGAGCTATTGCCCTCTCTGACTTCTGGTTAACCTCTGCATGGGAATTGGAGCTTTGGCTACCCTACAATGCCAGATGGCTGGAACAGGGGGACACCTCCTCTTGGGACAAGATGTGATGGGGCATGGAGATGACCTCTTCATCAAGAAGGGACACATTGATATGTCATGGAGGTGTCACCCAATCAAGGAGCCCACCCCCAGGAGGAGAAAGGAGATACCCAAATTATAGCTCCTGTGAACCTTTACCTAGTTAAATGTAAGTCTCATATTCAAAAGAAACTTCACTGTGGACCTCAGCCTCATTTTGAATCATGCAGATGTCACATGAGGGTTTTTACAGGGACTTTGCACCGTTTCATTTTTGTTTATTACTTCTGGGGTGGTTTTTTGCTTGGTTGGTTGTAATTATTTTATCCTATATTTTTTGTCTGGAACTTTTGGAGCTCATTCCTTCTGAAAGCTCTGCCTACAAAGATAAAGAAGAATGATAATTTTGATATCTCAGTAACAAACTAGATCCTCTATCGGTGTGACTTATTAGATAAGACCCCAGTTTGGTGTTGGGAAGTGTGTGCTATATTCTCATCTCTACTGATGCATTAGGCAGCCTTGCTAATCATTTTGTCTCATTCTGCCTCTTCTTTCTCAATTGTAAATTGAGGCTGATGATGCTTTGCCTCCCCTTGTAACACACTTCAAAACCTGCAGCAGACGATTGCTGTGGATGATCAAAGGGAAGTCTGATTGCACTGTTCGATACATCAAAATGTGTTTTATTACATGAGTTCTACTACTGGGAAGCTTGAATTTACATTTACAGTGGCATGAGTCTTACTGAAAGCTCACTGACGTCAATGCAAGGCTTTACGTTGATTTCAAAGGACATTAAATGAAGCTTTATATAAAGATGCATGCTGCTTTTTTTTTTTTTTTTTGATGACTGCTGTATTTGCCATTTGCTCAAAATGGCACTTAATTCACTTGAACTATTAGATGATATACAATGGATATGAAATATGGCAGTGGCTGTTCTGGTTTTGCAGCAAGAACAGAGAGAGGGACTCTGCAAAAACTTGAAGTGTTTTGCTGTTATCATCATCTGTAATATTGGACCTCAAGGTCTATTAGAAAATAATATAGCTCTTCCCCATCTCTAAAAAACACATCAGAAGCACCACTGTGAATTTGGGACTGGAAGCCTGAGCTTCTCATGAGATTATCCTTTTTCAGGTTATAAATGTGTCTGTTGGGTCTTCCATGGCAAATCACTCCTAGTGACTGAATGGCAGGCATTCAGCATGCTAAGAAGCAACAACATACTTGGGCACAGAAAATACATAGGTATATGCAATTTATTAAGGAAAAAAAGAATACAATGTACAATAGGATAAGAAGAGATTGGTGGTCATTTATACACCATCCCTTCCCATTTGTTTGCACTGTCCAAAAAGTCTTTTACACAGCAGGCTAGGGATATACGTGAAACCTCTATCCTTGATGTTCAGATTGTCCATATATGATCTACAGAAGCAGTGAGTCACATATGTATCAGTGACCCTCCCCCTCCTAAAAAGGCTTTCTTTAAAGTCACCGCTCTCCCTTCAACACATGAAAATAAAGAAATTAGAGTTGTCTTTTCTAGATTACTTTTCCTGCTAGCCAAGCCTTGATTTTTAAGATCTCTAATTATCCCTTTAGAGACAAATAATCATTTACAATTTTTGGGGGGGATTTTTTTTTTTACTGATTACAGCTATACAATAGCTTTTAGCCTCTTTATTTTCTGTGGCAACCTGAAGACAAATGCTCAGCTGAGTTATTTCAGCAGGGAGTCAGGCTCAAAGAGGTGCAAACTGTGGCTAGGGCAAAGGGCTGCCATGGACAAAGAGGTATGGATAAGCGTGCCATGGACAAATCCATAACAGTGGAATGACAACATTGTCTTGGCAATGCCCTTGTGGCACTTTTGAAGGATAGATGCTCACCTACTCATTTCCTTTCAGTGTGTTTTCTGGTTCTTGACTCTAACCTGTATCTGGGCACTGCCAGGCTGGAGTCGCCAAGTTTCACTCATTTCAGTGTCTCAGTCTCAGACTTGGTCCCTCTGCAAGGTAGTTTATTCACTCACTCCTTAGAATAGCCACAGTTATGGACAGTAACAATTATGGATGAGGTTTAACAAACATCTGTAGAGAGCACTTTCTCAAGCTCCATAGTCAAATTACCCTTTTCATCATCACACTGGGAAACAGGATAGAGACAATAATAAAGGCATTTTCCAGCTTAAGTCCCTTCAAAAGTCAGACTGTAGTCTTTTGGGCTGTCCCAGAGCTTTTTTCTTTATCTAATAATTGTCCTTCAGAAAATGGCATCATATTTCTTTCCATCTCTCTGCCAGATCTTTTACCTCTGATTTTTTTGCTAGTCTAGTGTTTGAATAGGACAACCTTTTCTATGAAAATTCATCTTTCTTTGTTCTTTTTCAAGACCTGCTTTGCTGTTGGTATTTTAAAGAGACTGCTGTTTCCAAGATGTTTCCTTTTGTGTATTTCATGCTTAATTTTGAATGACTTATTTACACTACAGTCAATACAGAGCAAGAGTTCTGCAATAACTTTGCTATGAGAGTTCTTGAGTTGCACCTAGCATTGTGCAGACATTTAGGGGCAAACTAGGAGTGTTTTGTACTTAGATCAATCCCAGCAATGCTGGACTTGCCTTTAGCTCTCAGAAACGCCCTGAGTGTACTTTGGGTCTCAGATGAGCTTCAGGGGTCTCTTTCAGGCACCCAAGAAAAGAAAGTACCAAATCTAACAGATCTGCTGCAGGACCAGAACCTGAGTTTGGCAGACTAGCACAACAAAGCCAGTTTGGGCTTTGGCATGCTGGAGTCCCTGTGGAGGAAAGGAGATGTGCCAGAATAAGTTGCAACCTGGCTATGGGACAGAATGAAGGAAGATTTACTGCCAGCATTTCCTTGATGTTATAATTTCTGCTGGTTTGTAAGTACAACCAGGCTACAAGAAGCACGTTAATGTATAGCCTGGTTTTCAGGTGCATGGCTTCTAGTTCCTGTGCTCCTCAGCTGCCAAAAGATCTTTGTGCTTAAAAAGCACTTTCCTGGGAAAATCCACAAGCAAAGTTGGATGTCTCTCCATTTATGGTTTGTCCCTCAACACAGAGCAAAGTGGGAGGGTTTCAGAGCTCAAAATGGGTCTACCAGCTTAGATGCTCTATTATGCCCTTATAGGGAGCAATGGGGATGTGGGCAGTAGCTGTTTCGTCAGCTAAAACCTTCAAGAGTAGGAGAGCTGGATAGCAATGCAGCCAAAAGCACCCAGCTTCACAGAGTGGTGGTGTGGGGAAGCAGGACAGGACAGCTCAGAGGATGCTGAGTTAGCAGCACAGTTATGTCTGCTGAAGTTTATGGCACAGTCCAACTGCTGGCTGTGGACCAAAGTCTCACTGGTGAGGAGCCTTGGACACACATCTGCCTTTTGTCTTCAGAGGGAGCAGCCCATTGTGCTTTCAAAAGCCTGCCCCACTTGCTCTCAAAAGATATCAAAGATGGGTAGAAAGGCCATTTTTATGATGTCTGTTAGTTCACCTTTTTCTTTTGCCCTGTCCTATTCAAACATTGTTGCTGAGGCGGAACTGAGCCAAGTATTGAATTCTAATGCTGATGTCTGCTGCTTCCAAAAAAACCTATTCTTTCAGCAATCAGCATAACAGGCGTACAAAGATACATCCATAAGGGACTATTGTGAGGTCATGGTATAGCACAAAAGCATCAAAATGGATTAAAAGTATGTATTTTGGGCAATTACATTGATTTCTGTTTTTAAATTTCAGAGCTGTAAGCAGATTTGTTTGGAGAATACATAGGGATGTAAAAGATGAACTTCTGAACAATTCCCCAGAATTAACTATAACAAAAAGTTCACTTTAATGTTTTCTGGAGCATAGCTTTCAGATAATGATTTTTTTTTTTTTGTCTTGCTTTAAGATTCCTGGTGAAGGAAGATCCATCACAAGGTATGGGATATGTGATCCCAATGATCAGTTATTCCATTCTTACTTTGTATTTTCTTTCTAGGATGAATTTGCCTAACTTCATCTTCCATCAATTGATTCTTGCTATATTTTTGGTTGCTGAATGTAAAAGCTGTTAGCTGTGGCAATTGTGGAAGTTGATGATTAAACTGTGATGAAAACATTTGTAATGTTCTTTTCCATAAATTAAATAGAAGGAATCATGCACATCCCTCATTCTTTAACTGTTTACATTATTCACTGATCCCTTTACAGTTTTTCAGCTGCTTTCTAGGCATGTGGATACCAGAATGGAGCACAGCAGTAGTTGCAACAGAGCCAAATGAGAGGTTGGTTGGCTTCTTGATATTCCCCTGTTTGCATGCTCTAAATATACCAATCACCAAGTCATGGTGGGTTGATAATTACCATGAACAGAAGCCTTTTTTAAAAGTTGCTGGTTCCCCTGGTGACCATGGCCTGGGATTCCTCCCTCAGGGGTACAGAGACACTCAGTTGACTGTCCTGGAGCAGGAACTGTTTTCTTGTTCTTATCTCACCAGCAATTCAGACCACCAAGCACTAATGCCTGTCCTCCTTCCTTACTAGTCTTTACATCTCTCTGTCACCTGTAACCCTGGATCAAGAGTGATTTTGCTTGTGCTGTGAGGTCACTGATAAAAAATAGTAAATAAGACTGGGTGAGGACTGATTCCTACAGAAAGCCACAAAACCTCACCTGTGTTTGGAAATGACCCCTTATTTATTACTGCAGCTGAAGATCTGGCTGCTGTCCAGTTCAAGAGCTGCTTGGCATGTGCTGCATGGATTTGTACTGTTGTTGTTCTTCAGTCCAGAAGGCAAGCTGTTGCAGAAGGCTAAAAAATATATTATCTCAGACATGAAGTCCTACACAAGCCATCCTCTTCTCTTGGCCAAAATCAGGCCTCTCTAGTATAATATACATGTTCTTGTACTCCCTGGATCTTCCCCAGCATTCAAAGGTTTAAAGATTCGGCTTCAGTGATCTAAACAACCCTTTGGATGACTCCTTTTAAAGCTTGAATCCACATTAGCTTTTATTAAACCTCCTGTTATTTTTATAACACAGGGTGTTTCATCACCATATGATACAAACTGATGCTCTTTTGCCTATTCCTGTAGCACAGAAACATCTATTGACTGCTACTATATTTTCTTCATTCCTACTGATAACTCCACTGTTTCTGTATCATTTGTTTTCTTCAGCATCCTCAAAAAACCCCAATTCTTTTTATTTAGTTAAATTCAGTTTCTTACATTCTTCTTAAATTTGTATTATTATTTAACAACTTCCTCGTTTGGCTACGTGGTATAGCCTGAATTTTTTATGTTTTTTCAGGGCTGCAGTTCCTCATTTCTCCTCCTTAAGCCAAGGGCTTTGAAAATTATTATATGTGGTGGGGTTTTTGGGTTTTTTTTTTTTTTTTTTTTTTTTTAATGTGAAGTCTTCATTTCTAGGTTGTTTAATAAAATGCTCTTAAATAATGATAACTCATGTTTTGATATGTCTTTATTTCAATCTCACTGTCAAATATTTGTAGTTGTTTGAAATGACAGGAGGTGGAGTCAGATCAGTGGTTTGGGCTGTGCATTTGTGATCATCAAAAGGAATAGCCAAAGTGCTCACATGTATCAAAGTGTAACCACTTGGTTTCTATTTTGTTTTTTTATTTCCTTGTTATCTGCCAGAGGAAGTCAAGATACAGCCTTTTTAAGTTGGAAGTGGTTGAAATTATTGGTAATAGTTTAGAAAATATGGGCATGTTTTAGTTCTGGCAGTTTGACACCACCAGAGCAAGATCCTTGCACTGAAATCCTGGTTGTAATTTTCAATGAGAAAGATATATTAGAAGAGGGATGCTTCAGGAGCTCATCGCCTTGTTCGCTCACATGATTTGGAGGTCTGTAGGAGATAATGAGTCATTAATCTGTCCTGTATTTTTTCAGAGCTTTGACTCATATATTTGTATTTGTTGCTGGGATGTCAATGACAACATAGCGACGTATTTGACAGAAAAAGCTACTTCTTCCAATTAAAATCTCTCTGTATACACAGTTGTAGCCAAGAACAGATCTTGCTGTTTCCTCAGGCTGTTTCAATGTTTTTTCCATCTTACTTTATTCCTTATTTTCTCTCTAATAACCTGTTTCTGTCTTGTAATATTTACATGCCTCTCCCAATAACATCTAGCCTTACTTTCAGTGCACTGAAAGATCAAAATAATGTCCAAAGAGCATGACGCAGTCATCTCAGCTTTGATATTACTTTATTTTTAGTTGTCCTCTACTCAGAGCAGCATGACATTTTCTGTCAGCTCTTGCTACCAAATTTCTAGCCCCATTGCCTGAGGCCCAAATGGTTACAAATCTGTATTTTCGAGGCCTATCTGCTTAAGATTTCACTGAGATGTTAGCAGCAATCACTCCTGAAAGAGCTTTTTTTCCCCACTAAATATTTTAGCTGCAGTTTAAGGCAGCAATTTCACTTCAGCCTTTTTACATCTTTTTCAAGATGTGTGAGATGACGTTGCCTTAAAAACCACAGGGAAAACAGTAATGGAAGAAATGTTTACTCCTTGCTTTCTTTCTGGTATTAGCTCCAGTTAACAGCTTACTAGCTCCCATTGCATACTTTTCTCTGTACTTCAGGACTTTTGAGAGAGAAATGTCACCAGTCGGGAAATCATGTCACCAAGTTTAGACAGAAGATGAGTGGCTGAACTGGAAATAGGGACAAGTTTTCTAATCTCAGTGTCTAATATGCTGCTTCATGCCTCACATTGTTTTAGCAAGCTAAAAGGTATTTTTCTAACCTAATGTAGGCCCAACAGGTTCAGTATCTTCAGCTCCTTGTTGCACTACCAAGGGAGCTTCTCCAGCAAGCTACAGGGAAGGAAAGGAGTAGCCACTGCAGGCTCTACGTGACTGCTGCAAGGCAACTCTGCCAGCTGCAGGGAAAGCTGTGATGCAAAACTCCATCTGCCCCATCCTAGCCTTTCCAAAAATTGTTTTATGATATTTCCCCAGTTCTCAGCCCCGGGTCACCAGTGGTTTTATTGTACATGTGGAAATTGTATGAGGAGCTGAGGCCGCTGAAGGACAACATTTATCACGGGACACTGCAGGTGCAGTGGAAAGGGCTGGGGTTTGTTTGGGTATTTCTATTCTTACATTCTGTATGAAACCTAATCTAATGCGCTTCAGTAACAACTGGAACTGCCAGGAGGTTTCTTTGAAAACTTTCATGAGATCAGGTGTTTTTTATAGATAAAACACCTTCCGACTTTATTGGAAATCAGAAGTCCTAATGATTATGCCATGCCCTCTGAATTCCCAGGGCGTATTTTTAGGCCTGCCACTAACACTGTAAGCTCTAGTCTGTCGGCTCTCCAGATTGCATTTAAGCTTTTCTGTCTCTGTGTTGGCTTCACAAGCCTGGTGAGGTACTTGGCTTGATGTACCCAGCTCAAGGGCTCGTTGGCCAAGCATACCCACAGCATGACTCCTCCAGGCACTCTCGCTCCATGCAGTGCTAAGCTCTCCTCCATCTCCACTAACACAGCCTGTTGTACACAGACAAAGCTGATATGCAACACAGAATACTCAATAAAAATGTCCTGGCCTTCACTAGGCACCTCACCTATAGCCTGAGGGCAGGAGATGTGTGGTAGGGACTTTGGACAATCAGTATTTCAGGGCAAGAATATAAAGATACAGACTATAGCCAGTAAGATAAAGATACGTGGATACAGCATAATGTGACCGAATCTCACTTTAGACTTTCCAGTTCTACATCAGTATAAATGTCTGCTTCCCTCAGGCAGAGGACTTGCTTTGAGGGATGTATAACTCTTGGAGTTAGGAAGGTGTTAAAACCTCAGCCAAAATACAAAGTTGTATTACATAAGGTTTGGAAAACTGCAGACTGCCTTTCCTCAGTTAATCTGTCATAGCCATCTGCTGGCTTGCTGTTGTCTCACAGCAAATACAAGCTTGTTTAAGTTAGTTTAGTGGGGCTTCTTGGTTGTGGGTTTTTGGTTCTTTGTTTAATGGTGGGTTTAACTAGTTCAGTCACTGTGTGCTGTTTGAGGTGACAGTGTGCCCAAGGAAAGGTACTGCCAATCAGTTAACATGTTGTACTGCATTGTGTTGGAGACCACAGGCTGCTGAGATCAGGCTCATCAAGCGTAAAATAAACCCTATTTTAGCGGATTATAAACACTGAAATGTGGCAATACTGATTTAAACCAACATCATATTCTTTGTTATTCTGGCAAAAAGAAAGAATCCAGTGGATGTAATCGTTGCCCAATCTCTAATGACTCCTCATGTGAAAACAAACCAGTGGATTACAGTAGGTGGCTTCCCAGCCAATGAGTCCCACCAGGGATGGAGGATGTTTGCTCTTCCAGCCCAGCCATCACAGAAGGGGTGACAAACATGCTTTCTCACAGGAGTGTTTGAAGGGGCTAGTGAGCTGTGGCTCAGACCAGTGATTTGGGGAATGTGTGCCCTGAAGGTGGGGTGTGGGTAGTTCTGGTTTAAACATGGTTAAAACTCCATGGAAAAAATCACTTTTTCCTTTTTTTTATTTTTTTTTTTTTAATTTAATCACTTTTGAGTAGGAGTCAGAACCATGTGAGCAGGCAGATGAGGTAAGGAGAGGATTGAGTAAATAGATCAAACTCCTTCATTTTCTGCTCATGTTGCTCTTGGGACCATGTCATCGCATGGCTTTATGAGGATAAATAATACAAGCTTTGGCATTGCACACAGGCTGAGCTATGCACATAACACTCCCTGGAAGTAAAGAGTTTTATGTAAAATCATTTTCCCCCACCTGTATGCCTTCAATTCTGTTTTTGTGCCACTAAGTTTCCTTGATTGGATGTGCATCTTGCCAGCTCACTTTCTTTGCTGGCACTTGGAGGGAAGCTGCTGCTGTCCAGTCCACAGAACTAGTTATTCGTCAGCCAGCAAGCCAGCTGCAGCAAGAAACTTCATAAATGTCATTAATTTGGAGGCCTGCTCTGCAGCTACAAGTCACTCCAGTTATGTAGGTCCTGCACCTATTTATAACTTAGCAATCTGTCGCTGGAGGCTTTGTGCAATTCTTTGCTACATGCCACACGGGTTGTAATGTAATAGCTGATATATTATAAGATTTCCTCTACCACTTTTTAGAAGCAGCAGGTGCAGTGTCAGCAGACAGCTCTGATAACAAAGCGCAGGTAAGGTGGGAGCTGCTTCATGCAATGCTCCCTCCTGGGAGCCAGCTGGCTCTGCCACATCATCTGACGTAAAGAGGACAGTGGTTTGTTACCTGCTCATCTGTGTCAGTGAGCTCTTGGATGGAACTGAATATAAAATATGAAATATATTGATGTAGAGTTGTCACTTTTGCAGTAATGAACAGTTGCAGTGTTCCCTTGCAGTCTTTCCATGCAAAACCTGGGGAGGAGATGAAACGTCAGTTCCTGCTTCCTACCCAGAGCATGGCAGTGTTAGGTGCTGTGTGGATGGACTACCCCTTCCAAGAAATTCCAGAGTCTAAGATGAAAGGGTCCAAGACACATAAAAGACAATAAGGATCTAACAAAATGGTACTAGTCAGCATCTCAGACAGAGGACTAAAGGCAGTCCTCAACCTAAAAGTTGTCAGGTTGTCTGTGGGTAGCTTGACTAGAGCGCACTGCAATGGAGACACTTTGTAGATGCTTATAGGAGTTTCTCAAAAGAAAAAAAAATTAAGTTTCCCACAACACTATAGACTACAGGGAGTATTCTAGGTCCTTTGGAAGTCAAACTCCAAATCAGTCTTGGGGGAAAAAAAATGTGGACTGTTTGCTTATGGAGATTCTTATGTGTTCTGCCAAATCCAGAAACAGGTAAGACTGAGTGCTTGGAGAAATAAAGTCTTTTGTTTCTGCCTGCAGAGGAAAGACAGCGGAGGGAGTAAAAAAAGGATGTGATCTGTCTGCTTAAGGGAAATTCTCCATTGTCTGTAGTAATATGTTCCTTTTAATCCTCAACTGCTTCTTTTATACTCTGTGTGTGCATTCAGAGCTGAATGAACACGTGATGTGTGTGCTTGCACGGTCCAGCCAGGTGCTTTCACAGCTGCTTAATAGCAACAGAGATGGTTAAAAGTAATTAGTTGGAAAGCCAATATTTCATTTGTTTCTTGGGTGAAATATGCCATTTAACCAGGTTAGAAAATGTTCAGCTTTTGTGTGGGGATAGATTCCCCAAGTGCTAAGAGTTCTCCCATCATGTGCTCCGCATTGATGGGGATATGCAGTGCAGAGTGCTGTGCTCTGAGTGATGCTAATTATGCTCGCCAGAGCCCTGTGCAGCTCCTGCGGGCTCATTCTGCAGCTGTTGCAGTCGGTGGGAGCACTGGCGGGTGCTGCTAAAATGAGAACACCTCTGGTCTGGGGAACGGCTGAGCTCGGATCTACCACTCGTGTTGAAGGTAGACCCCAGCATGCCTGGACATGTGCAGAACCCTAGGAAGGGGAATACATTGTACCTATTATTGGTAGTGCCTTGATGAGATGCCAGCTTACAGGTTATCCTCCATGTGAAATTTTGAGGAGAAAGGAAAGGCTATTTCATGCAGTGCTGGCTGAGGGACAGCTGCAGCTGCCTGTGCCTGCCATATTGCCCAAGAAAAGGTTCTCAGAAAAAGCACCCTAAAGCAATACATTTTGATTTCTCTTTTTATAAGACAAAGATATAGTCTGAGTGTAAATTTACAGGACAAAGGACCACAAGCAAGGACCTGGTGGGGAAGGCACTGAGACCGAGGTGCAGTGGGGGAAGGAGGACAATGGCAAAGGAGGGGTGAACTTGGAGGAAAGTAAAGAGCTTGGAAGGGAGCTTGAGACTGAAAAAAGAGACAAGGTGAGGAATCACCAAGTGAGAGGAAGAGCATAAAAAAACCTGATGGAAAGAACAGGGCAGAAGGACGTCAGCACTGAAGCATGTCCTCCACAGGGTCTGAAATGGGGCAGAGCTTTTGCCCTCTGCTGCCAGAAAGCAGCTGCAGAACCTGCAGAACCTGGTGTGAAGACAGGGTCCTCAGCATCCTCTAGTAGCGGAATCTCACAGCATGACCCAGTGGTGTTCTTCTGCAGCTGAAGGGCAGACATCTCCTTTGGTGCCTGCATCCTCACTGAAGAGATCTGCTGCAGGGAACCACAGGCAAACAGTCACATCATTTGGTATCTGAGATATAGGGCATGCAGTATGTGGGAGAAGAATGTTTTCCTCAATAGCTCTTTATTGAACAAAACAGAGGCTAGGTAAAAAAAAGTAGCATGGCATCATATGATTAAAGACTCTGTTATAGTAGAAAAGATTACTAATTTCTCCCCTCAAACAACTTTCTGAGTGACTTTTTAGCCACAGTGACTTTTGGTGGATATTTGGGGATGTAATATAGATATGAAATGCTATACAGCAGAAGAGGAGAGTAACATTTGCCCATCTTGTAAAGTGTTTATGGGATGCGCGAAAAGATCTCCAGCTGGTAATCCTATGTCTTGGCCTTTGAATCCCCATGTGTTTATTTTTTAGCATGATGCAATTCCATTTCAAAAATGTTTTCCAGCACCAGGGAAACTGAGTCTTTAAACCAGGCAGACAGTTTTTGTCCCTCTCTCCTATGACATCTATTCCAAGTGAATTTTTTTTATATTTTGGCCTTTCAAAACAGACAGAGGAACTGGTGAAACTGTAATGCTTCTCAGGTATACGACGTCATGGGGTCCTGCCTAGTGCTACAATGATATGAATTTCCTTTGCCTGCAAAACACGTCTGGGGATGAGGTAGCCATCACAATGCTGGATACTATGGGAAGGGGGCAGGGGCAAAAGTTTTAACAAGCTTTTGACACTGTTTTCATGTTCACCTTTAGCATTCTCCTCTTTTTCCTGGTCTGCTGGCACCAGAACATTTTGTCCTTTAGAAAATGTGGAAAAGCTGTCCTTGGGGCTGAATGCCAAGGCATGAGTGTGGAGGAAGGACACGGTTTGCTGTGTGCAGATGCTGCCTGTGAATTTGCAGTGGGGAATGGATTTTGATGAAGACTGGCTACCTGAAGCAAAGGAGAGGTGGTTTGATCCTGCACGCATGCCTGCTGTATTTAATCAGCATTTCAGAGAGATCGAACCAAGATCCCTATGGGATGCTGCTCAGCCAAGCATCCACACGCAGTGGGATGTCCATGGTGAGGTTATTCTGCAGGCAGGAACAGCGGAAACAATTCCCTATAATCCCACCTCTGCCCACGCTTCCACCCACAGGCCTGACACAAGAAACCTTCTCAGCCATCCAAATAATCACCATGGCTAAAACGGGCTGCATTGTTTCCAAAAACTGGATGAAACACCCTTATTTTTATGTGGGTTGTTTTTGTATGAAGATCATCATGTAATCCCACAGCTGTTAAATTCCCTACCAGGGGAGCAGCCACGCACATTAGCTCCCAGACTACAGGGTCCTCTGCGTGCTATTTTCTATAACCTGTCATGTGAAGGGGGAAGCAAAGGTTCAACAGCGACAACCAGGAAAAGGGCTAAGCCACTGGAGGCAAATCTTGCTGTCCCTCAGCCGGATCCACCGACTGCCAGACAGCAGCAGCAGCAGTACTGAACACATGATGCGGTGATTTACACTGCGGGTTAGAGTTATGCTGCCCAGCTGTTTCCATATCCAGGACAGAGCAATATTAAAGAACTGTGTAGAAATGAACAGGCATTAAGTCTGTGTATTCTTACAAAACCTACCCTGAAATCCTGGGCAATGCAACAAAACTAGTCTTCCATAGGCACTTCCTGGTGTCTTCTCTGTACTGGTTTCTAAGCCTGCTAATTGTAATAGGAATTATCAGTATGGATAAAAATCCTATGGGTAGGTTTAGTGCTGCCCTGTAATTCCCGAACACAAAAATGTAGGGAGTACCAAACAAAACTAGATAGGGGCTTGGTCTGATCCAGGATCGCTGCTCTTACTGTCATTCTCTGCCTCAGTTTCCTCCCCTGGGAGGGAACTCTGCAGCTGAGGACCTGGCTCTGACTATCCCTTCTCCAAAAGCAACGACAGAGATCAAGTTTTAATAGTGATATTTTCTGTAGTCCTTCCCCTTCTCAGTGGCCATACTCCAGTAGGAGTCATGAACAGGAGACACATACAGAGGACACAGATTATCCACACTGAAAACATTTTGCTTTCTGGGGATTTAGCTTCAGTGAAAGCCATATAGTTTCATTTAAAATGCAATCAGGCCATGGACTCAGCATGAATTTTGTCTCAAACCTCGCTATTCTAGTTAATACTCAAAGTAGGCTGACTTGCCCATTCTGATCAGGGTGTACTGTCTCCATGTATATCCAGTGCTCAGGTGATTTCTTTTTCCTCTTTTTGTCCCAGGAGGATGTGATGATATCAAGTCCTGTTATGTAGCTCAGCAAATGCTTTGCTATGATTTCGCACTGGGGGGAATCAAAGCATTTACACTTAAAAGTAAGAAAAAATGTCCTTAACAAGGAAAAGCAAGGGAAAGAGGTTTTCTGATGGCCAGCCCTTCCCAAGCAGCTGAGTCAGACTGTGTAGCCTGACACAAGATACTGCATTCAAACTAAGAGTCAGAAGAGCTCCTCTTCACCCCAAAGGGTGCAAAGTCTTCCCATCAGAGTTGCAATTCATGTATTTATGGGTAGAGGGTATGGGGTAGCATTCACTGATTGCACTGTCATTTATTTAGTGACCTTGGAAGGGTGGAAGACAGCAGTGTCACTGTGGTCACTGCAGGATGAGGGACATATCTCACTGTGGGAGGAATTTGCGGCTGCTGCTTCTTTTCCTGATTATGGAGGTGATGACTGTGGCAGATGTGCCAGAGGCTGGGTTCAGAGTAGAGATCTGTTCCCAGCACCCTGTATTTTTCCTTGCAAGGGCATAACTCACTCCTGAAGTCAACCCTTTGTCTCAAAGCAAACTCAATTGAAAGACCCTTCTTTGTTTTCTGTACAACCTGCTGGCTTATGTCTAGCCTTATACACCAATCTTGAGGCAACAGATAAAGGGAGGAGCACAGATCCTCTCTGAATTATACAAATAACAATGGATGGCTACATTGCACCAATATTCCTTGAAGGGAAAGTCAGATTTGTTCCTCTCACAGAGCTGTGATGAGTGGCCCCCTCACTCCACCTCTGTGCGACTTCTCGTAAGGACTGCGCTTTCTGTAGAAAGAAAAATGTTCTACGTAAAACTGACAAATTTTGTGGAACCTTCCCTTAGGCTTGTTTTTTTGTTGGTTCTTTTTTTTTTCTCTTAGATTTTTAAAATGCTTTTAATTAAAAATGAAAACTTTATGTCTGGTCAGTCCTCACTAACTGTTCAAAGGATATCCAAGGTCAGTTCTAGTTCTTCCAAGATGTACTGCTCTAGCCCTTCCCACCACATTTCCTTGGTTAAAAGAGAGCCCTCAGTCATTTCCTTCATCTGTCCTTCTGGTGCTGGGAGGGTTGTCAAGGTAGCGGTGACTCCTTCCCTAGACAGTGCACTTGGAGTTGGGTGGGATCAGCATTCAGAGCCTGAATTAGAAGAGTGCCTGTCCAAATACTACCAAAGACATGACCTTCAGCATAGCATCAAACTTCATCAGAAATGCAGGCCTGACAATGTGTCAAAGTACAGTAGCATAAATAAGATGTTGGCCATAGATCTCCTGTTGACAGATGTAAGTGTAAGTATAAAGTGTGCTTTCTAAAAATAGTGTACATGTAGAAAGTGCTGGAAGTGTTGGCTATTGGAGAGGCTTATAAGTAGGTTATAGATGACCAAAAGAGTAAAATAGCAACATCAGAAACATTCATTGTGAAAGTCCAGCATTTCAGAGCACTTGTACACTCAGAATCAGCTAGGGATGAGGTGGCACCCATATGTGATAGATCTTTCTACAAAGGCATAATGTGAGATAGAAAGTCAAACTGGGATTACATCTGAAATGTGTGTAGGTTATCTGTCTAATAAAGATGAGGTACTGTCATTTTTTTTCCTCATTTCATTACCTATAAAGGAGGCAGAGTTTTTCCAAGACTTCCTGCTTTCTTTTCTACTCTCTGCTGTTTTGGGATAGTTCTCCATTTGCTACTGATTGGGTAGTGCTGTAGATATGTTTACCTAGTGACTGGTCTGATGGAAGATGTGACAATGTCACATCTTGTCACATTTGCTGACATTTGTCAAAGTGCACATGTCCTCTTTATGGCCACATCCTGATGCATTTGATCACTAGTACTCCCCTATTCCTCTTGGGTCTGGTGATAGTACTGTCAGAGTGAGGTACTAATTAGGCTTAGCCAAAGTGATGAGACCCAGCCATCAATGAATACTCTGTCTATGCCAGCACAGGGGTCTGCCCTTATTGAAGAATTGGCAGAGTTCCTGATACAACAAACGCTCACAAGACAGATAGCATGAGTGTGCCTTACACAGCCTGAGCATTTGGAGGATCTGGCCTTGCTTAAACCAAACCTCTCAGTTAAAAGCAGCACAGAGTGAAAATAAAAGCCAAAGCAAGCTAAGAATTGAACAGAAGCTGCTCTTGTTTCATGTGTGTTTTTACCTTTCAGTAGAATATATGAAATACATGAGTTCATCCTTCAAAATGTTCTCCAGTAATCCTTCCATGGTTCCAAGTGATCTTTACATATTTAACACTTGAAAAATACACTTGACCATATTCTGTGCCTTGTACTTTTCTGAAGTACTTACTGAACTGATGCATAACACATGGACTGACCACTAGAATGAGTGAACTTGTTCCAGTGGGTAATTATCATTGCTGTCTCCCATTATTTTAACCATAAGAAATTGGATTTCCCCTCATTTTTCACTTCCCATTTTACCTTCCACCAGTAGTGAGACATTGTTGTAGACAGTCTGTAGATAGGGATCTTCCATGCGCTCTCATACCTCCAGTGAGACCTTTGATCAGTGAGAAGCTCTAGCCAGACAAATCCCTACCTGCTTATATTGCTTGTTTCATAGATCAAAAGTTACAGCATTTGCCACAGCAAGAAGGGGCTAAGGTATTTATTGAAATAGGAAATCCTGCATTATTTAAACTCATAAGAGTTAGCAAAAAATAGGACCTACCTTTTTGGTCCTGAAACTGCATTAAGAACATTCTCGTAATATCAGGGTTGCATAGAAAGAAAACATGAATGGAGGTTTCTTTTATGGTCTCTTAGGGATTTCTAGACCAAATATAGTTACTTGACAGGTAGACAAATAGGTTTTCTTGTTTGTAATCAAGATCTCTTAAAACACAATGTGATCAACTACAGCTACTGAGGACTGAGTAAGAATAGACAGTGAGTTACTTTTTTTAGGACACAGAATCCCTTAGATTAACTCTTCATGTGCCTTTCTGCCATGCATTTGCTCAAAGTAAATGATTGCAATGTAGCAAAGGATTTCAGAGCTGGACCTTGGGGATCATGCATGGGCTGGTGGTCATAGTCTGACAGACATTTGCTTTCAGTTCCCCCACATCTCACTCTGTCAGTGAGTCTGCAGCCACTGTGCTTATACACACAAAGGTGATAAACTTGGAATTACTCATTCTTCCAATGATTAATTCTGCCTGTCTCTGAAGTTCTTTCTGTATATGAGAAAAATACAGCCAATTTGGGTACAGATGTGTGTATATATGCCTGTAGATGTCTATCTATCTGCATGTATTATATACATAAGATCTGAGTATTTTGTTTTCATTGCACCCCAGACAACTATAATATGAACAGACCAATGCTTGGCTCCATAGCAGTGTCCTTTTAAAGAATGCCTAGTCTCTTTTCCTCATGGATGATCTATCAAAGGCAGAATCCTGCTCACACTCTACGTTTCTATGGTTCTTGAAGCGGTTCTTAGAGTGCCATCTTCATTATTGTGTGAGTAGCCACTCGTGAGTAAGAGAAGGCAAGCCATCAAGCATTATCATCCTTTTCTTTCATTAGCAGAAATTTGCCATTTCTGTGCATATCTTAAGTCACAATCAGTTCTTCTATTTCATGTTGCCAAAATTAATAAATGACTGCCTGGGCTGTTGACACATGTTACTGCTGAGCAACCTGGATGGCTGGTGTTTCTCCACAGACCAGCCAAACTGCCATAAGACAACTTGTTTTCTGTACAACACCCTTTGTAGTCTTCTGCAGGCTTGAAGTATGTACCAGGGCATTACTTGTCTGACTTGGCAGTAATGCACTGTTGGTGTTACTGGGAAAAAAGAATATGTGGAAGTGTAAGTAACTGCTGAATTGAGGATAAAATAAGGTGATATTTTTCACCAATCTGCGGAGAGCAAAGGTATTAGGGAAGCTCCTGCCAGTGGAGGGCTTTTTCGGTTTGCAGTTTTGTGAGTCAGCAACTTCAGTCATAGTCCCTTTAACTACTACCATAGTCACTCTTCAAAAAATGAAGAAGTGTTGTTTAGTGATTCAGCTGTGGGAAATAGTGGCTTTCATATACAGCATGGCCAAAATTTCCCTAGATGGTCTTTACACCCCTGTCAGTTTTCTGCTATCTAGTAAGTGACTGAAGCTCTCTGTCAGCATGAACTCCACTGGAATTTCTGGAGAAGTATAAAAGGCTGCAACCTGAATTCTTTGCCCCAGGAACCAAATCATCAGTTGTGGTCTTGCAACAAAGACCTAAAACAAGGCATCTGCATTTTCTTGAGCTTCCTCAATTGTGTGTTTAGCTAGTAAAATAGGAAGCGATACATGTTGTATGACTCTTCTATGGCCAGCATGAGAAATGATGGTAGAGTAGTAGGACCACATGGGCTGGAATGTAAATTCAACAGCACAGGCCAAATCCAGAGCTGCTCATTTCCTCTTCAGGAGTTGTTGAAACACTTGGCTATATGGCCACTTCTTTGTGAGCACAGAGCTACAGTTAAACATTCTTCTCCAGAATTCATATGTAATGAAGTAAGGTGAAGCATCTTTTCATGCAGCAGTGTGGCAAATCTACCAGTATTCTTCTTCAGTAAATTAATTGAACTGAGTCTTCCTGAGACTCACCATCACCAAGCTCTCATTATCACCTCTTAAAAGGGGGAACAGCAATCAAATTGCACAGTTTAGCACTGACTCATTGTTTCTGACATTTCTCTATTTGTTTATTTTAAAGCAAGAGGAAGAGGAGGGAGGACTAGGAGACAAAGTTGAGATGAACAATTCTCCTTCGGGCTCTTGGAAAGAGATAATATTTACATCTCTTTGGGTTCAAAAACTGCTCTTACCCCTGCTCTGTAGGTCCATGCTTGGTGTCAGAGAGAGCAAGACCTGCAAACACACCTGGTGATAGGTATGCAAAACCGATGGGTATTGCAGTCTGAAGTAACACACCCCTACACTTCTCTAGTACTCTGCTTTCAGGACATGGTTTTAAACAGTTTTGAAATATCAAATGATATAGTAGTGTTGAAGCTGATACTTTGATCTTCAGGGAAGTGATTCTGAGCCAACCCTGGAGTATTTTTATTGCAGGAAAACTCTAGTTTAGGAAAATGTCATAGCAGGCTATCAGTTCTGGCATGAAACTGCTAGCAGGTGGATATCGTGATGGGAAGTGTTAAGTGGGTTTTGCTGGCTCACTGGTGCAGATGACTTGATCTCTCACTTACATAAAAGAGAAATGTGACCTGCCCTTGGGCTGGAGTGAGAATTTGGTTTTGGCGGGGGATGAAGAACATGTAACAGGAACAACAAAGCCTGAGGTGAAGCCTCAGGCTCAGGTTTTACACAGTGTATCTAGAGAAGTTAGGGCAATGTTATTTTAGCTTTCTAGGCCTAATCCTTAACCAGTGTGACTGATTTCAGTGCAGCTGTTACAGAAATCATAAGAAAGGAGGTGGAAAGGACTCTGAAATCTCATGTCCAGCCACAACCTGCAATTAGTTGTTTTAAACCATCCTTGAAAAACAATTGTCTTACCTGCTTTTGAATTCTGATGCAACCTCCTGCTGCCATCCTTGCAATGCTGCATGGGCCGTAGCTTTTTTTTCCTCTCTCCCCGAAGTTTTAGACCACCAGCTCTTGGCCTGACCTGGACAGAGGAAATGGCTTTCTTCTCACTTGTTGCAGTGATTCTTTATGGTCAGATGGCTTTCATCCTGTCACTTTTTCATTTTTGGGGGGGGTGGGGGGGGTGGGGATGGGCTTAGGTTGGGGTATTTTTGCTTTTCCCAACTGAGACAATGTTCATATATGTGGAATTAAGTGAGATAGTTTTTTGTGCAAACATAATGTTACCACTTTTTTTTTTTTTCTGGAGGATCTTGCAAAAGTTGTAGGATTCTTGAGCGGGGAAAGAGTGAATAACCAGCTTGACTTGGGATGAAAAGCAATTCATGTCTGGATATGTCCTGGAGAAACTCTTGGCTAGGCTGTAGTATACTGACTTCAGGCTTTCTGCATGGATTAGGGAAAGTGATGTTCAGAGACACAGATCTTATCTGCAGCTATGCCCTTAAAACAAAACAAACAAACAAAAAAGGAAATGTTAGAATATTGTGTTTAATTGGGTGTATGTGCTCTAGTATTTATCTGTTGCTGTTTCCTCTATTTCTTTAGTCATCCTTGTAAATTAAAAAGCAAGAATTTCCCCAGAGGTGTAACTTAATTTGACCTTCTAGTGAAGGAACTTTAAAGTGACATTGCATTTCAAATATCAATGTATTACCTTCAGCACTGCTGCTCTACTGACTGGAGGCTGTGGTGGGACTACTTTCAGATCCTGGCTGCCCAGTATCTGCCAGCCTGTCCTGTCTTAGGAACCAGCTGCAGGGTCAGTTCTGCAGGAACAACCACTGCTCTATCTTTCCCACCACTGTTACCATCCTATTTCCCATAGCATCTCTAGGAAAGCATTGACAGGGCTCTTGTTGTGGATGCAGGTGCACATAGACGAGTACAAAAGCTGAGCCAGGCAGTGGTGGGGAGTCTTGACTACCTGCTCTGCTTCTTCTGCAGGCTGGGACCTCCTTTGGGCTGTTCTATAAACAGCTGGTTATTTCAGACATAAGCACCAAATGCTTTTAGCAATATATTAAAATGAACATGCCTAATCTTATACCTGACATGTACGCTGTTCTTCACACATTTGAAAGCAGGCTATTAATTAGTTCTCACAGATCTTAGCTATAAACGATGATCACTTTGCTGTTGAACAGAGCATACTGAATTAAATAAACCGTGAGACCAAGCAAGGACATTTTTTTAATAACCTTTTGAAAATATAAATAAGTTGTGACATTTCTATTTTATGAGCGAACTTGAGGTCCAGAGAGGTCAAAAAAGCCCATAGGTACTGAAGTTCCATTCACTTTCTATTGTAGGTGCCAAGTCTGCACTGAAGGTCTCTGTACAACTCTGCTCTGACAGAGTCTAATCTCACTTTCACACCAACTTATTTTTTAAAATATCACTTCCAGAATAATGTGATGCATAACTAGATGAACAACCCAGTTTATAATAAGAAGTCCTCGTGAGTCGCTGCTTGGGCCCTATGCACCATACACATAATTACATCTTTGGGATTGTTTTTTAATTTCCTTTCTTTTAACTTGTTCACAATGGTCCAGTGGGGGAGAAGGGAGAATGAAGTTGCTAGTCCTGAAACATCAGTAAGGCTGAATATGTGAGGCAAGTCAAAAGGACAGACTGTACCTCAGCCTTTCTGGATGAATGAAAGGATGGTTGAGCGGAAGGTGCAAAACTGTTTATTGCCTTGCCTCTGTGTGCAAAGCATTAGTTATTCCACCCTCTGGGTCTCTCTGCCTGTGCAGATTGCTCCGCGTTATACAGCAAGAGCCTTCAATTCACAGGTGGTTGAAAGAAAAATGGTGTCTTACACCCCTGGCAAGTGAAATGGCACAAGTGAGGAAAAGAAGACCTGCCACCATGGTTTTGCAGTTCTGGCCCATGTTTCCATAGCAAGCGTGAATGCATGGGATGAAGCTTGGACCATAGTCAAGCTGGTAATTCCAGCCTGCTAGATGAAACCCTGTACCAAGGCATAGCAGCTATGCCTCTTTGCTTGCTCACTTTAGCTTCAGCACTGTGAATTAATTGAGACCGTTAGAATTACTCTTGATTTATGCCAGTACTCCAGGAAATAGCTCGCAAGACACACATAGGATAAATTCTGATTTACTCTGAAGTGTTGAGGTGCTGCTCTCCCACCACTGCCATACACAGCCTTTATATGCAAAACAAGAGCAAAGATAGAAGGTTTCCCTCAGGCTCTGGGCAGCAGTTATGGTCAACACGCTGCTGTGAGTCCCTGCAGTGGAGCAATTGCACTGGAATGGGGAGTTCAAATGAGATAATTCACGGAAGTTTTTTTCAGCAAGCGGAAGGTATGCCAAATCTGTGTCTTCCAAAATTTCCCAGAACTCTGAGAACTCCAAGGGCAGAGAACCTTAAACAGGTTCCCCTGCTACAGCTGTCACCAGTGTCCTGTTGGTCTCCTGACACCTGGGTCCTGCCAGCAGGATGGCAGGGCCTGATGAAGCAGGTGGTAGCTGCATAAGCAGTGGGAAAAATTAGTCATATTTAAATTCAGATGAGTGCAATGTGATTGACATGTTTAGCTTAACAGTCATTTTTATCTTGTAGGGTTGATTTCAAAAGCAAGTTATACTTTCTTTCCATTAAGGCAATACATAGTGTTTATTCTGCTTAATCAGGTGGCAAAAGGAGGACATAGGATTGTTCCATTCACTCACCTTTAAAAATGTGTGAATGATGCATGGCTGAATTGATGGGTGAAGCATCTTTCACGGTCTTTGCTGCATTAACTTATTTATGTTTTTTGGCTGGAGCTGGGCTGAACAAACTAGGTGAACCAGGAGAGATGACAGGTAGAGCTGTGTCAACAGTTGGGGTGTTTTGCCTTTCCTACAAAACCATGATGTCACAGCAAAACAGACTTCAGTGTGAATACAGCTCTCTTCCCCCAGGGTGTGGGTTGACAGGTTAATCCTTTTGTGTACACATGGAAGTTATGCATCTGAGGAACAGGAGTAAGCACGGGATTACCTCCAAATTAGAGAAGCAACATTTCCTGGCTCTCTGTAGCCATGACTGTGCTAAAAGTTGCACTGTCTTCAAGAAACAGAGGCTAATATTTTTGAGATGGTGGCTCCCATCTCTTATAGAAAAAATATTTGCATTGGAGGGACAAGTGCTCAGATCTATTTTATTATTTCCTCATTTAAAGACAAATATTTTCTAATCATCTCTACCCTAAATAAGAAAGGTTCACAGAGCAACAAAATTCCTTTAAAACTTATTTCTTTGGGCTTAATCACAACTTTCTCCTTGAGAAGTACATGGCTGCAGTAACACATTACCTAACCAAGTAATTTAAATTACTGCTTGAAAACGTCATGATGCCAAAATGCCCAAAGCATTCACCACTTGGAACAAAAAGGAGAAAAGCTCTGTCTCTGTTTCAGTTGCCTGTTGCTACACCATATACAAAGGTGACCCTCCACAACCCTTTTCACAATTTTATAATGGAGCAAGGAAAGCTGAAACTGGTTTGTGCCAGGGGGATAGGTTTTCAGCCAGCTTCAGCCCTTGGCAAGGTACCTGTTCCCAAAACTGCTGGTACCACACCTCTCACCTGGGGCCTGTCGGCCAGCGTGCAATCGTCACCTGCTCTCAGAGAGCTTCCAGTATGCCTTTGACCTAGAAAGGTAAATCTACCTTGATAACAATAAAAGAGCTTTTGTGAGATGACAGACTGTGCCATGAAACAAAAGCCAGTCTTGGTGGGAACCTGAATTGGGATGTATGTAGGGTCTATGGCATCACTGAAAGAAGAAACATGAGGCATGTGGTGCCTCTATATTTTGCGTTGCTCTTTGAGTCTGCCCAAGCTCTTCTCCCTGCCTGTGCCCATCTCCACTCCCCTCTCCCAAAACTGCTGTAGGTACAAAGATAAAAATAGTGCTTGGCCAAGATCTGGCCAAGGCCAAATGCTTCTCTATGAACGTCCCTGTTCATTACTAAGCGATGTCCCATGGAACATCATACTGATCTCAATTGCCCGTCAGGCAAATCTCACTGATCTGAAGCTAGTGGCTGTCTCAAAAAAGTAGGAAGGAGATAATGCTGAGGCCTGAAAAGCAAATCTATTTTCTCATCAGTCAATTAGTACCTATCAGGAGGATGGGCAATACCCCCAGCCCAGTCCTCCAAGATGTTTCATTCTCAGAAGGTCACTGTAAGTGTCTAATACATCATCCATGTCTAACCTTTACAGCTAAAATGGCATCTCTGCTGATGTCAGTAGAGAAGAAATAGGTGCCACCTTCTTTGGATGTCTTTGAAAAGCTGTTAGGAAAAAAAAAAGAAAAAGGCTTCTACATAGCTGCTAATTTGATGCTCCTAAAACATTTCCTTAGTGACTGCATGGAGGTACACTTAAACAAGAAAATCAATTCTCTGTCAGTGCACTACCATTAACACAAGCACAGGTGGAAAGGAGAGCTCCACTGAAGAGATGATCTTTGATCTTCAGAGTAGGTCTTCATAATTGTGTATAAAATACTCAGTGGAAAAATTACTGTTAAGATCAGGAACATCTTAATATTCAAGTGATTTTAAAGATACAGTAAGACCTTTACATATCCTCAGACACCCTGGTGTATCTGTACCTTCTTAGTGATAAAATGGTTTCCTTCCTATCAATCCCTTTTCCTGTACCTCCTCCCCAGTGCAGTAGAGAAAGCCAACAAGAGGTCTGCCTTTCAAGTGTTGCCTGAAAAACGTGTCAAAGGTGAAGGGTAAGAACTTCTCTTAGCCTGGAGCTGGTCTCTTTGGGCTCAAGCCTTGGTGTGGTTAGTGAAGGCAGTCCCAGATGAAGGTAGGGTTGCTTTGTGCACCCACTGCCTTCGGTTCCTGGCTGGGCGAGCTGCCCCTATGTAGCTATGGTGTTTGAGGGCAGAGTCATCCTACACCTACAGAATAATGTACAGAAGGAGCAGGAAATTCACAAGGTTTTCCTATGCAGAAAACAAAAAGGTCCTCTACATGAAAGTTGCATTTCAAGAGAGGGAGAACAGAAAATTAGAAGATAACCAAAGTAAGCTTTCCTTCTCCCAAGGCTGTGGTCAGCTTGGAGTTGGATCAGATGGAGAAAACTGAAAGTGTACTTCATCCATCATACGTGTCAGCTTCTGGAAAAGTCATCTTTCAGACATCTTCCCTTGTAAAAAACAGAAGAGGTTATCCTTCTCTGCATAAAGCTGTCTCCAAGCAAACAAACAAAAATTTTCCAGAAGAACTCTTCTACCAGGGGATGGGATAGAGTTTTCATATGCTTTGAGGTCTGTGCTGAGGCTGCTAGAAAGTTTGCGAGTAATGCTAATGATAGAGATGATGACTGTAGAAGGAGCAACAAGAGATGGGCTGGGGGGGTCCACTCTTTTTATGGAACTTTTGGATCTTGAATATTTCTTAGTAGTGTTAAGAAGTCAAAGACTGGAGAATACTCATCTAATACATTTTTAAAACATCATGTTTGTATGTTCTTTTTAAGAGTATTTTCTTGTGGTAACTAAAAGGAAAGGAAACCTTGAAATAAAATCTATTTCAAATTGAAAGTTCTGAATGTTTCACTAAGGAAATACAAAAGACACATTTCAAGGAAAATATGTAAAGATATTTTCCAGTAAATAGTTCAGCAAAACGAATTTGAGTTCATGCAGAATTGCTAAACTTGCAATTTTCCTCCCAAACAAATCCATGGAAGAAAAATTTTCCTCTAAGATCTTCTCATAAAAAATGTCTTTGGTCATGTATGAATCTGTTGTTTATTTCCCTAATAGTGGTTTTTAGACGTGGCCATATTTTCTAGCTGATTAAGTCTAGAAACCCAGAGTTCACAAGTGCTAGTCTTTTTTCTATGTTAATCTTTCTGTGGAGCTAGGCTGGTCACTCACATGAAATCACTCACAACCTCCCTGAGGGTTTGTCTAGATTTATTCACAGGATGAAGATGCCCTTTGGTGTGTGGGAGACTTAGATTTGTGATCTTAGATGGTGATATTAACTGATTTAAATACTACTTGTCAGCTTTTGGAAATATTGCTCTTGTAATCAAGAGATTTTGGGGCTTTGGTACCGAGTAGGGATACGTTCAATTTGCCACTCTGCCCAGACTTCCTCTGTAGTTCTAACAGGTTAGTTAAGCTTTGAGTGCTTCAGGCACTTCAGATATACTTCTTTGCATTGATTTTTGAGGACTGTCTAAAGCATTTATTGTACAGTGGTGATAGCATGTCATCAATTTTTCCATACCGTTGTCTGAGTCCCAAACATGTGTTTGAGCTGTGCCAAGAAGCTGGCAGTGCAGGAGCTTTCTTTTGTATGAACTGTAAGTCTGTGATTCCTCTAATTCCTTAGGCAAACACATATTGAGTAGTGCAGGTTGCTCTTTCTGCTCTTCCAGTCTCAGCTCTTGCCCTGACCTGCCAGAAGAGGAGACCACACCTGAAGCAGAGGTCTGCAAGTGGGAGGTTGAGGCACATATTTCCAAAGATGGGTTGGAAGGAGCACAGCACAATATTGGAACAAACAGTGTGTTTGCAGCTGGCAAGTTTGTTGCAATACAGCATGAGGTCACTGGTTTCACCCTTTTTAGGATAAACCTTCTGTGATAATTCCTAAACCAATCTGCTGAGTCCCTAACTTGCAGTCTCATCATAGCTTTGAAACAACACCATGTGATCCAAATGAACGATGTACATCAGATGTTGTTGATAAGGCTAGATCACACCCAACTCATAGTCTCGGTACTTTTCATCAGAGTTTGTTGATGACATGTGAGTAGTGAAAGAAGAATCCTCATGTCAAACGGAAACAGGAAAAAGGTATTTTTCCAGGCGTAGCTCATTGAGGTTGGGATACTGAAAGGAGCAGTTGAGCTCCTCAGATCAAGAAATGGAAAAACTCTTTTCACAAACAGCCGGGGAGGGCTGGGGACCTTGTTACCTTATCAGTGGACATATTGCAAACCTTCCCTGAAAGCTCAGGCAATTTGAAAGAGACATGTGTATACAAAGAGGTGAGATCAAGTCACAGTTGGAAATGCTGTGTAATCAAGGTGTCTGCACGTAATTGGAGGGATTTCAGAAAGTCCTGTAAAAGAGTGTAAAACTTTAGGGGATGTTCCTTACAGTGGGGAAGCAGAGTTTTCAACTAACTAAACTTCTATAAGAAAAAGATGAAAGACCAGTTGTTGATGGTCTTTGGTTTTTTAAGACAATGCATCTGATTTTTGAGTGCTTTTATCATTTAACAGGAAAAAAGAGGCCATTCAATGAGTATATATTGTCGTTCTAAGAAAAAAAAAGCAATCTTTAACACCAGGCAGCTCTAGAACACTTTCTGAAGAGAAATCAGCCAGAGGGACCCTCTTGATGGGGAAACTCCAATCCTGAAAGACATGTACATCTTAACAGGTTTAACGTTGTTCATTCATGTAGTAAGGAAGTAGTTAGAAAGGTATTTTTGTGGTGAAATCATATGGCCGGTGTTGTTAAAAGGCTCAGAGTGGATAGCTGTAGCAGTCATCTTTGGCATCAAATACACCCAGGAGGCTTTCTTCACCAATATGTTAAATTCCCTGTTGATGAAGCTCTCCACAGCTCTCCAGGCAAATTACTATTCTCTGCCTGTATTGATCTGTGGTGCTCAGCAGGAGTTTATTCCAGGACTCATCTATCTTGGTTAAGAAGCATTGATTCATCTTTTTTGTTGCAAAAATGACTAATAACAAATGCTTTCCAGGAACCAGCCCTGATAAAACAGCCATAGGCATGTAGCTCAGATTCAATTAAGCTGATAGGGCACACAGTTAAGCTCCAATTTAATTATTTCTCATTTTATGTAAATGAGATTTCTTATTGCAGTGAAACAAATTATTATTTTCTCATGACAGTGCTTCATCTACATACTTTACTACTTATTTTGCCTTTAATTTAACCTCAAAACAAAACAAGAAACTCCTCAAAATTCAGAGGCTAAACTGAGGAGCTAATCTTTCATTAGTATTCTGGAGACAGTACATTCCTTTGTGATCTGCTTGTGCTTAGCCCTCATATAACACTCCCTGACTAAAGCTGTGTGTTTGACAAAGTAGATTAAGCATGACAACTACCCAATATACAACCCTGGAGGCAAACAACCCTGGAGGCAAACATGCCAACCTTTGGGGAAATTTTAATCCAAAATTCTGCATTTGCCTGAATTTGCTGCTAACTTAGGATCTTGCTGCTTAAATAATTTCTATATGTGCTTCTGGGATGAAAATATACATCTCTTCAATCTACCGCCTACCTACCTCCTCGTCTGAATAACATTCGGTCCATCTGGGCATAACATAGGACACACAAAAACAAGTGGGAGCTGCAGAAGTCATTCATGCCTCTGTTTTTCTCGAGCACTCAAACACAATGAATTTGTCTTTGCAGAACCCCTATGACTTGGAGGTGTCAGGGCAGCTTCCTACAGATAGATAGCTGGAGCACACCAAGAGCAAAGGAATTGCTGCAAGGCATAGGCAATGCCTATGGTCAGGAATTAAATTCCATTTTCTTGCATCTTAACTCAGTGCCTAAGCCACAAATCCATTCATTTCTTCATGTACATTTCACTTCTTCTGTCTGCAAAGCTGTTTGACCATCTATCCCCTGAGCTGACTATCAGAACAGGGAAGATATTTCTTTACTAGCCATGCATGTGAAAAGTTTTGTGAATTTGGCACAGCTTTTTTTTACTTTGAGAAAAAGATAATGGAAGAAATTGTGTGCAGTCAGTGAAAAAAATACTGTCTCTCCCACATACCTGAGTGAGACTACCACTGGGAAAGACAAAATTTTTCTGGGATATACCAGCCTATACAGCCCTTGAAGAAATGTAAAGATTTTACTGATGTTAAATTCAGTATTTATCATCAGTAACACCCTTGTTGTTCTCCTGTTGGAAAGCAGACAAATATAAATAGTTAACTGTTTCTTCAAGCCACATTGACCGGCATAACAGCTGTGAAAATTTGAATGCTTTTAAAACACACAATTAGAGTATGTGCTTTTACACAGAAAGAATGAATCAGCCTTTCCCTTCTCAGGCTTTCATTTCATTCTGCACTAATTCTTCACACTTCCTCACACTGAGCCACGAATGTTAAAGTTCATCCTAGAGCAGTTTTACATCAGTGGGAATGGCTTAATGAAGCACCATCAGTCTAAATGCCAGTCCTCACTGCTTGTGTTTGTTGCTGGATTCGTTGCTGGTTTAGCAGCATGGAAACAAATGTTCTCAGGAGTAATGCTGTCAGTGCTGCCCATCTCCTGGAGGCTACTGGGAGGAAAAAGCTTGGTTTTGTCCAGGCAGACCCAACATTTTGGACAATTTAACTTAATCATGGCAGCATACGTGGACACTCAGAGACGCAACAAGTCACCTGGGAAGCAGGGTATATGCTGGCCTCACACCCAGCCCCATTGAGGCCAGACAGCTCCAGCCAGGAATGACCCAGCGTGTGCCTGAGCCAGTGGGGATGGGATGGGACTGCCAACTGAAGGGGAGCCTCTTGGCCCTGCCTCTTGGTTTTGGCCTTTTTACTGAGTGCTGTTCACTTTATCTGCCTGCTTCTTACATAAAGGCAATAGGTGCCTCCCTTAGCAGCTTCATGGAGTTTATGTCATTCCTTCTTTTTTTGTCTTCCTCAAAGTTCTGCTAGGATTAATGATTTTTCTTTTGTGGCAGTCAAGAAGAACGAGTTGATCTAGCAGTGCCCCTCTGAGAGGCTGCTCCTTGTGTGAAATGCCTCCCCCTTCCCCATCCATGGCCACCACAGCCAGCTCTGACTCATGGGAACACTGTCCCCAAAGGCAGTATCTGTCCTGATGGTTTATAAGCCAAACCACAACGCTGTCTTAGTTTTATAATAAGAATTGAGGTCTTTAACTAAGCAAGGAAGGTGTTTTGGAACTAGCAGAGGATGCTCAGGAGGGTTCATCTTGCATGCTCCTGGTTCACTAGAAATAACCCCAGGGCTCACATCAGCAAGAGAGGGGCTGAACAGAGCCTAAAATGCTCTGATGGCATTTGGTCCCTGGGGACCACAGGCAGCTTTGTGATCCCAGCCTGATCATGGGGAATTTACTCATCTTTCACCTTAAAACCCACAGGCTGCCTGCTGAAGACTTGCTGGGTAAACAGAAACAGCAGTGAATGGAAACTGCTGAGGGCTCTTTTGAGAGAGGCAGGGTAGGGGGTGGCTTTTAAACAGCAGTATGGACTGCATACACTCCAGTTGTCACCTGTGGTTTCTTGGGGTCCATCCTGATTTGAGGAATTTTCCTCTTTTACCTGATCAGCTTTATGCTGCTTTGTTCTGCTTACATTTTTTCTTAACCCTGTTCAGCTGATAGGGTTGTTTGGGAGAGTACTGCTAAAACCTCAGCGCTCTCATTGCACATGTGATTTGGGCCATTTTTTCCACTGCTCCCCTGGTAAAGCCTCTCTTTCAGACACCATATTATTTCCTCTCAGGAGACCATGTGTATGCTGCAGCCATGGACTCGTGACCCCATGGTGAAAGCATGGTCCTGTGCAAAGTCCCTGCGCCAGGAAGGTTGCAGGAAAACTTACATGAGATGGGTGTGTTGAATGGGACCAGATTTGGTGCTGTGCGGTGTCAAGCTGCTTTCCAGGGTGGACCCTGCTCATGCCATGGCAGCTGTGAGTGGAAGTGCAAGGGCTGGAGATGGGGAGTGGGAGATGTGAGTGCTGGTGTCCCTCCACTTCTCCAGGAAGACAGGGAGGCATGTAAAGAAAGCAGAGAACTGCTGTCAGGCTTTGGGTTGGGGAGTCCCTGTGGACTGTGGCCACAGCAAAGACAGAATGTGGTCTGATGGAAGGAAAAGGGAAATGTGGAGCTGCATTTTCAGCAGCTGCTAATCTTGCTGTTGTTTTTATGGTTTTTTGTGGTTTTGGTTTTTTTAAACTTGATAAAAATACTTCTGCATATTTTGCATTTGTATCCTTTGCATTCTATAAAAGTGACTCATTTGCATATAGAGAAGAGACACTTCTTATACACAATGTGTACTTGGCATCTGATCTGTAAAGCAAATATAATATTTTTTCTGCTTCTGTGAGCTTTTGTTAACAAATATAGAAAGAAAGGTAGAAAAAAAAAAAAGAAGTTTGGGAAAAATTGTGTATCTATTATGAATATTAACTTCTGGCTGAATTTTGAACACAACTTATGCCAAAGTTTACTGTTTCAAAAGCAGCAACAGTGACTACTCATTTCCTGCAGTTTGAGTTTATTATCTTTCATTCTTTCTTTGGAAGTAAAATTAAACTGTTTATTTTTGCTCCCACAGAACTGTGAGTTTGCCAAAGTGTAGACAACTTGCTATCTAAACTTTATTCAAATAAACACAGTCCAGATTTTTTTTTTTCCCCTTAAAACTCACTTGCTGATATGCTCCAGAAAAATTCTGTAAGCTCCAAATGACAAAATGAGAAAATGATGTGCATGTTATTTCTTCAATCGTATCCCAGTGTCATCTTTATCTGTAGGATTTGCAAGCAAATTGACTTTCAGTCCTATCCTTTTCTGATATCTTTTCTGCAGCTGACGAGAGATTTGCAAGCAAATAGACCTTTTTCAAAATTTAAAGCAGATTTGCCATTTCACAGTCTGTATCTTTTTTGCATAAATACATTTTTTTCCAGAAGGCTTATAGGAAGCTTTATCTGACAGTCCCACTGGCCAACTTCCTAAAGGTTTTGTTTGTTTCTCATTGATTCGGGAGCATCTATAGTACTACCCACTCTGCCTCCCCATCTCTCCTCCTCCCCAGAAACCTCATTTTTCTCTTCTGTTTATAATATTTTTATCATGTAAACAGAATTTTTAAAGGGGAGTGAAGAGTATTTAAATCAAATTGGTTTTCCCATGGGAGTAACTGCACTGTTTTTGTTAGGATTTTGCTAACTTAGTTAAACAAGTTTATAAACTTAGCTAAGTTTACAAGATAGTTTGTAAGAAACCCTACATTCATTTGCTTACAGACTGACAGACTTTATCAGTTTGGAATAAAATCTTCCCTGCCAGAAAACTGTGTTTTAACTCTCTGTCACTCCTTTGTCCATCCATCATGGTCACTGAAGGAGATATGAGCAAAATGTAGGATGTCATTAAAAGCTGCATAATAATGAATGTCTGGAAAGGAGCAAAACAAAGTTTGAATGAGTTCTTTAATTCTAGCATCTCCTATGGTTAAAGAACTTGCCTTTGAAGCTCAGTTTTCAAGGGCTTTTCTGAATTTTAGATTGACTTAAAACAAATTGCAGGGATATGGCAATTTTCCAGGATCCTTCTTATTAGGAGTTAGGCTCTGATGACTGGCGCATCACATACCCAACACTGGATAACTGTGCTTGCAGGTAACTCCTACTTCAGCATAACTGGTAAGGGGAGAAGTTCTCTTGTCCTCCACAATTCCCAGGCAATGAAATTGCAGAGCAGCAAGCCAAGGCCTGCAGAATAAAATCTTCTGGAGGCAAGGTGTACAGCTCCTGCTGAGGGGCATCTCACTTCTTCCTTCCCTCTGATATGCCCCACTTCTCACTCTGCCGATTACGCCCATCCTGTGGTGGATCTTTATCGTGTCTGACAGCACCAGGGGAGGCACAGCTAACACAGAGTTGGTATCGCATGCGCGTCTCATCTCAGTGGGGAGGTCAGTCTCACACCACTCACTGCAGAACTGCCAGTGCCCATAAAGGGGAAATGATGAGATTCATAAGCCAATGGGAGGGCACTGTCATGTTGAGATTGCGCAGCTGTGGCTATGGAAAGCTTCAAAAACAGCAAAGAAGGCTACATAAAATATTGTTGTTTGAAAATTTTCACAGGAGGTCTCATTTTGTCTTCTTATCTTATGACTTCATCTCCTTAGACAGCTTCTGTCTCTGCCCCAGTGCTGTAGCCCCGTACTGGACATACTGTGATGGGTTTTTTTTTCTCATAAAGGTGTAGACAGAGGTTTCCAGACAGGTCAGATTTGCTGTGTTATGTGCAGGTGGATCCTGCCTCCCCTGTCACAACAATGTCTCACTACTCCCAGCACAGCACCAGAACATCCTCATCACTGCCTGGCCCTGCCTGTTCCAGCCTCAGGCAGCTTAGAGGAAGAGATCATAGGGCAGCCACTCAGAGAAACAGAAAGGTGCAAGAGGGATGAGAAAACTGATACTGTGCCAAGTTTGTCCATTGCTGCAATAGGTCTGCCCAGGAAAAATACCAGGAATTCATACCAGTTCCTGTGCAGGTCAGTCTTGAAAATTTGAACTGAAATTTATGAAAGCTGAAGTGAGAGAAATAAATTTGACCTGACCTGCTCTGAGCACTGAGTGAGAATTCTGGGTTGTTTTGCTGGTGTATGGCAGCAGATATAGAAACCTGGCACTGCAAAACCATCATACATATTGATAACCTACAAGACAACTTTATAGGCAACAGAATAAATGACCATGCAAGTACTAGCCATGGACAACTGATCTGCAGATCTGCCTTCTGGCTTAATTTTGGCCAGACCACATCTGAATGCCTGTCTTCCCCACACTGATTGGCACAGGATTAACCAATCTCTCCCCATCTAGTGGTGGGAGTATATCAGGCAGCACCAAGTGTGGGATATTAGTCAAACCTATTAAATGCTCCTTCCTGTCCTGCTGTTCTCTATTTTCTCTTCTCTGGTACTTGGGTTATCCTATGCTTTCTTGCTGAGCCATCAGTGCTGCAGTGTGGAAAACACCTCTTCAAATAGTAAGTGATATATTGCCCCACAATACAGTAACTTAAAAGGGAAGGAATTAGTGTGTAAATTTTCCATTTGGAACAGCTGGGGGTTGAAAAATGGTATGTGATTCTGCAAATATTATCCTATCTGATTTAATAGTTCCTGTCCAGCCCTGCTAGGGTTGTAGGCTCCTGACACTTAGGTCACCTGTTATAAATTTTAGTAAGGAAATGGGTTCCTTGAAACTTTTTGTGTGTTTGGAAAGGTGGTAAAATTAGACTCTACTTAATGAGTGATACTTCCTAAACACATCTGTCTTAAAGACAGAGCAATCTTCTTGTTTCCAAGGGTGTTTTCCTGATAGGCACTAGGAAAGAGAACTGGAGGTAGTAGTATTTTTTTTCTGTATTATTAGTGTTCACATGCTTTCTCAAGCCAAGTGGAACCCTTTTTCCAATGAGCACATCTTGGGCATTGAATCTCCCCACCATCAGCACACATTGGGCCTGTTCAGAGTGGTGTAGTGTTTCCACTGTAGCATGGTGGTGGTCCTCTGTCTCATTGGAATGATTTTCTTCTGGCTATGTCAAACTCAGTCCAGCAGGACCTTGCTAAAACAGTAAAGAAGAAATGCTGAGGAAGGCTCTGTGATGATTCCAGCTGTGATTGTAACTGGGGGAGCAAATTGCATATTGGGTGCATGTTTGCACCAAAAATGGGTGTAAGTGGCAAATTAGCATCACCTCTTCTGATGAGGAATGAGCCTTGCAGGCTAATACAGCAAATGCAGTAGGAAAAACAGATTAGAGAAGGATGAAAGATGCTCTGGAGCACTCTTTAATTTCTGTGTTCCTCATCTCTGAAACACAGATATAATGAAAGCAACACCCATGTATTTCAGGGCTGAATTTGTCCCCGGGGTAAGTCAGGTCAGTGATGGGGAAGGTTATGTGTTCAGCGATGTGCCAGACTTCTCTCCACTGGCTTTGCATGACTGACAGTGCCCATATCAGCATGAGAACTCATCTGAAAATGTGTGAAAGGATGGTTGTGCACTGAATACATGGTTTGCTGAAAATAGTCAAGTCTGTTCTGGTTACCTGCACATACTCTCTAAGTCACAGTATCTCCAAAGAGCACCTTTGGGGACCTATAGCCATAACAGAGTCCAAGTGCCTATCTGTGCTGGCCCTCTGCTATAGAATGAAATCAGAAAAACTTTGAACTGAGCCCATAAGCCACATGCACTCTTATGTGACCCACTGGTTCTCCTGAGTCCTGCCAAGACAAAAACCTTGTCCCTCTAATGGTCCATTTAGGAGAAATCGTCCCTAGACACTGCTCTGTCACAATAATCATGCTTCTGGGTAGAGATAATTTAAATACAAATATTTTTGTTTTCCAAGTGCTCTTTTTAACTACAGTGACTCCTTGCCAATGCAGAACTTTACTCCGAAAAGCCACATTTCTTGTTGTTTTTCCTAAGACAATTGCTGTGAACATAGGAATAACTCCGCCATCACTCACTGGTCCTTCAACTGCTGCTGTACCTGCAGAAGCCAAAACACATCTATATGCAGGTTTTGCTCTAACACATTCATATAATATATACGGCGATTATATCATATTTCGGAGACCAGCATATACAGCTATTTGGGACAAATGCAGCTGGAGGACAAAAATGGGCATATAAGAAAATGTTCCAATTTTATCCTTACAAGGGGTGAAAGGAGCAGAGGTTTGCACCTGTAGGTCAGGCTACAAGTACAGTAATTCTCCAGCTGAGAAATACCTAACATTCTTCTGGAGACCAGGAAAATAGCTGGTAAATCAGATCTTCAGAGTGACTTCACTAATCAACACTAAGCAGAAATTCAAAGACTAACAAAAAATGGGCATTAAAAACATGCCATTTTTCTCCAGGATGCTCTTCTGAGTGAGATGCATGAATACGGCCAACTAAGCAACCAAACTAAATTAGGCAATTTCCCTTCTGTCCAGTAAGAGAAAGAAAGAGAGGAGGGAGAACAGCAGCCTTAAAAATAACCCCCCACTGTAAACAATATTCACAATTAATGTTACAGGTTTTATTACTATTTTAACTGCCTAATTCCTCTCCTTTGTGAACAAAAGCAAATAAAATACTTAACATAGACAGAATTCTCTTTCCCTGCCTTTTGCTTTTTGTACATAAAAGGAAACCAGTTCTCTGAAGTGGTTGTATTTTTGACTAAGCAGACAGAGATGCTAAGAAAAGTACATGCAGGGTTTTATGGCTAGACTTTCCCTAAGGTGGTGGGTAAGGAACAAATGCTGAAGCAAGCAAGAAAAAAAAAAGACCCAAACCTGCACACTGCTGAATGACATCTCACCAGTGGCACCCTGAACTCACAGCCCTGGGTCTGAACCATGTCAGATAGCTGCAGCTGCCCGATGGGACCAAAGCAGCACCAGGGAACTCACAGGCTTGGCTGAGAGGAATGGGGGAAAGGCAGTAAGTTATTCAAATAGCAGAACCACCCCTCGGAAATCACTGGAGATGACAACAGGCAGCAGTGTTGCCTGAGGAGGGGGAAGAGGGGATGCAGGGGGAAAGGGTTGATTGAAATGTCCCTGGGGAAGATGAGCAAGCAGCTGCCACATCCCCCCACGGAATGTCACTCTGAGGAAAGCAGGGCGCACTGCGCCCACCTGGCAGCCTGGCACATGCCATCTGCACACAGTGACCACTCTGGACACTGCTCTTGCCCCATGCAGCCTGGTTGCTCCCCCTGCCCATCTCCCATCTGCACCACCTGCCTGGCTGCATCCCCCCTCCCCTGCTGCCTGGATCAGATGATGGGGTGTAAAATAGGCTTTTCTGTGGCTATATGGTATGCTGGATATGACTACTAATATTTCAGTACTGTTGCCTGGTTCAGGGCTGTTGATGGAGCCTCCTGCCCATTGTGAGGTAAGACTGGTAGGTAATACTGTGGCTTGGAGGTCACCTGATGTGTGCTGTGCACTCTGTGTCCTAATGTGCTTAATCACCTCTGCAGAGCTTTCCCAGCTCTGCAAAGCAGGACAGAGCAGCCCCCTTGGTTCACTCACAGACTTGGTCCACTCACAGGCACTTGGCAAATATAAAAAATCTTAGTGGTCCTCATTGAAGGAAGCACTGAACTCCTTTCTTTTTGGTAAAATGCTTTCTCAGAAACTTTATTTCAAGTGTAGAGGTTAGGTCCCTTCAAACATACTAAATTTAGGACAGAAAGTGTTCCTTGTTTGCAAAACCAAACAAGAAACTTTACCAAGGTAAAAAAAAAAAAAAAAAGATATTCCACTTTGCTGTTAAAATCTCTTTCCTGCCTTTTACTAACCTTTTTTTTTTTCTTTTCACTAATGTTTTTTATGTGAACTTAAAGAAATATTACAGTTATCTATGCATCCCACAAAGTAAGTTTGTATTTATTCACTTTGCCTCCTTCCATATCCTTTCTAGCAGAAACAGCACAGTAGCCACAGGGGAGAAAATTAGCCAGGCAAATTCTCCATCTGTCTCTTTTTCTATTTCCTGAGGTTATTTGACTGTGCATCTTTTTGTAGGTATTGGTGAATTATTTTTGCGTAATGCAATTTAAAATGACCCAAACCTACAGCTTCATCTACACAACTAACCAGATGACCTTAACAAGACTAACCCTCACTGTGGCTTCACCGGGTTGTATGTCATGTTTTGCTTTGTCTGAAGGAAGACATCAAAGGTTTTGACTTTTTTTTCCTCACAGTGTTTGAATTCCTGTCTGCCCCTTAGAGGTAGTGTAAGTGGTCTTGGGGAATGGACCCTATGGCCCCTTCAGAAGCATGCTGCCAGGATGATTCTTCTAAAAGTCATGGCTGAGGACAGTGGAAAGGACAGAAGGGAAACATTGTGCTTATATCCATCTATGGATGCATCAACTTTCCTTAAGCAAGGTGTAAGGATTATGGATGTGATCAAGGGAAAGGAGTAGATGGGTAGTAGAGGATCACGAGCAGTCCCATCATTTTGCTTCACAGAGCAACAAGAGCAGATTTTGGTAGGGAATAGGGACTGAAGGTCCAGGTGAGGAAGATGGCAACTCAGAAAAACTACAAGAATTCCATGAGGCTACGCAGGGAGAACATTAGAAAAGCCAAAGTCTAACTAGAACTTAATCTGGCTATTGCCATAAAAGACATTGAAAAGTGTTTCTATAAACACATAAACAGCAAAAGGAGGACTAAGAAGAATCTCCATCCTCTATTGGATGTGACGCAGTGCACCTCAACTACTGTATTCAGTTTTGGGCATCTCAATACAAGAAGGACTTTGAGGTGATGGAGCATGTCCAACAAAGGGCAATGAAGGTGGTGGAGGGTCTAGAGCAAAAGTCTTATGAGGAGCAGCTGAGGGAAGTGGGGTTGTTTACCCTGGAGAAAAGGAGGCTCAGGGGAGACCTTATCGTTCTCTACAACTACCTGATGAAAGGATGTTGTAGCCAGGTGAAGATCAGTCTGTTCTCCCAAGTAAGAAGTGATAGGACAAGAGGAAAAGGCCTCAAGTTGTGCCAGGGTAGGTTTAGATTGGATATTGGGAAAAATTTCTTCACAGAAAGGGTTGTAAAGCATTGGAACAGGATGCCCAGGGAAGTGGTGGCGTCACCATCCCTCCCTGGAGGTATTTAAAAGGTGTGTAGATGTGGCACTTAGGGACATGGTTTAATGGTGACCTGGTAGTGCCAGATTATTGTTTGGACTTGATGATCTCAAAAGTCTTTTCCAACCAGAGTGATTCTATGATTCTGTGTTGTGTGTGGAGGTCTGAGAGACAATGAGTGTGAAGACAATAAGGGATAGAAGTGAAAATAATCCCCAAGTTGCAGGATCTGTAAGGCTGCAGGACCATTGGTTTTGGTGGTATTATTCTGTAATGATTCTTACTCCATTATGAATTAGTCTAATGTATTTCCTCTCCACAAATACTACTCTGAGGTTTTGACTTGGACACACTTTGCATGGTGTTCCTGCGTGAGGCTATAAGGGAAACCTACAGGGCTCTGATTGGACTGCTATTTCCATCACCCAGTTCATCCATTTCATCTCTCTTCACTTGGCTCTCATTTCCAAGGTCATGACAAGATTGCCAAGCTTCAAGCCAAACATCCGGTATCTATTCCAGCTCAAGCTCTTAGCTCCTCTGAGTCAGTGTGCTTGTGTCAAGAATAACCCAAAGAGATACGGAAACCCCAAAGTCACTGCTGTAAATCATGCTTGTCCTAATGCCATTTTCATCTCTGAGAGTGGCCTGCCCTTTGTGTCATGTCCTGCCAACATTCCCAACTGTTGGCCATTTGTTCACAAATGGTAATGCAAACATCTCTCAAGAACCCGTCCAATACCAGAGGTATTATATGTTCATATGGACAAGCTGGGACAGCTCATATCTACCACTGCAACCCTGGGAAAGAAAATGAGCCTGAAACCATTAAAGGACTTGCAGTTTGTTGCTGGGGTATGCCATTTGAAATTTTACTCATGCTTGATGCTAGACACTTTCTCTGGTCGTAGTTGCAACATATTGCAGAGCAGATTAATTTGTCCACTGTGAGTGATGCTCATAAATTTAGCCTGTTTTTTTTCAGGTTGAGCTGTGGATGAAATGATCTGTGTTTCTTCAAATGTATTTGTTATTCATAGGGATTCTCAGAATAGTTTGGACCAACAATTTTCAGCTTGCAACATGCTCAGGCTGATGACTTGCAATTCACTTTCCACTTTCCATGGCTTGTGATTTGTCTTCCAAGTCAAATGTTATTACCTCTGTTTTCCAGTGAGTGACAGGAACTTTTTATAAATAGAATAGTAATGGCTATTGAATAATGATTTTGTTTTATGTGAGTTCTTGGCACACATTCATATAGATTTGAGGATTCTAGAATATTTTTTTGTGAATATCTTTTTTTCCTCATAGTAGTACGACAAGTTCTAGTGTAAATTTGCAAAGCCAGCTGTCTCCAATCCTCTTGTCCCTGGAGTGTATCATAATAGCGATGTATTGAACTATAACAAGATGCTTTGGCCCGTGCCAGCTTCACATTAATCACTGTTAATGTTTTATGTTCCAAAGCTGAAAATATGGCAAAGGACAGAGCAAACTGAGATGTTCTGTGTAGGCTGCCAACTTGAGAGATTAATTTTGCTCCCCTTGAATCTGATAGTAAAATTTCCAAATCATTGAGGCTGTTTCTTAGCTTACTGGTATCTTGAAGGAGTTGTGGCACCTTATGACTTGAAAGGTTGTTTTTCTGTTTTAAGACATTGGCAAAACAAATTTCCAGTGCTGTAACCAAGTCCAAATCCAGGCCATGGTAGGGGCTCATGTACCATTCCTTTCTCCTGACTTGCAGCACTGTTTCAGATTCACTTCACTCCAGCCTCTTTCAAATGCTGTTACTCTGCACACAGAGAGCTATACAATTTAAAATACCTCAAAGCTAACATGAGAGGCTTAATTTAAATGGATATTGGGCTTTACCATTCATTTCCCTGGTGCAGTTACTCCTCCCAGAGACATTGTAGTTCTCTTTCCACCCACTAAAGAAAGAGATGCATTTCTATATTTGTGGTTCCCATGTTCCTGGGAAGCTCCAGAAAGAGATGATGACCATTAAGAGTTTGGGGAAATGGAAAAAAAAAAAAAAAAGAAACAAACAAAACCCAGAATATGGCGTATTTTCCATAGACATAGCCCCCTCTAGTTCTTTTCATGTGCTTTCCATATGTAGCCAGTGGCAGGAGTCCTTAATCAGAAATAACACTTTCTGGTGTGACTGTTAGTTCTATTATTAAATTAAAGTGGTATATAGTGAAAACAATGGAAGAAAAATATGCAGAAGTACCCAGAGCTGTATATTAAATGATGCAATTGCTTGGGTTGAAAGATATTCTGTCTTTTACTACTGTTTTCATGGTAAAAACTAACTGTACCAATATTGAAATCCAGAATGATGTAGGCTTTTCTTCAGAGCATTTACTGTACTTGTTCACTACCCTCTCTAGTAGTGCTACAGTGTCAACCTGTATTTTGGTTTTGTGTGAGGCATGGCAAAATCTAGCAAGTATATATGGGCTGGGGCACAAGAATAAATTAATAGCAGGTAAACTACAAGGGGAACATACCACGCAAACAAATTTGCATTAGGTAGGTGTGTGTCTGCTCTTCTCTTAATCATGATGTTGTAAATCCACAAACGTCACTACCTGTAAGAGCATGTGCAAACCCTTCTTCCCAAAATTCAGTCAGCTTTACTAGCTTCAAGAAGAAAAGATCCTTCTGACAAAGTAACTGGCAACACCTTTCCTGTTGCAAGACCTCCTCTTTGTTCCACCTGCTGTGCCATGACTGTTACTTGCATTGCTGTGGTACGTAGATATGCCAGCTTCCAGCACAGGTGCCCAGTGCAAAGCACGTTGCTCACACAGGAAGACAGAGTAAACCCTTTCACAGTGCCACAGCTGAAGCTGTGTAAGCCCTCATATAAGGACACAAACCAGTACCTCTGCAAACTGTTTCACTCCCCCAGAGGAGGGAATGAGTTTGGATCTGGTCTAATGCAAGGTTCTCAGGAACTTGGCCATCAGTATGGACATCAGTATATCACCAAAATTATAAGAAATATATGGATGTTATAAGAAAGCATGGAAGAGATGTAGAGCAATTTCCTCTCTTCCTGATACCACCTAAGGTTAAGTAAATCCTTTTTGCTCACAATGCCTCAAGTGCCCTGTCTTTAAATTGGAGGTTGAGATAACAAATTCCTTTGGTGGAGTCCTTGGAGATGTACTGGTGTTTGTTCTGATGCATTGGGTGATGTTTTATAACATGTAGATCTGGCAGAATTAATGCCAGGTTTGCCTGAGCTTCAACATGTGTTGCTCCTGACCACCCTCACTGCATCTCTGTGTTTATTCTTGTGCTAAATTAAGGCAAAACTTCAGGATGGCTGTCAGATCAAAGTTTGCTAGTTAGGCTGCCTTACTGAGTCACTAGATGCATTAGTTCCAAGGAAATAATTTTCTGAAGTTCTGTGAAATCACAGCAATTTTTCCTTTGAACATGCTGCAGTTGGAGAATGGTAGTAATTTTCATCAAGAGCCTTCAGTGATGCTGATAGTAGTGCCAACACTCCTACACTTCATTCTTTTTTTTTTTAATTAAAATAGTTTCATTTTTCTATTTAAAATGATTTAGAAGTGGAGAAACCTTTTACAAGATAAAATACAGACATTTTATTGTCCAGGTTCTGCAGTATGGATAAATGATAATTAATATTAGATGTGTGAGTACTGTAATCTACACAGTGTAGATTCAAAAGATTTTTCCGTATATTTTGAAACGATCCATTTCTCTGCATGATTCATGAACCAGATATCTAAGAATACAATTGGGTTTTATTAGTATTAACAGCAGGAATTTTGGTGAGTAATGTGTGCATTCATTCTACAGTTTGCTCATTGTCTGGTTAATGCAGTCCCTTGCTATGTTGGTACAATACCATGTGATAAGAGAGAAAGGATAACATTGCAAGTGGAGAGGCTTGAAGTAACTTGTATAAAGCAGGAAATGGCTCATTCTAGGACTTTCATCCAGCCTCAGGTTTTTTCAAGCCTTAATAACATCATCCAGTTTCTGTTTTGTGTAGATATCTAAAACCTATGGTCAAACAAATCAGTTAACACTGCTGCTTTCTGACAGGAGTCAATCTGAAAATACAAGGGTTTTTTCCTTATTTTGACTAGAAGTGTCCCCCTAACCTTCCCTGGCATCTTTTATCCACCCACTCCTGGACTAGACAAAGCTCAGAGCTGCATCTTATTTTTACGGATCAAATATCTTTCATTTGTCTTGTCAAATTATCATTTTCCCCAAATAAAAGTGTACCTTACTTTGCTCAGAAACCCAAAAAGTTCAGAAATATCCCAAAACAGTGGATTTCCAAAATATTGTGATTTTCTACTGAAACTCTACATGCACTTAGTATATAACATGAATTTTCATATATGCCACTATTTCCTTGTACATATATTCTTCCACTTCTCGGAATGAGCTCAGAATGAGAGAGAGGAGGAACATGGCTTGTGCCTCTAAGTACAAAGGAAGTTATTCTCCAAGCAGTTTTCACCTCAGTGGAGATGATAGGACCTCTGTGGATCATGGGGAAAAGTTCACAGGGATAGGAGGGTAAGCAAGGAAAAGAGAAACTGTCCTTCATCAGAACCTCGAGTTTTGTTTAACCCATTGCTAGAACTGGGGATAAATGTCAACTGGTTAAGGTGGCAAGCCTGGATTGAAAAACTTGGGTTTGGACACAGTGAGATGATTATTCAGCTCTGGTGTGCTGTGCATGGCAAATGGTCTTCACTCTGCACTTGAACATGTTTTCCAAGGCAATCTGCTTGCTGGCAGTCATCTTTACTCATCATAAATGGATTTGAATTGCTGTCGTGAATCAGGATGAAAATGTCCTAGCTCCTGCCCATAAAATGGAGATGTGCATTTTGCCCTGCTGCGTGTGTCAAGCTTTTCTTGGACTAGGGCTCACAGCAGCTTTATACTTCAGATCATTCTTTATCAGTGTACTGCAGCAAACCAATGGGCAGGGATTACACAACTGCCACCAACCATTGTCTTTTCCCATCTTCTATCCCTTCAGAAGAAGTAGTGCAGAATTTATTATCATTCCTTTGTAAAGATATCTGAGAACGTCATGTGGAACCTCCTTCTGCACAGCTTGCTTTCTAGTCAAAAGTGGTTGTGTAAAAACCTAATTCTATTGTTTTAACTTTGATTGATTCAGACACACTAGGCTTACAGCAATTAAGCTAATATAATGAATGAATCATTGGTAGTTATATGGCAAGTGAACAAGCTATAGCCAAAACATTAAACTGCAAATGCATAATGTTGAACTTTTTGCTAGGATTGTTTGAGGACCTCCTGATTAGAGCCAGACCTCTAACATGTGTCCATGCAACTGATTCAAACCACATTTCTTCATTCCCTGTCACCATCCTTGTCCCTCACCTTTGAATACCAAGACAGAGAAGCAGCCTGGCTGTGAGATGCCTTTTCTTCAGTCTTTGTCAGAAGAGAACATATTCCTGGTACATACACATCATGATGGGGAACAGTCAGGTTGCACACTGCAACTCCTGGCTTCCCATACTGATTACCACTGCATCTGGCTTACACAAACAGAACTTCAATCAAAGCACCCATGGGGGAACAATTCAGTGACTACTCTTGGGGATAGCTGAGCCTGAGGCTCTACTGTAGAAATGGACAAAAAGTGTTAAGCCTACAAATCTTGACTTTTTGCCTTCACACCACCAGGTAAGGCAGTCAAGCACAGGCCCATTTGTATAAAACAAAGCTAGGTAGAAATGCAGGTTTCTAAATTATAATTTAGGCTTTTCCCAGCAACCACTTGGAGATACTTCCTAAAGATACACTCTGTTGATATATCTTTAGAGCCTGGTGGACCTAGTTACTAACAATGGTTGCAATCATGGGAAGTTTGCACTCCTGGCCTGCTAACAAAGGTGTTTTGCCATATCCATGTACACACCAGCTGATCTTGACAAAGGGATCACCTCAACAAATAGAGTCATTACCAAGCCAAATCTCTCAATTTCATATTACATACTTGTTAGAAGAATACATATGACTTCTTAGCTGTAGATCAGAATTTCAGAGTAAAACTCTTCACCTTTACCACTTCAGACTCCTTCCCCAGTGTTCTGGGTTCAGTTTGGGTTAATTATCACAAACAGCTGCTGGCCCAAGCAGTTGGGTGGGGCCACAGCCAGGATGAACAACCAAACTAGCCAATGGGATGTTCCATACCATACTGAGTCATGTCTTTATATAAGAGGAGGGCTGGGCTAGGGTAAGGGCACCAGCTTTCAACTTGCTTCAGTGCAGCTAGAGCAAGGAAGATGTGGCATCTTGGGCACAGGTAGAGCCTATCACTTGCTTTGTCTATCATTTCATTTCTACTGTCATTTCCTTCTCTCTTTGTACTGTTATATTAAACTGTCTTTCTCTCAACCCCTGGAGTCTCCCCTTTTTTTCTGATTTTTCCTTCCCATCCCACAGGAGGTGGGTGGGGGGAAGGTTTGGTCTCTACCTGGTTGCTCATCAGCCCTCTTTAGATCCCCTTCAGAAATCTACAAGTTTTTGCTCCAACTTTATCTACTCAGCTCTTCCTTTCCACCATCTTCCTTTCTGATCTTCCTGGTTCACACCACTTTACAGGAGTTATTTTAAGGATCTGGAGTGGATTTCTGCCTTTGGCTTCTGTACTTCTAAAGGCTCACTGGGGACATGCAAAAGGAACCCAAATGCATTGTGTGTGTTTACCCATCTCCATTCCAGAAAAAGCTATGTGATTTTAAGGAACTTGCTGTCCTTGAACACTTTACTATCTAATGTGGTTAGGGTAAAATTAACCAACAGTGGCAGGTCACTTGAATAAAACATTTGGAAGAATAAAGGGTTGTTACTGTCAGAGGCACTTTGATAAGGTTAGGGATTTCCCTAGTCAGGGTGGTTTTGACCATAGTTTGTCTTGCTAGCTCAGTCTCTGAAAGGGGGACAGGATGGAGACCCTGTCACATTTCTGCTCTCGGCTCCACTGGTACTGTACTGTATCTGCCTGTGCTTGGCAATCGGTGAATTTATATTTAAAGATTCAGAGTGGTTGAATAACACCTTCACACCTGATCGGGTTTTTTTGGTTTTTTTTTTATAAAGCACAACAGTTGTTGAACAATGAAATGTTCAATGAAATTGCCTGCAATTGCCATAGACTACATACAAGAGTCCTCAATGGTGAACTTCTTTGCCCTGCTCTATTACCCACTTTTAGGGAAAAGCTGTGAGTTTGACAAAGAGCACCAGTGCTTCTGCGGTTGATGACTTTGTGTCCCTGCTCTAGATTCACAGGGCCACTACACATGAAAGTTTAATGATCGCATAAATTTCAGGTGCTGTTTCTCCCTTGCTGCAGAAAACCATCACACAAATTTCTCTCAATGCTCTACTGCCTCCATAGGCATACTGCAGGCTTTTCCATGCTGCACTTCTTTCCCCCTCTCTTTTAATGCTTTGTTTAAATCACTTCTCACAGCCACAGCTGAGGAGAGGTCATGCATTCAAGCACAAGTAACAAATGGGGGTTGCTGTTAAAGGACACTACAGCTTCTCTCTTGCTGAGAGCATGCAGTGGCATTAAACTGCTCCAGTGAAGGCACTCAATGCCAAACTGCAGAAAGAGTGCTTGGGCACAGAGGAGCAAGAATTCTGAAGTACTTCCTTCACTCTTGTTGCCAGGCTGACATCATTTCAAAAACCTGCTTAAAAGGCATCAGCTGAGGAGATGAGTATCTGCTTAGTCACTTTGGGTGGAAGATGTTTTAAAAGTTAATTTAAACAAAACCCAGCAGGTAAATTGACCTATTTCATGATCAGTATTTAAGTTAGTGTGTGTGCAGTATCCATGTTGCTCTTCAGGTAGCAATTTCTACCATACATATGCATTTTTCTCAGGCTTTGCTTGATCTGTTCTGTCAGATCTGTCTGCCCAGTCTTCCCCTGGGCTCAGTATAACTGGAGTCTTCCTGTTTCATCACTTACTCTGAGAGAAAACAGAGAATTGCACCAGACTTGCCTTTGTGAGATAAGACGACACGCACAAAAACATCAGTGGTTTGTATGGCTTTACACCAAAAACAGAACTCCGATGATGCGTCCTGCTCCCTGGCCTGCCATCTGCAGTCAGTGTCTGTGGAGGAGAACACCCTGATGGATATAGTCACTTCAGAGGAGTCTCTCTGGCTTCCCAGTGGCATGTGTAGACAGATCAAATGGGGAAAAATAACATCTAAGATTCCAGTGCAGCCCCAAGTATGCACAAACATTTTGGAGTGCCCTCATTGTAGTTGGAAGGACAGAAGCCACACTGTAGTTGTGGCTAAAGGACAACCTCCCATCATCTTCCGTACTCAGAAGACAGGTTTGCTGCAAAAAGAAAACACTGCCTGTAAATACAGCAGTGCTAGTGATTTCCTTGCTGCAAAATATCAGAAAATGAAGAGAACAGGTGAGGAGCTGCAACACAAGGGGACAAGGAGCATAAAGGTACATGGGAATGGTGAACATGTTCAGGAGGTAAAGTTCCTTCTTCCCAGAGTCAGGATGTCCTGGAGCATGACAGAAGAGAGGCAGTGACAACAGACTGAGGTCTGATCAGCTCTACCTGTAATAGCTGTTGCTCACAGCTTTCATGGCCTTGGAGATGCAGGAACATTAGCATGGTCTCCTCCTCTGCTATGGGATTACCACTCTGGTAAAACCCAGAATGGCCAGTAGTTTCTTTCCCATAATCATCTAGGACCAAGTTGCCTGTGAAGGTGGAAGTGGGCAGTACATTTCCACTTCTTTCTCTTGAAGAGAGAGATAGGTAAGAAAAAAATGTCTTAAAAGGGTACCTGAATGCCTGTATTGGAAAGGAACTGCAGGGAACAGAAATGAAAATCACAGAAACAGGGAGAGCAGATGAGAATTTATTTGATGGACAAATCCCATTTCTAGGACAGAAAATTGCATCAAAAAATTACCATCTGTGCAGGAGTTTCTAACATTTGGTTTGCTGTGAAAGAAGGCAAAGTGACTGCCACCTTTAAAAAAATAATAACAATAAAATAATCCCACTGTGCCCTTCACATTACAAACATTTTTAATAGCTTTTACATAACCTCCAAATTTGGCCCATTGTAGCAGCTTTGGTTTAGGTGAGGGAAGGTAGCTAGGCACGAACTGTGCTCACTGAATTGATCAACTGTATAAAAAGCTCATAAGACATTTTCACTCCTAATTGATTGCAGGAAGCTTCTGTGACATGTGTCGCTATCCACCTTAAGGAAAGCTTGATCCATGGGGATGTGGAACAGCAAGCTGTGCAGCCCCTTGGAAAAGCAGTTTGCTTGGGAAAGCACAAAATATTCAGCACTCACTGTATGCTGCTCTCCCTCCTCAGCTTTTTGCCTCCAAAGTGCTTTGTAAGAGGAGAGTGGAAGAGCAGTATAGCATCTCAAGTGTAGCTAATACCTACCTGGTGAATTATTCACAGTGTTACATCGCGAAAGGCATTTTCCTTATTCTGGCTATATAATTATCTTAAAGGGTTTTCACAAGTTCTGCTCTGGTTTTTACAGGGAAGCTGCTCTGATCTCAGCATGTGGCTGCCACTTCAGCATCCCTCTTGATTTGAGTAGATCTTGGGCACGGTTTGAGAAATATAGGGATGCAGCCACCATGGGCAGTGCCCATGTGTTCCTCTGTGCCTGATCTGCATATTTTTACACCCTGGCTTTTACAGAATTTGTTTTGATGCTTCATCTCCATAATTTTCACATTGATTTGTTATGATGTGAAAGGGAATGGCAGCATTTTCCCATGATATTGGTAAAAGTTGTGGCCATTCTCCTAGGAAGTCCTCACCAGCTGTGACCCTGCTAAGGAGCAGCAAGTGGAAAAGAAGATTTTCTTTCTTCCCCTCAGCACTCTGCTTTGACAGGTTCCATTAAACTATTTTTTTTGTGTTTTCTGATACTTCAGATGTGCAGGGCAACCAATGCTGCTTCAGCAAGGCTCTGAGGTCATGGTGCTAGCTACCATCCGCTACAGTGATAGGTATTTTCTACTTTCAGTGACAGAGCTTACCATCCCCAGCTTCCAGAGATCTGCTTGGTCCTCCCTGCAGGCTTCCCACCATGCAACTGTCCTCAAACCTACTTCCAAAGCAACAGTTTTCAGAGTTGGCTCCTTGAAGATCAGACTGTGCAAACAAGCTTTTCCCAGACAGTCTTAACATATTGGGAATAAGTGTGAATCAACAGACTTTTCTAGAAGTGATGTCCTTTATCTCACTCCTAAGAGAGGGCTGCTTTTTAGAGTCTAAAACTTGCAAGTAACTGCTTTGGAAAGCTTGCCTTTTGCTGTTGCTTGATTGGAGTAGGATTTTGAGGCTTGGTCCCAGGCACCAAGGGGCTAGACCTTGCCTTTCACAACATATCCAAATACATAGTATCTTCCTTCCAGATTTCACATCTAGCCTGTGCTAGGTGGACTGCCTTCAAAAGGCTCCATGTTTAAAGTAAATGCTGCCTTTCTGATGAAGCAGTGAGCAAGCACAGCCCATGTGCTTTGGACCAAGTTGCTCCCTTCCAGCTCTGGTACTCAAGCTATCTGAGCCTGGCATAAATGGGAGATGACTTCAAATGTCATCTCAGGAGTTGGCCAACAAGCACATGAAGGTCTTTCTCGGAATTAAATTCTGCACAGGTTTTATGGAAATATGCACCTACTCTAAAATAACTTCTTGGTTTTGTTATGATCTGCTCCCTCTTTCCAAAGGGCTTGTGGCAGTTACTACATCATTTAAGCTAGAAGCTGATAGAGCTTTCAAGTAATTACTAGTGACAAGTCTAAATAGATAAAATAGAATTTGTTTTCCAACACTGAATGCTTTCTTTCAAATGGATTGCTAAGCAGTTCCTTTGCAGCTTTCTCATCGGAGCTGTAGAAAACCTTCTTCTTTAAAGCTGATTATTCAGTTGGAAAGTAAGTCCCGGTTATCGTGCAGCTAATGTTTAACTCAAGATGTTCTTTATATTTAAAGGCATTAGCCTGGGAGGTATGCACTGCCTGAGGAGAGGAGAGTGATGTAACTACTGATGGATGCATGGGGGAGAAAGTCGATGAGCAGCACAAAAGAATGAATTGCAGAAACACGCCTCATTGTTCAAGACTTCTCATAAGGCAATTGTAGTATAACTGAAAGTGTGTATTGTAAGAGGGCAGGTATTGCACACACCGGGGAACTGGAGCATGCTTTGTGTATTGTAAGTGAACAGTAGCTGCTTCTGAAGGCTTTCTCTCAGTAATGTACTGATAGAATTTTAAGAAATGTCTTCCTTAGAAGTGTCCTTGTTGTAAACTCTGAACTCAATGAACAGAGATGGGAAAATTTGTTAATTGGTGCCTTTTACACAAAAATGCTTTTAACTTCTCTTCCTTAAGGAAAAAAGTGCCATTTAGCAAACAACTTATACCCCATCCTTACAGCAGGGCTTAGCAGCTGTATATGGAGGAAAAGAAAAATATTTTTATAAGAAATACGGAGTTTAATTGTGCAGTCTGGACAGTCCTTGTTTGGTGAATACTCTGGAAATCCCTTATACGGTATCTGGGACAAGTCAGTACATCCCAAAACGAAGAGGGCACTGGCACTGCTGTGGGATCTGGAGGGCAACCATCTTTGGCAGAGAGCTGAGCAGGGACCAGCGATGCCATGAAATTCCCCTCAGCTGGACAGGCTTATTAATGAGATCTTTCCAGGCATCCCCGTCCAGCTCATCTCCATTTTTCTTTTAACCTTCACTTTATGACAACTTGTTTGCAGTAGTGTTTGTGTTAGTGTGACACACAGAGCACCAAAAGCTGTAAAGTTCACATAGGAAAGAGAAGAAGGGGGAATGCAACAAGGTCTTGTCTTCTTCCCTGGGAGAATCTCCAGGTCACTTTGCAGACTGTGAAACAGAGAGAGTCTGGTGAAGAAGTAAAAAAGCCAGAGAAATCAGAGTTGCTGACTGACTGCATTGTTGATGTGGGACTCGAGGCTTATAAAGCTTTCTCTTTCCATGGTATGTTCTGCCAGGATGTTGTGAGATGGATGGGACTCACAAAATGTTATATGTGTCTGTCTCAGGAGGCAATTACTGAACTGTTTCCCAACAGATGGTGACTGCTTCATGGATGTAACTTGTCAAATGGAATAGAGCATCAAACGAGAGTTAGGAAAGGGAAAAGTGAGAGTAAAGGTTTAGTTAATTTCCCGACCTTGTATGTGAATTAAGCATGGGGTATAAAATGACTCTAAGGACCCCAGCAGTGTTACAGGACATGTGCTGACATGGAAAGTACTGATGTTCCTCAGGAGAGCAGCTGCACTACTCACCTACCCTCGTGTAAACTTTAAATAGGGATTATTGGGATTTAAGTCCTAGCAAGAAACATAGAGGATGTCTTTTCCTCTCACTCATTAAACTTTGAAGAGATATGGAAATGCATAATTGCATACTCCAAGCAACTTGGGCAATTGGAGAAACTGTGCCTATGTTAATGAAGGTAGACCTGTAACGTTTGATGCATTTACAGCTTTGAACATCCAGACTGGTTTATGCTCGCTATATGGAGAAGAAAACACAAAATAGACAGCTTTATTTATTTTATCAATAAATGAAATGGGTTTAGGTGGAAATTATTAGTGCTTGGGCCAGAGCAAGGAGGGAATATCTTCAATCTTGTAGAAGTGAAGGAGTAAACTTTTCTAATGATGATCTTAAACTATGCTGTAGGGACTTGCTGGAAGCAACCCAGAATCAAATAGGCTTCTTTAATGTATCTGTTTTCCCATTTGCCCAAGTCTGTCACTTCAGAATTAACACCGGTGTAGTAAAGACTTGTGAAACTTTTTACTCTGGTAATGCTGGAAGAAAACAAATGTTTTCCTGAGTATCGTATTTCAGCTAGGAGTATGCGAGTGACTCAGAGTTTGCTTTCTCTCTTTCCTCTCTCCTCCTTCCTTACTCACCTTTGTTCACATAGTTTCTCCCATTCCTACACCGGGAGATGTGTGTTTTTATACCTGCAGTGTGCATCATGATTTTCTGACCAAATGGAGGTTTTCCATGGTCCCCTTAGGTAACGCTTGAAAGAAGTCTGTGGTGTAGCCTTAGGATAAGGATGGTGATGCAGGTCAGTTCCTGGGCTGTCAAGGACCCGCACCCTTCTACTGGTGGAGGGCAGCAGGTCTTCAGGACAGCCCAGCTCCCAGTTCAAACCATGGCAAGGCACCTCAGATTTCTTAAGGGATGTTGCAGTGACTAGTTACCTGGTGGTAGAAGCAAAGCTCTGGGAAGAGGAAAGGACCTCTGTGAAACCTTCATCTGTCATCCTTCAGTCATAGCATCAACTGCCCTTGTGTCTTCTGGGTCTTCTGAAGTTTTTCTCAGTTTATCTCTTATTTTCCTGATCTCTTCTTAACTTTTTTTTTCACTGTTTCTTTATTCCTACTTGGGGAGGAAATGGGAGGGGCAATATATTGCAAATTAATAACTAGCAGCTGAGACTTCCTATTGTCTTAGATTTTATTTTTTAATTCTCTCAAGTAATTGCCTCATTCAAATCATGAAGGACTGCACCACCACTGTTAGGCAATTAAGTGCACATATCTCTGGTCTCTTTGCCTATCTGCTAAAGAAAATACTTTAACCCATTCTGTCCATTGATCCATTGCTTATAAAAAGATGGAGAAACTGAAGGGTGCACAGCAAGCTTACAGAATCTTCTCAGGTTCTCTGTACACTGAGCAAGTATCTATGTGCTGGCAATGGTTTTCTCCTTTCCTCTCACACTACTAGTAGCCTGGCCATTTTACTCTGAATAGCAGGGTGAAATAGAGTAGGAGTGGGAAACTGAATGTACTTAGTTTAACTATCCCCAGTGGGACCTCTTCAAGAATTCATCTGTTTAAGATGCAAAAGCATCCAGAAGGCATTAGGATGATGTAGACACTTCCATCTTTGCATATGCAGCTTGAGATATCCTACAGAAGTCAGTTTTCTAGAGGTTCCTAATCTTTTTCCTTCTACCAGATGAGCTCTATAAAGATGTCTGGACACCACAGTGACTGTGGGGAGCACAGACCACCATAGCATATCATGCAGCCCATGCATAACCAGACCTTTCTCTTCATGACATCTTGCCTACAGCATAAAAGTGTTTTGTTTTTCTTTAATCCAGACATTTCAGTCTGATGTCTAACACACACGTGTTAAAAATCATGTGGAAATTGCTGGGGAGTTTTTGGTTCTTTTTATTAAAAAGGTAAACAAACCCTGAGAGATGTGAGTCAGGTAGAGCCATGCGTGACTATTTAATAACAGGGTTTGTGAGGTTGTAATTCCCGTGGTACCACCCAGCTTCTGCTTGTTATAGGTGGCTAATTATAACATCCACAGTGCTCCCAGCAGTGGAGCAGAGGGACACAGCATGGCCTCTTTCTGTTAGACTCCCCTGCCCCCCTCTCCAGCCCTCAGACTCCACTTCCCCTCCCCTCTGGAAGATAAAGAAACAAATCCCAATTTAGTCATCAAGGTCTGAGACGTGCAGTGAATAATTCAATTCCTCATCTTCACACATAGACTCAGCTGTATAAACAAACTCAGCTGTTTCTGCAAAGCGCACAAATACATTTCTCAATGTTTTTTAGGCATGGGATATGTTGCTGTAGTTGAAAAACTTAAGATGTAGAGAGGGGTCATGAACGCATTGCCGGTGAAGCAGCAGGGTAAAAAGCCAGTGATCTTGAGCTGCCAGACCTGGGGCTAGGGCACTGCGAGACACCAAACCAATCAATCAGTAAATCATGCCAGAAGGAACTCAGCTGTGTGGCTGAGAGGCATGTATGGGACTGGGAAATGGTGATATTTGCCTCCTACTGCTCTTCTTGACACCGTGGCTCAATGCACCTGCTTCAAAAAAGCCACCAGGCCCCAAAAGGTACTAAATTAGTCAGGTTCACAATACAAACACACAGCTCCAAGACCCTGACGGCCATGATAAACATGCGGAGGTTTCAGTACGTGCGTGGAAGCTGCTGGACCCCTGAGTCAGCATAGCTGCAAGGCAGGGTCAGGAGGATCTTTATTTTCATTAAAGAAGACGAGACTTAGTATGCAGAGGCTGTCTGATCATCAAGGGTAGTCGTTTTGTCACTTGACAGCCTGTTGGCTTACCCACCCTTACCCAACTTTGAAAGGGGATGACTACAGAAATGCCTTGGCACTTTCCCTTGCCTTAGGAAGGCGGGCTTTGGGCAGAAACACTCTGTCAGTGGAGTTCAGTTAAGGTCTGTCTGCAGTATTATTTGGCATGTGCATGCACACGAATTTGATTCTAATGACCTCTATGATGACCTTTTGGCCTATTCATTGTGATTCATCTGTTACACACTAGCACAGTATCCTGATGATGGCTACTTTTACTAGATAGTAAGTGCTGGGAATCATCTTCTACCTCCTGCTGTATTAACTGAGGGCACCATCCTGTGTGAAATCATAAATGAGCTGTAAGGAGTGACCATCCCCTAGATATCAGTCAAATAGTGGAATTCAAATTTACACAGGCTGAGTACACATCTGCAGGCTGTGCTGGGGTTAACTTGCCAGTTCTTATGGATTTTAAATTTAATCTTTATTCTGCATGCTGTAAGATTCCTTCTTGGCTTCAATTCTGGAGAGCAATGTAACCAGAAAGTCAAAATCAGCCACTGTGTTTGATGCAAAGGGGCAATGGTGTCTCCCTCTACTTATATGGTATAAGAAGTAGGACTTGGTTCTGACTGTCAGCCTATCCCATGGGTCTTGTTGCATGAGTCTGAAAAAAAAGATCACACACTGAACGCACAATCAAAATAAGGAACAGTGTGTTTTTCAGTCTGAGTAGGTGACCTCCTTTCCCGGCTGGGGGCTTCCTTGTGCAGTCTTTCATTGCCTGTTACAAAACATGTTAACTCATTGTCTGGCACATACCAAGAGAGAAGCTATGTGTCAACAGTGTTTGCCTAGAAGATAAGGAAGCTTCAATTAAAAGCATTTATTTGCAGTGTACAAACATGCAAGAACAAATTTCTAAGTAGTAATAAACTGAAAGGACAATCAGTCACACCCAGAAATAAATCCCAAGACTAGATAACACAGGAGCAGTTAGGTACAGTATGATGATGGAGGTGTATCTGCAGGAGATATGTGCATCAGATCACCTGATTCAATTAGCCTCAGACTGGACATGTCATGACATCTGGTGGGATAGTGCTGTCAGACAGTCACATCTCAGAGCTGGTTTCTCTGTCTGTGTCATCACTGTGGGGCAGATGTGTCCCACAGTGTCTTTGCAACCATGCTGGTTCCAGCAGGTACAGCCTGGAAGCACATGTCTGTGGGGTCAATGAGCTCCATAGCGTGTCCCACAGTTGAGCCCTTCAGTGGCCAGCAATACGGGACATCTCTCCCTGCCTGCACATCTCATTTCCCTTCCAAAGAAACCAGGGAAATCTAAAACATGGAGTTGGGCTCTAGCCAGCCCCTCACAGGCCTTTTCACCAACCCCACAGTTACCAGGGTGTCTCCCTCCTGGGATAGGTGACAATTCCTGCTCACTGCACTTCTGCAGGGAATCCTTTGTGTCTGTCCGAAAAGCACTCAGAGGACAAGTCCTCTGAAGGTGCAAAATAGGAGTTAGCAGTTGAAGCTGATACTGGTTAACGTCCCAGGATGTAAAGGTCTGGGACAGGTATGAGGTACACACTTGAAATCTCCTGTGTTCAGTTAAATTGCTCTGAGCTTTGGGGGCTGAGAAACTGGGCTGGCTCTCTCCTGAGAAGCGTTTTACATTAGTGTCCTGTAATTTCTCCGGAAATAAAACTAGGTGTTTGCATAAGGCTGAGGCCATGGGTGTATGAATGGGTTAGCCCATGGCAGTTCAAGTTGTTCCAGTTTCCAAAAGGCTATGAATACACGATTCAAATGGTAAAGAGACATTAAGCCCACCCAGCAACAACGTATTTACTCCTGGTTTCATTGTGGGCTGTTTTCTTGCACGATGAAACACCTAACCTTTAGATACATAATCTGCTTTCTTCTCACACCTTTCAGTGAAGGGTCTGCTTATTGGGCTGCTCCTGCTGCCATGTACTTTTCTCCAGGATTTTGTCTCAAGTTCAGCGTCTCCCCGTGTGTGGCCAGAGCCTTTGCTGTGTATTGTGCATATAAAGGTAAAAACCACCCACCTAGCCAAGAAGCAAATGTCACCTTGTGTTACACATTCATTGCAAAAAATAAGACTAACGTGTTGCCTGTTGTCTCCCTCCAAAATAAGTGTGTACGATGTAGTTTTTATTATCCTCTCTCCTTAAATTGAAGGAAGATGCATTGCTTGCTCTTTGCACATGTATAGGGACAAGTAACAGATGCAAGTGGGGTGTCACATCAGTGCTGGGTCATGTTTGGACAAGGCCTTCCTTCTCTTTATGGCCTGGAAGGCCAGGGAAACAGCAACCTGGTGGTCATTCATTTAGTCTTGGACCTCCCTTATGTTTTGTGGGCCAGATTTGTCCCATCTAGCCTCAGTTTCCCTGCTCCCCATAGGCATTATTGACAACACACTGCATGCTAGTGGCAGGCTCTCCCCGCACCCTTCAGTGTGGGCTCCCACTGCAGTGGCTGCCACTCAGCACTGCTTCTTCCCTGTGCTTTGCAGGGATCTGCTAATAGCAAAGAGAAAGTTCCTGGTCCAACCCCAAGCACTTGTTCCCAGGTAATTATTCAGCACCATATCAGCACTTTGCAGCCCTGATTTTCCTGACTGAGAGACAATTAATTAAAGGAACAGGCACAGCACAGATTTATTGCCAAATGGGTAAAACTTAATAAAACAGCAATGACATATTGGTTCATTAGTATCACCCTCTGTTACATTTCTCTTTTCTTTCCTGAAATGAGATGGGATGGGCAAGAAATCCTGAAAGCACCTGAAGAGGAGGGCATTAACACTGAAGACAAGGAAACCATTCAAAGCAGGTGGGTTACCCTCTCTGTAGAGGTAGCTACATTGCACCAAGGAGGTGCAGTAGCATTCTGCTTATGTGTCTCTTCAAGATGCTCAGCCCTGGCCCAGAGGCAGTGGTACCAGGAAGATTCAGTTATTGCTTTCTCCACTTCTTCCTACATCTTCTCCCCACTCCCCACCCCACCCCTGGAAAGAGCTGCTTTTAATCCCTAGAGCCAGCACAGAGTATTGATAGATGGAAACTGCTGGAGCCAATGACCCGTTTGGCTGGCTCTGAGTCCAAGCTAGCTGGGGCAGGCAGGGGAGACATCTTTTCCCACACACGGTGCTGCCCTGAATTTTTTTCCCCTTCTTTCATCTCAGCTGTCATCACCTTCCTCTGCAAAGAAGAACATCTTGTTGTAAGCAGGATTTTACCCCCTCCCCCACTAGCAGACAGGATTGCTGGGTATTTTCCAGAGCCTCCTGTGCTGTATCTGTTCCCTTGGAGGATATTCATCCTTGGGTCAGACTCCCTCTCCTGCCAGATCACCTATGGAAAGCTAGAATTCTCGATCTCTTCATGAGGCTGAAGGCTCCTTTCTGAAGGGTCATAATCCCCATGTTTGGGAGCCCAGAGTTGTTCCTGACCACCTAAACCTATCTGTTTGAATCCTGGCTTCTCTGGGAGCAGGTCTCAGAAGACTGATCTCCAAAATCAGAGGAGTGGCTGGCTAGCTCAGAGAGCCCAAGATGAGCATACAGGAAGGCCAGTTTTCAGTGTAAGAGGGACCTCAGTTCATCTCTCCTTCTGCTGGTGGACTCAACTTAGAGACAGAACAGGAATGCCATTGTCCAGGGAGACAGCCGTCTCAGAGAGCTTCAACCAACCTTCACCCCAAGCGCTCTGTCTCAGGGCTTCCCTAGACCCACATGTCATGGGTACATGGTTATGCTTGCTATGTCTTTCTGACATGATAGATATTTTAAGTAGTCTGTTCAAGGTAAAGCTGCTTGTATGGGAGAAAACTGTTTTGAACAGTTTCCTTGTCTCTGGTGTTAATGTCCTCCTTTTTGGGTGGATACTGCTTTCAGACTTTGTTGCCCATCCTATTATAAGAAAAATCACTCCTGCTTCAGGGAGAAAAAGAGAAATATAAGCACCCAGGTCGCCTGGAGGATAAAAGGCTGCAAACACTGAATGGAGGCAGGTGCATCCCTCCAGCTGCATGGCAGGCTCCTCCTGCAGTTGTGTTTGTAAGGACAGGGAGTTTATGTGCAGAGATAATGCAGAACAAGAGTGAGACCACCCAATGGCTTTCATACAAGTCACATAGCTTAACAGTTACATACAGTAATGCAGGAAAGCCGTGTCTTTCCATAAAGCTTTAGTGAAGAAGGGGCAGATAACTCAGGAAGAGTACAAGGTTGTTGCAAGGTTATGTAGGGAGAAAATTAGAAAGGCTAAAAGCTCAGCTAGAACTTAATCTGGCCAGTATCATCAAAGATAATAAAAAGTGTTTCTATAAATATGTTAACAGTAAAAGAAGAGCTAAGGAGAATCTCTACCCTCTACTGGACGTGGGAGGGAACCTTGTGACCAAGGACAAGGGGAAGGCTGAGTTGCCAAGTGCCCACTTTGCCTCAGTTTTTGTCAGCAATGCCAGTTGCTACCTGAGGGTCCAGCTTCCTGAATTGGAAGATGAGAATGGGGAGCAGAATCCAGCCCCCATAATCTGTGAGGAAATGATCAGTGACCTAGTGTGCCACATAGATGTGCACAAGTCTATGGGACTGGATAGGATCCGCCCAAGGGTGCTAAAGGACCTGTCAGAAGTGCTCACCAAGCCACTCTCCATTATTTCTCAACAGTCCTGGCTAACCAGGGAGGTCCTAGTTGACTGAAAGATAATAAATGTGACACCCATCTACAAGAAGAACCGAAAGGATGATCCTGGGAACTACAGACCTGGCAGTCTGACCTCAGTGCCGAGGAAAATTATGGAGCAGGTAATCTTGAGTGCTACTACACAGCACATACAAGACAACCAGGTGATCAGGCTCAGTCAGCATGGGTTTATGAAAGGCAGGTCCTGCCTGACTAACCTGATTCCCTTCTACAACAAGGTGACCTGCCTGGTGGATGAGGGAAGAGCTGTGGACATTGTCTACCTGGACTTTAGTAAAGCGTTTGACACTCTCTCCCACAGCATTCTCCTTCATAAACTTACAGCACAAGGCTTGGATAAATACACTCTGCTCTGGGTAAAAAAATGGCTGGTTGGCCAGGCTGAAAGAGTAGTGAATGGAACTAAATCTGTCTGGCATCCAGTCACAAGTGGTGTTCCCCAAGGCTCAGTAGTGGGTCCTGTTCACTTCAATGTCTTTATTAATGATCTGGATGAGGGTATTGAGTGTAGCCACAGCAAATTTGCCAGTGACACCAAGCTAGGTGGGTGTGTCGATCTGCTAGAAGGTAAGGAAGCTTTACAGCAGGACTTAGGTTAGATCAGAGGGCCAAGTTTAATTGCATGGGGTTCAATAAGGCCAAGTGACAGGTCCTGCACTTGGGTCATAACAACCCCATGGTAAGCTACAGACTTGGGGATGTGTGATTGTAAAGCTGCAAGTTGGAAAAGGACCTGGGGGTATTGATCAGCAGTCAACTAAATACAAGTCAGCAGTGTGAGCAGGTGGCCAAGAAGGCCAATGGCATCCTGGCTTCCATTAGAAACACGGTGGACAGCAGAAACAGGGAGGTGATCATCCCCCTGTACTTGGTACTGGTGAGGCTACACCTTGAATATTTAATTCAGTTCTGGGCCCCTCGCTATAAGAAGGACACAGAACTGCTGGAGCGTGTCCAGAAAAGGGCAACAAGGCTCATGAAGGGCCTGGAGCACAAGTCCTCTGAGGAGCTGCTGAGGGATCTGGGGTTGTTTAGTCTGGAGAAGAGGAGGCTGAGCGGGGATCTTATTGTTCTCTACAACTGCCAGAAAGGAGGTTGGAGTGAGGAAGGGGACAGCCTCTTCTCCCTGGTGACATGTGACAGGACCAGGGGCAATGGATCCAAGCTGCACCAGGGGAGGTTTAGGCTGGATATTAGGAAACATTTCTTCACTGAACGGGTTATCAGACATTGGAATGGTCTGCTCAGGGCAGTGGTGGAGTTGCCATTCCTGCAGGCATTTAAATGGTGTGTGGACCTGATGCTCAGGGACATGGTTTAGTGGTGAGCTTGCAGTATCGAGTCAAAGGTTGGACTAGATGATCTTGAAGGTCTCTTCCAACCAAAGACATTTTGTGATTCTGTGAGTGGGTTTAGAAGGTAACTTTGTTTCTAAGAAAATTGTCCAACACTTGCAGTGCTATCAGAGAGATACTATTAGAGCATGATTCTCATGGGGAGGGGAGCATATGTATAACCAAGGGAAAAGCCTAAGGTAGAGAAGTACAGCTGTTCAGAGAGGTAAGCCAGCTAGATCCTATTTACAAGGATCATAAGATAGAGGTGGGTGGCTCATAAACAAAACACCTGGGGTAAGATTGATGCTACCTGAGGATGGTTAGTTGCTGTTGTTTCTGTCTCACTGCTGAAGGCTCTTCAGGATTCTGAGGATCAAAAAGTTGGTCTCTTCCGTCTTTCATTGAACAAGCTGTTTCTGGTTGTAGAGTTTGGAGCAGGAGTCTTCTTTATCAGGTTTGGCTTTTAGTGGAGGAGCTGGGCTTTGGGTCAGAGTACAATGGTACAATGTAATCAAGGTACTCTGCCTTATTTTGTAGACTATGATTAGGACACCTTCTCTTTCCTTCTGGTACTGTAAAGGGAAATGGTTAAGTTACTTCACACCAAAAAAAATAATAACTTGACCTCTATGCTAAAAAGGTATTGGGGGTTGCAGGGAGGAAATGGTCACCACTAACCCAAGCTGTTAATGGTACCTGTGGGATCTGGATGTATGGGCCAGCAGAGTACCCTTGTGGTCCTCTCTGTTTCGCTAATGGTAACCAGATCTCAGTTAAAGTTTGAAGTCAAATGTAGAAACTTTTTAGCTTCTGTTGTGCAGGGGATCAAAACTGAAAATGCTGTGTTATTTTTAAGCCCTGTGAGAAACAGAGTAAAGGAAAGTAAAACTTGTGAGAAATTGAGCAAAACAGTTGAGATAACACCTCTTATGCACTTGCACTCATACTCTCCATTTACTGATGTAGACAAATACAAAAAAGTCTGAAAAAATGGAATATTCTCTTGGACTTTTTTCAAGGATACCAGATTTATATGGGGAAGGCAGAAATATCTCCAAGGAAATAATTTTGTCTGCCACTAATGAAGCTCTTAAAGCAAAATCATTAAAATCTCCAGTTATTGCTAAGCCAAAGAAAGAGCTAAAAATTAACATCAACACTGAGTGTGCCAAACATGTCTAGTCTAGGAGTTTTGGAGCACCAATACTTGCCCATTAGCTTTCCCTACTATCATAACCTGTTTCTTGAGTTATTCTGTGCAGCGTGATAATGCTTTTCTGAGGAGAGAGAGAGAGAGATATGTGACCTCCACTTCTTTAAAAACTGCAGGGAGGACCTGTCCTGGACAAAAAGTGACCTTTCTCTGTGGGGGATACTCAGCAGGTGGAGAACTTCATACACCATCTGGAAAGGGGCAAGGACTCGTGTTTGGGATGGTTCCCAGTTGCTTGGTATTTCAGGTGTTGACTTGTGCCAGAGAAAAGCCTGACTGACTAGGATGGTGCTGCTACTGCACCCAGCAGTGATACACAGAAGTGTGAGCAATATGCTTGTCCTAACTACAGTTTAGTGATCAGAAAGAAACATTCTCATGCGTGTTTCACTCAGCCTTTGCTTTCTGTGTGATACAGCAGCTCTTCAGGGAAGCTCGTTTCAGTGATTGTCTTTCACTGACTTCCAAATGCTTGAGTTATCAGGTAATAAGTAATTTGAATGAACAATAACGCAAACACCAGAAACTTAAAGTCAATTGGAGGCCAAGAAAAAGAAACTGTGAAATTGTACCACCTGTGGGATACAAATGGGGAATTCCAGGGACAGATATAAAACCAGCTACAGAAATCCTGATTTACTCCAAGGAAATTTTTTTAATCTTTTGTGGACTTCAGCATGTATGAACAACATGATGGCAACGAGTCTTGCTTACTGCTTTGTGCAGAGACAGGGTATTCTGAAAGGAGAGCAGGAATCTGACCAAAGCGACACAATTTATTTCCCAATACTTTTCCCTTTGATAATATTCTTTTCAAATAGTGGAATTGTTTGGTTACGCTCAGGTGCAAATTGCTGCTGTTCAGGGACTGTATTGGCTAAACTTTTAACAAATATTACCACCTGCTGGGCATGTCGCAGCAGTGCAGCTTCTAACCACTCATTCCAGCCAGTAAAGGTGATTTTCCCTGCCCGAGCAAGGCATTATGTCTCCTGACTTGGAAACTCCTCTGATTTTCTACCAAAGACAGATCTGTTGACTTGATCAGTCCAGCAAAAGCTGGAGATTTACTTCTTTGAGTGAACTCAGTACTGAGGGGCCTCAGTTTGTGTTTTGGTTTGTATTTTCATGCTTAGAAATGCTGCCTGTGCAGGATTTACACAAAGTGTGTTTATCAGTTATTTCTTGGTGCATTTTGCTACTTAAAACCATATGCAATATGTGGTGCCTGGGGCATTGAGCCAACAGCTGATCCTACAGCCTGCCTCGATCATACACCCTGAGCAGGTAGAGCTGTTGTCTCACCCAGTAGACATACTAGGTCTGCTTGGAATTCAGTGGGAGGGTAAGCTTCTGCATGGGATATTGACCATCAGTTCAGCCAGTGCCACACGTGGTCAACCTTGGCCACTGGTCAGAGATAGTTAAAAACACACTAAATTACAGTTCTTTTCATTTTGTTCCCTATCCTAGGACAGAGTTGGGGGAAACATTGTACTTTTCAGGATGGTTTAGCAACTAGGGCTGCAAGACTGTGATGCAGAGATTAAGTATTTCGCTATAAATCTCCTAGAAGTTTTCAGTCCTTTTGTGGACATCTGGTTTCTCAGTTGCCGGTTGGTGAGCAAGCAGGATATTGGCACTTTAAGCATTGCATCCATGAAGCAGAGCTGGTTGGTACCTGTGATTCTGCATCTGTTACCAGTTTATAAATAATTCCTCATATTGTGGTTGAATTCCCCAGCTTCTTTGTGTTGCAGCTTGCTCTGGAGTGCTCTAAGGCCAAGCCAAAAGGATGGTGGGAGGAACAGCTGTCCTCCCCTTTGGACTAAAGGGAGTTGCTGAATGCTCTTTTGTTTAGTAATATTCACAATAATAGAGTAGGGTGCTTGGAAGATGGACCTGGCTGACCAAGAGAGGCTTTGCTTTGACTCCTGGGGCAAGTAGATGCCAGGATGCTGTGTGATATCTATTTTGAGGGAATAACAGCAGCAGCTGCCTACAGCTAATAGAGGATAAGGAGGGAAATACAAGGCAAGAGCTTCAGGGCATTGGTCTGACAGTGTGTGGATGGGAGGGGGGTGTGTGTCTCTCATCCATTTGATTCTTCACTTATCAAACATCAGGCCTTTGTGCTTACTTGGATACAACAGTGTCTGCTTGCAAGGAGACAGCATTTCCAAATCTAATTTTATCCTCCTGACTGGAAGAGGCCTCCACCCACCAGTGTTTTCAGTTTAGGCTGTCTGCTGTCTCCAGCAGTGACAGGAGAGGGCAGCAGGTATGGCAGCCCCTTACTTCTGTGCTTCTCCAGGTGTTTGGTTTCTGCCTTTTCCTCAGTGCACTCTTCCTCATGGCTGATTCTGTGTGTGATTTCTTTGCCTATGGTGAATGGTGTTTACCAGTAGCTACACCCCAACAGTACAGGCAGAAAGGATGGGGTCTTCTGTTTGAGCATCTGTCTTGCAAGGAACAGTGCCTCTTGCAAGAGTATCAAGCCTATTTCAGGGATATGAATTTTTTTCCTGTCTTTCCTATCTTTTTTAATTATTATTATTATTTAAAATCATAGCTATTTTTGAAAGACATGTAGAGGGTTTTCCTGGTTTTATAAGGAAATCTGAAAATGAAGTTTTGGAGCACTTAAGAGCTTCATTTTCCCCAGTTATATGAAGCCTCACAGGGCTACTCAAACTCATGAGGCCCTCGTGGTTAGGAATACCAGAAAAAGCTCCTGGCCTAAACCAATACTTCACAGAGCAATTGCATGTATTTTTTCCTCATTATCTTCACAAAGATTCTCTTACCTGACCTGAAGAGTCCACACCAAAGAGCCACCCCACCACGAAGGACTCCCTCCCAGTGCATCCACCCAGCACCAGGTTGATTATGTTTGGCATCACAAATGGCTATGAAGTCCCTCCAGGAGTATAAGAGATGTGATAAGCAGCACAGCTGCCAAAATTGTTGGTTGACATTTGGAACCTTGAGGAGCCATTTTGTTTATGTAGTTCGGATCTCAGTAAGTGAATGTTGACCATTCTTGTTGTCACTGTCCCCTGTGAAGGAGCCACGTGGTATGACCCCCATGCCTTCCTGTTCCTCCTGTGCCCATGGCCACCAGTAGCCCTCTACCATTGTCCTTTGTCAGCTTGCAGCAATTCATCTGGCCTGATGGAGCAATTCTGTTTCCGAGTGCCCTCCTGTCCTCCTCTGTCACCAAATTATAAGACATTTTTCCACCTCTAGAGGACACTGTGGCCTGCCACATGCTCGCTCACCCACAGTGATCTGGAGGCAGCAGCCCTGTTCAGTGGTTGCCTGGCAGAGGTGGTACAAGCTGGCACTAGCCCCATCAAACCCTGGTTAGAAAGGGGCTGGGTGGTCATTCAGGCTTGAGTGCTTCTGCCACCAGCTGCGGAGTGTCAGGCACACTTGTCCTTCTTCACCTGCTCTGTCTGTCATCCTATAAACCCATGAGGCGCTGCTGCATTCTGAGGCTGGCCAGGATGAGGCAGGGACTCAAGAGCTTTGTAGGTGTGGGAGGACATTTTCTTGCTCTCAGCACACATCTGTCCAGAGGTCCTCTAGATTTTCCCTTTTCAGTCCACTGCAGGGATTTCCTTTCTTCTGGGTCTTGGATTTAGATCCCACTGCTGTTTCCCCCAGACATGATAGCTGTCAGACAGGGAACTGTCAGACTGAACACAAGCCCAGGGAGGCCTTCTCTTTTACCGTAGGGCTTCACTGGCTTTCATCTGCTTTCTTGTTTGTTCACAAGCCTTGCTGACTTAGGCTTGTCCCCTTTATTTTGCCTCTTCCCTGTTGGCTCATTCTGGTATATTGCATTACAATAGGGGAACTTCTTAGAAATTTGCTAAAAAGATGCCTTTTTGTGTTCAAAGATATGAAGTAAATGAGCAGAATTACTTTTTTAAAGTAGTGGTGTTTGATCAAGAGGTGGTTGTTTACCTGGATGTAGACTGTTAAGTGTGTGATCATAAAGCAGCAATGCTACTAGGGGAGATGCAATACAGCTCTAAGTTATTATGCCATAGGTGTCCTGGAGCCTCACTGCTCCTCCTTGCAAGCCCCTTCCAGATTACACACAACAGTTTGTTTTGCCAGAGTCCTCATCAGCAGAGCCAAACCGTGATGTTCTGCATGGGCACATGAAGGAATGCAGCTGTGGAGATCTCTCTGTCATGATTTTGATGTTCAGCAGTTGTGAAGATAATGGTGATCCCCTCTCGGCATGTGTGTGAGTAATGTTAGATGCCCAGTACCAATAAGGCTGATGTTTTTAAGTCTTGGGTTGCTCCTTGTGGGTGAAGAAATATCCTGGCTTTGAGAGTATCCAGCAGTAGATTTATCTCATTTTAATTGAATTGAAATTTTTAATTGAATTGAAATTTTTAATTTAATTGAATCAGAAATGAGGCCATTTGGGGGGAAGAGGGATTTCTGTTCCATACCAAAGTTTGGCCATGGTTTGAGCACCCATGGATGAATAAGGGATGAGTTCTTCTCACAAACTCTGTCCTTCCCATGAAGAGTGTCACCAGCCGTAAGTCAAATCTGAACTATTTCAGAGTTTTTTCAGAGTTTTTCCAGAGTTTCACAATAAGATCACAAGTTCATTGGAACCTGCCACTGAAAACAAAACCAGGCAAGAAATACCAAAGAATGAATCATGATAGGATCCCAGGTTGTTGCTGAATTTTGTATTCCGCATGTTGCTGGTGACAGACTGTGGGCTGCGAGCAGGAAAGCATATTGGGGTGGGGTGTGCAGGGGGTATTATTTTTTTTTACATGCAAATAAGGATGCAAATTTTCTTCAAATTATATATCTTTGATTTTTTAGAGAAACTAGGGAGGGAAGATAGAAAGCGACATCTTCCTGTGCAAAAGAGCCTTTTATAATTGCCAAAGATGGCCACATCCTTGGTTTCCAAGCATTTTGTAAGGACCAGAAGCATAAGAACTGTGGAAGTGGTAAAGCTGGGCACAAGACAACAGTGGTGAAGACAGGAGCAGATGCTCCTGCTTTGACACCACAGAAACCATCTGAAGTCCTGTGGAGCAGGAAGAAATGAGGTTGCCATTACCTACCAAATTGCAGGCACCCAGAAGTATTAGTGTGCTATTGTAGATATATCAAATATTTCAATGCTACTTTGTTGCCCCGTGCCCACAATCCACCTTTCCTCTGCCAGGGAGGTGGACGTGATGGAGCAGCAGCAGCCTCGGCACATAATGAAGGCACTGACCTTTCCCACAAACACTTTTCTCTGCAGCTCTCAGGACATCTGTTGGCCCCAGAGAGTCTTGAAACAATGTGTGTTTCCTGGCCCTCTATGTGGTTTTTCCTCTTTTACGAAAATATATGCTAGAATATCTGCAGTGTTTTCCAGTTGCTTTGTCCTCGTGTTAGCATGTGTGCGTTGTGTCTGCAAGGGAACCTGTAATGGTGGAAAATCATGGTGAAAATTAGATTGTTTAAAGGGATGTATGTAGGGACAAGCTATCTTGCCCTGTATGGAAGGAGGTCTGCCGTGCTTCTCACAAAAGCTGGGCAGGTTTCTCTCAACAGTGGGTCTTCTTGAGGTTTTTTAACTCTATTCCCTCGCCAGTCTCTGCACTTGTACTCTACTCCATCCAATACCTCTCATAGCCTGATCTGCTGCAGATCATTGTCTTTCACCCATATATTTTCCTGAGCTAAAGAACTTATCTGATGAAACTTTATCTTTGAGATGTCTGTTTTGAAAACAGCAATGGCAGAGCTATTGCTTTGCTTGTTAGCCCGTGCCCATCGTGGGATACCCTGTGTCAGTCTGACTTCAGTGCCATGGGTAATTTTTCTACTGCTGTTCACCACATATTTTAGACCATATTCCTCCTGTGAAGACACACACATTCGATAATCCTAGTCAATTCTTACTGAACTATGCAAATCAAACATTTCAGATTCCATTATAAGGCAGCTTCTGCAGCTGCTGAATCACATTTGTGGGTTGTGCTTTATTACACCCTTTCCAATTTTTCAATATCCTTTTTACAATTGTAAACCAGGACTGGACAAAATATTTCAGTATTCAGTCTTGCCAAAACTGTGTACAGAGTTAAAATCATTATAGGATGTTTTTTAATTGTTTTTAAAACCCATGGTCTATAAATGCTAACATTTAACAGCCTTTTTTTAATATGATTCCTTCTGCTGCCTCAAATATACTGACTAAATCCTTTCCCCTAAAATATTACTGTCTGAGGTTTGATTAAAGCTGTGAAGAATGTGTGTGAAAATGGTTCTGGTAAGTGATTGTTCATGGGAACTGGGAATTATCACTGTTTACATTTTTTAAAAATTTCTCCCAAAGGTTTGATGTGCAGTATGGAGAACTTTTCTACAGGAGCCAGCTGAGTCAAGCAGCTGTGGGGAGGAGGAGGAGGGGCAGGGTGGAGTTTTAGGGCAGGTTTCTCTAAAACTGTGAAAGGGAATATTTTTAAACCGGACAACTGTCCATGTGCTGGTGCTCCCCAATATGAACAGACAGGTTAAAACCCAGACACACCGTTTCTTTGTGGGTCCTGGCTCCCAGGGCGTCCTCTGGCTGGTGTTTGATTGACTGGGAAGAAGCAGGATTTCATGTTCACTACTACAAGCTCATTCATTTGGTAACACTATCTGTGGTCCTCTTTGAAATCCCCAAAGCAACTGTTAGTAGCTGGGTCCCAGGAAAAGCGATACGGCAGGACTGGCCCGTGGGGAGGCCAGTTGCCTAGCATTGTGCTCAGTGTTGTGAAACAGTTGGCCAAGCCATTGGACTTGCTCAGCTAAATGAATTAAGTAATCACACAGCCCTGCAGAGAATATTAGTGAGGAATTTCCATATTGCAGCTCTTGATATTCCCGCCTCGCAGCCCTGTTACCACAAATATAAGGCTTTGGCTGAGCAGGCAGTAATTTGATATTAAATGAGGTTCTTATTAAGCAGATGCAATGAAATAGGGCAGAGTTTTATATTGCATTAGTCAACTAAATGCTTTTTATTAGGATGAGGGATAACTGAGTGGAGGGTATTCTTTAGCCAAAGCTTGACCCTTTGGAAGGAGGGTAATTAAGCAGCTAAGAGCTTGGGAATAGGAGCTAGGTCACACACGGCAAATGTACAGCAACTTGCTCTCCTTCCTCTTCTGGGAACCGCCCCTGCAGAAGAGATTCTGAGGAAACTTGGGGGATGTCTTACTCTGCCTGGGGATAAAACTCCTCCTTGTCTCATTCTCCAGGTGTTAATTTGACAAATCACAAAGGCCTCTTGGAAAGTAAACCATTTGCAAAGACATATGTTGCTTTTTCTTTCAAACTGAGTGTATCAGGCTGTCAGACACAGAAAACATGCTGTTCTTCTTCTTTTTTTTTTTTTGATCATGGAGCTTCTTAGGAAAGGTGGTGTAAAAGTGTAAAAGGAGACAAATAAAAGTTCTGACACTTAAATCTGTCCTGTTAGCAAATGTGCATAAACATACATGTTAGTCAAAGCTGGTTCCACCAAGGTTGCAGTGACCATGCCAGTAGCTTCCCCACAAGGATACCACTTCTCCATCAGGGAAATAGAGCCAAAAACTGCTGGAAAAGCCACCCAAAAATCAAATGTGCCTCTCTGCCAGCCCATGTTCATTATATAACAGTAAGCTGTGGACTGCATTATCCAGCTTGCTTTTGTCCTGTTTAGGTTTCTCTGTATTAAGCTTTGTCTCCTTTTCTCCCTAGCCTGTACATGATGATCAACTAATTGTTCTGTCTCTGTACACTTTTATCCTTCCTTATTAGATTCCCTAGGCCCTTTACCCGTGAGATGATTTGTCAAGCTGGAGTTTTTTTGGGTTTTTTTGTCTTGGTTTTCTATTGCCAGGCAGAGTTCAGCAAAAGAGCAATAATTTTGTGAGAATTCCCAATGCTTGGTGTGCATGTGAATTTGTGGTGGGTGACGTGTGTCTTGTTTGCAGTGAACTGAGAACTCGTGTCCTGTAGCCTGGACTGGCTTTGGTCCTCTTGAATTTGAAAACATCCCCAAAGCTTATTTGGTTTGGAAGGGATAGAATTTGGCCAATGCTGAGGCCTTGGCAAATCTTCCCTCCTAAATAAATGTGGTGGTAAGTGACCATTGTAAGTTCTTGTGAGACCTGATGAAGATTCTGGGGTGCAAACTGGTGGGTGGCCCTTTGTCTAGACCATTCGCTTGCTCTGTGAAGCCAGTCCACAAATGGACATCATGTTTTTCTGTTTCTCCAAAACTGAAGCATGGGTTCCACCTGTGAAGTGAGACTAGGTATCCAGATCAGGGATCTGGGTATGTTCCTCTTTTAAAATAAAAAAGGAGGGATGAAGGTTTTGAATAAACTGCACTTAGAAGCTGCCAGGTCGGCCTGTAACACTGGTTCTTGCAATGGCAATCACAAGGCAGCTGTCATTGCAGGGGAGGAGAGCAGTAAGAGGGAAGAAATCATTCAGTGGGAGGTGCCATTCTGGCTGGAGTTGGAAGAGCCCATTCTTTTCCCAAACTATGGGAAAGGAAATGTCTTGATTTAGAGGGCTGCACCTGCAGCGGAGATGTGACAAGAGTTCCGTGGGGTCAACACAAACAAAACCAAACCTGTCTAAAAGTTTCCCTGAGCTTTATTTTGCACTCCCACTGCTCATACCACATTGAAATTGCCAGGACCTGTCAGAGGTAGCTGCTCGCATCCCACCAGCTGGTGTGTGAACCCAGAGGTAGACCTGGCTCTCCCACTGCAGCCATCATGCTGCTTGGCTCTCCAGCTGTGCCCAGAAGACTGGATGTGTCTTGTCTGGCACCATTTATGCAGGCACAGAACTGGGCATGCAGGTATTTGAAGACTATTTTCTTGAAGGAAAAGGTTTCTTTATTTTTTTTCTGTTCTAATCCACTATTGAAAATCAAATGTAACTGTACTCAGAGGGGCAGCTTGGACCATGCACAAAAGTAGGTGTGAGAGGTGCAATGAACTAAGCCTAAGCATGGAAACTAAATCTTCAGGGGTAAATTACTAAAACCATACACTTTGCTGACTGTAAGAGTTTTCTTGGATTGAGGTAGTCTTTCATTCTGGCAGAACAAAGGAGCCATCCAGTGTTTTTATTCTTGTGCAGCACTTGTTCTTCCAGCAAACTCTGTCTTGATAAAGTCTCCTAGTACCATTGCTAGCATTTGTCTCTGCTTTGTTAATTTAATTCTACGCAAGGAGTTTCCTATAGGATTTTTTTTGCTTGAGATGTGTGTCTTGGCTTCTTGTTGGTGACATATGGTCAGGTGTTTCATGTTGGTCAGTATCAAAGGAGGTACTGGAAGTCACTGGACCTTTCCAAAGGGAAAGGAGCAGAATGGTAGCAGATGAACCCAGAAGGAGAATCTTGGAAAACAAAATGGAAAATCTTTATTTTTCTTTGTCAGGCCATGGAGCTTTTGTAGGTGATGAGTATTCCTATGAAACCTGGTCACATACTTGCTATCTCATAGTTAATTAAATGAGGAATGTTTTAATGCAATATTCATTTGTGAGTATCTCTCTCTGTGAAACTTTAGGCAGACTGCTTGATTGTACCTGCCTGAGACTTCTGATTCCCTGTCATCCTGAAGCTCATTGCTTATAAAGTGTATTGATCTCACAGCATCCACGGGCAGGGCACTTTCAGGTGTTATCACAGCTAATGGCAGGGTGCAGAAACATATTTGGAAAGTCCTGTGGGTATGGTTCTCATCCCAGACTTGTGTGACATATTTCATTCAGTCCAGAGATGCAAGATTCTTTATCAAGCTTTAAAATAAATACAGTTTTATAATACCATCTTCCTTAAAAGATGTCCCTTCTGGCATGGATACCCTAGAGTGAGAAGTTAACATTTGTTTTCCCCAGTTATCCATGCCAATGAATATTTGACTTAGGAAGGTCAGGAGCACATCTGAACTGAATTCAGCTTTAAAGGTGAATGGTTATACATGGAAATAAGTTTGTGGTATTTGCCCAGCTCCTGAAGAAAAAAAAAAAAAACCCCGAAACCTTCTTAAATTCATAATTAATTTGCTTTTCAATATTTCTCTTTCTGCATGTGATTTCCCCACTGCCTTTCTCCCTGGTACCACTCCTAAAAGTTTATCCTCTTCCATGACAGTGGTGCTAAAATACTGAGGTGACAAAACTGGACAGCCCTCGGTTTTCCACTTTCAAGTGCTCTCTGTGGGTAGTGTAGCCTGTGGTGTTCAGTGTTTTGATAGCTGCTAGGTCACATTACCTGTCGATTCTCTGGCATTGTAGTAGTAACCTGGCAGGTCAGCTATTTCAATGCTATTTCCCTTCGCTACCTGGCACAAGCCATACAGAATTTTTATATACTGAATTATTTATGGACTCATAATTATTTAGCATCAATATGTCAATGTTACAATGCCCCTGTTGGCCATAAAGGAGTAAAATCTTTCTTTAATTAAAATTACATGGTCCGTGTCAACTTTCCTTGGACCCAACCATTTAAAACTGAGTTGGGAGTTTGAATTCCAAACTAAATACCTGTGTTTTAAGAAAGACTAAATACAGAGCTTTCTTTCAGTGAGACTGGTCTTGGAAGCCAATAATTTTATGTGTTTTAGGGAGGTTTATGTTGTACTGGGGAGTTTACAATGGACTTCATTGAACTGTAGACCACAGTGGCAGTATTTTTTTTATAAGCGGCTTCTAATAAGGAGGAAGCAGTGTATAATTCAGACTGTCACTGTTCCTGTCTAAAGACAAAAGCTTAAGATGCCTCAATGGTTTTGAAAAACTGCTGAATCTTGAGAGCAAGCTGCTAATGAATGTAGTAGACTAGTTTGTTTGAAATAATGCACAGGTATCCTTTTTGAAAAAAATATTGCATCATTTGGCTTTGTAGAAATATACTGAAATACCATATAATTTAATTACACGACCACCCTGCAAGTTCCATGAGGCAAACTCAATCCTGGCATAAGCGGGTGCAAATCCCTCTGGGAATTGCACCCGCTTACGCCAAAGCTAAATTTGATCTAGTGGTTTTTTTTTCCCTTCTCCCTGAGAGCTTGAAGGTATGGAGATCCACTTCATACTGTGCTGTATTTGGAGGTATTAACTTTATTCTACACACAGAGCAACTCTACACTTGATGCTGAACTGACTTTTGTTATAGTTTTTCAGAAGAAAAGCAAACAAATGTCTTTCAAATACAGTATACAAATGTAGTTGTTAAGTATTTAAGGTTATCATAACCAGAAAGCAAACTCCATCATTGTCTAACTCACATCTGCCATGGAAACAACATCTGACAGAGACAGCAATGGCTCTTCGTAGAGAGGGACTAGAACTGATCAGCCATCTAGTATATGTTTAACAAGACTGCTCACTTGATGACATGCCTGTGATACATAGCTTTCCATCTGATGCTTACAGAAGTAATTAAGTCTGTATTTGTTTAGGTTCTTTGCTTTATTCAAGGTGTGAAGCTGCCAGTCTCACTTGAAACTGTCCTGCACTTCTTTCCTTTCAATGGGAGGGGAAAAAAAAATTCTCTGTGAAAATTCCCATGTTCTCTGTGCATACAGCTCCCCAAGTGATTTTTATATTTTTCTCATGTACCTTGTTATGCCTTCAGGTTAACTGAATATTTAAGACTTCCTTTAAAGAAACCTAGAGGCCTTCTTTCCATGTGGAGAAAATGACGTCTCAGAATGAATAAGAACAATAAAATTTTTGGGAGATGGTTCTACTGAAGAGGAATGCTTCTATCAGCTTTCTTTTAACTAAAAACCTCTACCTACCTAAGGTTAGTTTCTTGCTGTATGTATGTAAATGCATGCAGTCCAAGAAACAAGATGTGTCATGGACCAATGTAGAAGGTGCAGAGAAGATGATTCAAAGTTTTCAGACTTGCAGTTCATCTTGGATAGTTTTGACTCACCCTGATCAGCCACATCAAAACAGCATGTGTATGCCAGGCAGAAAGACATAATCCTGACTTTCTTATTTCCAGAACTTTTTTGTAAACATTTGACTGAGTCAGAAATGCAAGACTTTACATATGATGTCTTCTGAGAGCAAGAGCTAGTGTCAGATGAAGCCTTGTTCTTTCAAAACACTGAGAAACAAGACTCACTACAGAGCACAGGAGCAATTGAAAGGCGAAATATGCATCAAACAAATGCCCAAAGTTTATAAAATAGGCACGTAGTCGTGGCCTTCCTACAGTTACACAGACTGTGCACGCACACATCAGCCCTTAACTTCAACAGGAGTTGCTCACATGTGTCTTTGGACAGATCTTGTCCCTAAACTGATTTATGTCCAAAGGAAACTTGGGCTCTGATTCAGGTTCAAATCAGGTTCAACGTGGAAAATCCTGAACTTGGAGCCAGACCCTAGAGCAGCCCTTCAAAGAGGCAAACACACAGACCAGACCAGATTTTCTCCCTAGTTAGAGCTCTCTGGCCTCATGCTTGGGTCTAGCACACCCCTCTGCCTCTCTCCAAACTGAAACACAATTATTTTTAAAGGGATCTTTATCCCACCCAGGAGAATACAGTGCAGGCAGTTGGCTACTGATGGTGCCTTGGAGCTCAGCCACCTGGGGCAAGTGTGAGACTGCACATAGAGGGAAAAGGAGAAAGTAGCAAGTAACAGAGAGACCCTTTTGCTGCAAGAGCCTGGGAGTTTCATCCCATAGACTCCCAGAGGTTTAAATCTCCTCCAGTTAAAGGGGCCGATACCATGTTGTTTTTACTGAATAGGCTGCTGTTGCTGGTTAATTTGGGGTCTGTGTTTGTTTGTTTGTTTTGTTTTGCTGTTTTTACACAAGTAGATGTCATCATGCACTTATTTCAGTATTGCCTGCCCTGCTGACAGTGGGGAATGAACTTCTGTGATGATTGCGCATAACTGGGCAAAGACTGGACTTTGGGAAAAAAAGGTCGAACAAAGGTAACCTTGGTTCTTTTCCTGACAAAATAGTGAAGGTGTTTAGATTAATCTGCTTCTCTTCCTAGAGTGTGTTGCTCACTTTTGGTGAAAACTGTTAAGTAACCAAATTAAAATGCAGTATGCTCTTACCACTAAGGAAACCCAGCTGAAATCATCCTACCACAAATCCCAGAACAAGCAGTTTAAGGATGGGCCAACCAAATAAATATAAGCTGCACTACAGCTGATTTCCTGTCACTAAGGAGTCATCTCAGGTTCACTGATACCTTCACCTTTAGTAAAGCCCACCCTGCTCCAGCACAGCCACCAAGCTGACATCCATCCCAGGATACCAGCAGGCACAACACCATTTTGGAAAATACGTTTTCATATGTGTCAGGAAAAATCTTGCCAGACTTCCATTCAACTGTTCTTTTGACTTTAGCTTGTTCAGACCAAAAAATACTTTGGAAACTCATCCAAAAAGACCTGTCCTCTTGACAGATTTGGATTCATAACCAAGTGCAAATGTGTAACTCATCTGGAAGTATATCCCTTCTGTGCTTCTGAATACAGGTAGAATGGTTTCCAAACACTTGCAAAAAACCACCAACAAACCTGGCCTGTTCTTAAAAAAGAGCAACCATCTGTAAAATCTATTTGACAACAGGACTTGAGGGATTTCCAGTAGCCAAACTATGCTTTACCCAGCTGCTTACCCATGCCATGGAAAAAAATCTTTCTTAATCATGCTCATCAAACATAGTCATGTTTTTTAAAAGGTTCTCAATCCATCTATGAGAAGTATATGAGCAGTTTGACTATGCATTTCTCCCAAGGTTTCAATGGACCTATCATCTCACAAAGGCATTTTACACTAACAGGTTTGAGTTTCTATGTTTCTATAGTCTTTTTAGCTACAATTTGAGGACCACCTATTATGCAGGAGTGCATCCAGATGTATCCTAAATAGCTGGAAGTTTAAATCTTGAACTTACCTTACTGTATAATTTCTCACTTTTAAGGGGTGACTGTTAAAAAATATTTTTAACCCCCTTCCCCCCCTTTCCCCCCCCTTTTCCCCCCCTTTCCCCCCCCTTTCCCCTTCCCTTTCCTCCCTTCCTCTTATCACCCTGCAAATAAAGCCCAGGAGCTCAATAATGGAAAACAAGCATAAAAATATATATTCTTTAGATTGGATAGTACCATTGTAACTGATCCCAAGAAAGACTTATCTACTGCTGCATTTCTACAGGCCCCACTCTGATCACTTTTCTAACGTGGTTGTGCTTCTTCCTGGGTCCTGACTTTGGTTGGAGTTGCAGAATTTCCATTCACCTTTTTGTAACTTCTACTCTTGAGCAAATTACTTTCACAGTTTTACGAATGACTCTGTATATCGACCCTGAATACTTGCTGTCATGAAGTAAGTGAAGACATGTGACTAAGGAGAAAGGTGAATCCAAGTTAGTACTAAAAACTTCACATGAATAAGTGATGGTTTGAAAATGTGCTTGTTTCTTGATGATTTACTGCCTGGCCTCACTATCACCACCACACTTCCTTGTTCTGTTTCCTGTTTTGAGCCTTGCTTGTTGCATCATTTTCAACCAACACCACAGGTTTTGGGGGAACAAGGTGCTGAGTTAACAGCATGCCTTTTGGAGCATTCAAAAAAATGTCAGGCATCAGAATTTCCTAAATTTTTTTATTATTATTTTTTAAAGATTCAGGCCCACTGACCTGACTGTAGTATCCCAGAGCTTCAGTCTCTGAAAGTGGTAGAGTCAGGGGAAAGCTTGTTTTCTCCTTGACTCAGTCACGGACCCATATTCAGAGAGATACCACCAGTAAGGTGCTAATGAGAGCAGATTGCGTGGGATTGATTTGTGATGCTGACATCCACCCATCAGGAATGATGACAGATCCATCAGCTTGTTTTATTTTAGCCATTAACAGAGAGAGCAGCTTCTTTAAATAGCCCTAAAGTAGCAAGTACAACTATTATCTAAATCAAAAGCAATTGCTTAAGTGTTTCTCTATTTATACAGCTGGAATACTTTAACTTAGTATCAGAGCAGCATAGCGGTATAATTAGCAAAATTTATCTTTAGTAGATACTTTAGAGGGAATGACTTGGTGAAAATATTAGGGAAAACCCCAGCTGCTGTGTTGATCTTCATTACCTTCATTGGGTTTAACTCTCAGTGTCTTCAGCTGAAAATGTATGTTGACATGATCATGCTCATTATCCTGGTACCTTGTCTATGGTCTGCCTTTTACTGCTGTGGTTGGATTCACCTAAACTCAGAGTTCTGCCAGGGCTGATGCTGTCCAAAATTTCAAGGATGTGTTATCTTTACCCCAAAGTGCTCACAGTCCAAATATTTGTCATGGAAATAAGAGCTAAAGCAACCTTCCACATGTAATACTCAGCTAAAAAGCAGGGCTGGGATGAAAGCTGTAGCCTTCTGACTCCCAGTCCTGTGTCCTATCTGCAGTCAGCTTTCAAGGCAGTGTATTGACTCCATTTCTCAAGGACTACTGCATGGAAGGCCAAGTGTTCAAATAAGACTGGCCCATTGTCATTTAAGAGCTGGGGGAAGAGAGGAAATGAAGCAGTAAACATTTGCAGATGACGCCCATGAAGTCCTGGGCAATATGGAGAAAAGGGATCTAGAAGAATGTTCTAGACTTCATTGCAAGATGTGGTCTGCCAGAAGTGGCCCCACTTCAGTCTTCTGGTAGCTGCTGTGGTGCAATGCTGTTTGCCTGCTAGAGACATCAGCCCAGAAGCATGTGTGGCTGCAGGCAACAGGAGCTTCTGGTGTTGCTTTGAGTCTTAAATATTAAACCAAGGCACTGTTCTCCCTATCACATGCTGCCTGAGCCCTTCCAAGGGGCTGGACCTGCGAATTGCTTCATAAAGCAGAAGAGGTTTTCAAAAGCACCACGGGGTCACTTAAGCAGTTACCTTTCAGCAACACCTTTGAAAACCTCTCTTAACAAAGCCATAACTTTACAAAGGCACAAGGCCAGTTTCAGTTTGGAGCCTGCCCCCTGTTCAACAGAAGAGGGTGTTTGCTACAAAGCCACCCACCATTTCAGACATGATGCTGCAACCTCTCAACTCAGTGAATAATGTTTAACAGCATGAATTTTATTATTTTGGCTCTCAAGGTCCCACAAGTCTCCAAGTTCATAGACAAAACCTCCCAAAATACCCAGTGAAAGTGCAAAACCAGAATTATCTTTGCATCCAGTGCACCCCTGAAATTTACTGACTGTTTATATTGCTAACTGCTACTGCTGGGAGGAGTCCCATAAATAACCTTGACAATGTGTGGGTTTTAGGGGAAAAAGCACTGCATGAATAATGACCCATTTGTAGCCTAGAGGCTATGTGAGATCTCTGCTTGCTATTTCTTGCTGTGTTTTTTTCATGAGAAACTACCTCCAAGAAACCAGGGAATGTTCTCAGTACTGTTGAAGTGAGGGGTGGTCAAGTTTTTTGTTATGTAGACAAGGGCTGAATGTAGATAAATCTTCCAGGCCATCAAACTTCTGTCCCAAACTCTGGAATATTATTTGTGGCACATGTATCATTTTGGAGGAATACAGAAGAGATACGCTAATTTCTCTATATACAGTAGATCCTTCACCCAAGCAGCCCACATGCTTTCCTGAAATAGTCCCATGTGGTTTTGATTATAATTCTTGTGTGATTTCTGGTTAAAGACTAGTTTGTCTACATGACCAGGCCACCTCAAACAGATCTTACTGTATTTTTTCCAGTAAGAGACTCAGCCAGGGGAGGAAAGAAGATGATACAGAGGAGTATTATGTTCTTTTGAGGTTTGTTTGCTGCACCTCTGTGTAGAGAGACCACAGTAAGGAAGACTGCTTTAAGTTAAAATAACACAGAAATGGAAAATTGAAGGATTCCCTACTGAACTCACTTAATTTTTTTAACTGTTTTTAAAAAGCATTAAGTCCGTATTCTTGTTTGTTCCCTTGATTCAGTACCCAATTTTTCTATTAGAATTTCATTCATCTCCATTTCTTCAAACCACACAACTTTTTTATCAGGTACTAAATACTTTTTTTTTTTTTAATCTTATCAAAATTAATAACCTATGTGGTACAGCAAGCCTGTGGACTTACGATGTCTCAGGATCTATAAGCATGATCTCAGTAAACACTGAAGTGGGATAACTGACCTGAACGTGTAGTCATGCAATGTGCAAGTACCCATATTGCCATGGTATCTCTTCTGCGTTTTAATTTGTTCCTTTTGTATTGAGGTTTAAATGCAGATGTTTCCAGCTGGTTCCCAGGGCTATCCTTCATTAGTGAGTTATTTTTATGTATAAAATTTCCTCAGAAACATTTTTCTGATGAATTTGCTCCCCCTAACCACAAGCATGCAATACAACGTCTTACAAGAACCAAGCCCAACAGTGTGTTTCTCTCTTTTCTTCCATTTCCACTCTCCTGCCTCGTTCCATATCCTTGTTTGTTTGTGGAGATGGACTCCACTCTGCTAACAGAGAGAGGCACTTGTTCATCAAATCCTGCAAAGTGTTACAGTCACTAGAGCTACCCAGTCAGTTTTGACTGACAGAGGAGGGGAGTACCTCTCTTCTGCAAATGGAAACAAATGCATTGGACCATAATTAACTTTCTGGCTCCATCATAACATAATGGAGCACTTGCAAAACCATCTGCTAAATTCTGGTTGTCTGTTCTCCTTTTTGTGCAGGTAGCAAAGGGAGGTCTGTGGCAGAAACTGCCTCAGTGCTGTGGGTAGTCACTAAACAGCACAAAATGGATGGCTGACTGGCTGTGGGCTCTCTGGCCTTTGTATTAAGTGCACAAGAAGGGACTGGGGATCCCAAAATGTAGGTGCCGCTCCTGCTCTGCTATTAAATATTGAGCAACAACCAGCAAGCCATCATGAATTGGGTCCTCTTGGTTCAAGGCTGCGGGTGCTATTGAAACAAGAGTGATTATTACAGTGTGAGCTCTGAATCCACACAGAGCCTGGGAAGCTGGATGTTGTATGTCTTTGAATCCAAACTCCTATTTTAAGTTACTTCCTTTTTATAGCTGAATTTCCAGGTGGAGGGATGTATTTCTGTATTGAATCTCCTGTTTTCTTTCCTTGATAAGAGTTTTAAATAGCATGCAAGAATTGTCGATGGGTAGCTCTTTTAATAATTTAGAATTTTCCCATGTAACTCAGAAAACTTGTGACCTCAGAGCACCCCTTAGGGCCACACGCTGAGCACTTGGTTGCAGCACCCTAGTAGCTCCCCAGTCCACTTGGCATCACCTTGTTTTTCTGCTACATCCCGTTGCTTTCCCAAGCTGGTGGGAGTAGTCCTCAAGGGTGCTCTCATGGGTGCAATCAAGAAAACTTGAGCTGCAGTCCGGGACCATGAGACTTCCCATGCAGGTAATAATGATCCTCGTGCCCTATTCTTTGTATTCAAAACATCAAAAAGGACCAAAAAAAAAAAAACAACCCCAAAAACCAAAGCACTGGGAATTTACAGGAGCTGTGTTAGGATGCAAGAGAATCTGTTTGGATTAATCCATCTCTTTGCTCCCCTTTGAAAGGTAGAGACTGCAGTGTGTCATGTCAGCCTAGGTTTCAATACCTTCAGGTCTTTACAGTGAAAAAGAAGGCAGCAAAGAAAAATATGCCAGGCTCTAATTTTGGCCTGATGCAGGCCATATCAGCTCACTTGGGCTGTTGAGAAGATGGTGTGATTTGACTTGGATATATGCCACATCTCACTGTTATCCCCATCAATCACTTTGGCTCTTAATCATCATCACCTTTCTTGTTGAGGAATGATTTTTTAGCTAATGACGCTATTAGCCAAGGCCCATCCCCTCTTCTGCTGTGTCCACCTAGGGTCCTTGCAGAAACAAGTAATCAATGTCTTTTTCTTCCCCTTTGTTTTCACTCTTAACAAATCTGTCCTTCCCCCCCCTGCCCTTTTCATTGTAGGTAGGACATGCAATGCCATTTCAGAATGTCTTTGTTTTGCTGTAGTCATTTGGTACTTTGGAGACAGGTGTCCTTACTTATTTAGTCTCTTTTTCAAGCTATCTTCCATACTGTTTACTGGTCCAAAGTCTGGTTTTCATTGTTGTGGGACTTCTTGTTTGTTTGTTTGTTCGTTCAAGACAAGCATTTCCATTTTCCTCTTTCAACAAAGATGCCATAGAACTTTCGGTGTATCTCTATGTTTTCAGCTGTGTGTTGGTTACCCACTTGACTGGCCATATTTAACCCCAAAAGCAGTTACTTTAACATAAACATCATTTGTGAAGTCAGCATGGAAAGCAGTCTTGAACTTAGAGTCTATGCCTGGGAACAGATTCCCATGGTTGCCTTCTTTTCTTCTTTTCCTTTTCCTTTTCTTTTCCTTTTCTTCTCTTTTCTCTTTCTCTTCTCCTTTCTTTCTCTTCTCTTCTCCTCCAAAAATAAGCAAGAGATCTGTTCCTGTAGTGCTGGGGTTTTTTTTCTTCTCTCTTTGCAGCTCTGCAATAAGACTTTTGTGAGCCAAAAACTTCTGGTAAGAATAGATTTGCTGAAAATTTTAATTAGAAATGTTGTTTCCCCTGTCCAGTACTAATGAAGCAGATTAAGCATGATCAATTGCTAGAAAAACACTGGAGATAGAGGTGGTTCTTTGTACAGGTATCACACCAGAAGATCTTTGCCAAGCAAATGAGGTTATATACAGTTGCAGACCTACAGAGTTGGAGGTTGGCTCTGTGGGCCATAAAAGAGCTCAAGTTGTATGTCTTTTTTTTAGCTTATGGGCTTGAATATTTTTGTATTGGTGCTTTGCATTTGGTACAGGGGTTATGTGTACATTGCACAGGAACTGTTGCAAACAGAGGGACACCGGGTGTCTTTGCATTTGTTGTAGCTACTTGTCTTTCTGTGAACTACCAGTTCATGAACTGGTGCTAAACAAGTCCTACTGTGTGTGGGTGTCTGGGAGCCATAAAGCAGATTTTCTATCCTGATCCCATTCCCTTTCTTAACACCTATTTTTGCCGTGGGACAAGGAAGTAACAATCCGCTATTCCCTAATGTGCTAGTCAATGGTATGAGTGGGGATAGAAGGGAAATAAGCTGCAAGCACAAGAGCGCTCTTTCATTCCACATCTTCTGAACTGCCAGCTGACTTTACATGCCCTGGCATTCTGAGAAGCTCAAGCCAGTCTTCCATGAGACCCAAGTGACAACCATCATCAGCTGAAAATGGAGAGGAAAAGGCCCTACTTCAAAGTACGATGACCCTAAGTGCAACAAGAACATAAAGATATCCCCTCAGAGAGCTGAGCCAAGCTCATCATGTACCCATGGGGTGGGTGGCCACCTTCTTCCCCCTGCAGACTATGAAGAGGAGGGTGACATCAGGCTTCAGGAGCTAGCATGCCCCAACCATTACCCAGCCAAGGCAAGTCAGATTTTCTTGTGGCCAAGGCCACAAGGGAAGGCTCTTACCTCTTGCCTCTTGTGACTTGTGGAGATGGGAGCAGTCAGCACTCATTTTGTATCTGCAGGGCTCCTTCATCCCATGCGGCAGGAAATGGCCTGCATTTTTGCATGAAGGAGAAGGGAGATTGTTCTTTGGAGACCAGAATGCCTGGTTTGCTCAGGTAAAGGGTGTGGACATCCCATCTCTAGGCGCAGGCTGCAGAGAAGGGTCTTTGTCTCTCTGGCCAGCCTTACCTGGCTCCATAGGGTGAGGTTGCTGTGACGTTGTGCCCAGGGTACTGCAAGTGCTTTGAGCAGGCCCCAGGTAGTAGGATGCCTGTGGGGAGGTCTGCTGGAAGGCTCCATGAGGACATGGACATGTGTCTTCCCACCGTGCTGACAGCAACTTCACAGCATTACTGGCTTTGATTTAATGTCAGTGAGGATGGGTCTGTTCCTGGGTGTCATTATGGATCTGTGGTTTTGGTATGGGTTGTGTTGTGTAGCAGAGACATTTCATGTGATTTCATTCATACTGAGGATAGCTCTACCCTATGGATCTTAGACTTATGAGTGCTGCATGTAGAAACTACTTTTTCCATCGCAGCTAAGATAGCTGCAGGAATCAATTTCTACCAGCCAAATTTCTGATTCCAAACTATCTTTAATCCACAACACTATATAAAGAAAACATATTCCTATTTTAGACTATTTATCCTGTGAAGGAAAAGGTGAAGGGTTTTATTGTGGGTTTTCTTTTTGACTTTTTTTTAGGTAAGAGGAATTAAAACAATATTATAGAAACTTTCTATAAAGATTAGGAAAAAAAGATTGAGACTGGAAAATGTCAATTGCTGAACCAGGACAGGGAATATGGGAGGAAAAATTGCAAATATAGTACTCTGACTATTTCTTCGCTGTCTGACACGTGTCTATGACAAAGAATGAGCACACAAAAATATTTCAGTTGTATTAAACTAGGCATACAAGTAAAGAAGTGCATCAGATAATTCCTATTGGTTGGAATATAGAAGAAACTGACAAAGTCAGCAAGCCAAGCAAGGTACATAAATTCTGCAGGGAGCCAAACAATTAATTTCTACTTGTACTAATTAGCTCTAGGTAGAGTTGTATTTCCTAAGGGTGCATGTGTAGATCTTGTAAGTGATGTGTTTTCTCCTTTGAGCCAGGAAGAGAGCAGTTTTCCTGTCCTGCAGATTTTTGAGATTTCAAGACATTTTCCTTTCTGCCCAGAGAAGAAAGCTGTAAGATTTCAACACAATTTGTTGAGAATAAAAATAAAGGTGAGAGAGAGAGATCAAGAGAGAAAAGAGAGAAACTCTTTCAGATATCATGTCTTCTCCACTTCACCTCTCTAAGGACTGTCAATGAGTACAGCTCACATGTGTAGTCTCAGACCTGTCCCTTCCCTGCCTCTCTCCCATCATTAATGGGAATGTCTCAAAATGCCGCTTTGGTTCTATACCAGTAAGTCTCTTATTGAGATAGAGTTTAGAGGGAGACACTCCTTTCTGATTAGTGCCCCAAACCTCAGTTCTCTGACACATCATTTCCTTCCTGGAATTAAGAAGCTTTTTCTGCCAAAATTGTAGTTGAAACTGGTGTGCTTATACAAACAAAAATAAGGTAAGTTTTCAATCACTTGGATTTTTACTTAAAAACCAAACAAACAAAATCAATCACCTTTTAAAAATAAATATTTGGATCTGTTCAATTTTTTTTCTTTTATTTTTTTCTCATGTTTTACTCTGTATCTTTTCTTGAGTGGTCCATATAAAAGCAGCAGACTCCAAATGTGTGGGACACTTTGAGCAAGAGTAGCTGTTCAGTGGAAGGAGGCATGGACAAGTCATAAACGAATTCTTGTCATGTAGATGTGGTTCTAACTTTCATACCTCCTCAGCTAAGCTTGGTTTTATGCTGTATAGCTATACACAACAAAACAACCCTCTTCCTTCCTCTTTTTCATGGGTGTAAAATCTCACTGTCTGGTGGCCAAATGCAGAAACCAATCCGATCTATGTGAGAGGCTAAGGGGACTACCTTCCTAGTTCAGGAGTCAGCAGTCCAGCATTGCATTGGTTCTGGCAATACCTGCCCTCTGGTTTCTTCCAAGGCTTTTCCTATGACCTTGCTTCTGGGCCTTTATTTCTCAGAGCCTATAGGCTTTCTTACAGTTACAGATATGTCTTCTGTGCAGGACATGCCATCAGGTAATCCCCATTCTATGCATGTGTGGTCACAGTCTGATTAGTTAGCCCCTCACCCAGGGAACACCTCTATTTTGCCAGTCTCTGTATGTATGACTTTTTGAATCTGACCGCTTGGCTTTTTTTCTTATGTCATCATCTTCAGTTTTCTCTCTCTCTCTTTATGGTTGTTTTTTTTTTTTTTTTTTAGTGGAGACTGCAAATTGGAAACACTGGAAGTCATAAGTACCTACAACTACTGAAGATAAGTATCTATATTTTGAATTTCACTGAAGGCTATTGTGCAGCCATGATTGAAAGAGACAATGATCTGAGTAGCTTTGTAGCTTGTTTATCCCACTTTACGTGACCTCTTGTTTATCCTCTTACATGACCCTGCTGCAATCTTCTTCCCCCACCTTCTTTCTTCTCAAGTACTCTCTGAAATTATTCTAATCAGGGAAGGCTGTGGAAGAAAGGAGAGAGCATTTGCCTGAAGTGCATCCCAGATGGTGATGCTGGGGTGTGCACAAGAGTAATGGGTTCAGTAGAAAACTGTTGGAATTACATGCCAGGATTTCGGAAGTGTCTTACAAGTGATTTCTGCTGGTCAGGAAGAAAGAGGACCATGGGAGGAATGATTAGCTAGGGGGACAGGGTGTTTAAGGGCAGGCTTTGAAGGTTGGTCTTAATGGATGGTTTAAGTGGTTTTAATGGATGTTGAGGATTTGCTTCAGAGGAAAAGAATTACAAGTGGCATTAACTGCGAGTCCAACCATGTGTTTGGTACAGCTCACATTGGGGAGTTATTGAGGAGTTTTATTTAAGGATGTGCATGCTAAGAAGTGTCAAGAATGGAGACATTTGCCATAGGCTCCTTGTATAAATATTTGCACTGAGAGGATGACCTTCCCTAGCTGCTGTGTAATTGATAGCATCCACCACTGCAAAAGCACTGGGACTGAGGCTTTGCACTGACTTGGTAGCAAAGATTAAGGAGACAACCTCCGGACCAGGGCTGTTGGATAGGATGCCATGCCTGCATGAGGACACAAAACAGATTTAACTGGGGATGCTTGGGCCAAGTGCTCCTTGTTGCTGATGACTGCACATGGCTCAGGGATCCTCTTCAGGCATGCGTTGGGGAATTCACAGCACCATTCCTGGATTTGGTGCTGTTCTGGATGCATGCTGACAAGAGACACAGCTGGAAGTGCAAGTGTGCAGATGAGGTGGTCTCTGTAGCCTTATGCACCTATGGAAGCAAGGCTTCAGTTGAGAAACAATCACACTAGCAAGGAGAATATCCTGGTTCTGTAAGCTCATAGTCAAGCCCAAGTGGCATTGCAAGCACCCTAGAAGCCAGGCAGCAAGGGCACAGCATGCAAAAGAAAAGCTGGGGTTGGTGGGGTGCAGTGGTTGATGTTCTTGTTTCTCTACTGAATGCGAAAAGTTGAGCTGTAATCCTCATGTAATAAACAAGTGTGAGACTCCGTCTGTCACAGTACTTGTGGTGCAGGTGGGGGATTTGTTACGTACTAAAACTTCCTTGAATTCACTTGCACTCTGTTTTCATTAACAGTGTTTCATAAACAGATTTATGTTAAGGTTTTTATTTTAGTGTAAAATTTGTTGTTTCCTTTTAAATACTCTGTTTCATGTTAGCATTTGAGTAAATAAAAGGTTACTTTCAGACACACCTGAACTTCCACAGTCAAGGGCCATGACCCAGAAGATGTCTCCTAATCTTTTCCTAAATGGTGGTCAGACACATGATCTGGTTTTGTCAGTAAATGGCCACAAAACAAGATGAGCTTTGTGTGCAGCAAATTTTAAAATGTCCTCTTCTGGGCATAAATTGCCATCCTCTGAACTACCAATTGAAAATAAGCATGTCCTTTTGGTGGCAAATGAATTCTCTTGAAGCTGGCCTGACAGCCTGTGAGCTGTTACAAGCCTCCTTCTGGCTTCCCCAGGAAGCCTCTCCAGTAGGCTGAAGAAGTCAGATCACATGAATTAACACTCTGGGGGTTGGACTCAATGATCTTCAGAGGTCCCTTCCAACCCCTAACATTCTGTGATTCTGTGATTTTGTAGATGTCATAGCTTTTCAAGCAGAGCTGGAAAAGAGTGCTTACTCATCATGTTTCATCCTTCCAAAAATGTGTTGGCCTCTCAAATAAAAGCAGCAGCATCCAATATTCATGATATTTCATGATTCTTCCACTGAGTAATTTGTGTCTTTTCCTACTTCAAGAGACTGATTTAAGCCATGACTTGCATTCTCCTTTTTTGTACTTCTACAGATACAAAATGAGTAACTCATTGCTCAGTGGTATGAAGCTGGCATGACTAATCATCTGACATTGAGCTTTTTTTTTTCCAAAAGGCTTGACCAGTCTGTGCTTAAGGATGTTGTATGCATGAGATGATAATTTCCAACTCAGTCCTTGCAGGCTTTCAATTGTGATGCTGTAAACACAAGAACTCTAATGAGCAAATTGGCAGGAAAGAGTCAGACTGTCTGAAAGGAAGCAAAATTGTGGAGGGCAAATATTAAGCTTCGAATGAGATTATCACGCACGTGCAGTGTGACTTGTTCCAAATGCATTTCGTAAGTTTTATTACTCACCTAAATCAGGAGACGTGACTCTAGCCAAGCTATAAAAACTCCCTTCACCTTTTTTTTTTTTTTTTCTTTCTTCCTATTACCTGTAAGAGAAAACTTGTATATTATTAATGTAATAAATCAAAGGTGCTTCCATCAGACTTCTAAGTATTCATTCTTTTTCCAAAACAAGTTCTTGAGGAACTTACATTGATCTGATGGTGTGTAAAAAAAAAAAAAAAGTACTGTTTGTTGGGCAAACAAATAACAGGTATAAGCCAAGAAAGAGGACATGATAGTGAATGTAAAGTGAGGAGATGTTTGCTCTTTTTAATGCTGAAATTAGATGTCTATGTATAGATTGCCTGCATAGCCTCTGGATGTGTCTTTGTGCCTTACTTTCTTCTTTTTCTTGATCCTATGGGTACTCAAATTTTACATCTAGAGGAGGAAGGCAAGTAGTTGCTCAAGTGCAAAAAAGTAGTCATAATGAACTAATGTAGGTATTCAGTATACCACGTTTCTTTTCTTTCTGCCTTTCTGCCATCAGGCTTTTTTGAGGCATTCTTTGATAAGGTGTCTGGATCTCAGAATCACACAGAATCACAGAATCATTTAGGTTGGAAAATACCCTTGGGATCATCGTGCCTAATCATTAACCCTACTCTACAAGTTCACCCCTAGACCATATCTCCCAACACCACATCTAAGCAATGCTTAAGCACATTCAGGGATGGCAACTCAACCACCTCCCTGGGCAGCCTATTCCAATATCTCACCACTCTTTCCATGAAGAATTTTTTCCTAATGTCTAGTCTAAACCTACCTTGTTTCAGCTTGAGGCCATTTCCTCTGGTTCTGTCAATAATTACCTGAGAGAAGAGACCAGCACCAACCTGTTCATCCTATTTCCATACCTGACAGTGCTGCCAGTAGAGTGCACTCAAAAGTCCTGTATTGCTTCAGTGGATTGTATAGGATTTCTGGAATACCTAAAGCTGTGCAGAACAGCCAGTCCCACCCTGAGCACTTGCAGAGCAGCCAAAGGGCTAGCAATTGCTTCATTTTCCTGCTCCAGAAACCTCTGCCTCTAATGCTTTAACAAAGGGCCAGCTGTGGAAATGAGATTCTTTGACAAATGGTACTATTCGTCATTTTGTTTCTCAGCAACTGGTTAACTGGGTGTCTTTTTTTCCCCTAAACTTTTCCACTGGCGCAGACTTTGCCAGGGCACGGGAAGGTGCTTTTGGCTTTGTGTCAGAAGTGAGCAAGGAAGTTTCCCCACAAATTTTTTTTTCATGTGTCTGAGCCTCTTAATATTTAGATGCATCAGTCTTTCATTCATCATCTACTTTGTGGCAAAGTCTGGAAATATGTTAAAGCAAACCGTAGTAACTTATGAGAAATGATTAATTCTGGAATGAATGTGACAAATTTCATCTTGTGTTTGGCCAAACTCTGCCTGAGTGACTAACCTCTGTGGGAGAACTTTCCAATTGTCCCCCTTGAAAGTCAACCTCTGAATTAATTCAGCATCCTCTATTTTGATTAAGTATGTGTCAGCTTATTGTTAGTGTGACAGGGAGATATGGGGCTGTTTGTTTTCCTTTTGGTATTATACAAACAAGCTAATTATGACTCATGCACAATACGTGCCCTCAGTGCATGATAAGGGACATGAATGATAAAGCATTAACTGGACTATATGCGATTTCTCTTGTGGGCTAAACAAGTAGGGACTGAGTAAACAAAACACACTACTTTTTTCTTCCTCTAACATCTTAGCAATTCCTCCTTTCCAAGGAAAGTGATATTCTTTCAAATCTTATTTTAACTGAAACGAGAAAGAGATGGAAATAAAAGTCAAGACCTCTATACAGTAGGCATTATGAGCCCAATCTGATGTCTCAGACTGACACTGATGTCTTCTTACAGATTCCCTGTTTTCAGCTTATTTGCAGGGTGTTCCCTCCTGTCCTCAGCACTAAGATTTATTTGACAGCATTTGAAACAAATTCTGTCCTATTACCCTGAAGCATGCTACCATGGCTCTTTCTAATGGGCCAAAAGTTGAGTCTTTCCTGCTACAACCTTGTAAAAAAGAAAACATCAAGACATACAATGTATAATATCTTGTGAGCCACAAAAGAAACATATGTTTCCTCTTCTGGAAAAAGTGTTGTTACTTGGTGCTAATTTCTTCACTTTTTCTTGTATCCAATGGACAAATGCTTTGACCATGGCAACCCATGCAGGACAACAAACCCACTGTAGGGTGTTGGACTACATGGAAGAAAAATAACACAGGAACTTGCAGAAAGAGCAACCAGGTGCAGATGGAGCTAAAACAGAAATACTGGTGACAGATGTTCTTCCTGGCCTGCTGGAGGACTAAGCACCAGACAGCATCTTCATCATGCTACATGACATCTCTTGCTTTGGAGAAGTGAGACGTTACATGATGACTTTTACAACTGCATAACACTGCCAGAGGAGGTGAAGTGCTACAGCACCTCTGCCTGTAAACACCTTCTCCATCGCACCACTGATTGGCAGGGGGACCATAAAGAGAGAGACAGCTCTCTGGAGAAAGTGTGTACCAGAAGATTATGCTGTTGACTTGCGAAGCTTGGTAGCCGCCTTCCTTGTAAATACTTTCTCCACTGGACAGATAGTAAATAATGAAGGAACTGAGGGTGAACAGTGTGGAAAATGAGACAGATGTCCACATATGCAGAAAAACGAGTTCTGCTACTACGCATGAGGTCACGCAGGGTGGGCTTTACCTTCCTATAGAGAGGGTTAGGGCTTGTTGCAGTTCTCTCTACCTTCATTAACAAATACTGTAGATGCCTTAAGGAAAGGGTGACATGCACCTTCCCCAACTCACAAACCTTTCTTCCTCACTTTGAAACCTCTCCAGAGGAGAAGCCAAGAGAAGAAGGCCCTAAGCTTTAAGAAATTTTGCTGTTATAACTGCCATAGGTTTTTCATTCCCTCTAAAGCTATTGCAAGATAGGTACACACATCCTTCTGTGGGTAGCCTAAGCTGCTGCTGAAATACAGAATGCAGATTTATTTGTGCTATAAAAAGGAAGATTCTGACTTTGCAGCTTGAAAGCTAGCCTTTATGAGCATTTTTATGATGTGACCCTCTGGATGTTTATAGCAAGTAAAAAAGTAAAATAAGGTTTTTCAAAGCATGATTATAAATTATTTGCATTAGCAATTGAGGCAGGGCTCTGCTATGTGCAGTTGTCCTTCTTAGCTCAGAATTCCTCTTGCACTGTTGGCATATCTCTTTTGCACTGATGATCCCTCGGTTATTTTTCAGGGACGTGACAGCAGAATGGGTGGACTCTGTGCAAAAATCATCAGGATTAAACTGGCAAAAAACAGCACAATAAAGAAGAGTGGAACATGGCTCAGGCTCCCTTCACTTAGAGCTGGAGCTGAGAACCAAACAAGAAGTTGATGCTTCCACCTCTTCCTATTGCTATTTCAGAACAGGAAAGCCTTTATCAGTATGCAATCCTTTGTAGATCAGCCTCCATCACAAGGACTGTTTGAAGTTTTCTTTCTTCATTGTGATTTTCCCTTCTTAATGAATTTTCATATTTAAAATAAATGAAAGAGAATGCTTTGTGCATCTCAAAATATAGTCTATGGTGCTGTAGGCATTTGTGCAGTGCTCCAGTGCTATTTGAAGTTCCAGTAGTAGTTTTTAAAGCAAAAGATTAGTAGGAGCTGTGAGGAATTGACAAAACATTTCATGAATGTAAAGAGTAAAACACAGAATATCTTGTCATCAGCTTTGGACAATCCTGCGAAATTGCTGCTCTTCTATGTGCCAAGCAACTGCTCATAAGGTAAAAAGCTACTTGATTGTTCAAGAAGGACAAAAAAATTTCCTTGCTCCTAAACAAAAGCACCATGATAATCTAAATGCTGCTATTTCACCTTGCTGTTAAAAAGGTCATAGTTTTGGCTGGAGGCCATGCTGCAAAGCAATCTGCTTTGTCACTTGAATAGGTTGGCTTGGATCATAAAAAATCCTAAACTGGAGCAGTGGAGAGAAAAAGGGAGAGAGTGCTATAGTCTGGGAAAAGAACAGAGATTTAATAACACTCATTGCTTATTTGTACAGCATTAAGGCAAGAAAGAGAAAACAAAGCCCCTTCCAGGATCCCACACTACATTGGAGGGCATTTCCATGAGGTTAGTTGTGCTTTTCTGTTGTGCGAGTCCTGACCAGTGTGAACTGTGCATTGAGGACGTTGTCCCTGCTTGCCAAGAACAGCAGAACGGATGCACACCACCATGCTAAAATTTACACCAGGCTGACAGACACATCCATGCTCATAGCTGGCTGCTTCTTGGGGGCTTGATCTGAACACTGTCCATGTGGTTAAGTTGTCACGGCTTTACAAAACAAACCCAACCCTCTTAAGGAAGAGGAAGGAGGTAACAGGAGCATGGAGAAAGAAATGTGTGCATGTATATTGGTGTGTGGAGCAGAAAGGAATAGGCTATGGTGTGCTTAGTGGTACGTAGCTGAAGCTGAGGGAGGAGGACAGCATTATGTCTTTGTGCGAGTTGGAAACTGCTGGGGTTTGTGTTGCAGATGGCTTTACCCATGTCTGTCAGTAGTGGGCAGGCTGGTGGTAGCAGTGACCTGCCAGGTCTGGGTGGTGACCAAGCCACATGCAGCTCAGCTCACCTCCACCTTTGAGGGAAACTGAACAAGATGCTGCATGTAATCTGAGGAGGAAAAGTGTGCCATAGGATGGAAAGTGACCCAGATCTCTTGCACTGGGCAGAGGCCACAGGCCAGGTGTGTGCTCAGGGCAGAGAAGGTGGATGAAGTCATCCAAAAAGTTTCTCTGTACATGAAGACTAAACTGGGGAATAATAAAACAGCAAATTACTATTGGTCTGAGAGAAATGTCAAGAAGAATCAGGAGTGGGAGGAAGGAGAGGACAGTTTGCGCTGTTATGGTCATGCCAGGCTCCCGGTGTTCTGGTTCAATCAACACCAGTTTCTTTTGAGCCACTGGTACTCATTGCCCTGGGTAAGGAAACCTACTCTTGAAAGCAGGCTCCAAAGCTCCAGAGCTGAGGGGACTGGTCAGGGAACATACCGGAACTGTGGACAATGTGACCCATCCAGCTGGGAGTTGCTGCACAGGGGTGAGGAGAAAAGGGCAGACCTGCACATGAGGGGAAGAGAGAAAGAATAGAGCAAGAGCTGTGGGTTGCAGGTGGGAGAAGGAATTGTGATAAAGAGATTTGAAGATGTAAGTTGTTCTGGTATCAACTAGATTTTAAGCATTCTCTTGGTCACATTCTTTCACATCCCTTCTTTTCCTAGGGATCTCCCAGCTTTTCTGTAGTCCAAGCAGATCTGGAAAGTTGATTGCTGATTGGTTGGTTTTTTTCACCAGGTAAAGAGAGATCTTTCCTGGATTTTACCTGTGTGTCTGTCTTCAGGGAAAATATGAGTGTGGGGATTTTCTTTCGTTCCTTCTCTGAAATGTACTAAGCTGCTTCTCCTGCTCTCTAGGCAGCTGCCCCTTGGGATAGGAAAAGGAAATTAAACAGCTAATGGTTATGCTTTAATTGGGCTTTATTGGAGTCAACACAGCTTATGTTCTGCATATGTGCTTCAGAGAGTCAGATACTAAAAAATCCTGTCTTTGCTATTATGAGTTTATGAGAAAGGAAGCCCAAGGAAGATCGATACATCCTCTGTGTAGATTACAAATGGTTCATGACGTATGTCCACAGGAGCTGTTTTTAGTGAGGGTAGTCTAGTTATTATGGATTTGACATGAACTTGGCCTGGTGCCCTGAGGGAATGCAATGTAGGCATAATTTGGTCTTCCTGTAATTGTCTATTTAACTTGGCAATCCAGAGTAATTTTTTCCTGTGAAATGAGACCGAGACGTCACTAAAGCGGCGGTCAGATTAATTAATGAGACATAATAATACTCCTAATAAAAGCCCATGAGCTGAGTCCTCTTCCCTCCCCTTTCCTGTCCTCCCCTGCTGTCCTCCCCTGCTGAGAATGCAGCTTCCCAGGAATCCATGAGTCACACTTCGTAAAGGAGTTTCTTCTTTAGTTGACGCAAACAATACGGCGGAGAAAAATAATAAGTGCAGAACCATCTGTTTGATGAAGTCCTTGACATTTTATTTCATTTCCCCCTATTGCATATTAAAGGAAGTAAATAGAAAAACATTTGCTAATTATACCACTGTTTACTGATTGCTGGGGCAGCTTTTATTGTATTTATCAGCAGCACTGGTCTGTCCTCCAGTCCCAGCTTCAGCATCAACCTTTCTGCTTTGTGCTAGAGGAGCACAACAGCAGCCATGGGTGCTCAGTAAGGCGTTTGAGACCTTCATGTCCAGGCAGCTCACACAGGGGTGGAAACATATCTCTTCTGTGTAGACAGGAAAGCTAGGAAAGGTGATGGGGCCACATGGTTTTGGAGTAAAGTGATGAGCTAATGGCAGAGCCTGAGGCTGAGGTTAAAACCCTGTCCCTGAGGTTGGATGTTGAGAGGGGATGACTCTTATTTCCTTTTGTGCTTAGTGTCTTGGCATTGCATTTTGGCTCAGTAAAGCCTGACAGGGAGGCTGAATGACGACAGCTCTTTGCTGTGACTTTGATAGCATGAGCAATGGGTGCTAGCTGCCCTTTTGAAAAAAATCTCCTGAACAGGCCACTCTCACTACCTCCATCTCAATGTGTTGGACCATGTGCTTGTTTCCACATCTGGTTCCCTTGGTAGGTATAGTTTTATGGCTTAAAACCGGTCCCTGTGCAGTACAAGAGATGAGCAGTAAAATTCCCTCCCTCTGTCTGGGATTTGGATTTGGCTAGTGGTCAGAGAAAGCCAATGCTATTTGAAAACAAGATGGTGGCCAAAGGCCAGTTTTCCTTTGCAAAATCTAAACTATTGGCACTCATTAAAAGTGACAGCAATGAATCAAATGGCTGTAAACTAAAGCAGTTTTTCTCCCACCACACCATGTAAGGCCACCGTGAGAGCAACTTGGCCTAGCCCATTACTAGGAAGGGAAAGATTTGCAATGCCAAGGAGGACACGGTGACCTTATCTCAGGATGAAGACACTAGGAAATTCAGAAACATCAGCTTGACTTTGGAAGACAATTCAGTGTTGTTGAAAAAAATCTATTTCTGGTTATTTCCTAGGGTACAAAAGACTTGATGAATTTTCCAGTCCACCATTTGGACAGAAGTGATTTTATTACTTATACTTTCATGAAGATTCTATCAGTAGTGCTGGTCATCCTGACAGCTGGGTGTTTTGACTCTCCTCTCTAACATCAGCTCATTCAAACAGATTTATGTTCCCTGTGCCATAAACCTCTCAGTTCAGAACACAAATAGTGGAAGATATATTTCTCCATGGCTCTAACCCATGGTAACACATATGCTAACTTGGCTGCAAGGGGTGAGCATCACACATTGGCATGTTCTCTCAAAAGTTATCATGAAAGGAGTTATTTTAAAGCTAGAGGAAGATGGCTATCAGATTGTGAAAGAGATACCCAGGGTTCACACCACTGCTTGAAGCACCCAGCACATGGAAACCATCCACTCAAGCAGACCCCAAATGGCAAGAATCATCTTCCAGGCTCCAGAGTAACAAATCTAGGAAAGTTCAGAACAGACGTACTGGCTGAAATCCATTTATTACATTGACTGTTGACTACACGAAATAATATAGCTTGTATGGATCACTTCATAAAGCAGTTATATCTTCTGACAAGGAGATGTGTGCAATACAGAAAAGCCTCTATTGGTTCACAGTTTGTTTCATTTGGAGGAATCTGGGTGTTTGCAGCAGTGGTCTTAGCTGGTAGGTAGAAGTGCATGTGTGTTTCTTTTCTCATGACGTAACTCATTCTGTCTTTTGTGGCTTTCCATCTGCAAATCTCTTTTTGAAACATGATTATACATAAAGGAGAAGCAATAGTTAGCTTCTGGGTTAATATGGCTGCTTTAGAATCTTTTTTATTTTATTTTATATTTTAATTATGCTAGTAATGTTCTATTGATTCATGGGAAGGAAAACATATCTGCCTCTTGGAGTTACATGTACAGCCTCCACACTATGTTTTATACTTGTTTTCTGAAGTAATTTAAAACCAAAATGGGGGATATATGATGCAATAATTTCATCCTATACTTCTCATATGTAAGAATCCTGAACCAAAAGAGGTATACCTTGGGTGTTCAAAGAAGTTCCAGTTTCCATCCTACAAAGCTATGGGCCTTGGGCTGTGTCAGTGTGTCACAATGGAGAATGGTCAGGCAGGAAGTCCTGAAGCAACCTTTTTTATAAAAGCATTAATAATGAAGCTGTGGAAAGTTTCTTCCCACCAGGTTTCCAAAGAGGGAATGGATTCCAGTCACTAAAATGTCACAAGTTTATATTGTCTTATTCTGACCTAGACCACTTCTCACTTCACAAAAATAGCTGTGTAATGTGTGTGTATTTGAGTGTAATGTTCTTGCTAAACCTTCATAAATGATGTCAAATGTGCAGACTTCTCTGTACTTTCTTCTTCATGCTGAGGGTGCCCACAATCGCTGACTGATCTGTCAGAGCCCATCTGTCCGGTGTTGTCAGTCATAGGCTGTCGCAGAACATTGCTGCAATGCTGTCTGAAGTGCAAGTGCTGAAAAGAGCATGCTGAACGGGTGCCATGTCACTGGGGCAACACCGAACCCCTCTAGAGAGCTGGAGCTCAGAGAGGTCCAGGACAGATCAAGGATGCATCCCACCTCAGCACACCACTCTCCTCAGAGGGATTTTTGACTCCTTTCTGCCCTCAATCTGATCTTTTCCATGCATTTAGTAGTGTGCCATGGCTGCCCTGGGATGCCTCCAGCTGACCAGCAGAACCTGGAAGACACTGAAGAGGCCATGAACTTCTGCTACTGTGAAAGCATGGTGTGCCTAAGTGTTTGCTTAAAATTTAAACCTCTCTTGCCTTTAAATCTGACCCATTTCATGTTAGAGGTGGATTGGTATGAAATCTATAGCCCAAAGGTAAACCTTGAGAGCTGCCTTTTAGACCCAAGAATATAGAATATTTTCAGACACCCCAGGTTTGGTTGCAATTGTGCTAGGAACTAGTACTGCGCCTAAGCTATGGAAATTGCCAACATATTAATGGTTTGCATTTGTTTCTTTAAGTTTCAAGGGCTTTCCACTTGTACGTAATACCTGGGGTGAGACACAGACCTTGTTCCAAAGTGTTCAAATGCATACAAAGGCGTGATAAAAAGGTGAAGACATGGCCAGACAGGTGCCCTGATTTTCAGAACTATGTTTTTCTGTGTGAGTGCCTGGGGCTGAGGGCTTTGTGATAGCAAGCGTGGAGGAAGCAGACAATCCCTTCTCTTTGTCATCTGTCCCTTATTATTTTACTTATAAAAGCAGCTGCTTACCTGTGGCTTCCTCTCAGTTCAGTCGGACGCAAGGTTTTGTAGAAATAAGCAGAAGGACGAGGTGCAACCCTGGGTCATGGGACAGGCAGAGCTGAAGGGGCTGCAGGAGAGGCGAGGAAGAAATGCTGACAGCTTCCCTGCTAGTTGATTAGTAGCGCTGGCATGCCTTCAGAGGAGGTCAGCCTCCGCTCCCATGCCCAACGGAGCAGATCCATAGTCTCTCCCAGCAGAAGGAAGAGGAGGAAGGAAGGGGGATTTACTCAGCCACGGTAACTCCTCAGACACTCAACAGACCAGCTGGATCCCACTTGCTGATGGACAAGGGCTCTATCGTTCTTGCAAAAAATGCTTTGCTTGCATGGACTTGACTTGGATGCATTTGTGTAGTTACTGGGTTTGACATTCCTCTGTTTGTGAACTAACATAAGCAAACATGTTCTTTTGATCTTCCATGCAGCTTTGTGATACTATACATGCAGCTTCATGCTTTCTTTCACAGATGTGAGAGTCAGCTGCCACATGGGATCTCCGGGAGAAACTGTTTTGTGTGTTTTTAAAGGAAAATTACCCAATTATTTTGATGGAGTTAATGTGGAGATGGTGACCTTTACATTCAAAGCTGTTATGCTACAAATGTTCCAAATACATTATGTGCTCTGCTAACACTGCTGACAGGTTCTACATGATTAATAGTGTTTATAAAGCGTGTACAAGAGTTAGGAAGCCTAGGATAGAAGAACTGGTATGGGATTTATTTTGCACTAAACATGATAAATATACAGTTGGGCTTGGAGTATTTTTTTTTTTTGTTCTAGAAATGACCTAATGATGGAAGAGAAAATCACTAATTCATTAAATGAGCTGTTTAATTTTTCTTGTAAGAAAAATAAAAGCAAAGCATATTGGTAGTGGTTGGTCCAATATGTACATTTAGATTGATCATTTTTAAAGGAAGGCTGATGTTTTTAATGCATGGTTTTTACTTCAAGATTGGCCTGGTTCCTGCTTCTCTGGAAGGCTGTAAGAACTCTTCTGTCAACTGCACCAAGTCATGGTATTGCCAGCGGCCACACACAGTTGGAGGAAATTTCAGGGTGAGTTTGACATGTAGGTAACAGAGGCAGGTGTTTAAATAGGAAAAAAGGTGTAAGGATTCCCATTTGTGCTACTGTGAAGATGTTATTCAACAAAAAGGCAAATGCCAGTTGTTCTGCCTACTCAAGAGACATCTTGGAAAGACTCTTTCTCAGCTTGTTTTAATAACAAGACATCGTGGCTTGTTCTTGAGCTGTCTCCCACTCTCACAGTTTGTCCAAGAACAGGATTCTCCTCTTCCCCACCTGGTGCTGTGGCAGAGCTCCCTGTCCTCCCACACAAAGCCACGTGCCTGCATGGTGGCGCCCGTTTAAAAACCTGTATGACTCTGAGGAACCTTGACTCATTGTCATGATCTAAGAAGCAGCACCTCTCGTGCAGGTCAGTGCATATGGGGAGTTCTCAGTCCCCAAGCAGGCACCCACATGGAGGTCTCCTGTGCAGATGGATGGGTGGACTGATTTGTTAGCTGGACTTTAAATTGTGATAATGTAATGTTTACAGACACAAATATTTGTGTCAAGAAGCAGGGTTATTTCTACATCACTTTGTGGCTAACACTGCACCAGCATAGAAACACAATTTCAGCAAATAATTTCTTATTCATACTGTAAGTATGTGTGTAAAATTTAAGTTCCTTTATACAATTCTGGCAAGGCAAAAGCACTTAGAAATGTGTAGATTTTGTTTATACTCACTGTGTATCTTCTTAGGCCTATCAGAGTAGAATGAGGAGGCTTTTACATAAACGAGTAGGGCATGAGCATTGATCCTTGTGCTTTTCATTCTACCACATAATAATAATAATAATCCACAAGTGGTTTATGCTTCAGCTTTACACTGAGCCAGAACTTGCCAGAAGTACTCAGTACTTTCACCATTAGCTCTGCACTAGCTGCCATACTGATTTTAGAAGGCTCAGGGGAAAAACAAAAGCATCTATAAAGGCATTCTAATTTTTAACATAAGCTTGGTCTTTGATTGTAAAATGTATCTCATTTGGTCATCCTGTTTTTTAAACTTCATACCGTTCTCTGAATTCATCACTTGCTGCAGCTGGTCAGCACTTAGCACCTGTACATTTACCCCTGAGAGACTCCAGACTGAACCAGAAGATTTTATTGGCATTGAGGCTAATGGCTAAACTTTCAAGATTTGTTTTTCAAATAAATGCACTTTTTTCCACAGTATGCTTTCAGCAAGCCAAAATAGTTAGAGGTTGCTTATGAGAAACCCACCATAAGGCCCTTTAACATGGGGATCTAAAGAGAACCAGATTGAAGTCTCTTTACAGAGTGAGAGTTTTTAAAGAACAAACATTTAATGAGTCTTTAAGCACAGGTTTTGACTGATTTTAATGAAGAAAAACGAGGGAGGGGTCCCTCTGTATTTCATGCTGTACTGTGAAAAAGTGGAAATTGTATTTGTCTCTGTGGTTCTTTTTTATTTCTGAGGGCATTTAAATTTTATATTTTTCCTGTCTGTATACATTATTTTATAAACCTTCTTATCCTTGATGGTTAGTTTAGGACTGGTTAGATCTCCTTCTCTCACATACACAGATAGTCTGTTTCTGATTGAGTGTGTGGTAGAGCCCTTTGTAATTAGTAAAGGAAAGGTCATGAGAACAGAGTGGCAGAGAAGTCTAAGAAATCACCCTTTCCAAACGTTAGGAGTGGTCAGAGCATTGATCTGGAGCAAAAGCTCTGTGGAGATGACCTGGGTGAAGAGCTGGATCTCAAATGCCCATATAGGATGAACCATGTGTGGATGCCTGGCATCCAAGGCTGCTTTCATTCTCCTTGACTCTGTGTCTTGGCAGTTCATTGAAGAAGAAGGGAGAGAAAAGAGGTGGTGGAGATTTCCCTGAGTCTCTAAACATGAGCAAGGAGAACCTAAACCTTACAGCCAAATGGCTGGAGTCAGGCAATATGAGACCTGTCAATACTTCAGTATTTCTAGTGTTCAGCACCTGTCAACATCAAGGCAACTGCACATTTATTTGGGGTGGGACTCTAAACTAGAACTAAGGAGCCCAAACGTGTTACAGATGGACTTCCACAGGGGCAACTGTACAGGGTAGATATTTTCCAGCTAATCAATATCCTCCTTACAGGAAAAATCATACATCTGGAATAAACAAAATAAGAGCTAATAACTATTCAGGCTCCTGGGTGGTATGCAGGTATGACTTTAGTATCCATCCAATTTTAAGTAGATGCACATTATCCATAATGTAAGAAATGACAAATTTTTTTACCAATTATGTGAAGTTTGTATTTGATTTGGCCCAGATCTGCTTAGACTTGTTGTGTATGAGTAACAGCATTCAGTGAGTTTCCTGGTCTGCTTTGACTAAAGTCTTATATAAGATAAAGACTAAATGCCTAAATCAGTATATATTACCTTTCAAATGTTACTATATGCAGCTGGAATAAATGGTAATTTTGTCATAATGCAAATATTTTATCTACTGTGTTTTATTATTTACAGCCTTTCTCCCCTATGCTTTCCATATTTTTCACCTGCATATACCTTTGGCTGCAGAGAGCAGTACTTATGAAATATTGAGGTATTTATTGATTATCATATTAGCTCTGTCTTGCATTTGAGCCAGAGCAATAAACAGTCCTAACCTTTTTAATCCTTATTCAGAGATCATTGGATGACTTCATCACATAGTATGAATTCACCATGAATCACTACGACTAAATGGAGCATGAGGGAAAAGGAAACTATTATTAGGCAATATATTATCAAATGAACTCTAATGATTTCCAAGATCTCTTCAGAGAATATTATGTGCAAACAGTACTTTCCTCTCAAAGAGTTATGATAAGTGTTTCTTCTTTTTTTTTGTTTGTTTGTTTTGGGGTTGGGTTTTTTTGTGATCATGCAGTAAAGCATTGTTAGAATTTTCCACAGAAAATATTTTTAATCTTTATTCTTGGTATAGCTGAAAATCTGCTCTTTTCAGGTTTCCTTCAAGGAGAAAAGCAACTCTCCCTGTCATGATGTGACTGTGAGATGAGGTCTATTCCAAACTCATCCCATTTCAGACTTCTAGGCACATTTGTGCAATATCATTGTACTTGAGTTTGCCTCTCAACTCTCAGATTTTTTTGCTGTCCTCCAACAAAAAAACTTAACTGTCTTTCTCACAGAAAACCATACACATTTTGGCTTCCTCTATGCATAGAAAGTACCTAACATACTTCTGAAAGTAAGTGCAGGTTAGGGATGTGTCTGTAAGAGCAGATAACAAGATTTACTGCCTCCCTAGAGGAATTAATTGAAGAATGTTCCATAACAAGTGCATTAGTCATCATTAGCCCCACCTCAATCTCAGCAGCAACTATTGCTTCTTTTCTTGAGTCTTGTATTTTCCTAATTGACATGCATGTTGAAAGGCCTTGCAATAACATAGAATTCTTTGCAGGATGGTTAATTTACTGATATTGTGTATCCTGTATTCAGAATCCTGTAATAGATTTTTCTCAAGTGCTGTCCACATGGGAAATCATCTGGAAATATTTTTAACCCTTCCTCAAGGGTGGAATATTCATTTATGACTGCTATAAGGAGATTCCTGTGAAACAGAGAAAAGCACTTTTTTCTGGTGCAGTGCAAGGGAAGAATCCAGTTGGGTTGTGTGGTACCTCAGAGAGAGTCGGGGTTTATGGGATATAAGGGCCCACTAGGAAGATGGCATGGATCTTCACCCAAGTGAATGCATCTTCTCGTTTACTGAGAACCTGAAATGCTCAGACATTAGATCACATCAGGGAAGATACGAAGGATTTTGCAAGTCTGTTTTGTTGTTGTTGTTTGGGTTGTTTGTTTGGGGTTTTTTTTTAAGATAAGTACAGATGAGGTTTGATGCCAGTGAAGCTAACTGAATGTACATCAGTGCAAAACTGGTGCAAATGGGAGTTCAACAGAAATGGTTTCCTCCTGAGACATCTTTGCTCCCCGTGGAATTAGTCAGTACTTTTAGAGATGAATCTGCTGTCAGTGTGCATGAAGAAAGAAGGCAAAAGACAGCTGCCAAAAGCTGTGAAATCCTATCCCACGCTTCCCCATACTCTGCCTCTAAAAGATCTCTTAAAGATGCTGTTTTAGTAAAAAAAGCAAAAGCAAATATTTACCTTTTTTTTTTTTTTAACTTCCATCTGTCTTTCTGCCTGTCTTTCTTTCTTTCTTTGACAACAAACTTTTCCAGGGCAAGACCTGAATCCTCTTTGACCTCTTCCAACTCCAGATTCCACATTTCACTGGTGTTTTGAATTTTTGGTCTAAATGTTTTTATTTCCCACTCCAGAATCCACTCTTTAATGCAGACCTAGCATTTACTTTCATCTTCAATCAATAGAAATGAGAGTTTAAATCTTTATTTTTGACTTCTGGTTATTCTCCCTCCTTTCCCATCTTTATTTTTGGAGACCTTAGATGATCTCTGTCTGCACTGCAAGTACCTCTCTCTCCCCATTGTCTCTGACTTTTAAAATTTCACACTAAGTACTAAAGTACTCAAGGGCCTTATAGAAACTAGCAATTTGAAGGTGAGGCTTCTTCAGGACACTGACTTAAGCAAAGGTTTCATGTGCAGCACATAAGGAATACACTGTGAATTGTGGCAAGAGATGCTTCTCTTATGTGAAGACTTTGTGAGTCACAATTACATGTAAGGTAATGTTACAGTGCAAACTCTCAGGCTGCACCTGCAGTGTTGGCAGGTTGTCAGGATCCTCAGTATTGCAGCTTGGTATTAGACAGTGTGTTCTATTGCTGGGCTACTGCTTCAATTAACTCACTCATCTGCCTTGATGCTGGAAGTGCTGCCCTGACAATGTTCTTCTGCTGTTATCCCCTAGGTCTCAGCTGGAAATATCCTTGTATCCTATTTGCTCAGTCATCTGCCTTTTCTGTTTCAATTTATTGCCCCTCTGCCTCTTGACTTTCTGGGTGTCCTTTGGCAAAGGTGTTTTCCTTGCTCATTTCTTCTCACCAGTCTTGCTGCCTAAAGACTGGGAAGCCTGCAGAGCCAGAGGGTCTGAGATGCTGCAGCTCCTGCCTCAGTGCTGGCTCATGCGCAGATCGCACTCTGAATGCTACTGCTATACTGCCTTGTTGACACAGATATTTTAGAAAACCATTTGACAGCACATCTTAACTCCAAAGGTGACTGGGCAGCCACTGCTTTGCCTCATCTCCATGCAAATGCTGTTGACCATGAATCAGAACAGCTCCAGTGCCTCTACACCAAAGAAAAGATGTTGCAGCTTTAGTCACTCCTTCCCAAAACAAAATCAGGAACAGTTTGGACCAACCCAGGCATTAAAGCAGCCACTTTGGACTGTAGAGCACTATTTTGACCACAGGCAATTATCTGAAGGAGACATTTATCATACAGAAGCCTTGTCATCGCATTCTTCTTAGTCTATAAATTAGGCTTGTGCCTTGAAAAATTTCAACCATTCCACAATCAGAAAAAAAAATAGAAATTCTTCTTTGCAGAGATTTTAGTTTCAATCAAAGTTGCTGATGGAACAAATGTTGCTTGTCTTGCTGTGTATGTTTGGGTTTTTTTCGGTGGTTTTACCCTTGTAGGGCTTAATCTTCTCTTGGTGTCAGTCTTTGCTAAGCCAGAGTAGCACCCTTCTGACTTTGACTTTTATGGCAAATTAATTATTGGACCATTCATAGTAAGAAAAGCTAAGGAAAGGGTGTGACATAATCTTTGTGAAATAAGTGCTGTTTCTATTTTGCATCCTTTGGCAATCTACCAAAGGGAGGCTAATTAATGGTTCTCTGTTTTTTTAATCTCTCATATTCAGGTGATGAGCAACAGCCACCTAAAGCTGAGGTAACTCAATACTGCTGTGGTGCACAAACTCAGATATACATCTTGCATGCAGCAGGGCTTGGTAGACAAAATATGTTTTCATTGCTGCTTCCTAGAATAAATAGATTAATAGATTTCAGGCAGCAGTATAACCTTGCAATTATCTTGTCTGACATACTTTATTACAAAAGCTATAGATTTTATCCAGTAATTCTGGACTTTAGCCCAATAAATTCCTTTGAGGTAGGGCATATCTCTTTGGAAATGCATTTGCTCTTCAATTAGAAACTCCAGAAAATGAAGAATCTACCACAGCCCATAGTAATCAGTTCTAAGTGACTTACACTGTATAAGCTTACAGTTTATTTCCCACTGAAACATTTGCTGACTCACAAATTCCAGCCACTGGGTCTTCTACTTTCAGCTGCTGAAGGAGGGATTCTCATATTAGATCCTTTTTCTTCAGAGATGTTGTGGGCAAGGCAGCAAGCTATCTCGTAGCTTTTTATTTTTTTCCTGTGTCCTGTATATTGACTTCTTTGAGGTCCTTGTGGTAAAGGTAGGTTTAAATTGCTGTAACTGCATTGCAGGTGGATATGGCCATGCCAGACTTTCATCCTGGTGGTCTGGGCAATGCATACCCATGATACATTGCATATGGGTCTGTAAAGCTGGGAAATAGGTGGCCGGGGTAGTGTATGGAGTCCCATGTCTCCATGGCTGCATTAGTGGCCCAAGTTAGGCTGAGTAGGTTCTCAAGAAATGCTTTTAAAGAATGGGGACAAAGATTCTCATTCTGGTGACTCTTTGAGCTCACTTTGTATTATCAAGAGGCTTTGTAAAGGATGAGCACCTTCTCCCTCTGCTGTGGGCAGACAGAATGGAAGCTGGACTGCAGCAATCCCCATCCTTACCAGCTTACAAGCACACCTCTGCTTCTGCAGTGAATCAGAGGGAACAGCAGTGTTGGAAAGGCAAGCTCCTCTGCTCAAGGAAAGGGTTGAGAGGGAAGGCATTCCTGCACACCTTTGCCAGGCTTTGCTGCTGTGAAAGCAAGGAATGAATGCAGAGAAGGTCTCTTGGGTAGCCATATCCCAGCGTCAGCTTCTCCATGGGGAGCAGAAAAAAAGTAGGACCTTTATGCCTAGGAGTTGACTAGTGGGCTGGCTCCTCTTCGAAACACAGCAGTGATAAGGCACAGAATGGGTGAGGAGAGAACAAGTTTTGTGTGATGAGAAGGGAAGAAATGTGGCTTGTGCATCCCAGAAAGTAAGTGTAAAGTGAGGAGCCAGAGCACAGGGTGGGAGACTGGGAAGAAAAGTGCTGTAGGTCTTGGAGAATATTAATAGGGAAGAAGAAATAGCATAGGGAAAGAAGGGGAGGGAAAACCTGCTTGATTGCTGAGACCACCATGAGGTTCAGCAGATGGTGCTGCAGCCTTTGGAGGCTCTGCAGGGAGGCAGGGGGTGGGGGGCTGCCCCTGCTCCTTTGCAGCAGTTCTTGGGGCTGAGCTGTGCCAGCTGGAGGCAGTTGAGGGGTGGCAGGCCTCAGCAGCACCACATCTGCTGGCAGGTCTCTGCTCGTCTGCCCCACACCTCAGCAGAATGGGGGTTTTGGCCCCCTTGCTACATTTTCTTTTAATTGAAAAGCTACCTACCACCATCTTCGGCATAAACAATGGCATGTTACCAGAAAAATATCCTTTCATATGGGCTTTTCCCCTCCCAGCTTGGCTGCTATGTGTGTTTGATGCACTAGTAAGCGGGTCTCTCCTGTGAAGCGGGCACACTTTGGGGATGGGTGAATTTTGGTATAGGGCCTAGCCTTCCCTTTACAGTGCTTTGGCAATCCTCGAGATAAAAGACAGTGTGCATGAGTAAAATGAGTATGAAAGCTTGCTTTCTGCATGGGCTATCAGCTAGCTACAGTGTGTGTAAAGACACGCTCACGATTTCTCTTTCTGTCTCACTTTGACATTAAGCACAGATAGACTCTGCTTTAAGAACTTATAGAGAGCTGTTAGCTGATCTGGCATTTTCAATTCCCCCTGAGTGCCAAGAACCCTGTCCCAACTCGCTTAAGATAACCAGATGTTTAAGTGACCTAAACACTTTTATAAGTGGTACTGTAGTTTGTTCAGAGCTGCATGACATTCTGGGTGTCCTTTATTCTGTTTTGGCTCACTTCCCTGGAGATTTCCCCCATAACTTCAAAAAAGATCTGGCCCGTCGCTATTTTGAAATCTAAGTTTTATTCCTTAGCCTAATAAATAGGAGGCTGATTGATTGGCTTGGCTGAGAGTAATTTATTTTCCAGCTGGCACTTCCTAGCTCTTTTGTATGCAACTCAACAGTGTGATCTTCTTGATAAAATGTTTTGGGCAAAGCTAAATAAGAAGGGGGAAAGAGGGAGGGAGGGAGGGAAGGAAGGCACTTGCAAAGTGCTGGAAGGTTTGGAGGAATTCCTCTGCGGGGAAAAACAACAAAGGAAGGTACCAGGAAATCAAGTATTAATTTCCCGCGCCACCATTAGTCTGACACCTGTTAGACCTGACCATTACCCAGAGCTGAGGGGGAAAAGGCTAATCTCTACCACATTTATATCAACAAACTCAAACAAAAAAGCGGCCTAATTATCCCATTGAACCTGTGTCAGCTTTAAGGACGGCTCAGTTTCCCAAACTGGCTGCCTGCCAGGACTAGCAAGCTGGGGTTCATAAGCTGCATGCTAATGACAATGTCCTTTCATTCCAGCAGCGGCATAATTGCCAAAAGCAGTTTACAGGGCCATTATTTTTATGGTCATATTTCAGATGATGAAGTCAAAGGTCAGCCCAGGGTTTACTTGACGATGCATTGGAAACAGTTTGTTTAGCAGAGATTGCATCTCAGTGATAACAGTGGGGCACCTAAAATAGCTGCCTGTTTTTCCTGGGCTGTAAGGGTAGGATGGCTGAGGAAGGAAGCAAAAATTACGAAGATGGACTGAGTATAGCTAAATGTTTAGTGGCTCTGCTATCCCTATTTTACTTCTGCTTCTGGTGGTGTTTTGCTTCTCATTAGTCAGCCTGATGTGGTGATACAACATCCAAAGCCACAGGATTAATTTGCTTACAGTAGAGAAGATTTGAAGACCAATCTCAAAGTTGACATAAGATGCAAAGTTAAATTCATAGATTTTTGTTCAAGGATTAATTTTTCCCAAGCATTTCAGCTGAAAGGAGTGAGAGGGATTGTTGGTGCAGTGTTTTAACTGCCTTCATTGAAGAAGCATGATATTTGGATTTGAATTAGGCTGTATCCAAAACTCAGAGATGTTTTGGATTCTTTGCTCCTATTTGGTCAATGATTACACCTGGTTTCAGTGACAGAGATCAGGTTTGGACAAAAGCTTTCCCACATTGGTACTGACTGCTCTGGTCAGTTGTCTTTGTTCAAACCAAAGTAAGCTCAGTTTTCTCTGGACGTTCTTACACTGGAAATAAATCACACTTACTAAGTACATTTTTTTTTAATAAACTCACAGTTTTCCTAGTTTGTTAAAAAAAAATAAAAATAAAAAGGCAGTCAAAAAGAAGGAATTTCAGCATTTTCACTTTTTGGACAATGAGAAAATTTGTCAGTGATAGCTTTAGGGGAAGTAGTGAGGAAAACAGACAAATCAGCCCTCAGTTTATCTCCAAAAGCCTTTGGAGCAGTGCACAGGGTCTGAATTAAGATCATGCTTGGATTTCTGGCCATTTGTGCTAGGATTTCCTCACTAAGCAGTGATTTGTGCAAGCGAGAAACCTGAGTGGACCAAAGTGGGCCTACAAGAAAGCTGGAGAGGGACTTTTTACAAAGGTAGGTATAGAACAAGGGTAATGAAGGCTTTAAATGAAAGGCTTTAAAATGAAAGAAGGTAGATTTAGATTATATAGAAAGAAGAAATTCTTCACCATGAGGACAGTGAGGCATTGGAACAGGTTACCCAGAGAGGTTGTAGATGCCCCCTCCCTGGAAGTGTTCAAGACCAAGCTAAGGGGAGCTTCGAGAATCCTGCTCTAGTGGGAGGTGTCCCTACCCATGGCAGGAGGGTTGGAACTAGATCATCTTTAAGGTTCCTTTCAACCCAAAAGATTCAATGATTCTATGTTGTCTCATACTACACAGGGCATGCCCTGGGTCATGGGTCTGGGTGTTGCCATAATATGCCTTGGCTGCAGGGACTGTCCACTGAGATGCACATTGACATGTAAAGCAGCAAGACTACAATTAACAATGACACACAGAGGAAATCATTGTCAATTGGTATTACCTTGATGATTAAATTGAATTTTACTTATTTTTTTAAACTTTCTCCCCATCTGTGCTGGAGCTGTATCATCCTAGCTTCTGTGAGAAGGAAAGCAAGATCTACATGTTTTTCTGCTTCTGGGGTTTCTATGGCTGTCAGGCTGGCACCACTACACAATTCCCAGAGAACACCACACTGCTACTATCTTGGTGGGTATATAAGGGAAAGAAAGTGAGCACAGAGAGTAGGAGCTAAGTTTAATGCACAAATATAACACCATAAGGAAAAATGGGCATCCCTCTCCTTACAGTCCACCCTTTTCTCCTTTATTAAGGCAATCTGCATGTGGACCAAATGACCACTACCCTGAAGGCTCTCATATAGAAACATCATGATGAAAATTGTTCAAAATAGCTTGTATTTCAAATGCAGAAACCTCCCTATTTGTCTGAAATTGGAATCCAAATGACTTATCTGTCTCAAAGATAAAACCCTAGTACTGCGAAAATCACTGAAGACTATTTCCTATTCCAAGGAAAGCACAAGCAAAATGAAAAATGGCTGAAGACAGAAATCACATATTCAAACATAATTACATGTTGCAAAAGTTAAAGGAAGGTGCACAGAAGAAGTGTTACTAAGATACTTCTCCCAGCTTCACCGTGTGTATTAAAAAAGCAAATGAAAACCGCATTTCTCTTTAAACTACGGTTGAATTATATTTACTATAGTAAAACTACAGGAGCGTGGTGCATTATATAATAATAAAAAAAATGCTAGTTTATTAAGTCAAATAGTAAAACTACAGTCAGTCTCTACTCTAACAGAGTAATGTGGCAAACCATGCTGACTGTGGCTTTATAGTTTCTTTAGCATCTGCAGTTAGTTACAGCAGTTTTACTATCTACATTTCAATATACTCTTCTGATTAAAACTCCTCATAGGTTTTTTTTATTAGATTTTATGTCTACATGTGTTTGATTTACCAAGACATTGTGAAATAGAGAAAGTTGCTTTGAAAGTTCCCTTGATGTCTTGAATTGTTGGTAAAATACAGTAATAGGAAAACAGGAGGAAGTTAAAATCTGCCTGAACTTCCACCGTAGCATATCAAATTGTGGGGGGCAACTTATCCATGGTAGATACCGTTCCTGTGGTAGAAACCAGTTTTCCTCAGTGGCAGCTGGGTTTGGTCACTGTGAGACAAAGAAGCTAGACAAGCTTTGGCTGGGCCAGCTGGCTAATTCTTGTATTTTTGTGTCGCAACCCGCACGCATAGTCCTTTGAGTGTCGTAAGAAGATATGGAGCAATTCAGTTGGGATTAATGGCTAGAAGCCTCTACTGATTTCTCTGTCAGGGCAGTTGACTTATGTTTGAGCTGAACATGGTATTCTGGCTCAAAAACTGAAGGCATAGGTTAGCCAGGGAGGTAAGGGGCCAAAAATATCTAGACATTTTAGATCCCCTGACTACAGAATTGGAAACTCCAGTGAGGATCATTCATGTGATTCTGTGATCTCTTTCAAAGTCAATATGTGGATCTCAGTGCTGAACTGTCTTCATTTCAGGTAAGGCCTTGAAAAGGGGGAGCCAGTGGACATTAGGAACCAATTACTAGGCTTCTTATTAAACTTAGATTTTCCTGCCTTTCACCAAAGTTTTCCTTCTCTTGATTGCTGGCTAGCTGTCCTCATCCATCAACATATTTAGTGTTCCTGTTAAAGTGTCCCACACCAAAGTAGCTGTTCTCTGCTTCAAAAACAAGCCTTGGCTTCAGGGAAGCAAGTAGGAAAATATCCTGTTGATGTCAACAGGTAGGGAAAGAAATGGGCTAAATATCAGCCTGTAAAGGTGTTGCATGTGAAGTGCCCCTGACAGTTACTGAAGTTGTCTGGGGTTCATGGAGTTTGCTGTGATTAGAGGATGCAGAAAGGACTGCACAACAACAGTTGTGCATGGAGTCATTTCTTGGGAGCAATGGTTATCACACAGAGATATCACCCAACTTCCACTTATTTCACTTCCCATGGGACAGCACAAAAACCCAGCAGTCAGTTGTCTTCTTTGCTTCCAGAGACTGTCCTTGACTGTATGTGGCTCAGGGCAGATGCATGCATGCCACGTTTACAGCCTTCTGTTTGATCCATATGGAGCACACCCCTTCCTCACTGCCTAGCCAGGAAGAGCAATTACCAGGCCCTCCTCTGTTTTATATTTCCCTCTTCATCACTGATGCTCCCGCAGAATGACTAGAAGGTGATGAGACAACTTCAGTGTCTGTTAGCCCTCCAGTGATGGACATAGTGAGTAATGCAGGGAGCTGTTTTGAGGAGCAGGATATGAACAATAAATTTCAACAGACATGAGAACCTGAAAGCCATCCACCTGGAGAAGGGGGTAACAGGCAAAATGAAAACTTTCAGGATGCTCTGGCTCTGAGAGGCTATCAATCCATCATTATCAGAAACACCAGTTGTACAGTTTAAATACTCACTTGTTTGGAATCATAGAGAGACATTTCAGGGACCTCTGTGCCTTTTTACATTACCTTTTCTCTGGGGACCTTTGGGTTTTGGCAAAAATAATAAGCAAGGTTTTTTATGGGTTATGCTATAGCTTAAGAAAAGTCAAGATGTGTTTTCTAGCACCAGTGCTGTGTGACAGTTGTGAGGGATCAAAGAATTTTTTCCTTGTTCTGTGTCAGAAGAACTTAGACAAGAGAGAGAAAATCTCATTTATATCCTTTCTTTCTGCCTCACTGCAAAGCTTTGGACCCCCAGTCAGTCCTCCCATCTGTATTGCTGATTCAGGCTTGAAAAAAAGCATACACAGTACTTCTAACAAAAACAGAGACAAAAAGTACCAGTGGATGTCCCGTCATATGTTTACTACAAGTAAACAGAAAGGGACATCCTTTACCTGCAGTACAAACTCTGATAAGATTTATATTTTTATGATTACTTCTATATTTTAACTAAAACATTAATTACTTTTTTCTTTTTTTCTTTGTTTGTTTTAGAAATTAACTGATTATTTTTTTAAACAGCTGTTTATTTCATTCTCATCTGAAAGAACATTAATTTTACAGCTGTATTCAGGTCAAACATTTTCTAGTTTTGGATCCATTTTGTGTTATTGCAGTACAGCTTTTAGTCGTGACGTATGTCAGACCTTAATGAAAATAATGAAAATAATGAAAATAATGAAAATGCAGGGAATTCTTAGTTCAAGAAACTGGCCCCATTCTAGGCCCACTCACAGTGAAGGCTAAGCCCACTCACACACACAGACACAAAACCCAGTCTGGTTGCTCTCAGGCAGCAAGTGAATTTTTTGCTGTGTTTTTTTTTGGTGTTTTGGGTTTTTTTTTTCGGGGGGGGGGGAGCAGGCGGGTGTTGAATGGTGGTGGTAGTGAGTGTTTTCTGATCCTTGAGTCGTTTCACAGACAGGCAAACTCAAATGGATCTCTGGATCATCTATTAAAACTTCACCAAACCAGGGTCTTACAAGATTTCCTATAGACCAGCAATGTCCCAAGAGTTTCTCTTCAGGTTAAGGCGGTGTTTTTTTGAAAGCTGCAGTAAAATAAACTTTCCAGGGATGGAGAATCTGATTTACTGTATAGAGGGTTTAAACAGGTTAAGGTGTGACTAAAATTCATCTTGGTGCTCTAGATAATGATGATAATGTAAGAAAACCTTGCTGCTTGGTTTTATTTGAAGTGAGTGAGCTACATGTCCCTCTTCCTCTCCATCTTCGAGGAATGTTTACAAGTGTCTCCTGTAAAAGCCAAGTCCCCAAGCTTATCTGCAACCAAATCTTTTGTTTGCAACTCCTTTAAAATGGAGGGAGAGTCCTGTGCACTGACACCAGTAAAACCATTAGATAAACAAACCTTTATTTCCTACATTTCCTTAAGACTTCAGATCCTGCTTTATTTTTTTCTTCCTTCTAATGCTCCACTCATTAACAGGTTCATTTGATTCTTTCCTTGGGAATTCACCAGAGTTTGCCCTCCATTTCAGGGCAAATAGTTTATAAGTGACCTGCCGGATGGTGTTCGTTAACTGCTTCAGTCCCAACGGGACACTGATATACCCTTAATTAGGATGTGAAGGGAAAAAACTTCCAAGTGCTCCAAGATGACTTGAGAGAGTTAGCTGAGAAAGCCTAGCTGTTCATCTTCCAAGGTTCAAGGCAATGGTGGAAAGGGAGCAGGAAAAAAATCCCACATCAGGAGTGAAAAGGAAAAGCAGGAACATTAAGATGACAGTTATGCACTCTGTCACATTTTTTTCTCTTGTTCATTTATTTTTTGTGCAGTGTAATACAAATGAAGAGTTGAAATCTTCTAAGAATTATATTAGGGCACAGCATGAAAGCACTTCCACATCTTTTCCATTCCCCATCAGGCAGATACTTGATACAGGTGTAGAGCAGAGCATCAAAGTACTTTGTCTTTTGGAAAGTAATTGTTTATTCAGACTGGTCCTCCTGAAAGAAAAAAAACATGAGGTTCCTTATACAGTCAATAGGGTACCAGTCTGCTGAAACAGCTGCAGTTTGGCAATGTGCAAGAATTCAAGCCCTAATACCCCTTTCCTGTGAAAGGATGGAGAATTGGAGTGAGGAAATTTTACTTTGGAGCCACAGATTAAGAAAATGAGCCCATTCAGCAGAGCTGCTGGGAACGTGCTTACCTTTATGTGCCTTAACCAGTTCCGCAGCACTCACAGAAGCACTTCCCTGAACACTGTTTTCAGTTCCAGCCATTGGTGATATTACTCATCTCTCTTATGCTTGTTACATTCATTTGAGATTTGACACAGTATGATATATTAATAATCCTGTAATTGTAGTAACATCCCATAGCACAAAACAAATGGTGAGATCCTGAAAAATGGTGCTTTATCAAGCAGTTCTGTGAGAGATTGATTTTTTTTCTTATGCTTTCTTCTTCTTGAGAAATTTTCTTCACCTTTCAGTACTTTTTGAGGAGTGTCATTTGATTACTTGATGTCCATTTTATATATTCTCCATTTTCCAGTCCTCTGTGGAAGGAGAGGTGGTTAGGGATCTGGGTATGGGGCTCTGATGGCCCTATTTCTTATTGGCTTTGTTATTATTCTGCTGATAAAATTGATTTATTCTTGGTACCTGAAGTATCTCAGGGTCTCTTGCCCACACAGCATGGCTTTAACACACCTTTAAACAGCCACACTCTGCCCAAGACCCACTTAAATGACCCTGAAGTCCTGCAGATCTGAGCCACAAAGAGCTCGACCATTAAGGTCTGGTATGCAGAGAGAAGGGGTGTGCTTTGACTTCACCTGCTCAATTCTCACCAGCACTAAACTTTGCAGATGTAATCCTAAATTACTAACACTGGACTGTGGGGAATCATCTTTTATTTAGGGCCCTTCATATGTTTCTTAAACACTAATTTACTTTCCTAGATACCAATGTACCCAGCACACTTTTAAAGGCTTGTCCTGGTGGCTTGTCTGTTTTACAAGCATGTTGCAGACCTTGCTGCATGCTACGTGTTAGTTTTGAGGATAACTTCATGTATATTTGATCTCCTTGCTCTCTATTTTCACTATCACAAGCTTCCCAGAGAGGATGAAGTAGCCCACACTATAACCTCTGCACCTTCAACCTCTCCAGATATTACTAATGGTCCTCGTTCTCCTTCCTGTACTTGAGCCTGATCTTCCTGGATGGGAATGACCTCCCCTCCACCCCCACTTCTTTTATTATTTCCAAGACATGCTATGCATGAAACTGCAAACACCTGGCAGACATTCCAGGGAGCGATCTGTAGTGCGTCTCCTGCACTGCACAGGCATCTGAGCTGAACCTTGTTTTAGGGATCCCAGAGGCCCTCTCAATCAATAATCCATGTATTTTTATGAGAGCTAGATTACGGGGATTTGCAAAGGAGGTGATTAAGTAATGCTTCAAAGAGCAGTTACTACTAACACCTGCAGCATTAATAGGAATCTATTAATAGAAAGTGCACAATTTAGTAATAATCCCTTATTCATAGAAATGCCCTTTGATTTATGCCCTTCAAAACAGACAATACTTTCCATATATCCAACTGGATTTAGATAGATGTGACTTCAACATCTGGCTGAGTGATGACATTTCAACTATGCAGACGTCATGCAGGGGACCCAGAACAGTTAGCTAGAAAAGGGATAATAATCATGCTCCTTACATTGCTCGCCACCTGCACATTCACGCTGTGTGGAAATGGTTTCCTGTGCTGATCTATCTCAGGTGGTTATCTGCAGGTGCCCCAGCAAGACAGTCTGAGCATTGTCAATCATTGCCCAGGCACCAGGGAAACCAGTATTAACTCTTTTGCTGTTGTGATGTGGTTAGACATAGACTGTCTGGGATGCAGCCTATCCTACCATGGTCCTGGAAATGTAGGGCTGATGGGTTTCACCCAAAAAAAGACTCTGAACTTAAGATAGGGTGTATGTAGAGATCTTTTATTTTAGGACAAGAGCATCATACAAGTGATTTCAAGTTCTCTGAAAAGTAAATCTCAAACCAATTATAACATCTCGCACTTAGCCAGTACCTCTGCCTGGTTCTGTGCTGCCATCTGAAGCATGCAGAGACATCAGAGGGTTGAATTAATTCATTGCTGTAAGGACATACAGAGTTTTGTCGCTCTTACTTTTCTTCCTCTTACTGGTGAACTAGAGATTGTGTAAAGCTTTTCCTTTCAATATTTTTTTTCTTTGTTCTGCTGGGTAGCTCTGTGTTATACAAGTAAGATGGGACCAGAAAACAGATTCATATAGATGGATTGCAACTCTTGTGAAGGCAAAATATTAGTACTGCAAACAACTAAATGGACTGGATTCAGCTCAGCTGAGTCCAAAGTGTCTGTCACCCTTCATAAGGAAGGTACTCTGGGTTCTGCTGGATTTTGACATAGGGACTTTTCTCCTAGCTCAAGAAGTAGTGTCTCTCACTTCTGTTTAGACTTGCACTGTTCACTTCAGTAGGCTTGCTCTGGATTTAAGCCATCATCCCTGAGAGCAGACTGGCTACTCAACAGCCCCTGGACATATTAATTAAGGGCTGGAACTCAGCATAAATACATGCAAAACTCTTTATTGTTTGCTTTTGTTTTGCTTTCAAGGCAGAGATCATGACAACAGGTCACTCCTGGATACTCTATAAATTATCTGGGGTAAGAAAGAAATTTTTCAATGACATGTAGCTGTTACTCCAAACCAAATTTTGATATACTTCTGGGTAAATTCTTTTGGGATTGTCCACGCATTTTCAAATCCTGTCGGTTTTCTTGCCTGTTTAAGTTTTGTCTCATGACATTCCCCATTCCAGCATACTGCACAGGTCCTGCCTCCACAAGGCACCACTCCAGTACTGCCTTTCTTCACCTTCAGCACTCTCAGAAATGCTGAATTTAGCCTGCCTGTATCTAAATGCATTCAGTGTCAGGAATGGGCAAAGGTTCACGCTGGTTCATGCTGGACCCAAAATAGTTCTGTGGAAAACAAAAAGCCCCACTTTTTCTTGTCACTAACTGAAAGACCCACTTTTTTTTTTGTTCACAGTGCATGTAAACAGACACCATGAGTCGTACCTGTCACCAGAGACCCTGTCCACATAGAAAGACAGACTTTTGCTGGGGGCGTGGTTTGGGGGCTAAATTGAAAATTAGTTATCCTGGGTATATTTGTCCTGCACTCCAGGTGGAAGTATTTAATCAAAAAGTGACTTTGTGAATGTGATGCAGTCAAGTTTAAACATAGGTAAAACAGACTTACTTGTTTCTCATCACCTACTTTGGCCACAAAGTGAGAAGTTTATCAGTTCCTTCCTACCCCATGCCTCACATCACTGCACACTTAGACATCTAAAGCTATCAGTGGGAGGCCACTCAACCCTTTATTCCACTGTGATTAGTCTTTTTGAAAAGAAGAGACAACAAAAATGTCCTGTTTATTAGTAAGAACTTTCTGACAAATATCATAGTACATAATATAATCGTGTGAGAGACTCTTGGAAAAGATCTAGTCTTTCTCCTGTATACAGAAAGCTCAACCATACCTAGACTACTTCTGCCATTTAACCTATTGCTTCCCAAGTAGAATATATGTCAAACTCTATAGAGGGGCCATAATGTGCAAGGAAAGCCCAAACGGATTGAGTTAGCATGAAACATGTAATCATGAGATTGAGATCCTATAACGTGCAAGAAATATGCAATGAAGTAACACAGAAGGAAGGTACTCCTCTTCTTCAATACACATCCTGCTTTATTTTTGAAAAAGGAGGGAAGAATTAGAGAGTAAGGAAAAGCTATCCTTGCCCTCTGGAATGCAGAACGTAGGCTATTAATTTATATCCTCATCAAGAAGAATTTGCTGGTGGCTGCTGAGATGGCTTTTTTGGTGAGGTTTCTTAAATGTGACTTGTCTTTGTGTTCTTGCTGGATTGAGCTCTTGGCAAGTTGGTACTTTAAGAACTTCTGTTATATGGCTGCAGAGATGCAGAAATTCTACTTTTACAAAGCAGGTAAATCATAAGGAAACATTGGTTTTGGAGGTTTTGAAATCCTTTAATGGTTTTACTTTTTTGTTGCTTTTTTTTGGTGTGTGTTTTTTTTCTAAATGGCTTGTGTCCAGACTTTGCATTCCCTGCAGCCCATGAGACATACAGTGTATTTAGCAGTGATGCCTGTTGGAAGAGTTTCCGTCCACTTCTTGTCATTATAAGTGATGTGCTGCTAGGCAGAAGGCTACAATTTGGCTGGTTGGTGTTTGTCACTGCATTCAAGAGGAAACCTCTTATCTAGAAGCTAGGGGGAGAGCTTTCCAAATTCACTGTCTTACGCAAGCCAACAAGAGTTTATCACTCCTCATGTGTCTTGCTCTGTCTGTGCAGCCCATACATTTTGGGCTCTGAGCTCTTCTTTCATGGAAATCATGAAAAATTTCTCTTTTATACTTAAAAAAAAAACAAACTTTTTTTTTGGTGCAGGAATCTATCTTTTGTATGCTGATTTTTAGTAGACCTGTCAGATTCCAAAAGACTGAGAAATTACAATTAGGGAAACCTTAGAATAAATAAGACAGTAATTTCACCTGCAATGTCCTACCCTTTCTCTAGGAGGGACAGAAATACAGCTATGCTAAGCAAGAATGCCTAAGAGGGATGAGTCTTGGGTGCAGAGTTTTTAACAAGTCGACTTTCAAACAAGAGCACTCTGGAAGGTGGCAGTGGGTTCCTCAGGGGTACATCATGTAGGCAGGAGGGAGACCTGCAGCCAGACAAACACCCCTCAGACAGCCATTCCCCAAAGGTGGTAGGTGAGAGAACAGTAAAGGCAGCAGTCTGAGCCCCTGCGTAAGGGAAAGCTCCTGTGTCCTCCACTTGAGTAATCGATTCTCCTTACCTAAGCCTAACCCTCCTCCCCCCAAAACAACACACATAAATGGAGAGGAAATAGGATCCAGCCTTCCCAAGGGACAACAAGTATCCTTGTAAAACAGGGCCTTTAAGGAATGAGGGAAAAGAAATTCATAGGGGCTCCATCTGTGCAATAAACTATTTAAATATACGCTGGGACCAAATCAATAACTCTTCATTTAAGCCAGACTTGCTTCTGTTTTCCTTTTTATTAATATTACCCAGTATTAAAAAGACTAAAAGTTAGTAATCCAGCCAGCTTGTCTAGCTTTCTACCCACATCAGCCATTGACCACCAAGGCAATTCTGAACCTCCTATCCCACCAGTTCATGCCTCAGTTTACCTGCCTACAGAGAGGACAGAAACTTCACGTGACTGAGAAGCTGTGACTGTGCAAATGGGCTTCGGAAAGATGGATTTTGTGTGTTGGAAGGACACTGAGAAAGGACTTCAAAACATTGTGTCAGTAGAAGTATGGTGACTAAGGCAAGCTGAAGATCTGCTCTTTTTGATAGCTACATCAATGACACTACATCCATTTGGACTGGATTTTCACCTTATCTTTACTGTCATTAATAGATGAGAGCCTTCTCTGCTGTAAAGAACCACAGCTTTTCTGGCTTTTTTGTATCAACTGGAGATCCTGCCAGAGTAAATGAGATCAACGCTTTAGCCTTTTATATTGTAGGATGAAGGCAAAAAGTGTATTACTAATTCTAGGATTGTTCCAAGGGTAAACATGTCCATTTCAGGAAGTCTCCTGCTGGCTTGGAAGCCACCATTGCTAAGCAGGGATGTGTTTCCAGGAAAAAAGCTCTCATTATATCAGTTTATATCTTGTATGTACTTGATTTTGTTCACTTTCCCAAAGTGAACTTATAACAGTCATTTCCTTCTACCTGCTTTGTTTTAAAATCTTGCCTGGGATAAAATATAGAAGGTCAAATAACATGGTATTTCCTATAATTCAAAGCTTAAATGGGAGTTGAAATATTCTGCATTGGTCACTGCAGGACAACTAGCATTCACATCTCAAGTCTCATCAAGACACCACCGCTAAAGAAGTGTTGTGCTCACTGTTCAGCTCCTTTTTGGATGATTGCAACCTCTCAAAAATTAATCCTAAATTCAGTTTTAATCTGCTTAATGACTGCTTCATGAGGCAGCTGACTAAGGTTAAAGGGACATCACGTAACAGGAGATCCCTTTCTATGATCTTTGCACAGCAAGATGTTTCTGAAGAGCTCAGGAAAAGAGAAGGGTCCAAACTAGAACATTCAAATTTAACTTTCAAATATCCTGAAGTGTGAGGGGGATTCAATTCTGGGGTTTTATCTCCTTCTCTCTTCAGAGCTACTTATAAATTTGAGACTTTTTTTTTCTGGTGCTATAGGCTTTTACGAAAACATTGAGGACTGATGCTACTCTGTAGACAGGGTTTCCAAGAACGTCATAACATGAGGAGGTTTTTCTATTAAGGAGCACAGGTTGCCTGAACTAAAGATAGTCTGCCAGCTGATACTGGTATGTAGTCTGCACAATAAAAAGGGGATACTCATCACTGAGCCAAGATACTGCTGCCAATGCCACCTCCTCTTCCTCACCCTTTTCCTGATTTAAGTTAAGGCTTCCAAGACCCATGGTTTTTTATGTATGCCTACAGATCCTTCTATTTGCAATTCCGTCTGGAATACATCAGTCTTAGAATTGTTACACCAGACACAGGTGAGATAAATACAGTCATCGTAAAATTGTACCAGATTTGTACCAACTCTCATGGTGCAGGTGAGCATGTGAATTGCGCAGTTGGACTCTGAAGTTAAAATAAGAAAAAAATTATTGATTTCATTCACACTTTTTATCAGGAGAAGCATTTTCTAAATTAAAATAGTTATATTACTAAGTATAAAATAAACTGGGACAACAGAACCCAGCAATACTGCATGTTTATAAATTTAGTCAACCATGTAATGAGCCATGTTCCTTCTAAGTTTAAAATAAAAAAAAGTTAGGCAGTTGCTTGCTAACCCCTAATGCACTTAATATTAAGCAACCCAACCTATTTCTTTGGCTGCTGCTGTATAAAATGAGGTCACTGTTGGCTGCAGATGCATACTAGAGTAGGACTGTTGAAGAGTGTCTGCTGATAATAAGGATATCTATTCACAGCTGATAATACTAGTTAGCACTTCTGTAGCACTTTAGTGCAGACTCTCAAATCACTTCACATGCAAGTAATACTTTTCAATCCCTTCACTGTGCCAGGGAGACCTGAAAGAGATCTTGAGTCGACCATATAATAGACCACAGAGTGAAGAAGCCAAGGAGAAAATTCTCTGACATTGACTGGACAACACTATCAATTTTAAGCTTTTATTATGATGCTTCCAAACCACCTCCAATATTTTCATGGTATTCTACACAGATCTGCTTGCTAGAATAGAAAACACTTTAAGAGGTTATTCAGTACAGTGGAAAGTTATGTTCCACCTACAGCACATTAATCAGTGCTTGAAATGTGTTTGCCTTATCAAAAGTGTGCTGACTACACTAACAAATGTCGTCTTCTGGAAATACAGCTCTGTAAGGCCCATATGACCTGCCAGCACTGTCTATTCCTTTTACTAATTATGACCTTCTCCCTAGGGGTTGGAAGTTGCTTTTGGTTTTTTTCAGGATTCAACATTTCAGATGCTAAACCAAACCACCTGTGCCTGAAAAATGGATAGAGATCTCAGACAAACTGGTCATCTTTCATGATCTTTCCATTTCTTCTGCTTTGGCCAGAAATACAAAGCCATTAGTCTCTTGTGTTATCGTGGTGCACAAGCCCTGGAAGAACAGAGGCATTCCAACTTTGAAGGATGTAGTGAGGGGAAAATGCAACTGAAAATCTATTATCTTTTTAACTAGCTTCAGAAATTGCTTGAGCTCTGACAAAATTGTAGTTATTTTATTTTGTTTAACCTGATTGCCTGAGTCTGTGGCATATTGCTAAGGACTCTACCTTTACAGCTGATGGAAGGAACCCAATGCTGTGTTAATTACAGCATTTTTGTGGCTCTGTTGTTAGAAAAGTAGATCTAATAGGGATTTTGTTGTGGTGGGTTTGGTTTTTTTTTTTTAATTGTTATTCGCCTAAAGAATAAATTTGCAGTAATATGCTGATCTTGACAGAGATGTCCTTGGAAAGTTTCCTTAGGAACTTGATGGAATATTTGTCTGGAGTTGGACATCCTTATATTTCCCATATGTGTGTGTTCTGACGTCAGCCTTTCACATCCCTGTGCAACTGACCTCCTATTCCTTGTCTTCTGCTTCTTATGCAAACATTTGAATGCTTTTGTTTTCTATTCCACAGTAGGATTAGGTATCCCAGATAGGGAAAAACACTTGTTACCTAATGCTGCTTCAGTCAGCAGCACAAGACCTCCCAGCCAGCCAGAGACCTCAAATCCCAGCTCTTCCAGGGCATGCCCAGTATGCCAATGGAGTTCAGCAAGATCATCTTACAGCATCACCATGTTTGCTTCAACACCACAGTATTAGTGTCTTCACGCTTTAAGCATCATAGAGTCTTCTCTTCACACTCCCAGCATGCTGCTGCAGTGAAAAACAGGACTTCTGGCCCACAACCAATGTTTTTCTCATGAAAAGTGCTAAGGGATCATTAGGGTCCACTCAGACCAGACAAAACTCTCGTTTTTAAGGCTTCATCTGAAACACCCACCCACTGTGAAGTTGAACAGGACTGAATTTATCTCGAGGAAGATAAAGGCTGAGTCAGCCCAGCTGGGACTTGGACCTGTGGTTTAGAGAAAAGTTAGGCACACCACATTTGAAGGTTAAACCACTAAGACATCCCCATGAGCTAAGGTAAACATACCATCATTTACCCTTTCCTATCTTTTGCTTGCCAAGCTACGTATTATGTGCATAGCAAAATACGCATATAACTCAACTACTGGAACAAACATGGGAGACTGGAAAAAAACCAAAGCACACTCTAGCTGGCTACATGTATACCATAAGTGCACCCTTTTCTCATAAAAGGCAAATCAACACAGCCGTAGTTTCCTAAAAGTGTCTTCCACCACAGAATGATTTTGGGCCCCTGCCCCCAACCCGCTCTTTGAGTAGAGCAGACTCCATGACATAGCATAATGTAAGCTGTTTCTTTGTCTGAACCGTCTGATAGGGAAGACAAATAAGGGCTGGGAAGATCATTCTGAAGGGAATACAAGTCAGCTACATTTAAGCCTAGAGGAGAGAAGCTGTTCAGGCTTAGTGCCTAACATAATAACAGGAGGAGAAAACAGGTCAGGAGCCATTGCCTTCCAGAAGCTCAATTCTACTGAAGTCAAGAGGGAAATTATCATTGACTGCAGCAGGACAGGAACTAAGCTTTGGAGAGTGAAAAGAAGTACCTTTAGTGGGGTTGCTTTTTTCCATGTTTTTTCTCAAAGCAGCTCTCCAGGCCAACAGCTCTGTTTGCTCTGTCAAGACTCACCCATCCAGAGTAATTCACCTCCATGTCATCACTGAGGAGCTGATGGGAAAAAGAGGTCAGGCAATGAGAACCGTGAAAAGAAACAGTATCCACAGATGGAACTGCATTCCCATCTTTTCCATCTGCCTTTTGATACCCAGGTCCTTCTGCTTTCACTCAGGAACCAACATCAGTGATGTTCTGGCACCGCACGCTTTGCATGCTCACCTTTACTCCCTGTCTTCTCACCCCCTTCATCCACTACACCATCTTGCCTTATCTAATGTGTTGTCTGTGCATCATATTCAAAACACCTCAGCTCAAGAATATCAAACATGCTGGATAATGTAATTATGGTTTAACACTAAAAACAAAACAGTCTTTATTTTTAGGTAAATTATTAAGTTCTAGGATTTGTTTTATTTTTATGAGACATTAATATCCATTAAAACTGAGTATTTTTTCCAGGTGCATAGTTTCCTCTCCAAAAATTATTTCTTCTTTGAGTGTGTCCAGCTCTGCTTACAGTATCCTTTCTCTTTAAATGTACATGAATATGTTTGCCTTGGCTGTAGAGACCAGGTAGTATACAGGACATACTTTGCCAGGTGAAGTTCAGCAAGTTCATCCCTTACCCCAGGCTTCATGTTTCTAAATTTGAAAAGGGGATAATATGGAAAAAAGCTGTACAAGCTCAGTACTGAGCCACCTGAAAGCACTGGGTTAGGGTGTTAGAGTGTACGTTATCCCCAGTCCTCTACCAGGTCATGAGCTGCAATGTAACATGCATGAGAGCTTCCTTGCTTTTTCAAGGTATACATGTTTCTTTCATGAATGGTGTAGCCTTTCCCTACAAACCCCATGCTTTCCCTATCTTCACATGCTGTCATGAAGCAGGAGAGCATACAGAGGATGAGATTCACTCCCAGTTATAAAGCCTGTCTCAAAAGCTGGGCCATCGCCTCATTTTCCTGAGCATGAAAACTATGTTGCACAGGAATCCCAGCTCCTCACAACATGTGGGAAAAGGCGATCCCTTGGGACAGGCCAGTCACTCCACTCATGGATGCAGGGATGCACAAGTTGCCCAATTCCTTATCACTCTTTCTTATCCTGCAGGCTGTTTTTGGAGGAGAGGGGTGGGTACAGCCGCACAAAGGTTGCTCCAGCACAGCCCTGACCCACCACCTCCCTGCAGTGGTGTCCCTGTGGTTGGGTCCTGCCATTCGCCACCCTCTGTGTATGAAAGCCCACAGCTTCCCTAGCCCTCTTGGTGCTAAGTTGTTCATGTGCAGCAAACTGCAGAGAGCTGTCAGCAGGGGAAAGGCCATCCCGGGCAGCCTCTGAGGAGCGAATGTGCTGCCCAGCTGGCAGCTGCTGAGAGGTCAGGTTTCAAAATCACCTGCTCTAGATGAAAATACAGGAACTTGCCTGTCAGCCACTGCCCAGTAATTACTCCAGAGTCACCTGCACCTTCCCGGGCTGCATCCTAATTGAGGCTTAACAGGTTTTATCCTCAGTGTTTGAAAAACAGGCTTCTCTCAGTTAAGAATCAAGCCAGTTAAGCTGGGTCAATTAATAATAGCAAACGCTTTACACTCCATTGGAAATTCTGGTTGTGCAGGTTAGATAACCATACCCACACGCACGGTACACACCTCTGCAGAAACCTGGCACTGCTTGGCTCCACCAGCAGAAGGCTGGAAAGGGCAGCTCTGGCCCAGGTTGCCAAATGTAGCTGTGAGATCGAGCAGCATCCCTTGTGTTGTCCTCAGGTGCAGCCCCCCAGTTACTCCAGCCCTTGGCAAACTCAAACTGAGCAAACACAGTGTTCAATGTTGCCTCTGACGGATTGAGGGTGGAGCTTTAGCCTTTCTTAACTCTATTTCTCTTCAAAAAACTAGGATCTAGGACACTTGTAAAGTGAGCAGAAAATGGGAGAGGGGTACTTTCCTCATTCCTTGCTACTAATAAGAAAAAGATTTCCTAAGTATGAAAAGCACTAGTCTCAGCATAATGTTTCTTTTATGCAAGCGTCTGTGATTGCAAGGGAACTATGGTGTAATGCTAACGCAGAAGCAACGACCAGAACAAACCTTTAGAATGACTGGAAAGACTTTTCATGGCTTGCTGTAAAGTATTTATTAATTTGGTTAAGAGATGGCCTTGTGCCATATCCTGAATCTGACTGTGTGTAAGAATTTCCCTGGATACTCCCTGGAAAGATTTACCATTCCTATTACATGATAATGGGACCCAAAAAAAAAGATCAAAGATGGGTGTTTTGAGATGAGAAAATACTGAGACTGCTGTCTTCCTTACTTAGTCATGGCCACGTACAGAAGATTTAACTGTGGCCTTCGAGTTGCAGTTGGGACTTTGTTTTTTCTGGAGTCGTTTGCAATCTGAAAAGACATCCAATTTGCTAAGCGGAGACTGTAACTGTGGGAAGCAAAGCTCATTTCTCCACTGAGGCCAACTCTTCTGTGTGTTCACTCTAACCACTTCTTGGTTTGCTGCTATTTTTAATTGCAGTGTAGCTAAAATAAACAAAATGCTCGCCTACAACAGAAAAAGGAACAGCTTCAACCTCCAAAACGGAGGCAGCTATTGTCGTCATAATTTGTTGGTCTGTGGGAAGCTGAGATGACAGGTCTGGTCCAGCCCAAATCTTCTTGGCTTCCTTTGACCATAAGATCCTCCCCTTTATGCCCACCTATGCCTGATCATAACTGGACATCTCAAATGCAAGCACACCAGAAAGGACTGCCTTAAATCAGTACTTCTATGTACAAATTTACAGCATCAGGCCACTTGGATAAATTAGGCCAGGCCCATCAGTCTATGAACCATCATCCTCACAAAAGAGACTGCACAGAAAATGTTAAGTATTTAGCAATACATCAGCAAAGCTAAAACTGTTTCAGTGTAATAACATGAATCACTCTTTGGCCATATACTCCAGTGCCTGACACTTTCCTAAGAATCCTGTTGGAATTTCATGGTATTTACAGCACAGGGAGATATAACTGGGTTTGTACTGTGGGTATTAGATGATAAATGGTTAACTATAACTTTGCAGAGCCATGCACTGTAGAAATGCTACATATTGGCTTCTATGTTGGCAGTCATTCTAGACAATTTCTAAAGGCCCAGTGAAATCCTGCAATACTGGGTAACAGCAGAGCCTGAATGACAGTAAGGCATTGACATTTCTGCAAAGAAACACATATCCATCTCCTAAATCCAGATTTCTACGTGCTGGTTTGCTCTAAATCAGAGCTGTGACCACAAAGGCCTGGCAAGCAGTACTGGTGTTTTTCCATACTCACACTGTTCACTGAATGTTCATGCATTATTTGTTTTGTTTATGGTTTGTTGTAATAATAGCTAACCCCTAATACTTGTCTAAAGAAGGTGGGAGCATCTCACCTTTCTCCTTTACTGAGCTGATCCTAGCATGCATCTGAAGTTAGTAAACCGAGAAGTCGGCTATTTTTTTTATTAGAGTTGTTTTTGTCATTACTGATAGCACTGCTGAAAAACAAGGCAGAGTTAAATGGCCACTGAGGAATGATTTCTTTTTCTTAATATAACACCATTCTACAGGGATTTGGAAAAGGATTTAGATGAGACGTGTACAGTAACAGTACTTTGGTGAAAGTTGTTCATTACTTGTTTAATAAAGATCATGTGCCCTGTTATAAGCATCAAAACTGCAGTTCATTAATCTTGGGAGAAATTTTCCCTCCAGTTCAGATCTTGACTGGAGGTGGAGAGAAGGGGGGCAGGGAATGGCCATTGAGGGTTTTTTCCACTTTCAGGAGAATGGCATGTTCCTCAGGGAGACAGTAAATTGAAATTAAGGCTGTTTCAGTTGGCCTACAGGATATGCCTGCAAATGTAGACATATCGAAATGGTGAAAAAGTCTGTCTGTGCCCATTCATATAAAGTGAATGGGTTGTAATGTTCTCCAGCCCTTGGGAACGGTGGCTAGATTGAGGAAAGAAGGCAGGAAGAATGAGATGGATTTGACATAAGTATATTTAAGTGCACTGAAGGCTTTCTCTCCTCCCTGTGGTTTAATGGTATATTCCACTGGGGTCTACAAGGAAGAAAGAGAGTGAATCCCTACAGCTTTCCTTTTTAAGGATAACAAATCTTAAAACAGGTGTGAGCACAGAAAGATCCTCTTACTTGTTTTTAAGTCCTTCTCAGCCAGCCGGCATTCTGTGTGTATTATTATCATTCCACAGAATGAGCGCTGGGGAGAGGGGACCAGGAGGGGAAGAGGAGCTGGAAAAAATAAATGACTGCAAATGAATAATATGATCGAAGTATGCCGGTCATGCTCTATGAAATTTATTATACTGTGGTTACCAAGAAGACATATTAGCCAGAGTAAAAAGAACAGAAAATAAAAGGTTGCAGTGTAGGGAAATACCTTCTTGCCTCTTGGCAACATGCAAAACACGGGAATAAGCGTGATGGGAGCTCAGGCTGATGAACAGCTTCCCCAGCTAAGGGTGCAGGCTTAGGCCATCTGAGAACACAAAGGTGTGATCTGAATTTGCTTTCAATAAAATATCAAGTTTGTGTGTGTATGGTCAGAGGGGGACTCCCTTAGATGTCCTGTCCATGAAGCAGTGGCTTTTCCACAAAACGCTGATCCTGGCACTTCAATCTCCAGATGGAGCACAGGAGAGGCAGGGTCGCTATCTCAGCTTGCATTTTCAGAAGCCTCTGTTGAAGTTATCTAGGTCCTCCCAGAGGGAGGACCCAAAATGTCATGCTTATTGACCAGGACTTGCTCTCCAGGAGTCCTGCTTGCTCTTCACCTTGATGGGGATTTCAAAGCAGATGCCTGAATGTATATTCCTGCTTAGAAAGAAAGGCCAAGCACCAACTGGCATCTCTGCCTCTTCTTTCACATTCCCTGCCCATCTCCTCCAGGGAAGACTTGTGCAGACAGAGCAAGCTCCAGCTGTCACTTTGAGGGTCCTAGCAAGGTTTATGAGTCTTTCCTACTTGTGGGAGTGTGTTGTCTGTAGTCAGAATTAAGGAGTATTAAAAGCATGGTAGGTCTCACTGAGTCTCTGGGTGTTCAGAAGTTTCTACTGGGAGATTTTGCCACAGTTCTCATGATCCTGGTGAGGACTAAATGGTCAGTGACTTTCAGGAAAGTGATCAGCTGAACCATGGGAGTTCACAGTATGGTAACTCTTAATAAACAGGAAATAAAATTAACTTTCTTACTCCCATTCCAAAATATTTGCTAAAAGGAGTAGAATAAATTCCAAACTCCAGACTAGGCTGCCCCAAGTGGTTGGACTTTTGAAGTTTGGAAGGGAACTTTACAACCTTTGCCCATATGTTTTTGCCCCCCTCCTTCAAAAGTCTGGCAACTTTGCAGAGGTTTCCCCTTATAGTTGTGAATTTCACATGGAAATATAATGGTTTCATGAGGCGTTTTGTGTTTCGGCTGTAATAAAAGAAGAGATAGGAATCAAAGACAGTTGTTCCAAGGGAGTGGAGTCTGTAGTGTATAATTACAAGTCCCTCAGCCAAGGGCAGATGCTTGAACTATTTCAATTCTTTTATTACTCTCTAGAACACAGCCAGTGAAATGTTGCTAACGTAAAAGACTGCAATTGTCTCTCTTGTTTTCCCTTCTCTTTTTTCCTTTTGTTCGTCTCTTGGACAGTCCAGGAGAAAGCAATGCTCTTTCCCTGGATATAGCCCAACATCATTATTTGTCGGTGAAAGGAATTTTCACCTCTAGAAAGTTAACACCATTTTAATCCCAGGTAAGATTTCATGGGTTTGCCATGATCTACTTGAGAAGGTTTTTTGGCTATGAAGGAGGATCACCATGATTACCTTCAATCAGGCTGGAGTGCAAACTCTAGGAAATATGTGACAGAAGCTAAAAACATCAGTTTTTTGGATGCAACACTGTTTTATTATGCATAATCTCTCCTTAATTAGTTGGTCTCTGTGCTACCGTTGACACAAATGCAAAACAGTCCACCCGTTTCAAATTCATTGTTGTTGACACAAGTGAGAAGGGTATTCTGAGTCCAGGTTTCTAATGAGGATTTTTATTAGGCCTGCTAAAGTGGACTTGGATTTCATTTCTCTGGTTTGTTTCAACAGTTGTCTCCATTACATACTGTAATTCCTGCATGTAGCTTTTTCAACCTGGCATAAGGACAATAGGTAATTCAAATATCTATATTGTCCCTGCACCCTGTAATGGTATTACAATGACAATTTTATTACTCTCATAAAATTTTTGCAACTTCCCCACAGCACATTGTAATTTCACCAATGGTTGTAAAAGGTCTTAAATTATATTTGTACAAAATTGAGATGAATGGGTTTTAGTATTAATGCATTTCTCATTGTGTAATAGGAATTTTTGTCCCTTTCCTTTTGCCAAGTGTGGAGAAAAAGCAACATGGTTCAAGTATTTGTCAACTCCCATTAGAAACATTTAATACTAATAAAATTTATGGATTTAGTTTCCAAAGGATACTGCCAGCTAAGTTCATGATTACTAAATCAGTACTTAAATACAACCATTGTTCACCTTATAAATTTATATATATTGTTTGACATATATAAAGTGTAGCTTTGGAGGCTGAGTCAGCAGTGGAGGAGCTTTTTGCTTAGTTCAGGCTTATAAAATAAAAGACTTATTATCAACAAAGCAGCAACAATATGGAAAATGTTCCATGAAAGTTTGCTAGGAATGATGGGCAAAATACATCCTGAATCAAAGAGCAGGTGGAGCTTGCTCTGTTCCTCTAAGCAAGGTGTTGCAAATCAAGCCACAGGTAAGGAGAACCAGTGGAGTTTCATAAAGTTTGCTGTGCTGCCTTCACACTGAGGTGTGAAGTGTTGGCCTCCTTGTGAAAGCAGTTACCAGTTTGAAGTTTCAGCTGCCTGTCCAGTCATCTACATTGAAAAGTCTTGTCAAATTGAACATGCACTGAAGTCCTAAGCAGCAAAGTGTGAAGGTACAGTTTGAGTTGGCAGGAGTCCACGCAGCTGTGATGAAACAGAAAAGGGAAAAAAAAAGATGGCATCAAGGGAAGGGTAAATTCTGCTCTTGACATCTTCAGTACCGAAAAAAATATTGCGGAGGAGGAGAGGAAGAAAGTTGAACATCTTGGGTTTTATTACACATAAATGCAGCACACCATTTCAGAAGCAAGAGTATAAAAACAAGTTTCTGTTCACACTCTGGTTTTGCTTGTCATTTTAGTCCTTTCTGGAGTTTCTAAATTGAGGCAAATCCACCTGCAAGGCACTAATTAATTTATCATTGAAAATAGAGTCAAAGAAAATTGACTCAAGTAGACAGACTTTAACAGAAAAATAATTGTCTCAGGAAGGACAGGAGATTACTAAAAATACAGAGAGGGCAAAGCCTGTTTTATTTGCAAGAGAATCTTCTGCAGACTTTTTGTGTTTTCAATTTTGACTACATTTGTTCAGCTGGCTTCAGCTTTTGATTTCTGGATGTTTTGATATTCTTTTATTATTATTTTGGATAGTAATTCCAGCTTCTCTGGCTAGGACACTCCTTTTTTTTTTTTTTTTTTTCTTTTTGTTCCACATATGAGGAGAAAAATAATTGATGCTGTAACTCCCTGAGGCTCACTGAGTGCCTGGGAGAAAAACGGCAACAGCATTTCATCTGCAAAAATGTTGCTTGAATGAAAAATAAAAAGCTGAAGCCACATGTTTGGAGCAAATGTGCTTAAACTAATGGATCCCAGCGTATTATTAACTCACAGTAACTCATAAATATGACAAGTGTTTTTTTCATTTTACACCAGCGTCCAATTAGAGCCAAATGACGAACCGTCATTGGCAGCTGAGCTGGTGTCCCTGAACAGTACTTATCTCCTGAAGGATTGTCTGCAGGACTGAGCCCGGGCGGGGAGGTGAGCGGGGAAGAGGGTGGCAGGAGCAAGCTGTGAACACGAGGAGACATTACAGCAGAGCTCTTCCACATGAGGTGAAGAGCAGAGCATCGTCCATCACAGTTCCTGGAGCTGGGACCTGTGGCCATAAAGTTGACAACAAAGAGGAGAAAATAAGGCTTGCAGGGCTGGGGTGGGAGCAGGGAAGAGTGAAAGGGGAAGGAGTGAAGAAGGAATTATACAAGGAAAATTTCCTGACAAATTAAGTTTTTATTTTCTGTTTCCATTTCTGACACGCGGAAGGAAATGCTCTGTGTTTTCTTAAGGAAGTGCAAATTTCTCCACTTCATCCATTTTAAATCCTCACCCTTAGGCCTTTTGTACTGAAGCATAAAGTTTGGAGGCCTTAAATGGTCATAACATTTCCCTGTAGAGTTTGGCCTCAGAAACCTACTAACAGTTCTGGAGGGCTAAAAAGGAAAACCATTTTACAGCAATTTGGCAACATCCATTTATAAGGGGTTCATATGGAGCATCAATTTATTCTCATGGTTTCTTTACCATATTTGATGAAATATAAGATGCAATTGGAACAAGCGGCTAAAGAAAAAAGGCCATAAACTTTGAAATGGTGTTGTAAAACACACAGTGTGTTAACGTGAAATAAGTTACAGACTTAAAAGAATTTACAATGGCTTGCTCATATAATAGTAATACAATAGGCTTGCAAGTTGCAGATGTTTTCTGGTAAATCTGGTATTTTAATACACGTTCTCCTTCAGTGAAACTGTGAGATTTGGAGCTGGATAATAATAACTCAGTGACACTGGAAAGCAGAGTTGAAGGAAAACTAGTAAAAGGGGGAGAAATTGAACAGGAATAGAAAGTGCAGCAGTTGTCAGCTTAAGTGATACTCCAATTTATTTCTGCATGGAAAAATGTTAAATTTGCAAGTCAGTCAAACAATCACATTTCTTCTGCTTTACTCAGCTCACTCAGTGGACCTCGTCCTGCGAGTGGGATGTGTGTTTTCCTGAACTCTCCACCACTAGGATGGGGTGGGAAGTTTGGTGTAAATACATCAGGAAAGAGAAAGCATCTGGAAGAGGACATTTTGTTAGCATATATTCAGTTCTTACACAAGTCCTGTTTACAGGGCAGGTCCACAGCAAGCAAGTCCTATTGCAAACTCTCTGGGGGCAGCCCCACCTCCAAGGGCAATTCCCAAACTCACAGAATTCTTTTTGCTGAAGTCACTGAAATTTTTATTTATATTTGGGGTCTTCAATGAAAGCATGGCCATGGCCTTAGAGAATATCACTATATGCAATATATCTGCGGACAATGACCTGAAGTCCTGGTGGATAACAAGTTAGCCATGAGCCAGCAGTGTGCTCTTGTGGCCAAGAAAGCCAATGATATCGTGGAGTGAATTAAGAAGACTGTGACCAGCAGGTCAAGGGAGGTTCTCTTTCCCCTCTACTCTGTCCTAGTGAGGCAACATCTGGAGTACTGTGTCCAGTTCTGGGCTCCCCAGTTCAAGAGAGACAAGGAACTACTACTGGAGAGAGTTCAGTTGAGAGCTACAAAGATGATTAGAGAACTGGAGCATCTCTCTTATAAGGAAAGGCTGAGAGACCTGGGTCTGGTTATCTTGGAGAAGACTGAGAAGTTATCTTATCAATGCTTATAAATATCTAAAGGATGAGTGTCAAGAGCATGGGTCCAGTCTCTCTTCAGTAGTCCAGTGTCCCAGAAACAGGACAAGGGGCAGTGGGTACAAACTAGAACACAGGAAGATCCAGCTGAACATGAGGAAAAACTTCTTTACTGTGAGGGTGATGGAGCCCTGAAACAGGCTGTCTGGAGAGGTTGCAAGTCTCCTTGTCTAGAGACTTTCAAAATCCATCTAGATGCAATCCTGGGCAACCTGCTCCAGGCAAACCTGCTTTATCAGTGCAGTTGGACTAGGTGATTCTCAGACGTGCCTTCCAACCCCTACCATTCTGTGATTCTGTGAGTCTGTATAGCAACAATGATTTAAATCTGCAGAATTGTGGTGTGTAGAAAAAGATTGCAGTGTCTCAGCATCAGCTGTCCTAAGACAGCCTTACAGATCAGCACACACTGCTAATGCTCCCACCACTCTGTGGTATAGTTGGACCTTTGCAACTTCATGCTCAGAGGAATCAATTCCAGGGCTAAGTGCTGGAGCTGTTTTGCATCCTGCCAGGGGACACGTCACACTGAGGATATGGTCAATTTGCAATTGACAAGGTTTGCAAGGATTTCAGTCACAAGCTGTGACTGACAGCATCCTTAGAGCAGAAAGGTAGTATTTAGCTAATAGCTTCCTTGAAAACTGGGCTCAGACCGGTGTTTGTGTGTACACAAGCTGGTAGAGGGGAAGATGTGGAGCAAAGCCATCAGCTCGCAGTAATGACCAGATTCACTTGCTTTTCCTCTCAGAGGTCTCTATTCTCCATCATTTGCTAGGCACATGGTGGAAATTTCATCCTCCTTTGTGGACCTCTTCCACTGGGGGCTAGAGAGCATGTTCCTCCACTGTGACAGTATGCAGCCAGCCAAAGGCCTTCTTCGTGCTGGCCATGAGTGCAATGTGGTGTGTACTATAACAAGCAGGCAGCAGCAGCCACATGCAGCATTCAGCCCAAGTACAATCAACCCAGTGACCACTCCTTTATGTGGGAACCAGACCCATGTGAAGAGTGCTCATTTCAGTGCTTTCCCTACTGTCTTTGTAAATGTAGGTCCTGCACACTGGAGCTCAAGCTCCCTGAAATAGGTCTGAACATATTTACAGTTTTCATTAACAAAATGGGGATGTACTGTTAAAAAAAAAAAAAGTAGTTTAAAAAAATCATTTTTTCTTCTTTGCTGACAGTTCAAAATCTGTCATCAGTTCTTCCCTCTCCCTTAGTCTGAGTGTAGTACAGATGCAGCATATATTGTGCAATGTGGATACATCAAAGGGAGGGAGAACGAGAGAGAAGGATCATTGCACCCATTTTTCAGACAGGGAGCACACCAGCTGCTTCTACCCTAACTCTAGTTGTTGTAGAGCACTTGCTCAGAATTCCTCTGACATCAGTAAAGGCACTTTGAGAATGTGATCCACTTCATCCCATCTTTCTTTGACAACAGCATGAGATTTCTAGTGTGACCGGAACAGTTCTCATCCAGCAACATGAGTTTTGCCCCAAGGACTTGTTCCTGTCACATAAAGACCAGGAGAAGTAGCTGGAAGCAAAACCAGGGCAGTTCCTTGTCTGGGAGGACAAAGCAACCGTTTGATGGAGAGAAGGAAATCAGTGCAATTGTCTCAGCTCTGCCATAGATACCAGCCTGAAGGTCATCAAGCTTCTGTTAATGACTGCAGTCTGGGCTTTCAGGTAGCTGTGAATGACATCTTCTCTCTGGACCATATTGGGTACCCAATTCCTGCAAAGAAGACAGGGCAAAGAGGCTTAGTGCACTGTTTTACATAATAGCTCTATTGAGTCTGTTTTCTTATGAAAGAAAACCCTTGCATACTGGAGAAAAACTACTTTTTCAAGTAGAAAGAAAATACCGGAAGCTGCTGAAATTAAATTGTGGAGAAAAACATCCCCCATTATTTTCTTTGACCACAGTGTTTTGCTTTTTAATAGATGTTTGGTAATGTTCCGTTTCCAGAGTGAACATTCATATGAATCTGCTACCGGAAACAAATGTCACAAAAAATCTACCGCAGGATTAGAGAAGTCAGGAAAAGGGAAATCAGTCAAGTCAATATTGATAGGGACAAATCTCTGTTTAGTTTAGTTTTATGTCCCACAAAGAAGGGGAAGGGAGGAGGGAGTGCCAGGGAGGCACAGAGACAGGGAGCCTTTCTGCATGCAATGTTTGCGTTTATGGGTAAGGATTTCCAGGATTAAAGTTCCCATCCTGGTTCCTGAAAGGGGGAGAAGGAAAAAAGAAATGTGATTCATAAACATCTTTTCACAAACACTCTGAAACGCAATCTCCCACTGGAGTCATGTGTTGTGTGTATTTGGATAAGTTAAGCAATCTCAGCCACCTAATTGCCTTGCAACTGTCCATTTGCATGGCTCATGGGTTTAGGGAGAGAAACACCAGAAGGAACCTCATACACCAGAGCAGGGCAAGCCTTAACACCACAAGACTGCTCCTGGTTTGCACCAAGGAGATGAGATGAATCATAGAATCATTTAGGTTGGAAAAGACCTTTAAGGTCATCGAGTCCAACCATCAATTCTATTCTACCAAGTCCACCACTAAGCCATACCCCCAAGCACCACATCTATATGACTTTTAAACACATCCAAGGGTGGTGACTCAACCAGCTCCCTGGGCAGCCTGTTCCAATGCTTGACAACCCTTTCAGTGATAAAATTTTTCCTAATGTCCAGTCTAAACTTCCTTGGTGCAGCTGGAGGCCATTCCCTCTTGTTCTATCACTAGTTGCTTGTGAGAAGAGACCAGTGCCTACCTCTACAACATCCTTTCAGATAGCTGTGGAGAGTGATAAGGTCTCTCCTCAGCCTCCTTTTCTTCAGGCTAAATAGCCTCAGTTCCCTCAGCTGCTCCTCATAAGACTTGTTCTACAGACCCTTCACCAGCTTAGCTGTTCTTTTCTGGACCCACTCCAGCACCTTGATGTCTTTCTTGTATTGAGGTGCCCAAAACTGAACACAGTACTCAAGGTGGATGGAGATCAGGCATGGCGCTTAAGCCTACAACATCAATATTATATGTATTGTGTGTGTGCTCTGCTTTTCACACTGTCTCTATAATCTGATTCGAGCACATGTGCACTCTATTCAACAGAGACCTATTTTTTCTCTTGTATAGTTCAGGCCTGAGGTCACCTACAATATGACACAATGCCAGTACAATATTTCTTTGTATCACACTTGCCAAAACACCACAACTCTCCACTGTGTTTAAAAAGAAAAAAAAAAATAAAGAAACCACAAGGAATTTTTATTTTCTACAACCCCAATCAGAAGGCAGAAGAAGCTGCCAAATTATATGATAGAAACTCCTACGCACAGAACCCAGTAGAGTTGTAAACTGAACTTCTGTAGCTTTTTAATTGTAAATCCAGATGCTTTTATCCACAATTCTTTTCAATGACCTTTCACTTGAAAGTCAATTTGTCAGTCTACTTAGAGCATCTGAAGAAATCATCAAAGCCACATCACCAAGACATTTTGAAGTTGTTGTTACCTGCACAACTGCAAAGTTGCTACACTTGTTTCCTGAGTCAGGGTGCTCACATCTTGCTCCTGCCTGCTCCTCACTCCAGCCAACAGCAGCAGCCCAGAGCCTTACCCTTTGTAATTTAAAGAGAGGAAGAAGGAGGGGAGGAAAATTACCAGGAATAATTACTTGTTACTCCTGTCCTCCACTGAGGGAATCCCCTTATATAAATCTGGTCCTTTGTGCAGTTGAACAACTTGGGTTACTCTGAAGGCAAAGACAGCTTGGATGCACTGGAAATCATTAAATAACTTTAATACTGCTACAGGGCAGATGAATTTGGCCTCTTGTTGCAAGGAAGGGTGCACAGCATAGTGCTGGGCTTGGTTCCCCCAGCTGAGCACCAACTCTTGAATTCCCTGCCCAGACCGGCAGAGCAGCACAAGGGATTCTCATGTCTGCATGCAGACTGTCACTGCAGCATTTGCTGGCGGAGAAAGCACAGAAACATCCACTTGGAGACAGAATCCAAGAGCTCAGATACGTTTCCTCCACCTCTTGGTCTTGAAAAACAGGCTTGAGAATTTCTGAAGTTCAGGCTGAGTTGTATTTCTGGTGCATTCTAAGTTTGGATGAGCCAGAAATATGTGAAAGCAATATTTGGTGAGGGTTGGATACTCTTGGGGGTTTTTGTGGCCAATACAGGACCTGCCAAACAGTGTGGAACAAGGGAAGTTGCATGCTGTGGGAGGGTGTTTTAATGTGTGGTTTCTAACATGGAAGAAATTTACATGTAGTTTTGAGAAAAAGCTTCTGTCTGGTTCTAATTATCACCTACCAATTGATTCTATCAGTCCTAAAGGTGGTTACACTCCCAAGCGTTGATTAATTTTACTGTTATTAATTCCTATTTATCTTAAGTGCTGACAATGTAATCAGACCAATGAAAAAAAACAGAACTAAAACTCCTGCACTGCTGAGGTTCCAGGCTACAGGATGGGAATCAGCAACCAGATGATCTGAGTGGGTTTGAAGAAAGTGCTGATATTTTCAGAAGACATTTCCTTCTTCCCCTTTTTGGCTAGCAATGGGTGGGGTGAAAGCATATATAACTGGTAGGAGCTGCTGTTCATGAGTCATGAGAAGAGAGAACTCAGGGGCACAAAGGAAAGGAGCGGAAGGTGTAAAGAGGGAGCAAAGCTGGCTAGCGGTTTCCAAATGAAGAAGATCAGGAGAGAGAGAATAAAAAATTAGAAGGTCAGCTGGTGCAGGGTGAGGGCCACCAAGGCCATGCTTTTCTGGCTGGGAGGGAAGCAACAGCTGATGTTTGGAAAATACAATCTGTGTGTCTTTGGACTGACTAATCCTCTAGTCATTAATGAAAATATTTAACACTGGATGGGAAAAAGGCCAGCAAAGATGACAGTTATCCCCAGAGATGAAAAAATCAGTCAGGATAGAACAGGACCTGCCCTCAGCTATCATCCAAACCTTATATGGAATAGAAATGAGAAACTTTTCAGGTTTGGAAAAGAAAAGAAAAACTGGGTGAGTTTGGAAGCAGAAATACGGGAGTATCATGAGGAAATCTGTTCTATTACTGGCTCAGTCAAAAACAAGCAGTATTGGAAAGCTCATGAGAGAGTCTGTGTTTGTGCGATTCTCGTCTGATTTCTACAAGAAAAAGGGGTCAAAAGTTTATCCAAAGTATAACCAACATCTGAACTTTCCAGTGCTGAGCTGAACCTCTAACCCAAATCACTCCTCCAAATGTGATACTATTTAGATCCACTGTTTCAGTTAACCCACTTCATGCTCAGTTATTAGCCTGCCTTCACCCTGTCTGCTCTTGCTTACTAAGATGAATCCTCATAGCTAGTACTCCTACTGTTGAGATGCATAAATTGAGGCCAAACTCATTGTGAAAGACATTACACCATGCCTTTCTCCTGCTTCCTTTCCTTGTACTCTTTCCACTTGGTGCCTTGGAACGCATATTAAACCATTTTAGATGGCCTTTACACTCAGGTACATGGCTCAGCAGGGGAGATGTGGGCTGGACAGTTGCAGTCACCCAGGGTGCTGTCACTGTTGCTTTCCCTGACAGACCATCGATCTCACTGTTACATGGTGATTTCCTGGTTTGCCAGTGGGTCTTACCCAGTGTCTTTGCCTTTTAACTCTCCAGCCCCAGGAGTGGGGCTTATGTGTCTGTCTCTCCACTCCAAGAAAGGTCCAGTTTGAGAGAGCTATGGCCCATGGCGTCACTGCTTTACAAGCACACAGGTATGGTGCTTAGTAAATATGCCAGGGACTAAACATGGGAGGAAATGTGGGGTCCCAGGAGCACACTGGGATGGGAAGGCTATTGCTTTTACGTAAGAGTGGCTCCACTGGCACCCATAGGTCCTGCATAGGGCTTTTCTGCATTATCTGTACCTCCCCAGTGTAAGGAGAGCAATAAATTCCCACTCTTGAATGTCTCGGTGCAGATGCAGTTTGAAATACGAGAACTGTGTTTCAAGCCAGCCAGGCCAGCCTAAGAATTAAAATAAGTTCTTCTTGTAAAGCAATCCCCATATAGCTTTGTCAGCTGTAGGGACTTCAGGCAGCAGTTATATTTGCTGAGGTGCTGCTTCTTCATAGACCTGAGCCACGTATTCAGCAGCAAAAATTTGGTGCAGTTCCACGTAGCCATGAGATTAAAAGAAAATCCTTGAAATGATTTAAGCTGTGAGAAAGTAAAACCTGAAAAGTGAACTCTGAGGCTGTATAAATTTAGGATCCCAATCTCATTTTAGAACTTAATCCTTAGACTTAATCTGTAGATTGAGAATTGTTGTATTAGAAGCAAAGAGGCTCTGACATTTATTCAAACATACTAGAAAGGTAGCCCCTTATCAAAAAGCTTCTTAGATTCCCTCAAATGTTTGTATTTTCCCAGCTGATTTTTCTGCTTCAATAATAAGAAGAGATGCAACTTACAGAGAGACATCACTTCTCTTCTGTCAAATACTGCACATTCCAGAGTGCTTGCTCATGCTACATCCTTCCCTATGGAGCCACTGCCTAACTTTCCCAAAGCCGATATTAATATCACAGACCATTATAATACAGTTATTTTCATGGAAGCCTGGGAGGAAGTCACATGGCATTAATTGGTCCCTGGTGGTCATAAGGTCTCCATTTAGTTTGTTGTTTTTACTCGCATAAGCAGCAATGAAGTGAAAAGCTGAGGAAGTAGCAGTGATTGTCTTAAATGAGTATTTTTTTTAGTACCTGTTTTGTTAATGAATCATTGTTCCTCTTAATTGGATGAACATATTTATTAGGCAGTGAGAAGACACACGCACACACATTCTCCACCAGCCAAACTGAGTTTTCACACCTTCTCCGCAGCTGCAAGGTCTGGACTGCCTTGGGTACTGGTGACAGTGTACTCTGTCTAATGTCCTTGGGCCAGGAATCATCTCATCTCCATGTCAGGAAGGAGCACAGTGAGGTAGCCATGCAGTCACCTTCTTCTCTCTATGTGCTTTGCTGAGAAACAAAAAATCAGTAGCAACACACACACGCAAGACCACCAGAACGGTCTTTCTTGCCAAATACTTCTGCTCCTGTCACCTGCCAGTTCAAAGCACATGCAGCTCTTCCACTGGTGCTGCCTCCTATTAAACATATGTGCCTGAGTTTGAGACAGCTAGAGCCAAGAGTGTCAAACTGGTCTGGTTATAAACTTGTCAGCGCATATGCATGTGCGCATGCTGGAAAACAGGGCTCTCTGTATCTGACTACATGCAAAATCTATGCAGCAGAGAGGCAGGGAACAGTACAATCCTTCAAAGGGCAGCACTAAGAGCTGAAAGAGGTGAAGTCTCATTAGAGACATGTAATTTCTATAAGAATTAGCAAACTCCTTTAATACTGATATTTAAATATTTGCAGTGCTCTAAGGATGTGTTTATAACTCTTTTGCTAGACCTGTTTTAAAAATAAAAATTCTTGTCATTTTTTTTCTTCAGTAGAAGATTGTACATTAATGATCTTTTTTGTCACAATGTGTACTTTCTGACAAATTTCTTAACTTTTCTTTGAGGAGCTGAAAATCCTCAAAACTGAAAGCTTTTGGCCAAAACCAGCAAAACTTTGATTCTGAAGTGCTACTGTGGTACCCCACAGGAACAGTAATTTGTCTGCCTCATTCTTCTCAAGGATTTAGACTCCCTAGCTAAACACCAGCACCCAAGATAGATGTCAGGGAGGACTGCCACGATGCACCATGACATCTTTCCTTCAAGAGAGGAAAGGTGTGGGAATTAGGAGAAGTGTACAACAGGCAATGTCAGTCAGCTGGGAACATGCTCAAACAGCCATTTGCACAAATGGATACCTGAGGCAACTAATCCCCACAAGGTGCCATAGTAGCATTTCCTAATCAAAACTTTCTGGATGAAAATCCAGGTTTTCAAACATCTATAAGAAAGAAAACATTTTTCCACAATTTTTATGGAAAAATGTGTATTTTTCAATATTCGTGTATTTGTGTAACATGTCTTAGTCCACAATCAATGTGAAAGAAAACTTCTGGAGGAGAGAGTAAAAGACTGCATCCCTCTAAGCCACTGATTTTAAAAACTACCCCGATCTTTTTGAACACTGACATTGCAAGGCATCCAGTGCTAGGCATTTTAACCATAGTGCCAGACTTTTGCCATCTTCAGCTGTTTCCAAAGCTCTCTTGTTGCCAAAATCTTCAGCTTCTCTTTTGTTCATCAGAAGGCGGCTCCAGTCTTACCCTCAAGAAAGCTTGCATACTACCATAATCAGCACAAAAAAGCTAAGTAGCTTCAAGAATTGATGGAAACGTTTTCAACATGTTGATACTTCAGAAAGCAATGAATAGTACTAGAGTCTCTGAAAAGTTACAGATTATCTGTGCCCCAGTCAGCACCCAATCTTCCTGCCATCTCCCAAAGCCCTTCCCGTTAGAATCATAGAATCAGTCAGGTTGGAAGAGACTTTTAAGATCATTGAGTCCAACTGTTAGCCCAGATCTGACAAGGCTGCCACTAAACCATGTCCTAAGTCCCACGTCTTTTAAGTACCTCCAGGGATGCTGATTCAACCACTTTCCTGGCCAGCCAGTTCCACTGCTTTACTACTCTTTCAGTGAAGAATTTTTTTCCTAAAACCCAATCTAAACCCCTAGCACAACTTGAGGCCATTTCCTCTTATACTCTGTTGGGTGACCATGAAGCCCATTAGAAGCAAAAAGGCCTCACAAAAGAAAAGGCTGAGGTTTTTATCTGAAATCAGCCATTCCAGTCCAATTCCATTCCACAAAGAACTGAAAGGCTTTTTTGTTTTTATTCCAAAGCCGAATGAAAACAATTTTTGAACTTCAACAGTTGTTGCAAAATGGAATTGTCATCTTGTGGACAGCACCACTGAGCATATGGTGTTACTGTCAAATAAATCTCGTTTAATATCAAAATGAATAGCATTGCACTGATTGCATACTTCAGTGTATTTTTAACTCACTCAAGCCCTATCTTTTCTCATCTAAATAGACCTTCCAGAGAATCTGGGAGTTTTGCTGCAGAACTGCGTCCATTTTGTTATGCAACGTATTTTGCTTTGCAACGTACCCATTTTGTTATGGCATTTGCTTTGTTTAGCAAGGATCACCACAACAGAAAAAATTCTGTTTCTTCCTCTTCCTGGGAGCACTGGTCATCTTGCAAGAAAGCTTGTTCATCAAACTTTAACAAGTTCAACTTTTCTGTTCCAAGTAATTTGAATAATTTGCAGAAATGTTCTTAATGTTTTCCTAAGGGACTTAGTCACACCAAAATAACCCGGCATTGTTAGTGGGCATTTCATTTGCTAATGAAAGATTCCTAGATATCCAACCATGGTTAGACAACTTGTGCAAATTTATCAATTGGAAATTCCTTCTAGGTCTCAAATTTAAGGAAAAAAAAAGTATTTTGACCTATTTGAATTCATGACATGCCTGTGAGGTACACCAGTGTAACTATGTCTGTTACACCCAAGGGGAGCTGAGGTTCAGGGGTGTGAAAACTCTGAAATTTTGAGTATTTTGGTGCAAAGACCCTTAATGTCAAACCATGTTTGAGGAGCTGGACCAGAAGAGGTCCTGAAAGTTACTCAGAAAATCTGGATCAAAATAAAAAAGTGACCTGGGATTTCTCATCACTTAGCTCAGATGAGGCAAACATCTGCATCAATTGTACCTTCCTCATGAAGGTCCTAAGTATGTCCTGCTGTCAAGGAAGCTCTGAGGCTAAAGCATTGCACTTTTCCCCTGCTTTTCTTTTAAAAATAGATACAGGGTAATTGTTCTGCAATTTGTTTGCATTGTTTCATTTTGAAACTTTTTTGTCCTTTCTGAAATAAGAACTGCACACATACAGATCAGGCTGAACAAGTCATTTCAGCTCCCTCTCTTAATTTCCTTTTCAGTACAGTGAGAATGATGAAACCTGTATAAAAGTGTGGACTGCTGATGGACAGAAAGATTGACTCAGTTAACTTTACCTGACACACCTTAGTATAGATTTCATGTTTTCTTCTTCGTATCCATGTTTGTGTCAAAAGATACAGGACTATTAGTGTTCGCAACCTAGCATCATACTTTGGAGGGCTACATCTTTGTTTTGTATTAGCAGACATAGATTCATCCATGAAACTGTAGCAAGGAGCAAAGACAGGCACAGCACTTCTCCAGGGTTTTACATTGGCTTGAGCTCCTTTTGTCCAACACTTGACAAGGGGGCCAAACTAAATAGGACACCAGAGGGCAAAGGGTGAAAGAATGACAGTAATTCACAAACAGCCTCATAAAATAATTCTTGTTGGCCCTTTAAAAAGTTTTAACTGTCTGCCAGAATAATTACACATGGATGAGGTCACCACGAGCAGTCAGCAAGTCTTGCAGTGCAAGAGAAAGATTGTCCTGGTTTGAGTGAGAACAGAACTAATTCTGCTCAGTGATTTTACTTCTCAGCTCGGTCTCTTCTAACTGCACTATCTGAAGTTAGCAGCCTGTTCTCACAGACAGTGTCTGCTTCTAGCAGTGATAACACCCCATGTTTACAGTTACTGCCAAGGATTGGTGTGCAGACTAAGGCCACTGATGGATCTTGGGTACCACATTGGGGGGTGCAGAAAAGTGAAAGGCTGCACCTGCAGGGAGGAGCGGGCAGGATGGGTGACCCTAAACTGACCAATGAGGGATTTGGTATGAAGCTGAGGGGCCATGAGGGTCAAGCTCTCAGCTCTTCAGCTTCTGGCTTCTTTCTCACTTCTTCAACGGCCGGCACCCAAGGAGGACTCTGTCCATTCTGCCTTCGATCCTGAGCTTTGTATTCCTGAATCCAGTACCAGAATCCAGCTCCTGAACACAGCTCCCATCTGCTGCTGGGCCCAGTCTGGGACTTCCCTTGTGCCTACTCCACAGTATCAGTGGTGACAGTGACATAATTGCCATTGGGGTGGGGGGTTGATGCTGGTTTTGTATATATTTGTATGTATTTCATTTTTATTATTATTATTTTCATTAAAGCTGTTCTGGTTTCCTTTTCTAATCACTAAGTCTCTCTCCCTTATTCCCTTTCTCTTCCCCTTTGGGGAGGGAGGGAGGTTAACAGAGAGAATCTGTTACAGGTCTAGCGGACTGCCCTGACCCTAAACCATGACAAAGATCTGTTCATATTTTGCTTATATCAATAGAGGAATAAGTACAATAGAGGGGATCACAGGCTGACTAGCTGGACACCTATTTTCTTATCAGGCAGTCACCATAAGCAGACAAATTTGTGCTTCATTCTGAACTTTATGGTGTTGATAGGTAAAAAAAATACATGTGATCCAGAGGTTGTTTCCATAAGACACTGATTCCCAATCAGCGAAGCACTCCAGGATGTGGAAGTATTATTGGTTCCATTTGCTGTTACCTGCTGCTTCATGCAGACAAGACCTACCCTGCATGCAGGGAAAGAGACTTTTTTTACTACTGTGGGTCAGGGTGCTCTCAGTGTTTTCTTTTCTTCCCTTAAACTACCTCATGAAGTAAATAAAAAAGATTGCTGAAGAACACCACCTGTTTTTCTGTTTTCAGTGGGAAAAAAATTACTTTTCTCCCCACAGCTTTTTGAATCCCATAAATACATCATTTGCATACCAGATTAGTGTTCAGTCCTAGATCATATTTTATTCAAGTATATCTTAGACTTCCATTTTTGTCTTTTATCATAACTTTCCTACCCTATATTTATCGAACAAAGCTTAACTAACAGCTCATTTTTTGTTTGTTTAGTTTGGTGTGGTGTGGTTTTTTTGCTAACCACAAAGATTATTTATTTATTTGCTTGTTTTGGCAAATGGTAAGACTTTTTTCTCACATAATTTTCTCTGCAGTTCACTTTCACTCTTGCTAAATACATCACTCCGTTAAGCAATGAAGCCTGCTACCTCTGTATGCCCCCACACAAAGATCACTTCATTTATCACAAAGATTCAGTGGTGAAGGAGTTATCCTGCTATTTTGTTGCTTTTTTATAGGCCTAATAAGGATAGTTTTATGAGGTTGTTTGTGAATTAGCATCTGTAATTTTCCTTTTGCCCTCTGATCTCTCTGTCTGAGACCCTTGGCAAAAGCAGAACAAAACAAGTGCTACTGAATACAAAACCATGGGAAATGCTGTGCCTGGTTTTGTTTTGCTCAACAGCTGGGAGCAAAGGGAGCAACTTCAGCCATGGTACTAGTCTTATTAACACCAGGTGACAATTAAGGATTTCAAGGAGATGAGATAATTAGCACAGATATGCTCTGAAGCAAATAGAGAAAACCAGGTTAACCAAGCTCTTCAGAACCCCTGCTCCAGTTAAACAAGATTAGTCTGAGCTTTGACTGCTGAGGTTTTCATGCAGGAAACCCACTTAGTAGAGCAAGTGACTCCAAGAGGGCCAGAACTGATGGAGTCAGGTTTAAGAAGTCCTTGCCAGTGTAGATTTTCTGAAGGCTACAAGGACTCGGGTCGTTAGTCTTTTCCTCAATAAGAATACTAGCATGGCGTCCACATGAATTTTGTCTTTTTTAAACCTCCTGTCCTCTGATTGAGTTGAACTGCCAGGTTCAAAAGTAATTGAGGGAAATGACAAACACACAATCATATGCTCACACACGTGTGTGTACATACACACACACGCGCGCACAAATGATGATTGCATAACTCCACTTCCTTAGGAAGTAAAAATAAAATTGAAGTAAGTGTTTACATGAAGTAGCAAAGCAGCCAAGGCTTTGGAAGGCTTTCAGCCACATCCTTGTGTCTGTAAATATGTGTGGAGGGCAATGGAGCAGTAAAAAATTTACACCAATTTGAAGCATCTGGCCCTTATTCTTGACTGGTCCATTGTATATCCAGTCTTTGCAAAATGAAAATGTCAGGATTTTGTGACTAGGATCAAAGATGTGTTGGAAAGAAAGTTTGCTAGGGAATTGAAAACCCACAAGGGATAGAGTATGAAGGCTAAATAATATTATTTTAAGGTAATGGCTACAACATTTTCAGGAAGCTTGCTTTCCCTGGACACATCCCATTTTAAGGCATCACTGTTCAGTCTCATAAAGAATGCTATTGCTGACAAAATAGCCTTCAGTCCTTCTTGCTGTTTCAATTACTGCATTGATCAATTTGAAATGTCTGTTTGCTTGACATGACTGGGAGTGTATATGATCTGAAATGTGATACGGCATTGCAAAATGATTTGAACGACTCTTTGAATCTTTCTTTCTTTCTTCAGAAGGATGATGGTTAGCCAAAAAAGAAAATAAAACCTGATTTAGGGAAGCACCTACAATAGTTATGACCCGCCTTGATTCAAGGTCCTAACTAAAATTACTGTTGTGTTTCATTTACTAACAAAACAAAACAAAACAAAAAACAAAAAAAGTTACCACTGAGTAAGTTCCTCTGATCACAGTTTATTAGGCAGCCTTTGTTCCCAAGTGATCTGTCTACAAAGACTTTGCAAGCTGCTGGATTTCTGAATATATAATTGTGTCCTTGTCCTGGAGCAAACCATAGTCAGGCAGGAGCCTGAAACAGTGGTACAAATTATACTTATTTCTACATTTCATGTGCTTCCAGGCAATTGGAACTTTCAGCTGCAGTCTTTGTAAAGAAAAAAAGAACGAGGCCCAAAGTGAATTAAAATTCCTACCCTACACAGCATAAAAACTAACTCTTTAGAAAAGACTGTCATCTAAGATGACAAGAAAATATGTTTATAACATGTGCACTGTACACTACAAAAGAAAAAGGTTAAAAAGTAAAAGACCTAGCCTTTAGGTCAGTGGCTCCTATTTAGTGTTGAGATGGATACCCAACTATTTCTTTCTAAGTTGGCCACTGGCATTGGCATTACCATACTATAATCTTCTAAGGTGATTTACAACCCAAAAGCAAGGATGTCACGTGGAAAACAAGGCACCTTTCCTCCAGTCAATGAAATAAAGATACCCAAAACATAAACCCAAAGGCAACTGTTTTGGTGTAGTCTTTGTCCTTGTCTGATGAACTAATTTGAACCACAGCTCCCAGAACCTGCCCACTATAGGTAAGACTTTGAACAAGAAATCAGGTATTGTTACGTGTGCATTTTCAGAGTCTCCAGGCGCCAGATTTAGTGAAAGTCAGTAAGCTGATTGTGTGGAGATTGAACAGGTATAAATTCCTCTACCCATGTCAGGTATATCCTGTGTAATGTCAAAAAAAACCATAATTCATAGGTCAAAGCATGACATGTGAAAATTATCATTTACTTTTGCCTCAGTTTTTCATTGACCAACAGGCTATAGGCCTTTCTCAGATTGTTTCTTCTTTCTTTGTAGTCACAAGAACCACAGTAGGGAAATTAAGATCATACACACCTGGCCCAGATTCTGGTCCAAGAAATCTAAATTCCATGTATGAGAATCTGTAGCCAGTTGATCATTGGTTATAATTACATACAAACTCATCTAATTCCTTGCCTCAAACCCACATCAGATTCAAAGTACTTCATGTCAAGTCCCTGAATCCTGTTTCTATTGCTACTCGCTAGATGTGTATTGGAATCTGTCTGACCAAGAAGTGCTGGGAAAATCTTCCTAAAAGATTTTTCATACTCTATAAGATAGTTTTGATGCAGCCAAACTTTACAAAACACAAGATAGAGCTGACATCAACTCAAAATCCAAGATTCATGGACAGCTTAGGCTTTTGGAGAAGTCCAGGCATGGAGCCTAACTTGGCCATCCTCTCAGCTGCTCGATAAGAGCAAATTCATGCTGCAGGTACCTTTGAGGGACTTCATGATGTGACTATCAGGCGTCATTTGCAATGTTTCTCTTCCTGCAGAGGATGCCACCAGACTGACACAGCATGAATCACAGCCCTACTGCTCAACTCTCCTTTTACTGCTGTTTCCTTATGAATCCTAGTACCTTTCTGGCATTTCCCTCAAGGGCACCTTGTTATTCACAGCAAGTAAAATGTATGTATGTAACGGTGATACTGAGGGATTTCTTGTGCAGACTCTTTCCTATCTTTCAGAACACTTTCAAAGCCTCTGTCCCAGTTGTTAGAAGAAAGTGAAGCAGTACAGTTAGGAAAACTGTCTGAAAAGATGCAATGTTTGGCTTCTTTCCTCAGATCCAGAATGTACTATGTGTTCCTTGGATAATGGACAACATGCTGGGTAGTTCCAGATAAGGTATCCAATAACTCTATTTTGTGTCCCCACTTTTCTTGCCCTTGTTCCAGAGAAAATTGAACGAGTGCCTGAGAAATAATTTTATTGTGAGGAGAGTTATTATGAAAATGTACTCTGCTATTTTTCATTGACCTCCAAAACGAACTCCCTAATTAAGTGCAAATGGGAAACTGACTTGGAGCAGGTTGTCTCTAATCTTGGACAAGACAGATGCAGTAAAGTTTATGAACTTTATAGACTGAACCTGCCAAAAGTTGATTTTGCTTTTCTTCCATACACTACATATAGAATATCTATAACATGTTGCTGAAAAATATGAAAAAAAAAAAGGGGGGGGGGACTCCTTAAAAAACTGTTTGCAATGAAAATAAAAAAAAAAAAAATCGGAAAAAAGGAAAAGCAGATGATATTCCAGATGATAAACATTTGTGCAGTTTAATCTTTTATGCAGTAGCTTTTATCTTCTTATAAAAGAATCTTTTCTTCTTACTGATTTGCAGCATAATCATAAGAAATTAAAATCATATTAAAAAAAAAGATTCTCCTCTCTGTCATGGAACTTATTTCTACTGAACTTGCATATAGGAAAACTATGTTAACAGAGAAGAAAAAGACACGAAAATTATTTCAATAATTTGCAGTATACAAATCTCAGTTCTTGCTGGAACTGAACCTATGTCTTATGGTGAAGTAATAGGAAAATATGAGTACATTACTAATGAGTATCTGTATGCATGCAGATAGAGCTACCAGAAATTTGCCACTTCAAAAACGATGGTCAAATAGTTATGACACTCGCTCACTTGGATGTGTAAGGCCAAGAGGGAAATGATAAACGAATAATAAATCCACCATATGGGTTGACTCTTTCTACATGGTCCAAACAATGATATTCTAGTATTAGAGAACCACTTGAAGTACAAGGTTGCAAGCTAGACTCAAGAATAACCTAAGAGGTAGGGTAGGTAGCCCTACAAGCTGTTGTGCATTCATGATGTCCTCCTGGGTGTCCCACACCCATGGCAGGCACTGCCATGGTGGCCAGATGCTGGAGCCTTTGCCCTGTCTCGTTTCTATTTTTTTAATTACTTTTTTACTTCTTTTTGTTTGTTTGTTTTTGTTTTGTGTTTTGTTTTGTTTTGTTTTTATATTGACCATAATCTTGTGTCTTACTCTTATTTTATCCCCTCTCTGGACTAAATCCATGGTAGTGGTCTCCGCGAAAGTTCCTTTAGCTCATGGTCTTCACAAGGGAGAGGGCACTGCCAAGACAGTGGACTACAGAGAGTTTCTCTTACTACCCAACTGTAGGGCATTAAGAGTAGTGGAAAATGAGAGGACTGCAGATACAACCGTGAGAGCTAAGATAATTGAAATACAGGCCATAGAATGAATTTAGCTTCTGTCTGAAAATTTTCAGGTTTTTTTTCCAGACCTCTGGCTACAGTTTCTGTTATTTCTCACAGTGGAGAAAACCAGCAGTAGCTCTGCTGATATCAGTGTGAACCTGACAGAAGATCAGAATCAGACTCCAGAGATTTATTCATCCATTTGATCCAAAAATATATAGTCATCAGAATCTGAAATGTGTTTTGTACCTATTCACATAAATTCAAATCCTGTTAGGTAATGCATATATGAAGTCTCCTCACCAACCCTCATAACACATCTGTTGGAAAGATCACCTTTCCTCAGAAAGGAACACTTCCTTTATGAGTGACTAAACTCCTTTGAAATCTTTTTTTATTTCAGAGGGATGTTTTTTCCCTAGGAAAAAAAAAATTACTCACTCCACAGGTCTCTTTTAATAAGAACTTAATTTAGTTCCTTGATTTTACCCTTTATCAGTGACTAGCATAGCATTGTCAGGCTTCTTGTTTGTAAAAATGAAGGGTCATTTTCCTCTGTGAGTCAGCAAGCAGAGACAAGCTAGAAAGTAATTACAAATGCGTGAGGAAACCGATGCTTCTCTCATTACAACAGACTGTCCTGGTGAATGTCTGATTTATACCAATGCAACTGACATGAAAAAGAAGATCTGCAGTATTTTAAGATAAAGAAATAGAGCAAGAAATGTCAAGTGACATGAGAAAGGTTATTAAAGCAGATTCTGGGTTAGAATTTGCTCACACTTTTATACTGTGGTGCATATAAATGTTTGTTTCATGTTTATTTGCACTCACATGTTAAGAAGTATCTAAACATGAATGCATATTGTATGTAGCTTATCTAAGGACTGTGTGGGTGAGTTCATAGTGTTCTGAATACAAGGGGAGCAGGACTCCTTCTCTAACACAGATTTACTGCCTGCCACTTGGCAAAAAAAAGTAACTTTCCATTTTTATCACTCTCTCTTGCAAAATGCTGAATAGCCTCAATTCTCCTGATGCCTAGAACCTTGTGCCACATGGCCCTGACTATGGTAAAATGATGTGCATAAACCAAATGGTACCTCACAAGTATATAGATGGCACTTTCACACAAAGTCAATAGTGGCCACATATGTGCAAGCATGAGAAACTATTACTGTAGAAGCTGCTTATGGAAACCATGTCCAAATTTTACTGTGCTACAAAATTGTTCCTTAAAACTACTTTAAATAACAAAAGTCATCATTTAGTCTAGCAGATCAAAACATAACACAGAAGTCCATCTGTGGTAATCAAAGCCCTTGTATTGCCAAATATCTTAAATCCAATCCAATTTGTTTTATGTGTATTTATTAGCACCTAATTCTGGGTTACATCACTAAAATGTTTCTTAGGACATTGGCATTTCCCCAGTAAGTCTATTTTGGCCTGATTTGTCTTGACATAGTCTTGAATTTGGCTCTATCATGATCTTTCCCTCTGGACTTAATATGAAGGGGTTCCTGACATTTATGGAACAAACATCTGCTGAAGTCCCTTGGGCATTTTGAGTCCAAGAACAATAAAAAAGGCTTATCTTAAATGTACAGCTTGGTAAACTGATTTCTTGTGATAGGCAGGAGTGCCTCATGGTTCTGAACTGGGGTTGTTTCCTGGAGTGAGCCTTGAATGTCAGGTGTCATGAGAGCATGAGAACACATATCTAATAAACAGACATCCTTGTGACAGTCTCTCCATTGATTTTTTTCACCTCATAAATATGTCACTGTAGCTCCATGCTCTTTCTGAGAAATTTTCCACCAACTCTCATGAAATGGAACTATCCTGAATGTATTTAAAGATAGAGCTAGACTTCCATTTATGTTTTTTTCCTGGAGAGAAGAAATATTAATGAAAAAAAAAAAATCAGGTCACATTTTGGTTTCAAATATATTGGACCATGATGTCTCATCTTCATTTTGTCCTGGAGACACTGGCTCCATGGTCAACTGCTTCCAGGTGGGAGAGAGAATTCAAACAGAGTGTGTCTCTAGGCTTTCAGAGCTGCAAATGCTTTGGAGAAACAGCAAGCAGTAGGATAGAAGAGACTGGAAATCTATTTCAGGCTCTGTTACAGATTTCCTGTGTCACTCTCTAGGCACTCTTTTGAGTCCTGGTTTTCAAAAGTCATCAATTAGCTATTCAGCAAATTGATTCTGAAAGTGTTTGTATGACATCCAGCTGCTAATGTTACACGCCCTCAGATCATGAGTCTTAGAGAATTCTGCAGCATGCCCAATAGATGTTGACGTTGAATACCAAATAAATGTATTTTGAGATTTTTTTTTTTCTTATAATTGTGATCTTTCCTTCACATCGTAGTAAAGATAAACTTGTTGCTGAATATGCAGACATTCATCAGAGAAGTACAAGACTGACAAATAGGAATGGCTGAAAGTTGCAGGACTGTTCAGTTTAGAGGAGAAGACTAATACAAGAAACACAAATAAAATTTTTAAAACTAATAGAAGGAATAAAGAATAATTCTCCTTTCCATGTCTTTATATTTCAGAAGGGCAAATGGATCATGTTCTGGCAATCAGATGGACTACTGGGCTAAATGAACTTCTGCTTGAATCCCACTGGGCAATTCCTACAGCAGACACGGAAATGTGATGTGTGATGCAGGCCAAACTGAGGTCCTGAAAATGTGTTCTCAGTCATTACTCATCTTAAGGGAGTGCAATGCACTCTTAGAGATTTGTAAAGTGCTTGAGATTCTCTTATACAGGGTGTGAAAAATCATAAGTGTGTGTGAGTGCATGTGTGTCCACACATGCTTGCTTGAGCAGATTTAAATTTATGGACAGAGACTTTTGCACGCAAATAAACACAGCCATATATAGTTCCATATCCTCTTGAATTAACCCATCTGGCCAGACTTCAGTGTCATGGACTGAATTAATTCAGATAACAAAAGAGGAAAATCAGAGGATTAGTGAAGCAAAATGGAAAGTTCAAGTGAACTCAGGAAAACTGAAGGTGTCTGGACCTAGTCTGTATAAAATATATTTAAGTGTCAGATTTTTGTCCCAGTATCCACCTAGCACAACTCTGGACACAGTCCCAGTCATAGCAGTATCTATGTGCTCTGTACCACAGGATGTGAAAGCTCGCACACACTAACAAGTAGTCCCCTGGGCAACTATCTTTTATTTTATTTGCCTTGTTTTCAGTACTATCACCACAGCAGCAGTTATGATCAAGATTATGTGTCATGTTGAGTTACAGCTTGATCATGTCACATTTCTGTCTACCTTCACATTTGCTTTAAATTTGGTGATCTTCTTCTATGTAAAATCAAAGTTATAAAATGAGGTCCTTCCTGTGGGAGTAAAGATGATAAATAGAGGATACTGATTGAAAGAATGGGAATTTAAAGCTCTTTTAAATATTGCTAGCATGAGAGTTTGTCTCTGTGGTTGAAGATCACTTGACGAAGCTGTTTCTATGCTTAAAACAAACTCTTGACAAATGAGGCAATATCTCATCAGAGTTTATTTATCATCATATTCAGTCTGATCAAGCTTAGCAAAGGAGATAAATACAGAGTTTAATTGTTCAAGTATTAACCAGCTGGTATACAGGCAGCCTCTTCATTGCTGTTTAAATACCAAAACTGTGACTCTTTTCACTCACAAAAAAATCAGAGTAGCTCACAGAAACAGCATCTTTGAAGCCAGCTTGCTAACTGCTTGCCAAGGGACTTCACCCTAACCCCTAGGAGTTTTCAGTGCCTATGCTGTTGTTGTCAGCAAGCCGTAGAAAAGGATCAGAAAGATGTGTGCCTAGAAATTGGAAATGGACTTAAAACTCCTCAGTCAGCAGCTGCTGAAGACCAGACATGCCTTCAGATGTTTGCAGATATGAAAGCTGTCTCACTTTGTTTTTCACCCAAAGTTTTTCTTTTATATGAAATAAATGTATGGATTCAAGTAATATAGAGTTGAAAAGTAATGCTTGTACCTTACTCAGAAAACTAAAGAATTTCTGCTATGTACTTCCCATTCCCTTCCCCCCAGATTTAATAATGTCTTTGCCTCCTGAGCACAGTGAAATTCAGCTTTGCTGATTATAAGTTTAATGCCACAGTCTTCAATCCACTCAGACAGGCTCCTGCTAGCTTCAGCAGCATGCTATCAGGGCTTTAGTGATGTCTTCTGAAAAGCCATTTTTGATATGTGCTAATTTGTTAACCTCTTCTTCCTCCTCCTAGTGGCTACTGCAGTAAGAGAAGTAAGGGCAATATTTTTAAGGGAAACATGTTATTCTTGGTTTCACTTGTTGGTACATCAAAACTTGGGAGTGTGGGAGTGTGACCTTAATTTCCAAGTACACAAAGCATCTGCCAAGATCTGAGCAGACTTTATATAGAAGATGGCTTGGTTCTCTGCCTGCACCTGACTAGTCCAAAGAGTTTTTCTCTAGCCCAGATCAGGATGTGCAATCATTTATAGAGCTATTCAGGAAATTGAATTTCTTTTCCTGTGAAAAAAATAGAGGTTTTTGTAGTTTAGGTCTGTTGTTGTCTTTGTTTTGGGTTTTTTTGTATGTTGCTTGTTTTGTTTTGTTGGTTGGTTGGTTGGTTTGTTTGTGGGTTTTTTGGTTTTGTTTTTGTTGTTGTTTTTTTGAATTTCAGCAAAACCATTTACAATCAAAGACGAGAAAACGCAGCCTACCAAAACCTGCTGTTTCAATTACTGAAAACAAAACAAAAACCTTCAAAAAACATATTTCACTTACTAGCAAGTGCTTTTCCTAAGACTGAGTTTGTTTTAAAGTTACTTTTTACTGGAATTTTTCAACTAGTTTTTAAGGATCAGGGCCTTGAACCTAGTGTTGTTGAAGGCAACAGGAGATCTGGCACAGGATCAGTACTGCAATGATCAAAATGAGGATTTCCCCAGCTGATCTCCTGTGTGACAATATTCTAACCAAAAGTTACAGAAGAGAACTGAAATAGAGCATAATGGAGAAAACATCCAGAAAACACTGAATAGCCGGCAGCAGCTTTTCTCAGCATAGCCATCTATACATTAACAGTGATCCAGGTTAAATACAGCTTACAAGAAAGACCCTCTCCTGTTACATACTCTTTTGGGCTTCAAACAGTGCAGATAAAGATGCAATACCTGTTCCTTTCCACAGCACCCAGGACAAACAGTGCTGATCTTCCCTAGAGTTTTCATGCATCAGTATTGACCTGCTCCTCTGAAACCACTAATCCTCGACCACTTCTGAATGAAATAGAATATTAAAAGAGATTTCCTCCTGAGCCCAGTAAAGAGCTTGAAATTCTTCCAACTCTGCTAGCCTGCTAATCCTTAAATTATGTATGTTTTTTTAATCTGGTCTAAGTGGGTGTCTCTGCTTTTAGTCACTGACAGACATGCCTTAATTTTTGTGACTGTTATTCTGGAATTCCTTTAGCTGTACAGTGAAGGGTAAGCTACCCCTCTAGGCTCATCATATGGCCACTATAATAAAAAATAAAAAAATAAAAAAAGACTGACTTAGATTTTTAAAATTGGGTGCTTAGGAACAGTTCTCTAGGCTGGGCTGTGCATAAAGACCTTCCAAAGACTTAGACTTCAAATGGCAATAGCCCTTTGAGTCTTAGAAGATACCATCCCTGGAGCTCTATTTAGGCTCAAACTTCGTGCCTGGTATTTTCAAGCTTAATGATCAGCCTGTGGCTTACAGGGCCAATACTGGGAACCGACAGGCATTCAGTCCATTGGAAAATTGGGCCAGCTATCTAAATCTGGCCTGCGGAAATCTAATCTCAGTCAGAAGTTTGCACCATTTGTCAGCACACAACTCTTCCTTCTCCCCTCTGAGGTTTTCCAGGTTGCATGTATCACATTTCATTGGGGACTCCTCTTATTTTTTGAGTAGCCTTATGCTATTTTTTTTTGGTTGGTTGTTTTTGTTTTCAGACGGCTATGTCAAGAGATTTCATAAGGTAACTTCATTAAACTTAAGGAAGTTACCACACTGACAGTTTGCAGTGTGTTGTGAAAGGTGTAGTGACTTGGAAAGTCTGACTCGTTGTCAAAATGAAATGTGCTAGTGCTGTGTGTAAAAACCCACCAGCCCCTCAGGGAAAACAATGAAAATATTCAGCAAAGACACAAGCCTTCCTTTGTATTGTGTGTTTTCTGTTTCTTCTCTTCTATCTTGTTGCTCTGCAGACCCTCTGATAGAAAATTGAGGCTTTGTTTTTTTATTTCCTTGTTAAAGCAGGACACATGACTCGTTGTGATAGCAAATCAACTAGACATGGGAGCATAACTGCTAAAAGCAGTTAAACATCTCTCATTCACAAGGAATCTGAAGTGTCTAAAGGAGTTGTGTTGCACAGCAGTCCTCTTTGCAGAGTCCAGATGCTGATCCATGAACTGATTCACACTGGAGCTGTAATGTGCTCCTAGTGATTCCCAAGATGTCTGGAACTAAAGAAAGATCTAGGTGTGTGAAAATGTTCACTATCAATCTACCTGCTGTAAGAGGTTTCTTACATCAGGTTCTTAGCTTAAACCTACAAGTGCTTATATTGGTTCCTACTTCTTCTAAGCATGTTGCAATGGAATTAAAATCACTTTTTAGGAGCCAGTGAAATTGTCAAGGAAAAGAGGCAGTGGAATCATTCTTGCCTACCCCATGTCCATCACCGCCACTATGGAAAACAAGTGGTTGCTGCTGTACTGTTTGCTCTTCCATGCTCCTGATGCCAAGATGAAACCATTTTTCCTTAAGGGCCTGCCTTTTCCTCTAAGTGATTTCCTGAATCCAAACAATGCACAGGGCCTTACATAAGACTGAACTCCACCTGAGTGTGCCTGAAAGGTATCAACAACAGCAAACTCCAGGAGTTCCCAAAGGAAGTAGATGGTAGATTTCTGTTATGAGGTCCATGGTGTTGATCTTTGTGATGTGCTATAGGAGGAAAATACACAGTTCATCAGAGGACCATGCCTGTCCTTAACTTTTAAGAACCTTTAAGAACAATCTGAGACCTCCTCCAGCTAGAGAAAGGAGACAGTGCTGTAGAAATGGCCTCAAGTTGTGCCAGGGGAGTCTGAGGTTGGACATTAGGAAAAATTTCTTCTCCAAAAGGGTTGTCAAGGCCTGACCCAGTCTGTCCAGGGCAGTGGTGGAGTCCCCATCCCTGGAGGGGTTTAAAAGCCATGGAGATGTGGTGCTGAGGGACATGGTTTAGTGGTGACCTGGCAGTGCTGGGTTAAAGGTTGGACTTGATGATCTGAAAGGTCTCTTCCAACAAAAATGATTCTGTGATAATCAGCAGCTTATTTCTCTCCCTCTCCCAGTCACGTTTCTATTTTGTAAGAAGACTGATCTGTGTCCTCGAAGAGCACGAAAATCCAGATCTCACTGAAGCTAATGATAAATGATATTATTTTTTTAACAAAACCAGGATTTTTCTGTTCTATTTCTACCTAAGTGTATGAGGTACATTGGAATATCACACTGCACTTTGAAGGGAGAAAAACCTTCCTCACTGCAGTAGCTGATCAGGTTGGACCCTGATGAACAGGAGTTTAATCGCTTTTCTTTCTGAAAAGCTGCCATTCTTTTCCCTGACCCATAATAGACAATACCTCATTTGTTTATGTCCAGTCTCAGTTGCTCTCATGACAGCTTTCTGGAGGTGGGGTTGGTGTTGACTGCACCCTAGGTGAAGTATTGATCCTTGCGTTTTATCTCACATATGCCTCTGATGGATGACCCATCATTAAACACGGAGATTATACTGACTCTTGAAAGAAAGATTAACAGGTAAAAGTTCAAGATGACTGTGTTTGGCAAGACTTTCACTGCTATGCCATTAACAGCCAAACAGCAGCACAAAATCTTCAGCAATAAGGCAGTGTATTTCATGAAGAAGGAAGCATAAGTTACACAAACATAACAGTAGACCTTTAAAAGGCAGTATTGTGAAAGTCATTTGCTGTGTTCAAAACGCTTTCTCCTTTGACTCTTTCTTCATCTTTTCAATTTGTACTCATTGTTTTTAACAAGTAGAAAGAAGCAACAAAGTTGAATCAGATAAAGATAGAACAAGTAGGAGGTCAAAGGCAAATAAACCTGTTAGAAATGAATTTGTGTTTTTTGTTTGTTTTGGGTTTTTAATTAAGAAAACAGTTATCTACTGATAAAGCAAGAGGCTAATGCTATACCCATCTGGGAGCAGATGGTAGATTTCCTTCTGTAGAACCCCTGCTGCAGCTCTCACATTAAATACAGCAGGTGCACAGGCCTGCATGGCTTCCATGCCTTACTTCAAAGGAAACCATAGAGGAAATACATTGCTGGTTTCTGGGATGCCCTGTGCACCAAGAGGGAAAATGGACCAATAAGTAGCCAAGGGACAGTAACTCCACGGGTAGTATCCAGCACAGTGACAAGGCCCAGGCCCAGACGCCATCCAGTGCCCAAGCTCAGGCCTCGGGCCCAGGCTCAGGCCCAGGCCTCAGCCCTGTCCCAAGCCCAGGCCCTGCAGGTGCATCAGGCCTCTGGCCAGTGGGGCGCCATCCCCCCACAGCCATCCCAGGGCCCCAGGGAGCTGGCAGCCACCAAAGGAGGATGACCGAGCTGTCTGTCAGTTGCGGCTATTCCACTAGAGGCCATTGTGACACAGAGTAAAGGGTGCCCGGCAGAGCATTTCACTCGGGTGCTGTTCAGCCATCCTCTTCATTCCATTCGAAGTGATGACTTAAGGAGTTTATTTAGTAGATACTCAAGGGGTGGAGGAGTGGAGAAGTGCTTCCTCTGGACGTTGCGAAATTTCCCATGTATTATGGAGGAAATTCTGTTAGGCAGAAGCATTGATTTGCATATGTAGTTGGTGTTTCAGCAGTACAGAGTGTATCTTGTTGTGGCATTTCGAACAGGATGTGCAGCCCTGTGCAATTATTTGACATCGAGAAAAACATCCTAACGGGTTTTTTTCATATTTACAGTATTTTAGAAAAGCAGTTGCCTAAGGATTGTTGAGGAAGTACTGTGATGGCAGTTAGAAATTAAAGTTTGCACTCTCTCACTCATCTATGAAAATGGGAAAAGGGTGATTTCTGAAGGAGAGGCGTGTTTCTACTGGGGTGTGGATGGTCAGCTATCAGAAAACTTAAATTTGCTACTGATGTAAAGAGAGAACCTTGGAAACTGGGACAGGGGAGAAAAGGAATCAAATCGGGGTAAATACAGCTGTCAGGAGGGTAAGACAGTGGTGAGAAAGGAATAAAAAGAGATACCCAAGGGAGCAAGGATCCTGGCCTGTACATCTGAAGGCAGACAGTTGATCATCTCTAACAGCTGCTAGGCTTCGTGTCAGAAGAAAGACCTGATGCGTTTTAATTGTCATTTCCAGTTATCCCTGCAGCTACCTGAAGATACAATCACATTTGATGAAATGCTGTGAGGGAGTCAACCAAGTCTGGTCTTCCATTGAAAAGAAATGCTGCCAAATTGGTTGATTAGTGTTAGTGAGATAATTTTTCACCTCTTCTCTATTATATCCTATACACCATACTACACACACATAAAACTTTAATATATATATATATATATATGAAGATATTACTTCACAAATCAGTACAGGAACATTTAACATCTTCACGGAAAAAAAGAGCACCATAAGGACTGAGATGATGCAGTGTCATTATGACAAACATTGTTTCTTGTGGTAGCAAAATCATAATCTTTCTTTTGTTGGGGTTTAGGGAACAGTAAACCTAATGAGCCTTTCTCTGATCTTTCTGAGACTGGCATAAATCAAGAACAATTCCACTGAAGTCGACAGACTTGACAATCACATAAATTGTTGTATTTGGGTGTAGGATCAGGCTCTCTGTCTCAGGGGAAACGTGAACATTGACTCTCTTACCTCTTTTACCTGAAGCACCTAGAAACACACTTAGGTGTCGAAAACACTCCTCTGGAAAACAGGATAGCTTCTTGCATGTCTGAAGGGACTGATCCCACCTGTTTTTAAGGCAACAGCCACTCATTGTGTGAGGGTGTTGGGGAAGTTGGTCAGAAAATGGCTGTCAGCATCAAGTCTAAAATTAAGGAAAGCAGGAAACACTGATTTATTACCCCAAAAGCAAATCTTTTTTTTATGAAACATCAAGTTTGCACACACATGTTTTCAGGCAAGAATATTCTAAGGAGTATGCAAGAGACAGAGAACAAAACAGGAAAGCTTGCTTGGTAGGCAGGATTTTTTTAATAGAAATACATTAATGAATAAAGCATCAAACCGGCACTGTAGGCCCTGCATTTTTATAGATTTAGAAAGCTAATATGATATGAATCCAGCCATATAATCCTGTGTTCAAAAAATGTGAAATAATAATAGCAATGTAACCTCATCCTCTCTATTTCCTCATTTCCTTAGGGCCACAGTTTCAAAAGGTCTTAAAAAACATAGCAACAATACATTCCAACACTTCCCTCTGATTATGGGAAAGCACCCTGCCCTCCAAGTCTAGGTAAGTGTTGACGTGCTGAGTACCTCCAACCTTTTCCTCTATGAGCAGCTAGAGGAATGGGGCACATGTGTGTGTGATAGGGGTCAGGTCTTCATTTCAGTTTTTGGGTCTGGCCCAGCAAGCATTTAAAATCAGGCTTGGGGTTTGTTATCTGAAGAAGTTTCTTGTGTTTTCACTGAAATCTTATGTGGTACTTAAAACTGCTACCAATAGGATCTAGGGGAATTGAACTCCCCCTGTAAATCTGGATATTAATCTGCGTATATGAGAGAGTGCATTTCCTTCTAGACTAAAAGACACCCCCACAAACTGGTCTTTTAAATGACCTGCAAGGCCCTCATCCTGCGATAATGCCACCCTGCCTTCCCCAGGCATACTCCTCTATCTACACAGCAGCCTTGGAGTCCTTCTGGGGTTATGCACGACCTCGGGGATCTATCAGCATGGAGTTTGCTGGAAGATGGATGGCTCAGAGAAAAGTGAGTGAAGAGTCAAACTTGGTTGGAAACGTTTAGCAACTTCTCTTGGGAAAGCTAGAAAATGCCTGAATAACTGACACGAATAGGAGCAGGCATGGACAGACTTCTAATACAAACTCTTATGAAATTTGAGGAGTCCAGTGGATCTCAGTAAACCACAAATAAAACACCGTCTTTTAATAATGATTGTGAGCATCTCTGCTTATGCTGAATATTTCATTCAAGGTTCTTTGGTAAATTTATAGGTATTTCCTTTTCTCTCCATGTGAGTAAACTGGCATTAGGAAGCATATGGTAGCTGATATTGTGCAGGTAAGAGCTGCAGATCTCGATCTATAATCTATCAATCCTGATCACTAGATATCTGCTTCACAGTGCATCCAGAGCAAACAAACAAAACAAAATAACAAACAAAACACACACACACAAAATCAGTCTTTAAGCAATATAAACTAAACCACTTGAAGATTTATGTGATGCCATTTGGATTTAGTTTTCTCTTGTCTTTGAATCTGCTAGGGCAAAATTAACTCTGGTCCAGTGCTACCATACTCTAAGTAACTTCTGGAAACTAATTTGTTTCCATTCCTTGATTTTAAAATAAGAGGATGCAAAATTGTTTTAAACTGTTGTTTCATCAACTAATTTTGGTTCAGGTAAACCCTCTGAGGGATTTGGCTGTGTTCGTGATTTTGTAATAAATATTTAAAATACTATTGTCAAAACAACCTCTCCCCAGCTAGGACAAAACCACACCACCACCACGACATTTGGTGACTTCAGCAGCATATGTTATGACAGAAATGTTTCAGTCTTGAGAGTAGCTACTTCCCTATTTTTTTAATTGTCTCCTTGTGCCAAGAATGTTTGCCTTTCTTCTTCTTCTTGTTTTATACACATGAAACAGAAGTTCACCATTACATTGTGCTTCAAATCTGCATTTTCCATTGCCTGGACAAGACTTCTCAGCCCACGCTGTAGCTCTCTGGAGTAAAGTTTTTTTGTATGCAGTGAGGAGCGCATCATGCTTCAGCCATAATTGGAATGTGCACAGCTTTGTGAAGTTTCTCAGAATGACTCAAAGAGTGGAAGCAAATAAAAAACCACAGAGATATTTGTATCTTAAATGTGCTTCAAGTAACTGCATTATTACCACAGCACCTCCTAGGCTTCCCGTTTTTGCAGATTGCACATTGTCACCACTTCCTAAATAGCTGTATTTATTTATTGAAACTCAAGGGTTTTATTTAACACCTCATGTAAAAAACACTTCTCCTTATCCAAGTCATTTAGGCCAACATCTCCAACTTTGGGTGCATTTAGCAACCCACCTTAATCCTTATTTAGACATGCATGCAAGCAGCTTCATTTTTAAGGAAGTCAGCTGAGACATTTTTGAAAACCATAGTTCTAATTTCTTTGGTTGCCTAGCTTTGAAATTAGGACTCAGCTCACCAGCGCAGTTAAAATGCCGGGTGATATAAAAGCCCTGAGTTCTGGCAGGGGCTGCAATTAGAACACTTATTTAACTATAAGTTAGGCATAAGCTTGAGTGCAGTGCTGGATTTCAGGTCTTGTTCCCTCAACTGACACACATGGAGCTGAGGTGAGATTGCTGTAGGAGTGAAATTTAAGTGGTCATATTTCACTGGAGGAGGGTGATCCAGGGCATAATTCCCATTAACCTCTTCCAGGATCCCAGCACTGGCACTTAGATTTGGAAATGTTAATGCGAACATTGTCACATGCTCAGTCATTAAACTCCAGAGCCAGTGAAGGAAAATGTTTTGGGAGAAACTAGGAGGTAGCTGGAAACTTTCTGTGACAAATGCCAGAGATCTCTTCCCTTACAAAGAAGAATGTATCAAAATTATTTTTTGTCTGTGACAGACCACACAGTTTCTCCCATCATCTTGAATGCAGCGTAACTGGGGTTGGAAGCTGTAAGGCAGACATGCAGTGGGCTGGGTTCAGCAGAGCCATGGCAGCAGATGAAAATCTGCCTTGGGTGACTGATGACTGCCCTGTCAGAGAACCACAGCACTCCTGGTATGAGCAATGAACAGCAGTAAGCTGGGGAAGTGGCAAATTTTTAGATTTTAATTTTGCAGGTTTAAGCCCCTGCCAAGTCTATAGAGTCAGCCAAAACCACAGAATTTCAAAATGTGCCTTAACAGAAAACCGAAAAATCAATATGCCTTCCTCATTTTCCTGGAGCATGACAGTAAGCTCATTTAGTCAATAGCTATCTTTCTGTCAGTCTCAGTGGGCATTGTATAAAATCCTGATGGACAAAAATAAATGCAGGGAAAATGAGGAATCTACTAGCACCCAGAGGGCACCTTTCTTATAGGAACTCCTCTGTAAAGAAGCAAACAGGTTTCATGCCAAATAAAGGACAGCAACCTTGCACATAAGACATCAGTAGCAATGCACTTTAAGGACTTACCTACTTAAGTCCATTTCTGTATAGTAGATCAAGTAAGAAAAAGATGAACTGTAAACCTTTATTAATTTACAAGTAGGAGCAACAGTAGTTAAAAGTATAGTAAATTAGGAGAGATTGGATTGACAGCACTTTAGAAATCTTCATTGGTAACTGTACCAAGATCCTAACAGCATTTATGTAATAAAACTGTGTTCAAAGAGACATTTTCAGATTGAAGGGAAATGATCAGGGAGTAAATTACTGACACCATTTTTTTCAACTATCTATAATTGTTGTTTACAATGAAAATCGGAGGCCAGATTTGATCTCTGAATGAAAGCAGCTCCATGGATTTGGCTTGTAATTTAGAAATAATGTATGAGAAGATAAATGACAATTTATAAAATTATTCACTGTTTGCATGGATTAATGTAAATTCATATATATACACTTTCTTGCATTCTTCACACATATAACGACGGAAGTTTTGCAGACAAAACCAAAAATATAGTCTCTTGAGTCAGACTGTTTCTACCACTGTGTTACTGAAATCTCTAATCATCATCTCTGACAATAGTTTCAAGGGATTTATGAAAAAGTAGCAAAGAATACACTTTTCTGTAATTTACTATTTCCTGTAATTCATCATACCATTTTTTCCCCAAATCGCTTTGACTTTTTTTTCAGAAGTATCATATATCACAATCCTACTGCTAGTGACCCTTTTTTGACTGATACTCTCCTGCCTTTGTGCATTGTTTTTTAATTGCTATTTCATTGCAAAGACAACTATAAAACTAAAAGGCAAAACAAGAGACAACTTGGTAGGGTAGGATAGCTGACTAGAAGGCTACGTCTGCTGGAATTTGTTTGGTTTACCAAAAAAAGCCAAAACAAGAAAAAAAAAAACCAGATTTATCTAACTTAAAAACTTTAGGTATTGTTGACCTAGAAAGTGAAATTGTATAGTTTGGACTGCACAAGAAGTCAGGCTGAATGGTCTACTGATCCATTCTGGTTTTATTATACTTGAATCTACTTCAAATCTATGGAAACCACTCACAAATGTTAAACACAGTCACACCAAGTACATTTGGAATGGATTCACCTTTGAGAACCATAACTAATGATGTTAAAGCAAAGCAAAAATCATAGTGGCAACACCAAAAAGGAAATGCAAAGTAGCATATAAAATAAAAGCTGGCTACAGTAGGAATCTGCATTAACTAACTGCTTCGCCTACAAAGCTCATGGGAAGTGCCACAGGCTCTTACTGTTTCAGTGGTTTGTCTACTAAGCTAGAAGATGAGAAATAATGAGATATTTGTGGGCATATTTTGCTATGCATAAATAAAAATAAAAACCACCACAATTTTTTGAGGACAAAGATTATTGTTTACAGAGGACAATCCAAACATATTAAAGGCAGTGTTCCAGTGTTTGCATGCCCACCCATGGGCTTTGATGTACAGTGTTATTACATTTACAATGCTAAGTCACTTGAATACAAGGATAAGGAAATACATAGTCAGGTGCAATGATTATGCCAAATCTTTTAAAAATTGACACTTTCATAATGTATTTCTGTACACTTGGAATCATCTTTCAAGATTCTTTCATTCTGTGATTCCATGATTCTCAGGATTTATTTGAGGAATAGCTACACTCTCGGTAATATTCCCATAGTAGCAGAAGTTGATTAAATAATTTAGGAGCTAGCTGGGAGCCGGAAATTTTGCATTCAGTTTCCAGCACTGAAACAGTCTTGCTGTATCACCCGGCTAAGTCACGCAATCTTTTTGCCACTCAGTTCCTCATCTGTGCTTTGAATATATCACAAAATGATGGTGGTTTTTTTTGTTTATCTCTCTGAAAAGCTTCTCTAATGTCACACCTGCTGAGTGCCTCTTGATCCACGGCATACTCATTAATATCTCTGTGTGACTCTCACAGTAAAAGTCAGCTTGAGTAACCAGTCCTCACCCATACAGACATTTAGCAACTTGCATGAAACAAGGAACTTATGTAGTCCTGAACTCTGATTCAATGAGCTCCTGTCCCCTTGGTTGGTCGTAGCAACCCAATTAAATTTTTACCTGTTATATTCCTGGATTTATAGAAAGAAAATTGCTCTTAATTAGAGCAGTTCTAGGAAACGGGAAGTGTTGTCAGGCATATAGTAATTACACATCTAGTCAGAGATAAGCGTAGGGGACCAACAGTGCAGTGCATGGTATTCTGCTGGGTGAGAAAGCACTTGTTGCAGAAATTAGAGCAGAAGCCCTCATCCAGCTTTACAGCTCCTAACAAGTGTATTCACAAAGCATATTGAATCTATGCCACACAAAGTCTTCTCTTTGCCCATGTTAAAATGTAGAGAATAGCACCAGCTGCTGGAGGAGCAATACAAAATCTCCTTGGAGTCACACTTTGCCACCAATCCTTTTGAGAAACAGATGGAATAGACTAGACTAGGTAAAGACTCTACTTAAGATGCTGCTTGGGGGTACTAGCAAGATTTCTAAGGAAGGGAGAATTTCCTCCTTTATTATCACACTTTTCCGTCTTAATGCCTCAAAGTGTAAACACATTATCACTTCAGATTTGGAAAGACTCATAAAATAGGCATAAAAAGGAGACCAATCCGTTTCAAATGCTGCTCAAGACCCTTTTCTGTATTTAAAAAGACAAGAACAGATTTTTCTCTATCTTTCATGTCTTCAGGCATCAGGTTTCTTTTATTTGAAACTGGCTCTTCTCCAGGATTATGTGACCAATGTACAGTGAATATTTTTCTTCTCTTTTTTATTTAATTTCTGGAATTAATCATGTCTGATGGGAGATCACAGCTTCCTCACAATTACTTTCTGTTTTATTTACTCTCTGAACTGACTGTCCAAAATTTGTCCTGAAGTGCTGAGCTGTTATCAGCCATGGAATTCACAAAGAGAAAGGCGAGGGGCAGATCCTACAAGGCAAAGAGACTGGGATTGGAGGGCATGTTGGAGATTTTGTTCCTTCATTAACATGGCTTCCCAGAGTATAGGGTGACTAGTTACAAGGCATTAATCTGGCTGCTTAGTCTTTATCTTCACCACGTGACATAAGACTGCTGATATGCACAGCCTCTAATGCATCTCATCCAGTGATACCTATCTTAAATGCTTAAATGAGTTCAACACCTGATTCTGTATTTATTTTCAACATATGTTAAAAATGCTTTTTAAAAAAATCAACCTATGATTATATACTTGTCCTTATTGCTTTGTTACCTTATCTCTTTGTTAGCATTAATCAGCTATAATTTCTGTCATGTAACTGACTGAATTTCAAAAAGACTCATTTCAGATGCACACTGGAACCCCTCTTTTAAGGCTGTACCACTTGTGCCCAGAGATGCCCACACCAGTTCTTGTCCTTCTCTAGCTTTTAAGTTTTTCTAACCATAAAGGAGTGTTATCTACCTGTTGGTGCAATGGACTATGTTTGTATCACACCTTTGAATCCAAGTATCTCCATTCTACGCCCAGCCAAAACCCTATGAGAGTCTGTAGCACAGCTATGCTCCTGGGAACAAATATTTTGATATCAGAGGTCACTTCATACATAAGGAGACAACTCTGACATATTGCACTGGAAGACAGGCAATTGCCTGCACCCCTAAATGGTCTGTGAAGGCCTTGAAGAGACATCTTGATAAGTTTTAAAGGGCAATTGATATAAAAATGCCAGACTTAAATAAAAATACCAGACTTAAAAGCTTTTTCTATGTCCTTGGAACTTCAAGGGGTAAAAGCATTTGTTTCCTTTCATTTTGCATCCATTTGATTGCTTTTAAACATAGTTAGAATCAGATATTTCCATCTCTGATACCTATGGCAAAAATCCCTCTGACTTCCACGAGACAGGGATTCGGCCTGTAAGAATTAGTGTCTGGGGAGGATGCATTGAAATAAATGGTGATTGTCAAAGCACATTGGAATTTAGAGCACATTTGTTGCAGAGATAGAAGCTCGCTGGGGTATCTGATTGTCAGAGTCAATTTTGTTTTCTTTACTGCACATATGCACATATTTGAACCTTGTCATGCTGCAAAGGGAAATACCTCATTAGGTTTCACTAGGGTTTCTTCAGCGTTGTTTATACACTACAGTCAATAAAGATATTTTTTGTTTAATAAATGAAACACTGGAGTGGCCTGTTCTATCAGAAAATCAAAGGAAGTGCATTTATCCCTGGTAAAGATGAAGCTCTACTTTACAGGGTGCAGAAAGCCTGCAATATGTATTATTTTTCAAATAGTTGAAAGATTTATAGTGGTAAAAGGATTCTTTTCCAGTCTCTTGACCATATCATCCACAACAAAGCAAATGTTACAAATAAAAACAAGAATAAACCAAGAGCAGTCTACATTCTGTATTTTCAATTATGATTTTAACAGAAATGAATCACTTGTCCTTTTTTCATTTGGATACAGTTTTACTTCCTTTTTTCCCACTGGACATATAATTTTGATTTATAAACACAGCAATCTGGAGCAAAGGGAAGTTTTAAACCCAGTACGTACTCCTTCTGAGGCCTAGTTTTATTTTGCTTACAATTTTTATCTTTATTTTTCTACATTTTCAGATCAATTTGGCTTTCTACTTTAGAGATGGAAAACATGGTTGCAGATGACATATTTTGCCCATTTCAGATTCACACAAGCCTAAGGTTTCATCTTGCACCCAAGGCCTCATTTTATAAACATGGTGAAGAGTTCTTCCAGTTAAAATGTGCTTTTAACTGGGATAAACCCATCTCCCCACGTTAAGACTTATAAATCTTCTCCACAGTGCTATTTACAATTCAGCTACTGCATGCTTACTTTATTGACTATGAATGAATAAATCAGTTTTCCACATCACCCCATTCTCTTTGCTGATGTTTTGATTTGGTGTCTATCCAAAAGTCTCTGATCATAGACACATGATTATAAAACCATCTCTCGCACTGAAAACTATTTAAGAAACAAGCAATGGAATTAACTTCTTTTAGATATTGTTTTACACTGCACATTTGAACTTGGGGATATACATTTTTCACAGGGCTCAGTTCTGCTGGGCAGAACATTTTGATAAGAATGCAGAAGCCAAGAAATTAAACGAGGGCTTTTTTCATCGTTCACTATTTGGCTTGAGTTTCCACAACATAGTATCTATGTCTGTAACTCAACTTGGGCTCTTTGAATGGATGCAGGTGTCTCTATCCTTTAAAGATTTTTAATTCCTTTAAAGGACCTTCATGGGTTTGTTTCGATAAAATTGGGATTTTTTTTTTAATTTGTATTGCACCACTCAGGTGGAATTTTGCAAAACAGTGAGAGGGAAAATGATTGTCTCTCGAAGTTTTACACTAGGGTTTTTTTTCCATTCTCTAAGAACATGAAAATCCAGAAAAGTATTTTCATCCACATCTTCTGCTTGAATTTTGAAAACATCCTGTATAAAGGCTGCAGAAGATCCCTAGATACCAGGATCAGAGGCTGGCTTGGGTCTCAGCAATATCATCTGTCATTCTTTTCTCCCCATTACTTTAGGAAGAAAGGGACTGACATGAGCATTTCTAAATCTGGATCTACTCCTTTCCTTTGAATCCTGGGTGGAATTCAAAACTAGAGGGAGCCTGCAGAGCACAAGCAGCATCTAGTGATGGAAATAACACGAAGACCAGCCTTGCAAGGCATTTGATCTCACAGGAAAAGAGCCCCTGAGAGCTGAGCATGGTGGAATTCAAACCCCAGATGGAGCCTTTGCTAATTTTCAAAGCCAAAATCCAGCTCTTATCCAGAGGTGAAAGGCCACTGCAGTGCAACACTTGACGATTCCCCTTGTAGAGGAGGTATAATATATTTTGTAAATTGAGCCTTATATAAGCACTGTGTAATTGGAAGAGGACAAGTGTCCATATTGATTATAGAGAACAGTAGATAGCTGAAAGGAATGTGGCATATGCAGAGAGAAACAGATGAGCTGTCTTGGAAGATCTTCTTTTCATTACTCTTGATCTTGCAAAGATCTATGGTATCAGTATTTCCTATTGCAAACAACATATTGTCTTCTTTATACGCACCTAAGGCTTGTGCACCTAAAAAGACTGCATTACTGTCCCTGAAACCAAATTCCTGTATTTTATTATCTGAAATAGAGAAGGACAATCCTTGCCCACATTAATCTTCAGACGACCTTCAATCTTCTTCCAAGGGAATCAGATTTTGCCATTCACTGACAGGTGTGCCTAGCAATTGTAGCTTAATTATATAAAGCCCTTCATAACATACTTGGAAAAAAAATGAATGTCTGTATCAGTCACTGAAAGCCCAGGCAATATTTCAGAGTCTTTCTTCAGGTCTCAGTGGTAGCAGTTAAGGTATCAAGGAATTGGATTGAATTCACCATCTAATTTCAAGAAAAGAGACATTTAAAGGTAACACAGGATTGACTCAAGCTGCTGATACTGGTGATGTTATGCTCCCTGTCTCTGTTCTTTCTCATCTTCTCCTTTACTGGAATAAAACATGGAAGAGAGATTCTGTTGGGATATTGTTCTGGTGAGCCCCTCAGTGGCACCCTTTTTAAGGGTTATATCTTCCCTCCGTGGTTTGACATCTACCCATCTAATTCTAACCCTTTTCCTCAATTGCCTCAGTTAGGAGTACAGTTGCACTACAATCTTACTATGTAATTTGGTGGTGGTTTAGTCAAAAGAGAAGTGAGGACAATTTCGCTTACTTAGGATCTCAGTTGTCCCCTTTTCTCTCTCCACTCGCTCTGCAAAAGAGGGACAAGGCACTTAGGGAAGCAACGAAAATCACATGAATCTGAGCCTCTGTTTTATAGTCAATATTTTCCTACAACAGCCATCAGCAAACACCACCAAGGCACCAATACTACAGCTAAGAAAACTAAAAATCAAGATGGAGAAAGCCCATCAATTGTCCATTGTAGAGAAAAATGAGAATATTCAAATTCTGAGGCAGATTATCTCTCTAGGACTGTTTCAGATGGGAAAAATTACTCTGGAAGAAGATAATAAAACATTAAAATCCCAAAGAGCAGTAACAGACAAGACATTAGCTTAAACATTTCCTAAAAATATAAGAATTATACTTTGTCCTGGAAAACACTGACACCCATCATAGAGACAGGGAGACACAGTGCAGAAAGATAGTGAGGTTATGAAAAAAATGATGGTGTCACAAGTAAAACAGCAGTTACAGGGAAAGCTGAAGACAAATGGTAAGGGAGAAACAGCAGCAGATGTTTTCCCTTAAGATCACAAATGAAAACAGGAATCCTGATGCACAGGAGCGTTTCCAGAGAAATACATCTATATCAGAGCATGAAACACTAGCAAAACAAAAACAGAGCACAAAACACAAAGAATAAAAGCAAAATAGTCCCCTTTTTGGTAATTAGAGCAAATACCCAGTTAGCTGGTGATGGGCTGCTGTTTCAAAGTCAAAGGATTGCATCTTTTCCCACCAAGACATGTTGGTGTCTTCATAACTTGCTGCCCAAGGACAAGGTATCTTGCACAAAGTTTCACCTGCAATGCTTGTTGTGTCATACTGTGCTCAGCAATGGGAAGCAGAGGGAGTGTGGGGAACAGCCGCACTGGTTGCATGGCCTGAGGCAGAGAGCAGGTGTAGTACAAGTGGCAGGCAACTGGGCCCCCCCACCAGTATGCTGCTGGAGCTCATGAAGCTTGAAGTATCCTGGCTTAGCTCAGCCAGTGTCACATCACTTACTAGTTGAGCAAGTGTGGCTAGAGGGACCCCAGCAGGGTTTAGCAGCTCTGGTTCACAGGAGGATACCATAGTAGGTTCAGAGAGGGCCTGATCTGTGATCACTGGCGGTGAGAAGAAATCACATGGGAGAGAGTGTTACATGTGCTGATACTCCCTCTCCCTTAGATATCTGTAATTGGCCATTATGAAGCAGCTGAAGGGACCTTGGTTCTCACCCACAGTGTCTGTTTCTGTATCCTCGTGATGCAGTTTTTTGAGGATGTGGTGATGCTCAGAATACATTGTGCCATGGTTTATGTACTCTCAGAACAGAGATTATTAAAATTTAAGATCCCTGCGATTTTTGTTTTCATTGTGGAATTTTTGTCAAGTGCAACACAATTTCCCCTTAATGGGCAATGATCTTTAGACCAGAAGGGTGAGACAGCATCTCCTCTGAAATGATTCACCTTTCATCCTCTAATTAGAGATAAGCTAGAGCATTCTCCAACCCTCCTACAACTGCTAAAGTGGGCTAAATCTTCCCATGTCTCTCCCTCTGCGTACAACCACTGCAAGCCCATCCTCTCCAAGGAGCATGGTCTACTGGGGTATTTCTGGACCCCTGTGTGTTCTCAGACCATGAAGTATGCCTTGGAAATCATAAAAAACTGAATGTGAAGTGCCAGAACAAAGACTGCACTCAAGTGTACGCTGATGTGTTATCCTATCCTAGCAGGCAAGCACATCGCTGGCAGCTGTGGAGTGAGCGCATCCACTACCCCAACTTTCCACATGGATCTCTGCTTTTTATTTTTCCCCTAGAACATCCACATTTGATCTCTGCTCAGGAAAAATGCAGTGAAAAGTGCTTTCTCAGACCAACTCCCTTTCAAGACTGACATTATCAGTTTAGAATATTCGCAGGGCTATTGGGTGTCCGGAAGAGGGAATGGCTGGGATCTGAGTGTACCGTTCAAGGCTAATCCAAACACCTCCCCAGATTTAGCTCAGCCTATCAGGAAAGGTAATTTAGCACCTGGGGAAGATAAGGTTTGGAGCCTGCATTTGGCAGGCCAACCAGCCACCTCTGAATGGACCTTCCAGATGAGATATTCTGTCACAAAAAAAAAGTTCATAGAGGTGTTAAGTGCAAAAGCATTCCTGAACCAATAGCAAATTAAAAAAAAAAATAAACCCCACTTTTTCCAGGAAAGAATAGTTTTCTGTGTGTTTTTTCAAAACGTTGTTTGCATAAATAGCCAGGAAAGACAGAAAACAGGTGAAAAAAAAGAAAAGCATCACTGTAATTTTCACAGTTCTGATGACACGTGGTACATATGCAGAAGAGCTCTGGAAACCATCTGTTTGCACAGTCAGTGTAATGCATGCCTTGTTGTGCGGTAGACATACCTGCTGAGTATAGAAGGCTGATGTAGCTTTATGCTATCAATGGAAATGGGGGTATATGCATATGTGTGCACCTCTGTGTGTGTGTGTGTGTGTTTGGATCATTGAAGGAGACAGTAGATTCAATTCTAATGGACCTAAGAGTCTCAGGATCTTGTGGCCCATTTTTATAAGCGATTCCTTGTTGGCAATTCAACACAATGTAATGGCAACACCTTAAGAAGTTGCTACTCCTCAGCCAAAGCACTGTAACTACCTTTGAATGCTAGAGCTGAGAGCTCATCCTACTCATCTGGTGTAAGGAGAACCTCAGGATAGCCTCATCACAGTCGCAACACAAAGACATCAAACGCAAACAGCTTGTCGAGGAGTGGGTGGTAAATTGTTACGCTGCCATAACTCCGCTCTGCATGCCAGCACATAGAGTCCTGTTTTGATTCTACATGCATTTTTTAACAGGGCTCCTAAATTACTTGGATAACTTAAGAATTTTCTGCCTATTTGGGGGAAAGAAAGAAATAAAATTTAAAAAAAGGAAGATAAAAAAGCTGAATGCTTACAGTCTGAATCAATGGGAGAGCTGACCATGAGCAGATTTGTGAAACTTTATAGCACTGTTATTTTGGGTTTCCAATTGCAGAACCAGGAATAAAACTGACACAAGATATAATCAAAGAAGAAGGACTGGAAAAGAAATAATGCTAGTCAACTTTGTTTTATGAACAATCAGTCTCCTTGGACAGATCTGATTTCATTCTCTGGTGAGATTATAAGCTTGCTTGATAAAAGTGACTGCATAAATGTAACAGACGTTTTAAGGCTTTTGACTACTACTACATTACATTCAAACATTCAAAAATTACACAATACAGTACAACATGTGACATACTGAATGGTGTAAAGAGTCAACTAAGCATCAGGGCTCAAAAAGCAGTCATCACCATATGGGCATGGACAGGGAGGCTAGGTGCACTAAACTTTTTTGATTAGTCAGGAGAAATGGCTGACTGCAGACATCTTTGTGTTTCAGAAAAAAGAACTAGCCAGATATGTATACAGTCTACAAAATATCTTCAAACTATATCATTCAACCATCTCCAAACTCATTAGTCTACAATAGCAATTAAATTATCCTTTGGCTATTTCCAAATTAACTGTTTTGGGGAGACATTGAAGAGACACTGGGATTCAGTTTCTCAAATTAAAAAAACAAGGAAAAGACCTGCTTGTTTGGGGAATAAATACTGAAGAACTCAAACTGGTTTGAGTTTGACTCTTAGAGCTGTTCTTCCTTAAACCTGAACTTCCCAAATTCAAATGTCAATAGCTTTTGAAAAAGATTTTGCAAAAATATCTCTCCCTTGCCATTATAATACCATGGTACTGACACTCCCTAGTTTTCATCCAATGTTTCACGGTAAGCAGAATTCTCAGTTTAATATACTACTTTCATGAAACACCTTGAGGTAGATCTCTGCTTAACAGTTTTGCATAACCTGTGAATCATGAGCTTCTTTCATTATTTTTATTAAGTAAAGTGCAAAAGAGAGGAGAGCAAGAGGCATCACCACATGGACAGTCTCAGGTGCTGTACTGAGCCCCATCAGACAATATACCTCAAAAACCAAGTAAACCCACTTGGTTCAACAGCATAACCTCACATGCCCTCACCAATGCCCACAGCACAGCTGAGGCACCCTCGCACTAGCTCATATTCAATATTAGAGACAAATCCTGCTCTGTGTAACTGATGCTGGAGATTTAAAGTGTTTCTGTTTTCCCTCCCACAGCCCTATGAGCTAACCACATACCCTTGCTACTGCTGCCCTGTAACTGCCTTGAAATGAAAAAAAAAAAAAAAAAAAGGCATCAGAAATCCCCTAACTAATTTTATCAGCTAGAGAGCTGGCAAGCAGAACTATATGTGTTGTAGAACTGAAACAGGTGTGGTTTGGGGCATTTTCCACATTTGGTCTTGGCAAAAATATGAACAGCAGATATTAATTCCTCCACACTGATAATGAGGGCTTGGAATTCGTTATCTGAAATAAAAATTCATGGCAGAATTCCTCACATACTCAAATGGGCAAAAAAACCTGATAATGTTTTTCTTCTTTTTTCATTAGGAACCTTTTCTAAATGCACCAATTTGTGTGTGAATTTTACTGAAGGATTTTTTTTTTTAGTGTGCATTAGATGTGACATAGATGTGAAAACATCTCTGCCCCTCTCTTAAACAGTGAGCTGGATCTCATAGCTCCTTCAAGCAAATACCTCACTGATAGGTTTGTGTGTGTGTGTGTGTGTGTGTGTGTGTGTGTGTGCACCTCAGTGCTTGCATACCTGCCCCTAGCATGTGTGACACAGACAGGTTTGGTGCATTTGCACAGCACAAATAACCTATTGTCACCAACATATCTCCACAAATGTAAGAAACTATATAAAAAACATTTTTCTGGAGTCAGAGGCAACAGATAAGGCTTGATAGGTAAACCAGGAAACATAACCTGGAAAGACACAAAATCCCTGTCAAGAAAATTAAAGCTACTCTGTGCCTGCAGCATCTATGCTATCTGTGGATGGTATAGATGATGTGCTATATAGTATATCTATCATAGTGTGATGATGGTGTCCCACACATTTCTGCTCAGTGGAAAACTCAAGTTACTCCTTTTCTCGGACTCCTCCAAAAACCCTCTCAAGACTCGTTGTTTCCGCAACACAGGGAGTAATTTGTCCAACTAATGAAGGACTGATAATGCTCAGTACCATTCCTGTAGCAGTGCAGTATAAGTGAAACTGGAAAACATGTAGGCAGTTCTCAGATCTGGGATTAGACCCTCCCCTTACATGCCTTACCTACCTCTTTGGCCTCTAGATTGGCCTAACTCTTAAACTCTAACACTCACTGTTAGAACAAACCTTGGCATTGTTGTTGAGTTTGCTCTCAGGGTCTGTAGCGGGCACAGGTTTGTGTCTTATCCAAGTGAGGAAAGCAGTTGGAGGTCCCCTAGTTTGTTTGGCTGCTTTGCACGCATAGGTCTAAGGGGCTGCCCTGACCCTAAACTGTCATAACTGTTCTGCACACCAGCCCATTGGCTGTAAGAGCAGAACACTTGTTTTGACTGCATTTTCAAAGAGGAAAAGATGGTCCATTCCTGTTATGAAAGATGAGGTTTGCTACTGAGTTTCAGACTCTCAAATAGACAGGCAGCCTCTGTGCCCTGCCAAGTGAGAGATCAAGGTTTCTCCTATGCAATCTGTGATCTGTGTGTGGCCTTTCACCAAAGCTGGGGTTTTAGGGCTCATGGAAACCAGTCAAAGCAGCAGGATGTTCATAGATTTACAGATACTCAAGAAACATGGTTCTTCAGACCTAAACTATGTTTCAGTGGTTTCATCCTGTTACATTTTTCTGTAAGGAGAAATAGTACAACAGTAGTAAATTATCTTTGGGGTTTGGGGTTTAATTTTTTTTTCCTATTTCACCAGTTATACTTTGGTAAATAGGACTGTTGAGTTTAAATAGTAAAATTCAAGTCTATACTCAATGTGATATTTATCCCAATCTGAAGTCTGATTATTTGAGACGTGGATTTTGTACCCCAATACATGTCATGACTCAAAGCACTCTATAAACATCACAAATCCATCCTATTTGAGATCAAACTTCTCAGCTCATTTCTAGAGCTCCTGAAATCCTCACATTACAGCTTTCATTTTCAGCAGTGTCATTTATTGTTACCTAAATTTGAGTGCTAGACTTAGTTCCTTTTAGGTCTTCAACATGCTAATGTCCTCTGCATAGTTTGGTTAATTTAACACTCTTTAGTTTTGCCTCCAGATTTGCATTGCTCTCACTGTCGGTGCTTTGGCTATGTTTTCCTGTGGCAGTATTCTTCTCACTGACTGAATTCACCTCTGTCAACACAACAATGCCTATCAATCACTTAGACCCAAACTCGGCTTCCCTGTTGCAAGTACCATAGGAAAATCCAATGGTAAACGAGGGGAATTCTCAATGAAAAGCTGGACCACGTTTATTTCTGCACGTACAGGCTTCAGTAACCTTTTTCATTCCTGAGCCAAACAGAATACACTGGAAAGCCCGTAATCCATAGATGGCCAAAGGATACGGGCTTATTCAAAGGCAGCGCTCAGGAAGGGTGGGGTAATGCCAAAGGCCTAACGTAGTGCTTTACAGCTATGAAATCCCAGCAGTTTTTGCCAGCTGTAGCAGGACTCCACTGTGTGGGTGCCAAGCCGCAGGGCCACACACAGGCTCCGTGGCTCAGCACCCACACAGCCAATGATTTTTTTTTTTTTTTTTTTTTTTAAAGTGGAAAAAAAAAATGCTGAATCAGATTCTCACAGCCTAACCAAAAAACATGCACATAAACTATAATTTTTATTATAAAAACTCTGGTTGGGAACAAAGATATTGTAGAAAAACTGAAGAAGAGGGGAAATATTGCTAGTGTGAAAAGCAAGCTAGAATTCGTGGCGTTTGACCACAATAGTTTTCTTGGCTGCTATGGTCCTATGACTGATTTAAGAGGGTTTAAGGTTAATAAACCATAGCTGCATGTTATTATCTGCGCACTTCTTGCACTCTCACTAGCAATGCCTTTTATGCATAGATTTGTTATGATGACCATAGAAGTATAGAGGCTATATGTTTCTTAGGAACAATTGTTGGTGGAGGGGAAAATGAGAGAAAGAGTGAGAGTTGCTCTTCTGATCTGTAGTGCTGCTACAACTAGTCTATAAAAGGCATTGGTCCATAACCTGGCCCAAAACCTAGAATGCACAAAAAACCTCCTCCTCACCTAACAAGCATGGCCGTAAATTCAACTGTATCAAAAAGCATTGCTGGTCTCAACATAACTGACTGATGCGTGGGTCACGAAAAGTGCAGGTAAGTTGAAGAAGAAATCGCAAAATTTAAATGTTGTACATTTAGGTAGCCTTTGCCATCAACAGCTTCCACAAATTGATTAATTTTTTTAAGAGAAGAAAAATAGGGGTGTGTTTTTTTCTTTTTCTTTAAGTCTTTCATTGCTTCAAGACTTTAAAACCATACTATAAAAGCTGAAGGATATTAATCTGTCATAAAAAGCTTAACACAGGATGATATAAGTGACAGGAAAATGATCTACAACGGTGTTAAACCACAGAATAATTATTAATTATTGAAGCCTCAGCTCCAAAATATTCTAAAGGAGTTTTCCTGCTTTCTGTTAGGCCAGGAAGAGAAAAAGTAAGAAAGAAAGAAAAGCCTATAGTCCATTTCCAGCCTCTCATGCTTTCAGAGCTGAACTCTGCATACAAATCTATATTTGTAAGACACCCTCATCTACCAGTTAATCAAAGCCCTGGAAATTCAAGGAAACCTGTGTTTATGGAAATCTGGCATTTCTGTAAAGTTTTGAATGAGAGCTAAATAGAGCAGTTCATCTCATTGAAACTAATGGCTTCTGCCAAGTGGTTTTGCAGTGCTGGGTCTTCTGGCACAGTCAGCATTTAGGAATTCATTTATGAGCTGGGTTAGCTGGAGACTCTGGAATTCAAATTTATGTCTAAGACTTAGTGGTTTATTCCTGATAGGTTGCTGTAAAGAAATTGTAATCAATTTACCAAACTCAGACTTTGTTATATGCAGAATAGAAAGCTAACCTTTTTTTTAATGATTTAGGGCTTGGGATTTATTTTTTTTAGCTTTCCCCAGTAGACAATTGCAAATTGTACACATGTACATTGTGCAACTGAAGGGGGCTTTTTAATCAGCCATTCATACTTGCTTTGGAAAAAGCTTTGTCCTTGTGCTCTTGACTGGACTTCCTACAGGCCTGATCCTGCTCCCGCTGAAAGTGCTCACATTTTCCTGCAGGGGAAAAGAATCTTACTTCAGACGAAGTCACAGTTGCACATAAAAAGCAGAGAAAAGTGTGGCTTGTCACATGAGTTGACTTTATTTCAATCATTATTTGCATGAACACACGGTCAAGGTCTATTAAGTACTTCTTTGATTTGCTTAAAAAATATATGTCTCCAGGAGCTGGCCAGCGTATTTGAATATTGGCTTTTTTTCTGAGTCATAAAAACCTAGACATTTTTAGCAAGCAATGAACAAGAATTGCTCTACCCTTTCAATGCAACTATAAATTTGCTCCTTTTTTCCTCTTTTAGAACTCCTTTGAAGAACTCATTGAATAAATTAACAACTTGGAAAGCCGCCTGCCGTTTTTGTTGGCTCTGGGTTTCAGGGAGTTGCTTGGTAAACAAAAGTCAATGGATTCAAACAGTAACAAAGTAATTTAAATGATTAATCAAGTGTTAAAACTAGCTTAACCTCTCCTGTTTTACAAACTCTATATCACCCTCACTAAACTAATAGAGGAATAAGACACCCGTCTGGAAATCTCATCTGAAATATTAGATAGAGAATCAAAAATTCAGCCAAGCAGTGTGGTTTGTAGGGATATCCTGGCGGATAATAAATTGCATTAATCTTACTTAAATTTTCCATCTAAATCACGTCTTGAGACCATATTGCACTGAGAGGAATGTGCCTAGCTTTGAATGCATTGTGCTACTGAAAAGGTTATTAAAAGGGGAAAAAAAGCAGATAATGACTTTTCTTGTTTTTCTTCTGACTACTTTTTCCAATATTGAGGAACCTACTTTAAATATTCTGGTATCTAATGAAGAAAGTCTGCTTTCTCCGGCCAGTGCTTATGTTTTCTGATAGAAGATAAGAAACTCACATACTCAGAACACTTGAGGCAGGGTTTTTTTTTGTTGTCTTTTTTTTTTTTTTCTGGCTAGAAATTATATGTGTGGACAAAAATAACCTCAGAGTTTTCCCAGCATCGTCAGAGCTCAGTATTTTCCTCTTCTTGCTTATTCAGAAGAATTTCACTTTTCCAGCTACATGGAATATGAAAACAATATTGGAAAAGTTCCCCTGGGTCTTTCATCGTATGAAAGAAGTCCAAAGGTTATGAAGTTCTGTCCATTTTTTCTGCTTCTGTCCACCATCTATCACACCAGTGTTATTTCCTAAGTCTTAAAAGAAATAAAAAATGTTACAGTGAAAGGAAGAGTTGCTTAAAAGCACAACCCCTTGGAAACTGGGAGTGGTGCTGCCAGCTACACTAGCAGATGAGAAGTGGAGCTCCTTAGGCATGAGCATCTCTCCACTTGGTGGGTTTGTCCTCAAAGCTGATGGAGGGGACCATGCTGATGTCCTAAATGTGCACAGGCACATTCCTAGATTTGGGCTGCAATGGGCAGAAGCAGCCATGGGCCTTCTGCTCAACTCAAGTAAGTGGCAAGAGGTGGTGCCAGCATGGTAACAAGGAGTCCAAGTCATCTGGTGCCAAAGGAAGGCTGCTTCCACTGGGCTTCAGTGTTTTCCTGAGGTCCTTACTCTGCTAAAGGATGAGTAAATGTAAATTGAGGAGGAAGTTTTCAGAAAATCTGTAGCTATATTGTAGGTGTGGGACACGGTCATGGTCATGTTTCTGTCTGGGGATGCAGGAGGAGAAAAAGAGATGATGGAAGCAACAAGACCACAGAAATCAACAGGATGGGGCCTGACATCTTGGTTAGGAGAGACAGCAGTGTGGCTTTTGCCACAGCTGTCCACAGAAAGATGTGATTACCACCAAACACATCAGTGACCACATCATTCAGGGCCAAGAGGGGGATTATTTCCAAAGAGCATTACACAATATTATGCAATGTCATGTTAATAAAAAATTTTGTCCTTTTCCTATGAAAATTTGGCCTTGAAAGCCCTGAAAAGTTTTTCAGCAACTTCTATCAGTATTTCATCCCCAGTCCAAAGTCTTAGAGCACTGTTGGAACATGCATTGCACCAGCCTGGTCTGAAAGGAGAGGGGGAAATGGTGCCTCCAATACCTCAGCACCCACCTGGCTGCATGTCTGATGTGTATGGTCAAGCAAGGGCTGAGGTAGACAGAAACATGTTTCAGCACTTGCTACCCATGCCCATATTCATGTCCAGCTACTCACAGCTGTGGTCCTTCAGCCCTGGGCTAATCAGCTGTGTGAGAAAGGAGCAGGGTTAATTCCTCCTGAAAACATGATTCTTAGTGTATGTCCCACAATGATATCTGAGGATCTTGCTTGCTTTCACAAATGCTGTCAACCCTGCAAATGCTTCAGTCATCACAGCAAAAGACCTGATGACTTTTTGAAGACCTGCAAGAAGGGCCATCCCAAATTATGTTTCTCACTCTTTCTGGAGCATCAAAAGCCCAAGTAATTCAAATCTATTTTCCATGCAAATTGTTTTTGCACAACTAGAAAAATACCAAACCAGCAAATTCTTCTTGGGAAACAAATTCCCATGAAAATCAATGAGGCAAGCTTCCTACTTGTTTCTATGGGATTTTTTTTTATATATTAAACAGTCTTATGAAAAGAATGTATTTCAGTTGCATTTAGAAGCATCAACACTTTAATGTGCTGCTGCTAAGTCACAAATCAAGCGTAAAAATGAGTCATCTGAGCCTGAAGTTTGTACATTTCCTTACATAATTGTTGCAATCATCTCCAAACTGACTTTTTAAACTCTGGTACATCAAAATGAAAGTTATGCTTCAGAAATAGTGAATACGTCCAAGACATATGAAGAATTTCAATTCTTCCTTGAAGTCCAGGCACATGAAAAAGGAAAAAGGGGGGGGACAATTAAAAAAAATTATGAGCCTTTAAAAATCAATTCATTCCCATCTAAGGTCGTAAACTCTGAAATAGCAGTCTGCCTTGATTTCAGGAGAGAATTAACCTTGCCTGGGTGATTTTGCCCTTTCTTTTTACCCTTAACACACTTGGATTTGTTGTGAGTGCAGGCTTGACTGGGATTTACAATTTTTGAGATAGGGTAATTATATGACCATGTTGGGCTTTTTATCCTTTGAATATGGATAAATGTTCTTAATGGCTTCATTTTGATTTAAGGTTTTGTTCTTTTTCCTGTCTGGGGACATATCACAGATATACACTTAAAAGGTTGGGCCAGTTCTCAGATTTTCAAAAATTTCAGCAAGTTCCAATTCAGAATTAGAATTTATCCCCTTATTCATAACACCACGAGCTGGACCAAGCCACCTCCAATCTTGCATCCCGTGTTTGGGATCATCTTTTCTTTGACAGGGCCTTGAAGTGCAGCAGGAATGCTTTCTATGCCTGAATCTGCTGTGCATTGAGCTTAGGGGTGTGGTACTGATGTCCAGGCAAAATCATTACCCAGCTCTGGGGAGTTCCTCCTCTTTTCTGGCTGGCAGGTTTGTGAATGGTGATCCCAGACATGTCCCCTGGGAGTTACATGTGGATCAGGATACATACTGGGAGCTCAGCTCCCGCATCTCCCACAGCACAGGGCTGCTCTCGCATCTAGTGGCGCAGATAACAAAGCTCCCATTGATCTCCAGGCCACAGGATCAGCTTCGTGCAGGGCTAAATTGCTCATCTGTTTTTAATGCCAAGAGCAATTTGTTTTCTCTATGGATAGCATGGTTGCAAAACCACGTTGTTTAAGATTAAACTTCTTTCATCTGGACAATGGCAGCAGCAACAACAACAACAAAGAAAAAAATGCTTTTGAAAATAATGAAAAAAATCTAGTAACTTTTTTTTTTTTAATGAAAGAAAGTAATTACATCCAGGCAGCCAGGCTGACCACAAATGCCAAGTTTGTGCTTGTTGCAGTTTTAACTGGTTGAAATATTATTTCTAAATAAACAGAGTTTAAAATGGAAATTCTGACGAAGCTTTGACTATATTGCTGTTCCTATCATGTTAAATCGTTGTTATTGTCCTAGTGGTGTCAGTGCATAGCTACAGTTGCTTGTGGAATGATGAAAGCTCAAACCCAAAAAACTCAGCTTCTCATATGAGCTTCAGAGTATTAAGCCAGAGAAGGATTACACCCACCCAACCTTTTAGCATGAAGTCATACTGGATTTGTTATAATAAGCAAGTTATTAAATGTATCTTCTTTCCCAAATAATTTACATGTTGTACAGCTATTTGAGGAATTCTGGTTTATTTTTAGTACCCACACCTTATCTAGGGTGTTCATCACAACAGTAGTAATTGGTTCAGGGATTTAAAAAGCTGCTGTCCACACTGACCCTTATTTTTTGTTTTACTGGAATATTTCAATGGGGATTTTTTTGGTTATCAGTTTTTGCAAAAAGGCTTCAGTAAGGTATAAGTGGTTCAATTCAGGTTAGAACATTTATTTGGGTATTAGTGCATTTGGAAACCAAGGAATTACCTCAATGAAAGTATGATCATAGTAATAAAACTGGACCAAGCAGACTCACCTAACCGAAAAGATTTTTTTTCTTTCTCACATGGACTCACAGATTTTCATTAATAAAATCCCATGTACTGTCACTGTGTAGCATCTATCACAAATATTTGTGATGGTGTCCTTCAGCTCCTGCATATAGTGTTCATGCAAGCAGTATGTAGGAATGCCCTCTGCTGAGGGTTTCTGCTGAGAGACCACTTAATAGGGCCTAATCATTGAGAAGTGTCACACAGAAAGGGGAAGAAAAGCAAAGCTTCTGCCCCAAGGGGCTCCCAGTGATGCCTGCTGGCAGCTCAGAGCCTTGCTGCCCTGGACGAGAGAGCTGGGATCCACATCTAGCACACAAACCTACTGTTCCTAGAAATAATTATTCTTCACCATCTTCACCATCATCTGCTGGCACACACCTCAACTCTATATGCATAAAAAAAAAAAAAGTTCAGTTTATGTGCCCAAAGATCTGCACAGGCTATAGATTTTAAAACTATCTGTAGGTTTAGGCACTTCTCTATCATTAACAGCCAAATCACATTGTCTACCCAGCTCCTTACTGGCACCTTTTAAAATACATTGGGACCAGATGGTGCCTACCAGCATGGTGGTTCTGGGAAAAGCCAGAAGAGAAGAAACAAACGAGTCCCAGAGTAAATACATGCCGTAATCCATCTTGCTCTGAGTGCCTAGCTGCAGCAAGCATGTGTAAGCTAGCCACCCTGCTCAGCACAGTTGTGAGCTAAGGTGCTTGTTGTGCAAACTTGTCATTTTAAGTGGAATGCTGACAGGGGGTTATTTATGGAAACCTGTGTTTGAGGAATATGCGGACATACATAGTGCAGCACACAGAAGGATACATACACCACTGTCAGTGCAAAATCTTCCAGCAGGCTTCTTGCAAAGCTGGTCTTTTTGTCTTGGAGGAGCAGGTGTTTGAAAGATACTTGGCAGTAGCTTGAAAGCTCACTTTCTCATCTAGTCACTGGTGAAAATGACTGTGGTGTCCAGGTGTTACAGCTGGACAGTTTGTCTTGCTCTGTGCATTGCTACTTCCTTCCTGAGATAATAACGAAACCATATTGGCCTACTGTGATGACCACTAGGAGGAATTTTTCTTCCCTTTCTCTGTCAACTGGTTCTTATTTTTTGACAGGTCTGTCTCCCTGTATTTACCACGTTACATCCCTCCTCTCATCTAAAATAAATGGTCTATGGGACAGGGTCCAGTGCCTGGTTGCCCGTGCTGTGTAAGAATTACAAGTCAAGTCAGAGCACAGATGGACAATGCTCCTTGATGTCCTCATCTCTGGAGAGAGACTGACAGGCAGGTTTGAAAGAGAGAAGGAAGCTGGAGAAAGTAAAACTACCCCAGCCCTTCATAACCAAGCATTCTAGTACTCTTCACACAGAAATCAGCACTTATGGCCATGCAGTATCAGTCACAGCTCTCCAGGCAGCAGCCCCTGAGGACTTCTTCAAAGATGTCATATCCCTCAGCCAGGAGCACCCACACTGCCAGGCAGATTCCCTGCAGCAGGTTGCAGCTCAGGAAAGGGCTGGACTAACTGGGCTGCCTGAAGTGTCACAACTGTGATGGCAGGCAGAAAGTGTCAGTCCTCACCTCTGTTTTACCACAAAACACTGAGCACAGTCACAGATTCAAGGTATAAATCTTCTCTGGTATGGACAAGGTCTTCCTTGGCACAGGCTCCAGGGAAGGCTGGGCTCCTAGACCCTCTGCACATCATAACCTAGTTTTAGCAAGCTGCCTGTCAGTCTGTGCATGACTTGTCTAAAATCGCTGAAATTTCTGGCTTGCTGAGCTGGACACCTTTAAAAAGTGCTTACTTCCAAAGGTACTGGCAGATGAAGTTTTCTTAGAATTTATTTCTTCCTACTTTTTTCCCTAACTGAACATTTTCTTGCTTCATCAGTTCAGTTTTTCATCATTGAATCTTCTGATTTTATTAGGGAAGAAGGTGGTACTCTGAGCAAGACAGAGATGAAAGCAAAGCACCCCCAAAAAAGAAGGGGGGGAAGGGGGGGGGAAGGTGAATTTCCAATAGCTCGCTTTCATTTTACTTTAGTGAACTAATCAAAAATTTGGGTTGTCCTTTATGTCAGAAAAAAAAGGGCCTGAGTTCTCATTGGTGTGGTACAATTCATGAGATCTCTGGTTCATTCTGAGTTTGATGGAGCCTAAATATGAAGTGCAGAGAGGTGCCAAACTGAGTGAAAACATGTTTTTCTGAGCAACACAGCAATTAGTGCTAGGTGTGGTACAGACCTAACTTCGGCTGGAGGGTTGCTATGTTACAGAGCACTTGTCCTGTTGTTCCCCAGCAATGACATCCTGCATTGAATTCCTCTTCTCCAAACTTCCCATCTTTTGGCTCAGTTTTAATCCTGACTGACATTACTGGGCTGAACTGAAATGTAGAGTTGAAACAGTTCTGAACTCAGAGACACTCTAAATGCAAATCTGGGCACAGCTTTTCAGTTAGGACATGTCTGTGGCCCCCATCATCAGAATACACTGTAAGAGCTAGGGGAGGGGTTTCTGCCCCTAGGTCCAGCACCACTTTATAAGAATGGAAGTACTGTTTCTCCTATTCTGCAAGTGAGGAAACTGAGGCACAAGGTGACTTGTTTCAAGACGCTTATTTTATAGCCTGTAACCCAACAGTCATTTTGGCGGGTCACATTCAGCCCATGTAGGAGTCCTGTGCAAGGCAATAAAGCTGCACCTCTGTATTTGAAATAGTACTGCAATGGCAACCTGATTTACAGATTCCTCTGCTGCCGAGGTCAAAAATTAAGTCACTCCTCGGCCGTGGGGGCAGACCTGCCAACGGTAATTAAAAGCTTTCCTTTGAAATATGTGTCAGACTTTACACATGGCGAAAAGTGCTTCTCACAATATGAGCTTTCAGGCTGCTGCGCTGAACAACATACATGCGGCTAACCACTTCTCTGTTGGGTCCCAACAGCATCTGTTCCTTTGCCAACGTTTTACTGGCATTCCACCAAAATCAGTGTAGCATGCAGTTCTGCCAGGTAGGGCCAGAAGCAGTTAAGAGGTTAATAGACTCAATCCAACTTCAAACAACAGCGCAAACCTCAGGGGTGAACCGAACAGACTGCTATCAAATGAGGAAAACAGATAGACTTTGTGATGATTTGACTAATTGCAGGAGAGTTTGTCTCGTGCAGATGATAGTCTTCCCACCCCTTCTCTACGGTGTATGCTGGCTGGGAGTCATCAATCACAGCTTGCACGTGAGTCTTAAAACCCCTAATTCAGCAAAACAATCAAACGTGCTGTGTCCCTAAGTCATCTAGGCCCTTTTGAAAACCCTAGTGTTATCTCGCTCTTCTGGAAAGAGCTACCTCCAAAATTCCAGCTCGTGCTGGGTAAGTATAATACCATCCTGGCTGCCCCTCAGCAGCCTGCTCTGACTTCAGTGGCGGCTTTTCCTGCAGTGAATGCCTCACCCACTGCTTTTCAGGTGGATTAAGCTGTCTGTGGAGACTCACACAGAAGGCTTTCTTGTGAGATTTCCAGAACACCTTGTCTCCAGCCAAGTCAGAAATACTGCTAGCACAGCCACCTTGTGGCATTGGAGTATCTGCACTTTCAGTCCCAGGAGACAACAGGAAGCACAGTCAAGCCAGAATTTAAAATAAATACATAAAAGCTAAGCAAATATTTTTGAACCTCTCAAACAGGTTTGGATTTTGTTTGATTCAAAGTAATAATAATACTTAGCACTTATAGTGTACTTTATAGTTTGAAAGCACTATACAGACTTTAACCACTTCGGTTTTGGGCAATGGTCTGGATCAGATTTTGTTTGATGTGAATCAGTTCTCCCATGACTGGAAAGTATATTTGAGAAGTCAGAAGAGAGAAGCGGGAATATCCTTTGTGTCTTTTGGGTTCTTCTTTCATTTTTTGCTACTGAGCCCATTTGTAGGAAATCATTCTATGCTTTTCTATGTTAGTTTACTCAACAGAGAACCTGTTCTCCAGCCTCACTTGCAGGCCTGTTGTGAGATTCAATTTCAATGATGCATCTAAGGTCCTCTGACAGTTACTATGCAGATGCAGATGTTTCTCATTCTTTCTCCTTTGCCTGGTGAAAATTAAAGTCTAAATTGTGATGAAATATATACTGGAATCTACATAGATGAAACCATCCAAGATTACCTATATTGTTCTAGTAGTAATCTCATCCACTGCCCAAGGCAGAAGGATTTTGAAAAGGTTATGGTAAAATATGTAAATAGATGAACCATATGCATGAAAAACATTCTCTTGGGTCCTAGTGTATGTCTATTGTGGCTTGAGCTCTCCTTCCAAGCCTTGCTTTTCCAAGAGTCAACTTTAAAGCTCAGCATAGTTACTGGACCAGTTTATGATCTAAAGACATATTTACAAGTTCAAACCACTTCAGGAGCTAATTATATTCTGGACATGCTACAATATTTTGATGCCAAAATGTCCGTATTCTTTGAAATGAATGTTTCGTAGCTTTCTCAAGAAGACCTCGTTTCACAAACTCCAGTTACAACAAATGAATGCATGTTCCTCTTTTTGTTTCCTCTTTTTTTGCCGAATTTGAGAAAAGAAGTAATCATACCACAATGGAAAACATTTCATTTTCTCATTAAAACGTACATTTCAGCAGCTTTTCATCACACTGTCCTGCCACCCTCAGCTTTCTGTGAAAGGAGCTGCTATGAAGGACACAAACTTCTAGCAGCCAGTGCAACATGGAGAAGGGACACAAATTACCATGTAAAAGCAAGCAGACTCCATTGACTCTAGTGAGTTCAAGGAGAAGCTCAGTTTAAAGGGAGCAGCAGTCATTAACCAAGACTTCTTGTTTGTCAGGTTTTTTTATTCCCTCACCTTGACATTTCTCATGGAGCCAGCAAGTGGACAGCCTGAGTGGAGGTGGACTGGATTGTTCTGACTGGACCTGGTCCTTGCCTCTTACACTACACAGGGCTAAGCCAGGTGCTGCTGCCTTGATTTCTAAGTATTGTGCCAGCAAACAGGCAGCCAGGGAGCCTCCTGATCTCTGTAGATGTGGAGATTGCTGGATGCTTTACTGGACATGCTCAGGCCACGGCAGAACTAACCCAGAGCCATCAGAGAGAGGAATCAAAGGCCAGAGGAATTTCCTCACTGACTTCAGCATGTATTTGGTCAGGTTAAAAGTCTGAGACAGTAAGACAGGACAGCAGCAAAAGTGGGAGCCCTAGGAAGAGAACGTACAGCTGGTGATACTCACAGGTCAGAAGGCTAAAGATGATGGTGACAAGGAGGCCAGTCCTGGCATGAATTGTGCCATGTCTCTGCATGGTGCTGCTCTGGCTGCAGGCACTAGCTGGTGAAAAGGCAGGAAGGTGCTGGTAGGAGAAAGCTTGGAGGCCAAGCTTCGTTGCATCCCCAGGACCTAATGCAGTTTTACTCGATAATGAGAGGTTACCAGCAGTGGGTGACATGCCAGCCCATGTATGCACATGTCAGAGCCACCTCTGAGCGCAACCTATTTGCCATATCTAGAATCAAGTTTTTCAAGTTTTCCTTCTCACAACTGATCATTTACCATCCCTATGATTTCTCTTGCTGCTTATTCTCTATAGACGTTGCCACCTCTTTGATCTCTACATAAATACATGCAGCTCTTGAGCACACTGTTTACATAGATTAAAAGGAATCCTAAACCTTACATGTACACACTGATAACCTCAAATCTGATTTGTGATTGAGTACCTGAAAATGGCTTTTACTCTCTGGAATTTTAAGGTTTACAACAACAAGCCAGATGTCTTAAGCCTTAGACAGCACAGGCTTTTCCCTTTGAATACAGCAAACACCAGCTTCCACAGTAAGGTCGGATCTCCAGCAGCGGTGCCTCTGAATACCAGAATGGCATTCGAGCCTGTGAATTTTGCTGTGATCCACAGAGCCAGTTTTATCTTCTATGAGCAGGATCAGTTTATGCATCATCCTGACAGTGCAAGTATCTTGAGAGAGGTATGCTGTGTTCTTAAACTCTTCTCTGAAACAGAGAAATCAGAATTTAAAACAAAATGCGGTGTGGCACATGAGGTAATTTGAATGTTACTGTGTCACTGTTGAATGTGTACAATTTCTATATGTGTTCAAAACCTGATGAACTATATCACTCACAATGCTTCTCAGTAAATGGCCTCATCTTTTCAAAAGAAAGGCATGAGAACTGTTAGCATGAATCTCAAGATCATGAAACTAGAGAACTCTGCATACCATCAACATATATATTAAGGCCAGTAACTTCCACAGCTTCTTGAATTCCTTGTCTATTACTTACTCTAGTGGTACCTTCATAAGCATCATCACTGATTCCTAGCACTTTAATTACATTTTTTAAATTGTATTCTGAAGAGTGTTCTTGCCAGTAGAGCTGCATACCAATATAGACTGCAGTAAAATGAGGGAAGAGCCTGTGTGTCTACACCAACACCAAAACCACTCCAACTTACTAGACAACCTCACAAACATTCATAGGTCTGTTAATTTTAAACTCAACCTCACAAACATTCATAGGTCCATTAATATTAAACTGTAGTCATTAGAGGCTATTTTTCTTATGTACACCGACCACAGGACTTCCCTGAATTAAATCCTGCTTGAGCCGATATAGGTCATTCAGGAAAAAGAAAAAATAAAAAAAGCAAAAAAAAAAATAAAAAAGCACTGTAAAATCAAATCACAAAGATTTTTCTGTAGTACCTGGGACTTGGACTTTTAGAAGACAACTACCTGGTGATGCCAGTATTGACCCAGAGTTACAGGAGCCTTTGATGTACAGGGCATGGAGACTTTTAGGCTAAAAGGAATCTGTTACTTCATTGATGAGGTTTACCCTATACTACCACATCTATGCTGAACACTGCATTGCTTAGCTCAGCTCATCTAAGACAACATCAGTTTCAGGGAGCCTGTGGTTATTTCCAAAAAGCCACAAAAGCTGTAGAGAGGCTTCCCTCTACGCTTTTGTTTCTTGAAACCTCTAGACAGGTAGAAAAATCATGGCAATGCAGGAGCAGGAAAGATCTTATCTGCTACAGAATTATTTTCAGGAGTGAAATGCCACAATGCACTGATTTAAATGATGCTGAGATCATATATTAATGGGATGTGGTACATGGAATGAGTTCATGTTGAATTGCACAAAATCCTGAAGTAGACAGTGTTTGGAGAAGATCATACGTACACTGAATAAAGACAGGCTGTTTATGGCCTGAATCAGCACATAAAGTTTCCATACAGTAAGTCACAAGTGTATGGAAATTTACCTCACCAAGAAGAGATACTGTGATAACATTTAACAGATTATTTTTTTCCACCTGGCACTTGACACTTTAGTCCTTTTCAAGTGTCTGACCACCTCCATGTGCTTCGGAAACCTCTCTGCCAATCCCAACAAGACTTGAGAAGATCACAGGAGTTTTCACATACTTGGCAGCCCCAACTTATTAAACAGTCTCCTTATAGGATGTTTTTATTTTTCAGCCTATATCCCAAAAATCTGATGTTCTTGGACAAGGAAATGTGATTGCGGGTGGGCTCAGGAGTTTCTACCCTCCTACCTGGTCTAAGGAAAGTTCTTTAGACTGGAAAGAGCCTTCTCCCAGACTTCTCTGGGAGATGATTTCACAGCCCTAACTTGCACTGAATGTCTCTTAACCATACATATGGCCAGTCCTTTGGCTGATAAAAATAGACAGAGTGCCAGCATTTTGCCCCTTCACCCCATGTAGGACAACTCATGTCATCGAAGACTGCAAAATCAAGCTGTGGATTTTATAGCTGTAATGTATGGATCACCCACCAAATTCTTTAAGTGGAACGTACAGATCTTTAAAAGCACACTTTTTAGTGAAAACATCTACAAGGATCTAATGCTGACTTTGAAAAAAGGAATTCCCTCTGTCCCACAAAAACTCACACCCTCCTTATTCTACCTTATTTTCAAGGAAAATCAAGGCAAAGAGACTTTGTAATACATACTGAAGGTCAGAAAAGCCAGACACTCGTTCTGAGTAATGCCATCCCCCAGAAGATGTGTAGGAAATCTATGCAGTCCTGCAAGTCTTGAAGGTTGGTTTAGAAATTCAGAGTAGGGTACATTCGTGTTAGTGGTCAACAGCTATTCCTGAACTAGTCTTTTTGACCCCATAATATCAACTCCAATGGAAAAAGGCACTTCCAGAACATTACTTAAATCTTTCTGAGGCAGATGATGAAGTTGGCCAAATGAATCATGCTTTGATCCAGCCTTTATCTCTCCATGAAGTGGCTATCTAGATGTAGGAAATTACTTTGTGGACACCTGCACTGGAGATGTTTAGGCAACTGAATCCCACTGGAAGAGACTTTCCTGAAGATACCCAAGGCCTCTGCTTTGAAGTAATGATAATATTGCAAGAGTTCAAAAAATAATTAGTGCCTAAGTTAACAAGATGTGTTAGATTCTAGAACTTTCTGAAGCAATGTTTTCTACTAACATATTCAACCAACATTGCTCCTGCTTTCCTCAAGTTAACTGTGGATAAAAGAAAGTCTGAGGACTGATGATTGTTGAATCCCTGTAAGTATGGGACAGTCTAAGGAGTTACAGCTTGGTTTCTGTACCTGTTTGGTTTTCAGGAAGCCGTCTGAATTTCTTTACAGTCTACCTTACTCTTTTGTGCCTGCTTGGCTCCACTAGCTAGCATATTAGAAAGATGAAGGCAATATTCCAGCTATCCTTACCCAACCTACCAGTTTTTGTTCCTATCCATCTGTCTAGAAGGCTTAATGGTCTAGACCACTGTGGATTCTCTACTCCACCTTGTTACCTCCAGACAGAAACAAAGCACAGGAAGGGGGGAGAGAGGTAGCTCTGTACATCTTGCTACTGCTTTGCATCCATGTACACCAAGGTCTGAACTCTACAGCACTTTGTACTATGAGTCTATATATCACAAAAGAAGAAAAATGCGTAGTTTAGTGGTTCTGGTTGGTAGCTAAAGAAATACTGGTGATCCTGATGTATGGCCTTTTGTTCCTGGTCAATCTGCCGTTACCACCTGTCCTGGCCAATACTGAGTTGACATCTTTGTTCACTTCTGATTAATTCTTTCCAGCACTATACCAAGTCTGAAGAGCATATAAACTCTCAGGAGGCGAAGTTAGATTTCTCCTTAGTAATAACTATTATTTGAGCCAGACTGGAAGCGTCTGATGGGCCCTTACAGAAAATCTCCAAGGCTGGTGAACACTCCTGTGTGATTTACTCTTGTTTTGACATTGCTAGTCCACCAGTCAGGAGAACTGTTATTGAACAAGAGACCTTGAAGATATTGTGCACATCAGGGAGAAAGTGCTGCCAACTTCTCTAACTCATCTACTGATCCTATGAGTGGGATGTGTTCATACAGGGAATGCCTTGACTGTCATCAGAAATGACTACCCTTCAGCATTTGTCTTCTTGCAAAGATTAAGGACCTGGTCTCTCTTTCTGCCACGGAGAACTTGCCCCTTTAATGCAGATCCAAAGTCCCTGCAGCTGAACATGTGCTTCCCAGATGGACCTAATTAAGACTATGTGGCAGCATTTGGGGGTGAATAAATAGAGAAAGAGGAAACTTGCTTAGTGGGAGGTCTATGGAAAGAGCTGCAGAGGACTGAGAACTGGGACACCACTAGAGTGACTGGCTGGTGTCTTCTCACTGAGAGCCACAAATAAAGAAGGGCTTACGAACTGAGTCCTTCATGTTAGGGAGTCAAGTTTGAGAGCCAAAGGACACGGGTAACAGTAGAAACAGTGCACAAAATTTATCTCATGGTGTGTCTGATGGGAACAGCTCTGAAACATGGCAATTGACACATTTCTGCAGGGACGGAAAGGGAAGGTTGCAGCTAAAGGGACTGTTCATGAGGGCAGATTAAGAACTGTTCAAATGGCAGAAGGAGGCATAACTGCAACATTTGTCATGTTTGTAATATGTCTGTTTGGGACAGATCTGGTTCATTTTCAACCATCTGAAGTTCTGATGACTGCTACTCTGTTTTCTCTCCTTAGAGAATCATATCTTCTTAAAGGGTAATATTGTAAGATCGTCAAAGGAGTAAGCAATTCAATTTTTCCTTACCTGCTACAAGGCAATTGCTCTGACTCCTTCTCCCCAGATAGGGCACCTGACCAACTCTCATTGCTTGGTGCATTCACACCAGGACCCACCTTCCAACAAGCAGGAACTGAGGACCAACAATTTTGGAAACCAGTGTTGGAAGTCTGGAGAAGAGTTAGGTGGACAATAAACAGAACATCATTTGATACTACCAATGTAACATGAAGCAGAAGAACAGCTACAGCATCATGGTTGTAAAGTTTTTGAGCCAGTGACTGGTCTTGGCCCCATCAAAACAACACCTGGAAGAATGGGGCCACATTAGGGTTTCTAGGAACTCCTGTCATGCTACTAATGAACAAATGTAGACTTCTACAGTCAAATGGTTGGCCATCATCTCCAAAGGAGGCCTGCAATTCAGCTCCTGCATGTACATGTAGTTCTGGTTAGCAGACTTGCTGAAATCCATTAGGACAAGTAACATCATGATTGTGAAATTAGGACTGGGTTTCATACAAAAAATAGTTTTTCACACCAGGATTTTTACGTGGTCTTGAAAAAGCCCAAGAGTTGTGTGTTACTGGTGCAATTTCATTGTCATTTCTACTTCATTGGAAAGTTTTTTACAAGTCCTGTAATCTGCCACATCATTGGTCCCCCCCAAGGGCCAATGACCAATACATCTCTTTCCATGCAGCCTGCATTGAGAGACAAAAAACTGAAGACTTCAGGTTGACCAAAGGGAAAGTGATTTGTGCTCTCATCTCATCCTTCAAAAGATCACAGTCAACACAGCAGTAGGAGAGCCACAGTGCTGTTGGCAACCTGGTAAACGTGCACAAAGAAAGCTGAAGACTCTTGAAATGAAACAGTTCTCCTTGGATGAGGAATGAGACTTCCAGAAGCTGTTCAGGCCGTTTAGTGGGTTTCTGAGTAGAAAGATAGGATGCAGGTAGGGCTTTGTCTGTCTCTACCCGTTTAGGGAATAAATTCAGGGTACGAATACAAGTGCAAGAGCAGCCATCACAAAGCCACCACAGTATTTCAGGCAAAACAAACATGAAGGGTGAAGAGGTGGGGGGAGAAGTTGGGAAATGTACCTAGCTGTTCCAAACAGAAGAACGGCTTCCTTCTTTTTTTTTTTTTTTTTTAAAGCATCTTGATTCCCCTCAAAACATCCCATTAACCATTTACCTACAGGCACTTTGTGAGGTGGCACTGGAGATTCCAGAAGATTGTCGTGTAAGAGCTCTAACACCATGTCCTTTCTGTTTCTCTCCTTCTCCCCAGTGTTCTCTTTTCCAAGTTCTGAGTCTTTTCCAGTGTGTGACTCCCATCCCCAAGTCCAAGTATGAGGGGTTTTTTCTCAGGGAAGTCTCCCTTAGACCTTTGGGCTGCAGCAGTTCCAGGAATGTGGCTATGGGAGAGCAAAACCCCAGAAGAAGTATGAAGTTCATTTTTTAACTAAAAATATGATTTATGAGGAACAGCTGAACAGACTATGAGAGGTTTCATTTAAATGGATTTGAAGGCCACGATGATTTAGTAGAACTGTATATGCTTACTCTTTTGTGAGACTTATACATCATATATGTAAGCAGCAGGCTCCTTTTCCTACGGTCCTATGCTTAGTCTTACGTGTGATAACCATGTGCTTTCAACACCTCACATACACTAATTTATTGCTTTTTTTCATCAGAAAACCCCTTGAGAATTGAGGGATGGTGAAATGAAATGAACAGACTAAGCATGCCCAGGAAAGTTGTAGGCAGTCTGGGACCAGGTCCTACATTTCTCATGTCTCAATGACAGTGCCTCAGTTTCTCCCTTTCCTCCTCCTTCTGCTGCTGCAGTGGCCACTCTTTCTCATCCAGAGCTTCATCATACCTTTCTATGTTATTGTCACAACTGACAGTTCATCTCCAGGAGTCCCCAGCTGCACTTCTGCATGGTGAGGAGCAGGTTGGGGACATACCTGGGCCACTGGAAAACTCAGCAGTCACCCCAGGGGCTTCTGGCCCCTGCCACCAGGAATGCTTTGCTGTTACTGCCCTCACTGCAAATTAGACAAAGAATCCATCTGAACTCCAGGCACAGAAACAAGTACTAATACACAGAGAAGAGCTTATGTTCTTCAGAGAAACAAATGGAAACACATTAGCTTAAAAAGCCACAGAAGAATCAATAAGTCCACTCAAACATAACTGGTGGGCTCTATCTTCTTAATCTACTGCTCTGCCATGGACAACCCCACACAACCTCCCCAAAAGGCAGGTGCATGCACTTGGACCTGCCCTCATTTCAGTAATGCAACACAGAACCTCTCCTCCAATGCAAGGTCTAAGACAGGGACAACTATTTAAATTTTTAATAATGAGCTTAGCCCAGATCTCTGTCTAAACCATGCAGAAAGGGAGTAACTTGGAACCATTTTCATTCCTGTGCAGTTTTTGTTTGGGCTGGTGGACTAGATGTGAGGTTTTTAAGGGTATTTTCTTGTCTAAGTCTCCCATTACCATAGTTTAAACAGTTACTCAACTTTAACATATTTTCCTTGGCAAAAATACCTTTGAAATAGAGAAGAGCCCTATCTTTAGTTTTGGAAGCCAGGGAAATGTGGGGTCAACCTGTAAATGTGTTTGACTACCTAAAGATATCTGGTGGGATTTTCAAGAACATCAGAAAGTGTCCAGTTAAACCTTTGATGGCCTATTAGAAAACAACTGTAACTTGAAGCTCTGAAATCTCCTTAAAAAGCTGGTTTAAAGTATCCTTAGGCATCCTGTGCATCAATTCTACATCTGTAGATGAGCAGGCAGGTGAATTATGGTTTCTTATATCCCAACAAAGGCACTAAAACCCAATTGGGTTTTCAACCATACAATTACAGGGAAAATTTCTCTGTAAGCTGCATTTGGCACACTGTCTTCAGTGAGTGTAGTAATAAACGTGTCTACTTCTGCACTCCTTCTTCCCTTCCAGCTTAATTATATGTTGCTTGTAGTGTTTCATAACATAGAAGCCCAGCATCTATGAGAAAGTCTGTCTGATTGCTTTTCTTACACTTAATAGATACATGATTTGAGACTAACACCGGTGGGAGCTAAGCATACAGCTTTTTAAAAAAAATAAGTCTATGTAATACATAATTATAAATGTTAACATTAAATTACATGATATATAAGCTGTTTCTAGTCTATCTATGTCTAGGTAACTAATAGTTAATATCCTTTAGGATTCTGTCCCTTCATGATCTTATTTATCTTGGAATGGCAACCTGAAGCAGGGTTAATGTCTCAGTGTCACCTGTGTATCTACAGAAAGTAAGTTTCAGCATTATTTGGAAGTGGTGTTTACACCATCTCATGTACTAGCCAACCAAAACTAGTACAGTCTTATTGGCTCTTTCACTCCAGACAAGGTGTAGAACAGGATCAGAATCCACTTCTTCCTTCTCCAACATCCATGTTGCTTCTTCTGAAAGAGATAAACAAAACCTGATCAGGGCATTTACCATGTTTTATTAATGTTAGGGTCAGACCACAGAGGTCAGCTCCATATCCTAAGTACTTCAAGTACAGCAGCATTTGGATGTAGAACTGGTCTCATGTCAAAAATATATACCACCTGTAAAAATTATGTTTATATGCTAATCTGTTTGGTGACACATTTGAGCTTAAACCAAAGACTTCACAGATGTGCAGACCTGGAAATCATTGTTGTTAACTAGTTCTACATCTAACCTACAGGCAGAAAGTGGCTCAGCTCCTTCAGTCTAGAAAACAGCCACAGTACATCTCTGTGATTTGAAAAATGTGCTGCACTCAGAGGCATACATGCACACTGAAGTGAAGAAACCCTGCTTTGCACATGGCAAAATAAAAGATAGGGGGAAATCTTGCTGCTAAGGTGGGTTGCATGTGTGTTTTTTGCAACTGTGTTTATGTAAAGTTTTCAGATCCCAAAAACTAGAGGCCTTGCTAAGGCAGAAGTCCAACTGCCTGAAATGGAAACACTGCCTTGTGCAGTTTGCCGAACTGGGCTAGGAGTGCATGTCTGTAAGCCCACTGTGCATGCTAAAAGTCAAGCAAAAGGTTGCCAGGACTACTTATTTGCAGTTCCCTCCCCAATATATAGCCAAGATGCAGGTAAAATTCCCATGATTTTAAAATAGGCTGCACAATTTGGCCCACTGGGTATCAAAACAGCTCTGAATAGTGGAGTACAGCTAAATTATTCCAACACTAGACAAATTGGTCTGCCTAACCTAAGCCATAACATTTGAATTATTAATGTTCTCTAATAAAGGGGAAAAAGTGTCTGTAGAACGGAGTGCTTCAGAGCTCTGCTAAAGATCATGCCTATTCTAATTTAGAAGTTCAGCTTGAGGAGAGACAATGCTGGCATTGTGTTACAGAGATTTAAAACAAGTCTGTCTTGAGGATTTTCCTCTGTCCTTATCTGTAATAATAGAATTTAAAAAAAGAGTCAGGGCAAGAGCAGCAGCACTGGAAAATATCTTTCTCAGAAACTATAGCAGACAGGTCACAACATTTTTAAACAATGATAGTAACATTTATTCTATCAAAGCCGTTTTATGTTTTATTTGGAACTCTGGCGCCTTTATTTTTTTAAGCTCTCATAACATGACACTAATTACAGACATCAAGATGCTCTATAGAAGATACCGGTCAAAATCCAGATGCTGCTTCTTTTCCTTCCTCTGCACTCCCACCCCAGCCTTTTTGTATGCATTACATCATTGCATAGTTTATTTTAAAAGTGCCTCAAAAATGCAATGATAGTAATCATAGACAGCAGAAAATTGATGGTGAGCACCTCTGGTCTGCAAATTCCTTTACAAAGCACTTCTGCTGCTCATCAGGCCTTCATGTCAGCAGAGACTTGAAAATACAGTACAGGTGATGTGTTAAAATAAAATATTAGGCTAAAGTAATTTTCGTCTTAGGACTACATGTAAATGCTTCCTCCCCTCTCTCTTCTCCACCAAATGGCAATGACCAGACCATTTGGAAGAACGGGTAGAAGCGTTTGTGTTGTTCCCTCTGGGTGGCTGCTCTGCTGCCACAGTGTGTGGGTCCAGGTGTGAGCACTGCTTGGCTCTGGCTCCCTGGTGAGCAGACACAGGCGCAGGCTTGGGTTGAAACATCTTGAGAGATGAACATGTCAGAGGTGTCAGCCAGCCTAGAGAAACACAAGACAAGGTGCAGACCACATCTCCTTTCTGTCTCAGTTGGCTGCAAGAAGGCATTGCCATTTCTTGGGGAGCTGGTGTAGTCCATAGCTCAAGGCAGTGGTGGCTCTTCACAAAGTGTCCATAGCTAAAACTAATGAAGGGACCTGACAGCAGTGGCAACACTGAAACTGAAGTATCCCATGATTTTTAGAAACATTGATCAGCTGCCTGTAACAGGTGGTAAAATTACCATCCAGGCCTCAAAATTGTTGAGTTTCACCTTGAATTAGCTACATTAGCATCTGCAGGTTACATGTAGCATCTTAGCTGGACTAGCATAATCCAGAAGAGCATCTAAGCCATGACCTGACCCTCTGCATGCCCCCACTGCATCACAGGAGTTCCCCACAATCATGTTGCTCTGGGCCTGTCTGACATTACCGAAATGGCCAGCTTCGGTCAGGATAACATGGGCTCAGCTCTGCTGCATGTCACCAACCACTTAGCACAGCCTCAGAGCTTCATGGAAATACATATGTACAGCCCTGCCATGCTACAGGGCTGAGTGACAGCCGCTTCCCTCTCATTTTCCCACAGGCAAGCAGCTCACAGGATTAAATCCAAACCCCCGTTGTGAGTGTGAATCAGAATTTCAGCCAAAATGTTGCAACAAACACATTTATCCTGCAGAGTAAGCAAATAAAGTGGCAACGCTGCACCAGTAAAGAACAGGAAGCTTTTGATGACACTGGCTCCAGTTTTTTAGCCTATTAAGATTTCCATTGCCCTCAGGCTCATTATTCAGCAATAAGTAAACAGCAATAAATCTGAAATAACAAGTGAAACACATGCACTTAAGCAAAAAAGCAATCCTAGGAAATGTTCTTTCCTTTAGCACATTAGAAACGGTCAACACAGCAATATCAGTGTAACTATGAAGTTCTGAAATACATTCCCTCCTCCAAAACAAGGGTCCCATGAGCCTGCTGAGATGCAAGACTTAGGTCTTGGGAGGATCTTAGGAACTCAAGGAGAAAGAAGGGAGGATCCACAGTAGGAATCCCGTCACTGATTTCCTTCATGCCTGTATCTGCGAGGTTCCTTTCCAGCAGCAATGGCAAGGACTGAAATAAATGTGGTGATTTTCCTTCCCCAGTCCAGTGCTGTCAGAAGCAATGCAGTCTGCACACACCCTTGTGTCTATGTTGTGCAGTGAAGTACTTACACTCTATTTCATGTGTGTGAAAATCATGTGTCTTTAAGTACCACAAGTCTTTTTCCCAATAGAAGAAAGACTATCTCTTTTTTTTTTTTTTTGCCACCATCTGTGTTACAATACCTTGTGGACCTGTGATCAGGTCCAAATTCTTCCTTTTTCATTAAACTGCGGAAGGTTTATTATACATTTCCATAAGTAGCCATTTTAATTTTTCCATTTTCCTTTTTTAAACAGGAAACCTCTCCACTGCTTCTCCACTTTCTCTAAGCTCTTTGTTTATATTCTACTTCCATTACTAGAATTATTCTTACATTTTTCCATCCCCTATTCTGAACAAACATTTACACCGACTCTGAATGACTCGTATTTGTATGTAAAGGGAACCAACAAAGCAAAGGGGAACAAAAGTACCATCTCTGTGAGAAGATGAAATATGGCCACAACCTCTTCGCTGACAGCAGCCTTGACAGGAAACTGTTTGCCAGCCCTGAGCATCCTTGGCCACAGGACCATGCTAAAAATGCAGAGATGCACCAAAGTGAGAGTTGTGTGAATCATACAGCCATATGTGCCATTACCTTGTCAGTAAATTACCTTTTCACTGACAAGTTTTTTTACCCAGTTATACAGTGATTAATATACAACTGCCCACCCAAGGAGAGGAAAAAGGATCCAGCCAATACAAGGGACGCGATCCTCATTTCTCCTTCATCCTAGCACCTCCATGAGCCCCACACTGCCTGAAAATGGAGTGATGGGCAGGTGGGAGCAGACAGGCCAGGGACATTGCCTTGGCTGTATGGGAAGAAGCAGAAGGGAAGCAACATCACACTGCAGAGCAGGAAAAGGAGGTACGTCTGGTCACCAGGAAGGTGTCCACAGCCATGGGTCAAATGGTACAGGGGTTAGCTGGGCTCACTAGGAGAGTCTGCTGTTAGAGCTCAGTAGTTTGTGGTTACCGTGACTCACACCTAAGATATCAAAAGTCCTTTTCTCATCTTTCCAAGATGCATGAGAGCCCAAGCCTGGCTGTTGAGCACTGATCAGCCTTTGATTCTCAACTCACAATGCACTCCACCTGCCACTTGCACCATTGCAGCAAGGACTTGTCTGCCCAAGCAGCTCACAGAAAACTTTTTTCATTCCAGGAGAGGACAAGGAAGGCTGTCTCCAAACAGCTTCTCTCCACAGCATCACTCCATTTGCAGCAGGGGAATACATCTTCCAGTCTCCCAACACCCCACAGCATGTCATGATACACTGAAACCCTAGCAATCAACAGAGCAGTCTCCTTGACCCTCAGAGTCTTCCCTCCTTAAAGCAAACATCTATCTGTACATTCACCAAGTAATGACCTAATGCATTGATCACAAGATGAGACAACACTTCCCTTTCCCTTCTTCTGCTGCTAGTTTGCTAGTCCTGTAAACATTCTCTTAGCACCTTATTAGTTGAGCTATAGATAAAGTATAAAAAGAAGGGAAATTTCCAAGTTTATGTATATTTTCTCCACCTTTTCCCAAAATCCAAATACTCACCTTGCAAAGTCAATAGACTTGTCGGGCTTTTTCCACAGATGGTCTTTAAAAACTTTATTACTATCCATGAGAAACAAGAAAAGAATCTGCTTGGAGGTCCCAGGATGGATTTGCAGGCTTGGTGGTTGAAAAAAATTAAATGTTTTCACTTGAAATCTGAATATATTTGTTCTGTAAATCATTGCCTGACAATAAACCCACGCTCTTTTCAGAGTTGCTTTTTTACTGCAAGCATTTAACAGACTAATTTCCAGAAAGATCTTTGAGTAAAAGATCATGTGATAAAATTACTTGACAAAGTTTGTTTTCTGTGTGTTATTTTCATTTTTATCCCAAAATAGAGTGCTAAAACTGTGAGTTTTGTATCTTATAGATCTGGATTTAATCACATCCTTTTGTTTGTAAAACATGATTTGCAAATGTCTAGATATTGTCTACTGAAGTTGTCTTACAACGCAACCTTTTAACTGAACATACGATGTTAATCCCACCCACACATCCTAGTAAAGGAGCACAACAGTTTAAGCTCTGGCTCAGCATCTCATCTCCTCTCTGGCAATGAAAATCAATATTGCATATATGGCAAGGCATGTCAAGCTCTCTGTGGAATTTATTATGCTTTCTGCATCAAATGTTCTACCAGCAGGTCTTCCTCATGCTATTCAGGACACATATAATTAGAAAAGAATTCGACTAACACGGGAAGGAATGACTGTCCAAAAGTCATCAGGTTAGAAAGCTGGAAGCCCTAGAGCAGAAAAGAAATGAGTGGAATATTGAGCAGAAGGGGAAAAAAAAAAAATTTCTTTGCTTTCTTACTGTGCAAATAACTATTTTATATGTAAGACACACTTCATTATCTCCTCTTCAAATTGGCAGCCACATTCTTGACCAATGCAGGCAGCAGACACAGGACACTAGCAATGGTCCCATGTAGCCCACAGCACAATCTTTGGATAGCTGGAAGGGCAGTTCTTCCTTAAGAATGTACTCTCTGGTCCTAGGCTATGTTCCTATTTTAATTCCATGGATAAAGCTCTAAACTGTGTGAGTGCCCAGGATCTCCGAGGACCAGTGCAAGTGCACAGAGCTCTTGGCTTGTACCCATCAACAGTACTCTGTGCTACTGAAAGCAGAGACCCTTAGTGGCAGCTTTTACAGAGTAACTTCAGGATTTTTTTTTTTTCCCCACATTTTAATTTGCAGTCAAAATCACTGAAGTCAATAAAGACACCTCTGTGGTCAACTTGAACTGTAAAGGAACCCAAATTTATTCTTAGACGACAGACACCAGGATCCTTATTCTGAGACCATTCATTTTAGTCCTTGTTCATGATTTCACAATTTTTGACTCCACTTGTTTAACTAGAATGTTTAACTATTCCTCACATCTAACAGGCTTCTAACATTGATGATTATGATTTTGCATCCTTCTTTTGTCCTCATTGTGATGTCTTTCACAAGTTTCCCAGATACATCAAATTCCTTCCTCTTTATCAGAACCTTAGCACTGATCTCTTCTTACTCTTAACCTTCATTGACTCTTATTTCCCTCTACAAACTGGAGGCCAAATTCTTTGCTGTAAAAGAAGGGAAGAGATGGTTCTTCATAGACAGAGCCTTCAGGCAAATCTTGTTCTTCATCTTCAAACTGGAAACATCTACATTAACATAACTGATAGGCAAGATAAGTCTTAGGTACCACTTCAAAAATTATTTTGAAGGTTTTCCCAAGGAATCATTTTTCTCCCTTGTAAGTAAAAGTCTTGATTGCTGATTTAGATATTGGAGATTCCCAGGAAAGGAGGGGTTAGTTTATCTGTATTTTAAAAAGCTGATAAAGGCACTGAGATATCCTTTGTCACATTTACTAAAAATATTAATGATTGTATTTTGACAATGAGCATACTTCTGCCTGTCTCATTAGGGCCAAATCTTCTTTCATTTTTCTTAGTATTGTTCTCATTGTACCTTCACTGCTAGAAGGTGGCACTCATCATACATGTCTATCTTCAAGGTTTCAGTGGCGCTGGCTCCTAGTGAAGGGGAAGGACTTTCCATGGTAACATCACTAAAAGAAATTGGTTATTATAGTAGATGCGGCTCTGACTTTTTACTTCATCTTGGTAAGTCCAGCCTTCTGTGTATGACTAAGTGTCCTGCTTCTTAGATGGGCCAGGAACAGATGTTTAGGGAAAGCACAGAATAACTAGGCTATATATCACAGAGTGATTCATCCCCATTACACTCAACTGGTTCCTGAGAACCAATAATTTTGGAATTACCAAGGTAGAGGTTACACACAGACAATCACTTTGAAGAGTCACTGGTTGACCTATCCATAATGAATGTGTCTCATCCCTTGCAGAATTCGTTAGTACTCTTGGTCTCTATGAGGTCAAGCAGTCAGGAATCTCTTATCTCCCTGCTTCGCTTTTGTAACTGCTGCCTCACAGTATTGCTAGTACTTGTGTGAGTACATTGCAATTAATCATTTATTCATGTTCTCTGCCAGCTTCAGCTTTTCACGGGGTTCTGTCAGATTCCAGCTCTGCCATTTCTTTTCTCAGCTAAAGAGAGCAAGACCTTATAACCTTTCCTTGTAAGAAAGCATCTAATCAGCTTTATTGCCCCTTCTCTCTACATTTACTAAAGTACCTGTGTTCTTCTTAAAATGCAACAAAGGTTTAGGTCCTGGATAAGTATTATTATAGCAATAATAACAATATACTCTGTTGTACTCTATATCTTTCACCCCATCTTAGAGATGGTACAGCTCTCTGGATGCTTTTTTGGCCATTTCTTTTTTCTTGTTTTCATTTTTCATGGAGATGCATCCCCTACATTTTCCTTCCCAATTGTTCTGTGATGGGAGTGGGGAAAACAAAAGACACTGTCTTCTCTTCATGTCTGCACCTGAAAAAATACCCTAGACTATAAATAAAGTTATAGCACAACTAAAGCATAAGATTAAAAGGCTTGTCTAAAACAAGATCGTTCATAATGGCTACACTTAAATAATGGGTACTTATGATGCCCACCTCATTCCTTGCATGGTGAATAGGACTATTTCTGTGTACTTAATCAGAACACATTTTAAATCACATTGTGTAGTATACTTTGTGGCAATACATGATGGCCAAAGTATATAAAATATGATGAAGTTAAGAAGTTGCAGCTGAACTAACAATATATTCTGCTGGAAGGAGACATTGAATAAATCGTGGATGGTTTTTGATAGCCAATTACACTTCTTATAAGAGCTCTGCTGTATTTCTCTGCATTCTTCAGTCATAGCCTTTTAAAAAAGTATTAGCTGTTGTAAATATTTCCCTAAACTTCTAAAGTATTAAGAAGTTAATGTGACTCCTGAAATGACCAGTTAGTATAATGAATACAAACATAAGATAACATTTCTCATCAGGAAGTAATTATTTTATCTTGATTTTTACAACAATAATGATTTCTGGTTTGGGAGCGGTCACATTTATAGTTCACATCTATAGTTCACATCTATTTCTTCAGGGATTGACAAAGTTGATTTAGAGTCAGACACAGATTTTCCCAATAGAAAGGACTCAGATTCCCATAATGGAAAAGAAAGAAAAATTTTCCCCTCAACTTTGTCAAGGCAAAGTGCAAGATATGAAGAAAAACATTTCCAATGGCAATATTTTATGACTGCTAATGAACAAAGATAGAAGATACGGTCTTGTACATCATTCACAGTGAAGAAAGATTAAGCAGCAGATCTGACTTTTTACCTTAGAATTTGTCATTGAGTCATTCAGAAATTGAGCTAATCACTCTGATCTAGATTTCATAAAGTACCAGATGATTTCACTGGTCTCATTTTTTTCTCCTGTGTGCACCATGAGAGAGGACCAAGACTTGATATTTTTAAAATGCAGCTTCTGGAGAGTTCTTTTAAAGCTGTACATTCTCTGAAAAATCTGCAAAGACCTTCCTAACACCTCGATCGAGCAAACCCATTTAGCTTATGTGTAAATATGAGATTGCTCTCTTCCTGTGTCTGGCTTAAAGGGGTCCACACTGCACAAGCCATAATTATTTTGCTCCAGGGCCTACAGTAGCCATGGATTGCCCTGGAAGCATCTTTCCACCTTCCTTTCAACTCCCCCTTCCTGCCTTGAGCCCTCACAAACACAGAAAATGGCTTGTAGCTGTCACCGAACTGGAAAATTTTGGGGTACCATTTGGGAGTTGACCAACTCTTGCCTCTGACCCCTGCTTTCTTTAACATTAGCTGTAGGATTTTTGCATTTCAGTTCCCCTAGAAGGGATTGTAATAGCGGCCAGCTTTACATCCTGTGCAAAGCTCAGATAGTAGTTGGACAGCTTTTTGAGGTCCAGAGATGAAAAACACACAGCAATGCAAAGGCTTATCAGATGGTTACAGCACCAAAATATAATTATTCAACTTGAAATTCAGCTATAAAGCAACATGTTGATAGAGGATAAACACGCTTGCATGAAATCCAAACCCATCCAACTTTTTCAGTTCAGATTATATTAACCGCTTCCCTTTCCTGAGTCCTCCTTCCTCCAATGCATCAACCTCAAGACAAATTTGTTGCTCACTTGTGCCCGTGCAGAGAGCTTCTCTAATACTGCTTTGCCAGCTAAGACTGATTTCATTCGTTACTTGTTTGTGAAAAATATTTCCTCCATCACTCTGGGGGCTCACAGGGAGGTAGCAGTTAAAAATTGATGCAGCGTTCTGTTTCTCCATTTTATCAGATCAAAACCCATCTCTCATTGAGGAATTGTTTTTGCAATCTCTCATCACCATGGAGATTAATTGCTGCAAACATGACGAAGACTTATACAAAGTTTTAACCATATTCATAAGCAATCCTGCTTTTCATCACCCTTGGCTTTGCTTACTTTCCTGCAGTCCAATTCACAGACAGTATTCTCCACAAGTAAGCAGCCACCTATCTACCACCACAACAACTGCACCTCTTTTATATCTGAGGAGGCATTTCAGAGCCCCTTTTGCAGTAGGAGCACAAGTATTTAGCTGCAATTAAAAAAGCACTCTTCCTAGCTGACTTTGGTACTGGAAGCCGCAGAGCTGATGCTTGTTCTCAATGTGTCTTCCCTTACACATATCAAAAAACAAACAAAACAAAAAAAAAAAAAATTCAGAATGAAAACCTAATTGTTTGGATTCTAATAGAGATAATAAGTGAATCACAAATTGCAGCTGGTGAATTTTTTCTCATTTTACATATAACTATAAATGGAAAATTACAACAGTCTTTCAGCACCTTATTTTTTGTAGTCTTCCAAGAGCCCTATGACTGGCTGTATTGTGCATTTGCATACATGTTTTTATATATATATATATATAAAAAAATAACACAACACTTAAATTTATTCTCTTTCTTTTTAGTTTAGAACCATAGCAACTGTCTAAGTTCTTAATAATGCTCAAGAACAGGAGACCTTCAATGGCCTCCTGTCATGGTTTGATCTCTGCAGGTAGCTAAACACCATACAGCTTTCACCCACCATTTCCCTACCACCACCTCTACACCCACTCCTGTGGGATGGGAAGGAGAATCAGGAGAAAGAAGTGAAACACTGGGGGTTGAGACAAAGACAGTTTAATAAAACAACACAAAAAGAGAAGAAAGCAACTGTGGTAATGGTAGTACTAATAAAATGACAGACAAAATGAGTACTAGAAGCCAGGAAGGCTCTACCTGTTCCCAAGACACCAACTTTCCCTGCTCCAGCTACACTGAAGCAAGTTGAAAGCAACCAACCCCAGCCTGGCCAAGCCCTCCCCTTGTATAGGGGCATGACTCAGTATGGTACGGAACAGCCCATTAGCTGGTTTGGTTGTTTATCCCAACTGTGGCCTCTTCCAGCTGCCTAGGCCAGAAGCTGTTTGTGATAATTAACGCAAACTGAACCCAGAACACCTCCCAGACAGATGGGAAATAACTGAAGAAAGGCTCCATGTCTTGTGGATGGGATCCAGAGCCCAGGGACTTATTTTTTCTCCTATCTCCTGGGTCTCACAGGCTGAGTCCCTGGCCCACCCTGCACATTGAGCTCACTCATGCTGAGAGTGACTGGCTTATGATCTCCAATCTCCACAATGTCCTCTGAGATACCCAAGACCAGTAGTGATTTACAGCAGGTATTTGAGAAGATCATAGTTGTACCTGTCCATGTAGACAGTAAAAAATAACAGTGCAAGGATTCAGGTGCATGCATGCCTCCTTCCTGCCCTGCTTTGAGAGACTATTGGGGGATAATTTCACACCTGCACTTGCATCTTGGCCCCTGATGTACCTCCAGCTGTGCTGACTGTATTAAACAAAATCTCTTCTAGCTCAGTGAGGTGCCCCTCTCCTCACTCTTCTTGGCAACAGCTGCCATCCCTGAAATCCTTCCTGACTTGCTGCTTTTTGTTTCCCCCCTCTTTTTCTCAATGGGTAAGTGTGAAGATTCCCCAGAAGTGATTGGTGAGAAGTCGTCTTCCTATCACAACCAGTTGGCAGTCTGCCCAGCTTCCTGGGTCACTGTCAGCCCCTCTGCACTGCACTGTGGGATCCTTCCAAATAAAGCAAAAGAAGGAGAACTGTAAACATATCCTGTCTGACACCTCCACATGAAGCTGCAGGGCCCTGGAGCACAGTTTGGGAGACAGACACCCCGGTGCAAGGCGTGAAAGGAGCTTTCTGCCTTGTGCACTGGAAGCTTCCATCCTCATCCCTACCATGCCACATCTTCCTGGGGTGGCCTCGGGACTCTGCCTGCCTCCCTCATGGCCTGTCAGCCCCACAGCAGGTTGGGGAACCTTCTGCCCTCACACAGGACCCAGCTGCAGTACCCATCACCCACCTCAGGTGCAGGGACAATGCAGGCAAGTCACCTTCTCCTCAGCCCTCAGGCCCTCCAGACATTGCTTACAGCATAGAATCATAGAATCATTATGGTTGGAAAGGACCTCCAGGGTCATCAAGTCCAACCTTTGTCCTAGCACTACACCGTATCCTCAAGCTCCACATCTAATCGTTCTTTAAACACCTCCAGGGATGGTGACTCCAACCACCTCCCTGGGCAGCCTGTTCCATGAACATTGCAAAAGCTTTTTCCACAGCAAATTTTGAAAGTACATAAGATTGACTTAGAAGCTATGAGATTGTACAACTGAAAATCTGTTAGGGGTGTTTTCATTTGTTATCTGAGTTTTCAACGTTACCGGTTGCCCTCCCTTCCAGGATTTCTGTTGTGAGAACAAGAATTAGAAACCATTTATTTCCCCTGTAAAACTGAGATTGTCATATAAATGTGGTTCCAGGAGCTGGAGTGCTAGGAAAAAAAATAGCAAGCATCCTCAGTAAAATTATGAATGTCAACATCACTCTTTGTATTTATGAAAACCTTAGTGAGGTTCATCAATGAATAAAGATTGAGCTAAGACTACAATGAGACCTGAGAAATCCAGGCTTGACCCTTTAATTTGCCACAGGCAACATCCCACCTCAGGGAAGTGGACTCTGCTTAGATTCTCTGAAGACATTGAGTCCATTTAGTTTGGCAAAGCCAGGAAGAGGGTGCTCAGCATCTTGCAGGATGGAGCTCTCTATGCTTCTGTCCTATATGTAAACCTCAGATGAAGCTACTTCTGCCTATCTGCTCTCCAGGGAGAAGGTTGTCTCTGCAGCAAGGACTTTTCCCCATGAACCTGACATATGTTCAAAAAACACTCAGTAACTATTAACCATAATTAATCCTCTGCATTAATTTCTGCACCATCATTACTCTCACTGGGTAGTGTTTTGGCGTACAGGAAAACTAAACACATTGAAAAATTGCCAAATATTGACATTGCTAGATGAGTCTGCCACGAGTATATATTTCAGGGACTGTGTGGGGACTGTGTACCTGGAGAATCCCACACGCAGAAAAGCAGACAGTGATACGAAACTGAAAAAAAACCCCATGATTTGCTAATTTACAACTAATAATTAAAAGGGCCTGTCTAGGAACGAAGCTTCCTCAGCATGTGTTTAACATTACTTCTGAGAAGGTCATTGCTGGCTTCTCCAGGAAGGGAGTTCCGGAGAGGGTACAGTAAGTGCACGGAGTTTAAATGAGCAGCCCCGGCGCAGACATTTCACAGTCTTCAGGGATGCACAAACAATTCTGCCTCAGCAGTGCAGAAACAATGCCCTGTATTCACAAAGACTACAGGAACTTCAATATTGTGTGGAGGGAAGGTGGGGGTGAGGGAAGTCTTGAAATGCGGATAAATTGGTATTCACCAAGTGCCATTCCTTAATTTACAACAGTCTTTAACTTCGGAGGCAATTGCCAAGGTGCTCATAAAAAGAGAAATGATGAATATTCAGGATGTCTTCTGAATCCATTAGGCAACTGAGGATGAGGTCTCCATATGTATAACCTCGTCTGCTTTCACATGCTGGTAGAGAGAGTGCCAAGATGGCGTCAGGAAGAAAAATGGCTCCTTAAGTTGCCAATGGGGAGAGAGGAAAGGGGGGGGTGGGGGGGGGAAGTGTATATCAAGTGCATGGAAATGAAAATTTGTTTAAGTACAGTAATTCAACCTAAATATGCACTGCATGGCATGGCATGAGCCTGGCTCTTGGAGCTATCTGGCACAGACAGCTCTGCGGACAGGTGTGCATAGGATCACTGTCAAGTTAAAAGCAGTTACTGAAGGGTTTTCTTTTTCCACGCCATCACCTTCAAGGGTCTCAAGGAGCCTGAGTGAATTCAGCCTCAGGACAAGGAAAAGCTCCAGCTAGACCAAGATGAGCGAAAGCTCAACCTACAAAGGTCTGTCTGGCCCTGAGTGAGGAGCAAGTCAGTAATGGAACAGGCTTTCCCCTTCATCCTCTCCCCCAACTCCCTGTTTTCCTCCTTGACAACCTTTACCAACGTCTAAGATAAGGTAGATGAGGCACTTACAATAGCAGTCAGCAACTGATGAGGAAAACATGCTGTCCAGCTCATGCACCCTAGAAAATAATGTCTCCTGGATGCCATGAATCACAGAGGATCACAGGCCATTAATCACCAAAGGGTGGAAGGGACGAGTTTAAAGTTGTGTATACCAAACACAGCTATTTCTCTGGGGAATCTCAGACCTGGCATGATTCATTTTGCTTTCTCAGGGAGGAATCATAAGGGTTATAAGAATAAATAATGCCACAGTCTCCTGAGTTCAGCTGGTAGCGAGGCCAAGCCTTCCATTGAGGAGAGGAGACTTTGATCATAGGAGGTACGTACTGCCACCTCAGGCATGCAGGTGTGTGACAGTGTCACTCCTCAGGTCCCAGAGTCAGTACAAGGGTACTATTCAGTCCACTGCATCTTGCCTAAAAGACTGTAGGGAGTCACTGGGTTTCGCAGAGAAAGCAGAAAGGTGACAGCCTTCCTTGTCCCTGTCTCTTAGTGTTGTCAGTATCCCGATCTCTAACAATTCAGGTTCACAGATTGTCTCTAGAACCACTCTGGCTGCTTGTGGGATGGGGCATCCCAAATGCAGCTTTCTAGAAGGAAAGGGCTATCCCCTGTGAGGCTGTACAAGCAAGGGGTGGATGTTAGTTACCTGCTTTTCTGGTCATGACTACAAAATATGGTGGGCACAGTGGGGACACTGAGAGGAGACCACAGGAGAGGTCTCAGTGAAGAAGTACTTGATGAATTTTAGTAGTCTTTGTTGCTGCCCTTTAGGTAAGAGCCAGCAGCTGATGACTAGATAGTGCATGAGACTCTACCACAGCTACCAGGTCATCACAAATCCATAGACCCAATTCAGGGACCTTCAAGTGTGTGGTTTACCTCTCTCCTTCTCCTAAGTATGGATATGGGGTGGAGGATGTCCCTCACACCTGCCTATCAAGAATTATCAGATTATAGTCATGGCTACTTTAGTTGCTTGTGTAGCTGTTGGTATAGTTTCTTGGGTTTATCACACCAGTCTCCCATCCTCTTTCAATAAAAAAATACCAACATACCTGGAGCGAAACTAGCAGCTGACTTAGTAAAGACAGATACAGTTCTTTAGACTCACAGATTATCTAGCCACAGCATTTAAGTTCAGTTCAGAGTTGAGTTTTCCATTCTTTGAAATTATTTGCAGAAGAGTTTGTGTTCACACAGCTCAGCTTTCTAGGGTGGTTTTTTTTTTCTTTTTAGAAACATTTTTTCCAAGCAATCACTCATTATTTTGCATATGGGACTGGCCACCACTTCTGGTCAGGATGTTCCTAATCTGTGATGAAATGAGAGATGCATGAGAGAGGGTACTTCCATCGTTAATCCACAGCATTTACATTCACACACGAGTACCTTGCCCACATGCAAGCACGGGCATTTGCAAGAAGAACAATAAGAACTTGGCAGTAGTCTGAGCAGTCCCCTGTTTGAGTGTTTCCAGGAAGCTGTCAAAAAGGAGGAGAGTAGTAGAAACACACTGAGTCCAGAGTGTTTCATAGAATTCTTCCATGGACATGTTCCACAATTGTCTTTCCTCCCTGTGTGCTCAGCTGCAATCACCAGGAGCGCACAGGGGCATGGGCAACACAAGCACATGCTTTTCCCACTGCTTCTAAGGTTAATATGAATAATGTTCCACAGTCTGTTATTGTGGAAATACCAGCGATCATCCTGCAAAAGCAAGCCAAAGAATTATAGCTAGACATTAATAAGAAGGGACCAAACAAAGCATCTCAAAGATGGCTGAATAACACCACCGCAGTTTCCCCTCGTCTACTGTCAGCAATCATCCCTTATGCAGCACCCTGAGGAGTTCAGCACGGCAGTGCGTCCTGGGCTCGCAGCAGCAGAGCCTGCACTGAAGCGTACAGTTCAACCGGTGAGCTCCAGTCTGTCAGTGGTGTGATTAGCCATGGTCTGAGAAGGTAGCCAGCAGTGTCTGCATTCCAGACCACAACTAAGAGTTTCTTTCACAGTTCACTGCATTGCAGTGAAAATTAATTTTCCTTCATCATTTTGTTCTCGTTTAAAAAATAAAAAAAAAAAATTTAAAAGGGACTTAATAGAAGGGAAAACCCACAGGGCACTTAGCTGAAGGAGCTCTCTGAAAGAGACTCTAAAGATGGAAGTCTTGTCTGTCATCTCAGCTGCTAAGTAATACTAGTGGTGGGACTCTTGGAAAAATTAGTACAAATTGCATCGCAGAAAGGACTGCTACAGAGATGTTTCTGTGTAGTTTTATGGTTGCGGTGAAGACCAGTGGGTGTTAAACTTGCATTCAGGGGTATAATTTGGGTAAATCTCAACTTTCAAGTTTTCAGTCCCTTAACTTAAAAGTCAGATTCTCCACTAACCACTGCCCTGCTTCCAGATCTTGCACTTACAACACTGTGTGCAGGTATTTGTGCCACCAAAACTCTTCCAGAAGTGTCTGTATCCAGAATGGTTGAGTACATATTTTGGAAGTTATGATGACTTTCCCAGGCTTTTCTTCCCAAGGCAAAATGAAAAGCACTGGTTGGAAACAGAACTTCTGTATACTTTCCCCTTGCTGTGAATACAAGGTTCCTCCATTTCTCTACTTTTTTTCCATCGAGAAAAGTAGCATTTCATATGAGTTATTGCAAACGTTGGATGTTGCCAGTTAGGACCAGACTATTATCCTATTGCCTGTGTATTCTTCAGCATCTATTGTCACAGTTCAGGACATTTCCAGATCCAGTTCTACAAAATCATTTCTCATGGTTACTTAAAATCAAGTGCAATGAAAAGGCCCAGATCACTTACAGATTATCAATACTGATGCTGGTATCTACCATTTTCATTCCTCTATTATGGGAGATTCAGATTTGGATATTTATAGGAAGGTGAGTGCAGGACTCCAAGACAAGCAGAATGAGAGAACTAAAGTTCTTTGCATTTCCACTCAACACCAACCACAGCAATGGAGACATTCCATGTTGTCATGTCAATGTGCTACAGCACTGATCACCTCTCAGAAAGAATTAGTGGTTTATACCTCATGATCCTCTATGCCCATTCCACTTTCCATGCCTAGGTTGTTTTTACTCTTAAATAAAGAAACATTATAGACTCAACTGCAGAAAACTACCTGAGCTGCTTTGCATGGATGAAGGGCTGACTGTGACACTACTGTGTTTGAATATCCGGATTTAGGGGATTCTGTTTAGAACACACTTGGGTTATAAAATGACAAAGTCATCTATTCAAATGCTTAAGTTTTTTCTTTCTTCTAACAGCATAACTTCATTCACTTCAATGGAATTGCATTTGGTTTACACAGGTGTGAGAGGGAAATCAAGTAGCATATAGAAATGTTTTCTTTTGAAATATTTTTGGAGAGGAGGGGTAAAAAACCTGCTTTTAGACCAATGCAAACATTTTCATGGAAATTTTCATTAGGGTTAAAATTTTCTGGACAAAAACTAAAAATGATTTTTTTTTTTATCCCCTGTAAAATAGTTTGATTTTCAAATATCCCACAAACATTTAAATGGAAATATAAATATTTTCACTAAAACTTTAATTGTATTTTTAAAGCTTTGGGTTTCCATTTTTTTATCAAAAACTGAAGTCTTTTGTCAAAAACCCTTAGAAAAACTAACTTCTTTTTCTCAAAATTTCCCATAACACATTTTTTTTTAAGCAACTTTAATAAAAAGGTTAAAAGGACTATAAATATGAAACCAATAAAAAACTGTCACAACTGAGCCTGACAAACTAACTGTGGAGGTTAACATACATGAAACCTGGTATGAACATGAGTTGTTTAATCTGTATCTATAAGCTTAAGATGTTTCTGCTAACATACTCCGTAGAGGGGCAAATGAAGGGGAAGGTTTTCCCTGAATTTAGGTTTTACACAACCCACATAAAACTAAGAAGGAAATTAAAGCAGAATAGGAGGTAGAGCAAAACCAAAAAGGGATCACAAACAATAGCCATCTCTGTATGTTTTGCACTTCCTCAAGATGTTGATGTCCCTAGTATGATACACTCAAAAATCACTTAGCCCATGAGCTCCAAAATTAAGATGTCGAATGAGATAGTGGCAAGTGAGCCACAAACGTGCCATGGTCACACATGCAATTGTAAAATTCTGCATTCTGAAGCTGAAAGTTCAATACTCAGGTATGTGACTGCCCGTAAGAAATTCCCAAGGCTCTGGGGCTGAGTTTGTCCAGAACAATTGGAAACCTCTGATCTAGTTACTTTGTATATTTCAGGACTATAACGGAGATACTCTGGAACCGAGTAAACAGGTCAGTAGTTATGGCTGGGTCTCTTTCTCACTTTTCACAGCAACAATCTGAATAGATGCCTTCATTTAAATGGTGATCCTACACAGCAAATTGCTGAAGTTTCATTCACCTAATGTTAATGCCATTGCCCTATGATACAGAAGAATAGAGTGAAATTCAGAAAATAAAGAATAAAGCCCTGAATGGAGGCCTGAAGATGTGTTTTTCAAAACCCACTCTTCCAAGTGTAAGAAGGAAGTTGTGACTCTTTTGTTCATGAATCATTTGTCTAGAAAGGCCATAAGAATTAATTATGAGAAAACAAGAAATCAGATTCACATGGACAACGGAGGGCCCAATCTGAAGAGGGATCAGCCCTAGAGGTCTTTGAGAATATGGTTCATGAAAAAAAGAGTACATATGTACAGTCTCAACCTAAGACTGTCTCCATCACAAGCCTACTTGCACTTGGCATCGCTACCCAGTGTTGATCAGGATAAGTGGGCATCCTGCCAGCTACCAGCAAGTAATCCTGACTGACTGTGATGGGGACTGAAGACACCCAAAACTTCCTGGACATAACTGGCAAGAACAAGAGGCAATGAATTTGTTACACAACCAATTCTTTGGTCATACCAAGTTGGGGTAATGAGAATTTAGTTGATCTCACAACCTAGAGGCTGACTGAATGTGAGAGGAACAAGAACAGGTAGAAACTATTTGGACAATAATTTTTAAAAAAAAGGAGAATGTGCATTTGCGGTGTTGTATACCTGATGGATAATGTTTAATAATATAAGATTTATAACATACTGTAATATTCATGAAAATTTTGTAACATCACTCCAAGAGACAGGCCATGACTTCGTTTCTTGCATTAGATTGGCTATAGCAAAAAGCTATGAAATAATCATTTATGTTAAAAAAAAAATATATATATGTATATATATAAAAAAAAATACTAAACAAGGTATGGGGAAGAAACTGAAAAGGGAAGAGAGGAAATGAGAGTCATCACACCCTATCTGTCTCAGAAGAATAAAAATCCAGAAGCTGATTTCTTTCAGGGAAAAGAACCAGGAAGGAAGTTTTCAGCAAAATAAGGACAGCGAAAGGGAGGTCAGGCTTCCCCCTGAGCAGAGGGAGAATTTCTTTCATGGGGTTGTTTTCTGAGTCTAACAGGAAGAGACTTAAGAGGTTACATCTGCTAGGGTTCCCCAAGAGATTGCTGAGAGTTGACTTGATTGCCCTTCAGCCATCTACACAAGGAGGACACATTTCCCCTGTCAGACGGGTACAACAAGGTCTAGTAACTACAAGATGAAACCAGCAGAATTAAGGCACACCGGATACAACAGGGAGTTCTTTCAGCAACCTCCTTAGATGCATGGCAGGTTCTTCCATAATGTGAGACCTCTGAATCAAGGTAACATATTTTGAAAGGTATGTTTTAAATTCATCTAAGGGTACAAATTTTCATGCAGGGTTTATTAAATTAAAACGCATGTCCTTTGCTTGACAGGAATTTGAATTAAATAACCATAATATAAACACTTCTTCTGCATTAAAATCTGTAAAATTGCAGAGGAATGAAGCTTGTGTTGCTGTGATTTTGCAAAAGTTGCCAGAATAATCCTACTTTCACAAGAAGATTTTGAAGCATTTTATGAAATGCTAATAGCCCCAAATAAGGGTCTTCAAATCAGGCAGCTGAGGTAAAGTCCAAGTCTCTTGAGCCAATCTCTACTGTGAACTACTGATGCAATTCAGAAATACTTAGTCTGCAGGAGCACAAATACGTTTTAACATAATAACCAGGAAGAGCCATCAAAGTGTTCTGTTTTATTCCAGTCTCAAAGAGATCCAAGGACTGTAACAGAAATAATTGGGAACAAGGGAAATTATAAGATGCAGCCTTTTTGTTAGAAAGAGGACATGGCTAAGAGTTCTCCTCATTTGTAATCCAAAAACTCAAAGGCTTGAAACAGAAAGGAGACATAACAAATTCAAAATTAATAAAGGTAAACATCCTTTCGCTGCAAAGTACATTGCCACTTCAGGGCTGTCAGATTCTCAGGCTTCATTAGAAGAACCATTCAGTCCCTAGCTCTCCTCCAAGCCCTACATGTGTGAAGTCTCCAATTGCTCTGGTCACACAAGTCTATAATCCATAGGTGGCAAGAGCTGGTGGAAAAAGGTGTGAACATTCAATGGGTTTCTGATCTCCTCGATCACACAGAAGTCCTAGTGGCCCTGCTTGACTTGGTCTCCATTTTACAGGCTCCGGCTCCATGTCATAAAGTTGTTTCAGTGATTCACTCACAAACCTTTAGACTCAAAAAATTATGTATTTTCTGTGCTTTAGGTCATATCATTTACTTAGTATAACACAGACTTCAGACTGATCATTACCTCAGTCATCCTTCTTGGTCCAAGGGCCAGCTGCAGAGGATTCTTCCTACGAAGTCAGATGCCACCAGCAAAGAGTTGCTGATCCAAGCACCCCTTCTCAGAGGGCTACAGGAACTATGAAATAGACTCCAAACAACAAATCAAGAGTCCTCAAAGTATAGCAAAAAAATCCTTGAAGATTAAGGAAGATATGTCTAAGCCAGGAGCAAACCCAGTCCTAAACTTGCAGGCAGTACTAATAGCTTCTTATGTTTATGGGCATAAACTATCCACTGACTAAAAGGCACTGGAAACAGTACCCTATGTAATGACATTTCCATAATTACCCAATACTAATTTATTTGCACCTTTTTCCTAGATCCTCTGGTCTTGGCTGCAGCCAGTAACAGGACACAATGGGGTGATCTGATTTTCCCATTCATTTCTTCTGCTCTTTGCCTTTATACTTGAAGAGGGACTGTGACTACGTGAGTGTTTTGAATAGGCCTGCTGAGTGCAGATGCTACTGCAAGTGTCATCGTTGGGTTCTTTTGCAATTAGGGTCATTATGCTGCGCCCAGATGCCATGCAAGAAAATGAGGTATAACTGCCAAGATAGCTGGCACAGAGCCTAATAGATTATAGATTATGCAGTGCCAGAGACACAAGCAGTACTGATCCTAAGTAAGATTTTAATACCTTTAAAAGCTGTGTTAAATTATAAAGAAAGGTAACATAAAATGTAGGATAAAATGTGGGCTCGTTCTACTTCAGGCTTTCTACCATGTGAGGACCAAAGGAGAGGGGATGGATCGTGGTTTTTATTGCTTGGCTGCAATGTCAAAATTGAGTTGGTTTAAAATATTTATGACATGAGAGAAAGAAAATCTGTGAATTACTCAGGACTTAATGTATGTACTCTCAATGTGTTTCACATTTTCTTTAGTTGGGGACAGCAGAGTGGGGAATTGAGGATAACTTGTTTACTGCCAAACAGCTCTCCATAGTACCTAGTTTGCTATGTATTAAAAATCACAGCTGAGGCCAAGAATGTCGGGGCTGGAATTAAAGACAAGAACACACAATAACTTTAAGTAATGGCAGAGAGATTTAAATAGCACACATCAGCAGAAAAGAATGGGGAAACCTACAGTACACTGACTTCATTGATACCCCATTTATCAGCAATTACTGACTCCATTAAAGGCAGAGTTTACAGCAGACAGAGAAACAGAGCCTAAAATATGTCCCAACAGATGGACGGAGAGTGTCAGTGATGCCGTATTTCAAAGGCATCTGCAACTTTGTTATCATTGTACATGGAGTCAGAAAGACAGCGAAAAACACTGGAGTAAGGGCCAGCAAATGATTTACTTGACCCTGCATGGGCAGAACTGACAGCGAAAACCTCATTAATTCCTCAGGTCATTCTGGAAGACATTAATTTGGTTTGGACTCGGGACGAGAGGAGATTTTCCAGACATACACCAGGAATTATGAAATCTCTATAGCCAGAGGAAAGTATGTCCAAATCACTTTCTGCATAAATCAAGCTGACTTTCTGAAGAAGGATAATATGCCTAATCAGGGGAGTTATGGAACTTCTTGTACTTATTAGACAGAAAATAAAACAGTATTTTAGTTGATAATCAGCTTGGGGAAGATTTTTTTTTCCTCTTTCTTTCACTGCTATCTTCGTTTGCCAGAGTTGAGTTGGAAAAAAAGACTGATGCTCATGTGCTGTGATATTGTTTGTTCATGTGGGTATACACATAAAGATATGCATATGTAATATACGTGTATAATTTTAGTTAGCCTTCTGTATTTACACATCTTTGGCCTTTTACCTCTGTGCTGCAGAATGCCTCTTCAGTTGTGTTTAACTCTTGCCTACCCTCAGACAAAAATATCTAGATAAACATGAGGGTTAACAGAAGGGCAAGCAGAGGAAAGCTTCTTCTGGGCATGCAGCCCTCATGCCATCCTTCTTCTCCTGCACAGTCTCCCCTCCAGCCCAACTTCCACTAGCATTGATGGGACCCTCGCCTTAGCAAGGACTGATCAAAAACAAGGAGTCCAGCCTGCAGGACTCACAACAAAAGTCCAACTTGGGTTGAGCAGGAGCTCTTCTTAGCAGGGGAACTGGGAATGACAGGCTTAGGTCCCCACTATGACTTCAGTTCAGCTCTAAATATCTGAGTCAAAAAAAAAAAGATCCCTGAACAGAAAAGCACTGGCTGGGGTGTTCCTGGTTTGGTGGTGGAGAGCTCCGCACCCAGCTGGGGTGAGCACGACCCTCCCCTGCCGCCTAGCTGGCCTCTGCAATGAGGCTGGTTGGCTCCAATAGCAGCCCAAAAAGCCCCCAAAAGCCCCTGCAAATAGACAGGAGCTGCAAGAAGTCATCCCACCAACCCCCTTGCGATACATGCTCTCCAGTGCTTATACATAAGCCCTCACTGCACAGGGTATCATCCTCCATAAAAGATGCATTCATCATGTTTAGAGAAGGGTTATCTCTCCTTGGAAAGAACATGCATTAGTACTTTTTACTCATTCAACACTGGACACTCCCTATCAACAACAGCCTGCCGAAAGGGGAGAAAGAGGTGAATTAATCACTGGAAGAGACAATTTAAAGGAGTTTGTCTATAAAATGGAGTTCATTAGGAGGCCATAATGTATATGGGACTAACAAGCTGCAATTTCCCCACCTCTGCTGTCCCAATCAACCATAAGCATCACTAATTGCATTGACATTGTGTCGCAGGATGGCCACCTACCTTTTTTTAACTCCTTCCATAGAGATGTCACAGAAAAAGTTATTTCACCTATTGCAAATGCAAGTTCTTTTTTAAGATGCTTAGCTCCTTATCTCCTTGGTTTGAGACAAACCAGTATTAAGTGGTCTGCAGTTTTCACTCTGGAGCTAAGGTTGTAATAATAATCACATTACTTGGCTCTAAGATCGCAGTTAGAGATATCTCAAAGCACATTACAGATGTATATAGCATAGGCAGCATATCACTATAGGCATAGAACCAAGTAAGGAACACAGCACAAAGCACTTTTTCCCCATCAGTTCTCCAGGAGACAACAGAACCTGTTTTCCCTGATTTTTCTTGTGTGGCTTGTTAAAAAATATTTCAGCTAATAATTTTTTTCCCTGGGCTTCAGATTTCTCTCAATTTTTCTTTCATGTTATTATTATGCAAAACAGCCTATACAAAGCACTACCAAAAACACTGGCCCTGCAGGGGGACAGGCAAAGAGAGAGGTAAAACAAGGATTGAAATACACAAGTGAAACATGTTTGTGCAGTGCTGCATGTCTGGACTTCTTTTAATCAAGTCAGAACAAGCCAAATTTCTCTAAGGCTAAATGACTGTTAGTTCTTTGTTGAGGTGTTAGCTGTTCACCTTATCTCTGTGCTGCATACAAGAACCTAATACAAAATAAATATTCTATTTGGGAAGTATTTGCTGCCCATCAACTACAGAAGTAACACAAGAGACAACTCAGCTGCAGAGAACTATGTGCTCTTCCATCGCCTAAGTGCTCACACGGGGGAGGGTCATGTTCTTGCTATGACAAGGGTGAGAGAAAGGCATTGCCAGCCCAGCCTGAAGGTTCAGGAGTAGGTAACCCTGAGGAGGAAAACAAGGAACTAAGAATCATTTTGTTATGAGCAAGATAAATGATGGGAACAATTTGCATTGCACAAATAATAGAGTGGTGAAATGCTAGAGCCATATAAACTGATCTTGGCAGACATTAAAATCAGATAATAGGAAAGATCCTGTTCAACATGGTGACTGGATGCCTGAATCCAGCAGAATTTTTAAAGACAACTACCATGTTTCAAATAACAACTGAGGTTATTCAAATGTTAGCAGATGTATTTTTTACTCCTCGCACCCTCTGCAGGGTTTTTTCTTATTCTCTTTTTCTCCCTCCCTTCTCCCTTCATGTCCTTTTGCCCTTCCCCAGTCCTGTCAGCATAAAGACTGAACTATAGCTAACTACTTTCAGTTTGGTTTCTAGTCAATTCCTGCTGAATTTTACTTTCAGATTCTCATGCTCAACACAATACTAGAAAATCTAAGTTGAAAATATGTTAATAATATATTTGCTTGTTGGTCTTGTTTTTAAATATTTCCCCAGGGATTTGTAACAAATCATAAAAATGTTTTCTACTGGTCTTAAATATTGTAAAAGCTTATTTAATTTAATCAAAACTTAAATATTAAGCCAAACTTCATTGCACAATGTGTTCTTTTAATGGAAAGAGCTAATGAAAAACACACTAGGCCAAATTCACTCCATTTTCTTCACTAGGGAGATATTTGCTCCTTTATTACTAAGGATCATTTGTTTTCCTTCATTTTGCTGGGAACAGTCTGCAAATTTGTATAATCAGACCATGTTCTGCACATATTTTTCATGGCTATTCTGAAGCAGTTTTGTCCTCATTTCTACCCCTGGAACAGCTCCTTTTTTGAAATGTGAATCTTGGCTGGATGACTCACTGGGACACTAACTTTATCTTCATCTGTTTTACAGTAATTGGACTGGAGCAATTTTTGTAGCTGTATCTGAGATTGTTTCCTGCTTTGAAGTCAGCACTCATACTGTCATGTGTTAATTTTAGTGATTACACAAACTAGACTCTAGCCAATAAAGTTATTGTAGTCAAAAACATGGCTCCAATCCAAATCACTCTTAACTTTATCTTCAGCAGAGTAACTGCCGCTTCACGGTATGAATGGACTAAAATCTAATAAAAATATTCACCACAGTAACTTTGCCAGCAGAGCAATGTGTACTGTCGTTGCTTCTGCTACATAGTTAGGAATTTCGTACAGCTACATTCTGCACAGGAAAGCTTGAAAGTCTCCTATGTCAGTTATAAAAGGACATTTATTCTGTAAGGAAGGAGGAAAAAAAAAATTTGCTCAATGTTTTAGCTTTCATTCAGGTAAAATCCCAGTTCAGAAAAGGCATAGAAGCATGTGCTGGAAATGAAGTGTGTGTTCAAGTCCCATTGAAGCCAGGTAGATTGTAAGCATATGCTGAAGTGCTTATTTAAATAGGGCCCTTAATTATTATGTGCTATGAGATTGAACTACATTTCATATTATTTTCATACATCTATATTTACATATGTGTGGGTGGGCGGGTGTGCAAGGATATATATAAGCTGTTCACTAAAGAACATTAAAAATGAAAAAAGAATCCCCCACACCCTTCCTCCAAAAGTGGCAGATTATTTGATGGCTTTGACAAGCAAGATTTTCATGTTTGGCTGAAATAGCCATTTTTTCAATGAAAGAAAAAAAGAATCAGAACTTGTTTTTACTAACCTTTCTGGTATTGCACTTCAGGTATGTTGTCTGCACACCTAGGGCTGCAGGGAACCCAGCCACCCTCGCAGATCTTTGCAGAGTGATCAAACACATCTCATCTGAACAGAGTTCATCTCTACTTGTATATGGGGTTTTGTACTTTAATAAACCAGCAATTATTTTAACTTACATCTGTCCTCTAACTCTGTTGATTATTTCTGTCATTTGTGTCTATCAAGTTTAAAGTTATGGGTACCTACCACTAACCTAACTGTGGATTTTCTCCATGATAAATCTCTCTTCCATCGGTATACTAAGGGAAGAGCTTTGCAGAGTTTTATCTGATATCACTGACCTGTACCTTACCAAGACAAACTGGTGTTTCTGATATTGTGCAAATGCAGGAAGCTAATAAAATGTGGGGGTGTGTCAGAGGCATTAATAAAAGATCTTAAATAAACAGGTTAAAAAATGTTTTATAGACCGCCAAATGTAAGCTAAGGAGAAAATGAAGCCTTTGAGGAAGGATTTGATTTAGAGGGGCAAGACGTTTCACTCCAAGCACAGAGAAGAAGCAGACACAAGAGAAACAGTATGGACTATCCCAAAGAAGGGATGAAAATATGGTCCAGAAGGAGAGCAGTACTGGTAGGAAATGAGGGAAGGTGAAGCAGAGTCCTGAGGGGTTTTACAAAGCAGGAAAGCGGTTTTGAATTTAATTCAGCAATGGATAAGAAGGTGACAGGAGATGGGAGCAATGTGATCCCATTTCTTACAATGAGAAATAATCCAGCCATGGAAGTCTATATCCACTAAAAGTTATGAGAGAAGGAATCTTTTTGACCTTTTTAAAATAAAAAGAGGATTTGCAATTGCTGAGAGTCAGGTCTGGATAGGGATGAATTGCCTTATTGCTTGTAAGATAGTGACAGACTTGCTGGCAAGGAGATGCTGGCAAGGAGATGCAACCAGGCCAGGAAAGCTTGGGCTTGTTACAAGTATACCTTTAGAGACCATCAAACACAGACAGGCATCATGCAAGTCCCAGGGGAAATTGTTCCTCTGCCTCATATCCAGAGATAAAGCAGAGCATGGAAAGAGAGGTGAGGAAGGCACAGAAATGTAAGAAGCCTTACAAAAGCACTTAGTGGCAGAGTTAGGGCTACACCTTATTCTCAGTCTCCTGCTCAATACACAGTTCACTAGGGCAGGGGAGGTGGTGACTCTGAATTCTCCTGGTGCATCTTTGCTCACACCTTCTTGCTGACTAAAGCATTGTGCTGCCCTCCTCACTTCTGGTTCTACTTTGAAGGTCTGACACATTCATCTTGTGGGCAGATGGAAACAGCAGCAGTGGCAGAAAATTTGTGTCCTAAAGCATAAAGAGAGGCCATAAATGCCCAGATGTTAGAAAGCACTCATGTGAAGGGATATATGACATACTACCAACTAAGAAATAAGAAGCCACTAAGAAAGAGCAAGGCAGAAAGGAGACTTTTCCTGCTTATCTAAAGACAGTCCTGGAACAAAGGCGGGGATGCTCATGACTCTGGATTCTGCAACAGATTTCTAGCTAACTTTACCCAGATTCATCATTAGCAGTTGTTGTTAGCTCCCATAAGAGATATGGCACTCAAAGCTCAGCTCCAGCCCTATTACCCAATAAGTAAAAAAAAAAAATGTGTTGTCAAGGTTTTATCACAACTGGGTTCAACCAGGATGCACAGCAAAATCCCCCAAGCCAGTCGGCGCAACTCTGTCTCTGTTAGCATGCAGAAGGCAAACGGCTGCAGAAATGTTTTATGTTTCTGTTCCATCCCTGAAGTTTCCTGTTGTTTAGAAACCTCCTGGATACAAGGGAGATGACTTATTGATATGCCAGCTTTGGGAAGGAAAAACAAGGCAAGATTAGAAAAAGGCAAGGGACCTTTGTCTGGAGTAAACTGTGTAAAATGCAGGACATTTGGTTCCCAAGGAGCCATACACAATAAAGAGAAATCAGACTACCATGGTCTTTGTGGTTTATAAACTACTAATCACGGGTGATTCAATGCATACTTCTGGCTTCGCTGTGTGCTCGTCTGCGTAGCGGTATGTGGGGAGTTGCCCTCCAGTGGCAGGCAATGCTGGGGACACGCACCAGTGCTCCCGAACACCGATCCCACCACGCAACCCATCATTAGGCTGACCCTGAGGGCCTGGGTGCAGGTGGATCACACAGCTGCAGCAATGATCCACGCGTGCAGCTGGCACTGCAGCTCTAGACTAAGGCACCACAGGCAGGGTTGGAAGAAGGGTGGGTGCAGGCAAGGGCCCCAACGAACAGCATTTCTCTGGTGATCCCCATGCTTTGCCTGCAGGGATTTCAGTAGGGTTACTGTAAGCACCATGCACAGTCTCCAAAGCATCTGTATCCATCAGTGGGGATGAGACCTAACCAGTCATCTTCCAGCAGCAAGCCAAGCCCTTGGATACTACTCCTCCACACAAGGTCCTCCCTTCCAGTGGTGATGAGAAGGACAGGCCCTGTGTGTCAAGCTTATGTGAAAAACAGTTGTCCAACCATGGAAAAAAAATACAAACAAACATCTGGTGCAGAGTTGGTCTGAAAAAAGAACTCTTCAACTGAAGGTACCCTCCAGCAGGTGCATCCCTCTACGGCAATACCACTGTGCCCTCACCAGGGGCTCTGGGGTTAGAACACAGGAGCTGAGGAATTCATCTGCCTTGCCAATACCTGGTCCTGCAAGGACACTCATTTACTTTCATGATTAGCCTCATCATCTGGGACAGAGCACTTCTGCATGATTAATGTGTGTGACATTACACTGCTGATATCTCACTACTTCCCTAAAGATCCTATATATGGCTTACCACCAGCCACTTCCCTCTCAGATGTGCATGCTAAAGACAGGCAGGAAAGTTGCAAAAACACTTGCTCGCTCTTCCATGTAATTATGTTGACACTGTTCTTAGAAAGTAGAGAGTCACGCTCAAAAATTTTGCATCATGTAAAGACATACCCACGGCACTTATGTCTTCCCACCTTCTCACCTTTGAAATCCCAGAGCAGCCACAGTAGCAAAAGTATAGGAAACAGAAAATGGACCCACTGCAGGTGCTGAGCTACAGAGGGGTCACCCTCCATCTGCCTTGGTCCTGGAAAGCCAAAACAAAAATTCATCAAACTGAGATATTTGTGGCTGATGGTTGTAGTTGGAGAATAACAGAAAGGCAGTTGTCATGGTTTAACCTCCGCTAGCAGCTAAACACCACACAGCCACTCACACACTGCTTCCCAAACACACACACCTCCTCCTGGGGAATGGGAAGCAGAATCAGGAAGAAGAATAAAAAAAAAAAAAAAAATGAGGCCCCAGGGGCCGAGATAAGGACAGCTTAATAAAACAAAACAAAGAGAGAAGAAAACAATAGTACTAATGAAACAGTAGATAAAGCCTATGAAAGAGAAATTATAGAATCTAGGAAGGCTCTACCTGCACCCAAGACACCAACTTTCCCTGCTCCAGTCACACAGTTGGAAATAACTCCCACCACAGCCCAGCCCACCCCTTATATAGGGGCATGACTCAGTATGGTATGGAATATCCCATTGGCTGGTTTGGTTGTTCATCCTGGCTGTGGCCCCTCCCTCTGCAGCCCTTCCCAACTGCTTGAGCCAGCAGCTGTTTGTGATAATTAACCTGAACCAAATCCAGGACAACAGTATTTGCCCAGAAAGAGAAGCAAAAACTGATCTTTTATCTCACTGACAAAACCAAATGATACAGAAGGAGCACAAGGGGAAGGAGTGCTTGAAGTGGACCCGAATTATGTGTTGGTTCTGACTTAGAAATTTTTTTCAAAACTGAAATGTTGGAGGAAAAATGTTTGAGTCAAAGGCTGTATTTTGGTTCCTTCACAAGCTTTTAATGTCATTCTCAAGCAATTTCAATAAAAGTGAAGTAAATCTGAAACAAACATTGGTTTTGAATAATGTTATTGAAAGGCTGTCTTTAAAATGTCAACATGAAATGTTTCAATGTTTTCAGACATGTTATAACTACAATTCATTTCCTTTTACAGAAATTTTGTATTTATCCTAAGTACATGTTCACCAGTGAAAAAAAAAATGTGGCTGAAAATTGTTACCCTGCATTATTTACCAGTACAAATTTTCACATGAAAAAAATCTTATCAAAAATAAATGTCATCCACCAAATAATTGATTTGATTGGATGATGATTACAAGGATGGACAGGAGTCAGAAAGTACCATGACATCCATAAATTCAACAGTTGGCAAGAGTGAATGGAAATCTCCTCCTATAACAGGATAAAAGATGTTTTGGATTTGCACTGGACTCCAAGTCTATGAGTAAGGTAAGGAGCCCCTTTGACAACACAAAATCAGGGTAGCCAGCACAGCCAGTTAAAAAATAACAACTGTTGGTCAAGAGGTTTTGACATTTTTGTCTGACATTTCCAACAACCCTCTATTTTCCTTCTTAATTAAAAATGAGAGGCAGCACAGATGATGAATTTTGCCACCTTCTGAGTGTTTGACTGTAATTCTACAAACTGCCTTTGAGTATGTTTGTTTATATAAAACAAGTACCCACATGCATTGTGAAAGAGTCTTTAATCAAACAGTTTATTTCCAAATTGCTTTTTTTTTCCTATAGTGCTGATGGCCCTCGTCACCATGAGTTGGCTGGTGGTACAACCTTTTGCCCCCAGTGACAACACATCTCTTCCAGGCTGGAGGAAGCAGCCAGCAATTCAGGCATCCAGCCCAAATGCCTAACCACCCTCAAGCAGCTTCATCTACAAGCCCTCAGAGAGCTTGACCACAGGGACAAGTGTCCATGAGCGCAACACTGACAGAGCAGGATACAGCGGGACCAACGAGCGCAGCATCTCTGCTGTTCAGTCAGAGATCTGGCATGCTCATTGCCTTCCCAGCCTGAGGGATTGACCCTCTGCATCCCCTACCACCAGCCAGGGTTGCTCCTGGCCTCTTGGCCAGGCCTCCCACTGAGCTGGGAGAGGTGGTGGTGAGCACTTGCCTACAGCCCTGGGAAGGACAGACTAGGACCAGCCTCTACTCCTGATTAAGATAAATGGGGCTGTGCAGATGAGCAGACTATCTGGGGTGTCCATCACTTACCACTCGATTAGCTGTAACAAGCTCTGGACGAGCCTGCACGGAGGAGTTACACTGCTTAATTTGTTGGGCCGAGCAGGCTTGAAGACCACAGAGGAGGCAGCAGAAGCACAGCAGAGCATACCTAGCAAATCTGCAGAGATAGCAGCTGTTAATTAACTCTGTGTGTTTATTTGGAAGGGGAGCCTTGCAGAGGAAGGGGTTTAGCCCTTGCCATCCCCCATGTTCAGTTTCCCGCCTCATCCTGACAAAGTGACTTTTCAGACACATTTTCTGGAACGACTGCCATCACTTCTGCAATTTCATTCAAATCCTGCTCCCCACCTTTTTTGGTGAGCAGTTGTACTCTGACTCATTTCCCCACTCTAAGGCTGCCATCCCATCAAGGGAGATTTCCAGCGTGACCCTGTGGCACAGCAGCCCAGACAGCACAGCAGTCCTGAGATACTTTTTGAATCGACTTTCGGTAGCAGCAGCGAACCACAAACCATGTCAAACATGCCCAGACCAGACAGGCACACAGTGGGGATGTACCAAGAATTAGACCCCAGGGAAATTCCAGTACACAGATACACAGGAGAGAGCAAATAGGTCCAACGGCATCTGGCGTGTGGACAGCACAGGCAAGCTTATCTCTTGCATTTTATAATGAGAAAGTGATGGGCCAGATCTCCAGAGGCATTTAGGTGCTCTGACATTTAACCTCCCACTGATTTCAGTGGGAGGCCCTCAAGGAAATTAGGTGTCTAATTATGCTTGGAGGTCTGGCCCTAGAGCTCTGTTTTCCCACATTGTTTATTTCTGTGTCATTTACTGCTGCCCATGAAGGCAGTGGACAGCATCCTTTCTGCCCCTTGGCCATCTAGGTAGTATGAGTTAGTGCTGTGAGACCCTGATGCCAGTCTCTCAACCCACCTTCAGCTCAAAGCTATCTGCATGGCCACATGGCACTGCTTTGCTGCATTTTGTGTGCACACAGGTGTGGCCATGGGAGGGAAGAACAACAACAGGACAAGAGATGACAGCTCAGCAAAGGGCTACAGTAGAAAGTGTTGGGCTTCAGCATGAGCTAAACCCACAGGCAGCCACTGCAAATACCAGGGGAGTGGTTTGTGACATGTCACACTCACATCCCTTCTTTGCAAGGCATCTTTGGCAATGTTGATGGCAGAAGGTGTGCAGCAATGACTGTACACAACTGAGACAGTCACTCCAGAGCCCCAATATTTTTATTCTGGGGAGATGCAGGAGGCAGTAAATGTCCCCAGCCAGCTGGAAAAGGCGTATGGACATGAGGAAATGACAGAAGGCATCTTTTACCCTTGATTGCTTTCATTGAAAAACCATGTATGGACTCTCCCCAGAGTCTCTCCACCATTCCAGAAATCATGTGTCAAGGGAAGTGTAACCATCTCCTCTCTCTCTTTAATACCACCATCCTTTCCCAGTTACACCCCGTATAATGCAAGCACTCATCCACTGGTTAACCACTGCTGGTTAACCTGGCTGCTGATCTGGTGGTTTTCAATGTACAAATACACAGCCACTGGCTCTGTCTGTAAGGCCACAGCACAATCCTCTTGTGCCTCTAACGCCTCACCTGGCTTTGGTAAATGGTGAAACTCCCAGAGTGAGCATGGTTGGCACAGGAAAGGAGTTGTCCTCTCAAGAGGTGATGATCAGCCCTCCAATTTCTTAGTTTCAGAGCCCCAGACAGGCAAAAAAGGCTGCCCTCTTCCCAGGGTGTAGATATGTCCCCCTTCACCACACAGGAATCGTCTTGAAATTGTTGCCAAATTCTTTGCGAATGCTTTGAAAGGAGCACAGTCTGGCAGGACACTTTGTGTGCCCTGTGTGGTGTGTAGGCATTTGTGACTTCAGAAAAACAGATGGACTAAGGGATGGGCTGAACTGTAAAAAAGTCTAAGTATTTCCTACAGCAAAGTCTGTAGCTGAGGCCCATTCCTGATCACGTCATCAGTCCATATATTTGGATACTCTTCTGCATCCAGCAGTGGCCAAGAAATGTTCATGTCTACTAAAAGTAAAAAATAAATTTAAAAAAAATTACAAAAATTAGAGAATAAATTCACTCCTTGGGAAATAGAGGTCAGTAGTGTTACACCAGGGAGGAATTTGGACCAAGATACTCGGACTTTGATACTACATTTTAAATAGTAAAAATATTTTCAGTGGACAGGGAACTGTAAGAGGTTTATAAATGCAAAAGAGAAGGAAAAAAAAAAATGGTGCTGCTCCCCCGCAGCCTCCTAAAAATAGCAAATTACACACCTAATAAATGTATCAGCAGCCCATGAAATTGACAGCCTGAAATTGAAGAACAGACCCGTTTTGTTTGGAGAAACAGTCTTTAAGAGTGTGGAGGTGAATTAGAAAAATAGCAACTGACATTAAGAGTGCAAGATTAATTCGACCGAGCTTTAATTGAGACAGCCTGAATGAGCCAGAAAAAGAGAAAAAGGGAGAGGGAGAGGATCCCAGCTCTGTCTGGCTCCACAGAAACTCCACCTACCTTGTCCTTTCAGCTGGAGCTCAAGTTTCAGCATTACATCATCCCCAAAACGTCCCTTTGGATGATAAGTTCCTGGGAGCCAGGCACTGATGCCTCACGCGGGGTTATGGATGCGGCTGCTGGGTGCAAATTCACCCTTTTGGGTTCATTGGTGTAGGGACAGGCCAAGGGCCACCCTTGGAGAGCCTTCAAAACCCCCATCTTCTTCGGAGGCCAGGGACCAGTGGGGCCACAGGCTCTTGGGGCGATGTACCTACCACCATCTCATCCTCCTTCCCTGCAGGGCCACCATGGAGCACCCCAGCTGCAGCTTTTCCTTATGGCTGGAGGAGCCGGGACTTGCTGGAGCTGGTGGGGTGATGGGGAAGATGTTATTTATATTTCAGAACAGATCTGCGTACTCGACAAACCTTGAAGTCCCGAAGCCTGTAAAAGCATTAAGCAGGCCATCCTGACCATGAGCCTCGCTCGAGTTTCCCGGCTTAAACAAGAAAGTCCTTCTCGTAAGCAAGGAATAAGCTCTTGCACAGGCAATATTTCAAAAGTCTTGCTACTACTGAGTAAATAAATGTGCGTAGCAGATACAATAAACATTTTCTTCTGTTCTGAAATCAGATCTGCAGATCCCAAATCCCCCTGTGCTGTGCAGACTGTAATTACAGGATATGTTAAATTTTCTTTATAGCCAGCCCTGATGGCTGTTAAGTGACCGCACCGCCCAGTACAGCACCCCTCTCTGGTCTGCTACCATTCGTAATGAAAACCAGATGTTTGTTTAAAGTTAATAATCAATACAGCACTCATCCCGAGTCAAGTAGGGCTAAACATTTGCTTAGAGAAGCCATGTCAGAGCCACGATAAGCAGGGGCTTGGTGCAGCACGCTGCTTTGGACCCCGCTGGGGCATGAGATAAACCATTCAAATTCCAGAGAGTGAATGCTGGGGCCAGGGGGTTGTTCTGAGCCTCCACGAGCAACCAAAGCAACTAAAATAAATGCAGCCCTGGCCCCATCCAGAGCAACCCAGATCCCTGACAGAGTGCTGCAGCCCTGCTCCTAGCCTGCTGTGTGCTGCTGCTGAGAATATAGCCACCACCATGCAGCTTTGCTTTGCAACAGCTTCTCTCTTATATCTGATTTGAAGAAGAATATACCCAAGGGGAAGAATACAATGCAGTGGAAAGCCATGGTGCTGGTAGGTGGTGAGTGCTCCCAAATCACTGTAAAGGCAGTGGGAGCTGGCAGAGGAGAGGTTACCCAGCATATTATCACTGTCAATTAAGGTCAAGGCTGAAGTTTTCAGACCTTTCTAAATCCCAGGTTAGAAAGTAAATGAGTAATTTACTGCTGGATTGAGCAGTAAGATGGAGGAATTGGAAGGGCAAACTTTTTGTGTAGCCCACACGCCTTCTCACAGCTGACAATATCTGAGCCTTCATCTCAGGGATTGGATGAGGAGGAGGAACATCGGGAACTCTAGACGGAAGTAGCACCAGCTGATCTGCTCTGCCCAGATCTTTCTTAAGTAGGTCAGAGCTGTGCCCATCCAAACATGTATTTGAAAATCAATACTGGGAGAGTGATTTGCTGTTGCTCCAATACTGTTTGTTGTTTGCAAACAGCTGGATGGACAAGTCTCTTAAGTATCCTGTGCTGTAGATATAAATATTTCAAAACAGACTGAGTTCTTTTCCTTTGCTGTTTGCTATACAGTGATCCTCTTGTCAAATGGCCTCCACCATCCAGCCCAAGAGATGAAACAATGCAATGTAATTCTGCTAGCCATCCCACAACCTTGCCTTCCCCACCTTCAGTCCCAATCCTTGCTCTGAGAGGCTAAGCTTAACTGGAACACACACCACACCTTACCCCTGTATGGCAATACCATGAAGAAAACCAAGCGAAATTGAAAGAGTCCTGAGATCTAGCATTTTGCTAGATGGTGGAAAAAGAATTTTCTTGATTTAGTCTGTTCCTCTCTGACACTGTTTAGCAGCAGAAGCCAAATGCTTGCTTGCCTATAGCCTAATCCAGTAACAGAAGACACAGCTCAAATATTCTGGTGTAAAAGAGACTAAAGTTTTAAATTCTAGGCTTTCACTGGGAGAACTAACAAGTAAAATGACAAGACGAAATTATGAGGAAATGTATACGACTCACAGAATCGTAGAAATTTTGGGTAGAAGGGACCTCTAGAGGTCATCCAGCTCGACTTCCCATTTGAAGCAGAACTATCATCTGTGTTTTACTGAGGCTGTATTTCAGGGTATGATCTGTGTGTTTGCTCCATCCATTTTTTTTTGTAATTTTTTTTTCCCTTTAATTTTTGTTTGCAACAGCCTTTTCAAAACCTTTGAATTTAGTTGCATGTAATATCTACCACCTTAACTCAGTTTAATTCACATGATTAAGCTGAACAGTTTCCATGAAAATATTTATGTAAATGAAGTGGACAATCACTAAGCTATTTCAGGGTTTTCTACTCTGAATAAAAGGTTTTTCTCACTTAAGCAAAACACTGACTTAACAGAGGTGTCACTCCCACTGTCTCTAGCAGTAGGGTCGCGCAGAACCTGAGCAGAAAACTGAGGAAAACAGAGAATTACAATTCATAAGGTGCAGGGTGACCTACATCAGCTTCACTTTTTAGTGCGCAAGTTCAGAAAGGGAGACACAGGACACCAGAAATACTCACATGCCAGTTCTACTTCTGCCCTGTGCTGAGTTGTTAACTTCCCTTCTTCCTCGGCACAGAAATCCCCAAGTTAAAGTACTCATTTAGAGTTACCCAGAAAAGCTGAAGATAGATTTGGATCCTGTTGAAAGCCACTGTTTTGTAACAAGCCAGAACCAACTCTCTTGGCTTAAAAAAAAACCACCCTCCATTCCACTTAAAACAGGTTCAGTAAATGATCTGTGACCAAAAACAAAACCAAGTACTAAAAGCTGGATAAAACTGCCTATCTCACCTCCAAATTAAATGAATCTGACTGGCACAGCATGCACACCAAAGCATTCCTAGAGCTCCAAGGCTTGTGAATGTATCAAAAAAGATATTTATGAAAAAGCATTCCATTTTAAATCATACTAATAGTGAGCTTTCCTGAAGAGGATTCATCTGCATACCCAGGGCATACCATACCTATAGAGGTACAGCATCCTCCTAATACACTGCATCATCTCTCCTTCCTCTAGACAACCAGACTCCAGCACAAAAAAAAAACCCCAAAGCATAGCTCTGGGTAATGCTACAAGGAAAGAGAAAAAGAGCTCAGAAGCAATGGCCACGGGCCTGTGTCCTCAGGGCTAGTTTGTGCAGCAGATCCACACACAGCAAGCTCCCGGTCTCTGTGTTGTCTTGGGGGTCTCTCAGTACAGCAGCGTTGGTCCAGAGGGTCAGAGCCAGGACTGCTGTCCCTTTCCTCGGCCTTTCCTGCTAGCCGAGTTAGGTGGCCCAGCTGCTGCGCAGCCCCAGCTTTCGCCACATGTTGTCTACAGATGCCTAAAAGCTGGGCTTTGGGATGCCTAATTCCCAAGCCTTGCCTCAAACAACCAAGACAGCCACACCATAATGCTTTCAAAATAGCAGTCCGGTGTCAGCCTTTGTGCTGAAAAAAAACCTCATTTCCCTGCTACAAAAAGCCTCCAGTTTGGCTATTCCAGGGACAGTGCTCCCATCACTCTCAGGAAAAGGCACAGGATCAGGCTGGGTGCAACTGCATGCAGCAGCATATTCTCAACTAAAATCTTCTTTCCCTGGAAGAGATACTGCCTTTTTCTGGGTTTGTTTGTTTGTTTTCTTTTTCTTTCCCTCAGCTTTGTAAGTAATCCTGTTCTTGACTCTCCGCTGTCTTGGCACCTTCCAAGCAAAATCTGACACTGAGGAATAGATCCTCTTTTTTTTCCAAATAATAAATCGAAATAGATTTTTGCTGCAGCCTTCCAATCCTCACAGGCGACACTGTCAAAATGCTCTGAACTTTTTTTGGAAGCAGCAGATGACTACAGCTGGTTAGCACAATTATAGCCGTTGTGTAATGCTTGGATCCTCTGTTGTTTCATTCATTCTATTCATCAAATTCTGCATTATGCTGTGGGGGAAGATCTGCCTGATGGCAAATTTACATTTTTTCCTATGTTGCTGTTATTTTTCATAGTTAAAGGGACACTGGCAAGTGACACATCACTTTTTTAATGTCATTTCAAAAGTTGTTTACCCTGTAATTTACAGTATCCTCTCAGAAGCCAGAAGAATGGAGAGTTTGAGCAATTTGGCATTTCCTCACTCTTGTATATTGATTTTTTTTTTTTTTCCACTGTGGGCTGAAGGAAGCTCAGGCACTTTCTACTTAGAGTTATGCACAATGGACTTAAGGACAGAGGCTCCCAGTTTTCACAGCACTCCCAGAGGTAGGTAAGCATTATCTGCAAACTATCCTCATTTTGTAGGCAGCCCTTGCAGAGATGGGGCTAGAGCTGTGACAAGTTTTGTACAGAAGTGCCTCTGTCCCAATCAGGGGATTTTGGGAGGTAAGAAGGAGCAGCCAAGTTGGTCCTATATGTCCCCACAGGATACCCCAGTCCCACCAAGAATGGGGTAAGGAAAAAGGGTACCAAGTTGACCTCTCTCCCTTACTTTATCCATGATTATAGCAGGTCAAGGTGCTGAGTTTTAATTCTTGCACATGTCACTTTTTTTATAGTATGCAATATCATCCATATTGTATCAACATGGGATCACAATAATAAAATGGTCAGTGATGCTGGCAGTCATTTTTGATTCTGTAAAACCACCACTGTATTTGAGCTTTCTCAATTTTTTTTCAAGGTAGAAAACCAAATCATATTCAGTTTTCAAAACCAAAACTTCTTGTTTTCTGTTCTCAAGATGGGCATTTTGGGGAACTTGTGGACAACATTGACTTCTATGTCTCAAGGCTTCAACTGGAAAAAAAGAAGGAATAGTACATATCTAAATGGATTTTTATACTGTTATAATAAAAAAATAAAAGTAAAAAGAAAATAATGAGATGGGATTTCAGGAAGAAAAAGGGAAGGAATATAGTTCACAGATGTTGTTCCTTATTTTTCTTCCTCTTTTTGGTCTTCCTATATTAAAAATAAACAAATGAACCAAAAATAAGATAGAAGCAATGGAGTTTTTGTAGCTCCCCTCTGTGCGATTTTCTTTTATTGCTCCTTTTCTTTTCTTTCTTGCCATTGTTGAATCCATAAGACTGTATACTTACAATTCATTTGGGTAATTAAGTTAGTGAGAACAGCAGTATTTCATTAGGCTGGAACAGAAAGTGGCTTCAATGAACACCAGCATTTTCACACATCCCAGGGGTGGGTAGAAGCACAGTGTCACCCAGAATCAGCCCTTGAGCATCGGGGACCAACAAGCCCGAGATGAACCCTCCAGACCCGAGACACACCTTGCTGTGCCACATGAAGTGGCTGTCCTGCATAATGACAAGTAGTCGCCAGCAGCATTCCTGGGTTTCCCTGCAATAAAGATTATTTATGCACCATGACTGCTAAGTGCTACTAAACACAAAACCAAATGACACTATAGTCTCAGACCACTAAATTTGTCTCTCTGCTGCACATATCCTTTTCTTTCCCTTTGGCTGCCTTTTTGCTAGCTGTAAATTGCATAATTCATTCTCTTGGTTGTTTTATAGTTTTGTGGTAAAATTCAGATTTATCATCATTAAATATTGTTATCACTGTTTACACAATGATGCAAGCCGTCTGAAATGTGTCTCAGACTCAATGCTGACATCTAACCTCAGGAGAAGATGGGACTCTCCAGACCAACCCAGACCCATCTTACAGGCCCAGTAATTAGGATGAAATCAGAGAAAACTATTGTAATCCTGGAAGCTGGGAGGGAAGGTCATTATGTGTTTAATTCTGCTTCTAAAAGGCAAAGGTGCAATGCACAGTTTGTCAAGAAACAGGCCATTTAGGGCTTTTAGTATTATCAGTTAGCAAGGATTTCTTTCCCTTGAAACACAAAGAAATTGAAGATACTGTAGAAGATGGGACTGTGCCCAATACAGGGATAAAAGACCCATTTCTCCTCTGCTTTCTGTACCTTTCTCAGTCTCTGGTAGGACTGCAAGCTAGAAACCTTTCCATTTTGTGTGGTTATCTCATGGCCTGGACACTGGGTATCTGCTCTCTGTGCTCCAGGAACCTGCCATGCTCCTGATTCAAGACAAGAAAAGGCCACTGGTGGGGCTGTGCATCAGTAACACCCAAAGCAAGAGACCAAGATACCCTGAAGAGATGAGATGGAGGCTTGGTTTGTAGGTCAGAAGGCACATCCTACTCCCCCTGAAAATCACTTCCTGAGTTTCTGGACTGGGGTGACCTGAGGGATGTTTCGGTTAGCTCTACTTAAGTCACATCAAGGATTAGCAGGTCTCAAGGAAAGCTGAGATGTGCTGGGCTGCTGGTCTCTCTGGGCTGTCTCTGCTTTGGCTGCTTCATAATAATGTCATCATGAAAGATTAAGACATTATAGCTCGGAGAAGAGGAGCGATAGTGCAATAAATCCCTCTGTTGGGGCATTTCCTCTGGCTAGTTGTCTGCACAGCCATTTCAGGCTGTTCTGAAATTAATTTCAACATTCTTGTAGGCACTTATCTCCCCAAAGTGAGATTTCCTGGGAATCGTTGGGGAAGGAATGAAAACAGAAGAAATACAGTTAAACCCTAGCACTTAAGACCTGAGCCTTCTCTCCTTAATGCTCTTGGTGTAAATCAGCGGGAATTCCACTTTCATCAAGGGAATTGTGACGGTGATATACTGTCAGTGAGAGGAGACTCAGGTGCGAGTCCTTTTAGTTGAGCTTCTTTTATTCACTTGTACAAAAGGAGACCTCGATCCTGCAGATAGCTGCTCTCAGCTTTTGGGTATCAGAGCTCTGAAGGCAGAGAGACAGGAGAAGAAGCACAATCACTTGCATACATAGACTCTGCCATGTATGTAAAAGTTTCAGAACGAAGACTTAGTCACTTCAGATGGAAATTGCAGTCACAGTCGCAGGCAAACACTAACTCAAAAATACTTTGAAATTGCATGTTCTTTGTTGCGATTAACCACAAATAGAACCTCCTTTCTATTCAAAGAAGGTTTTTTCCTCACTTTCAAACAAGTACAATTCAGTCCTGAAGCCTGATTCAAGTAAGAAAGCATCTTGATTTGCTGTATCTAGTAAGAAGCGATGAGGACTGAAGGTGGGGGAGGGAATAGAGCAGGGCAACAGATACAGAACAAAATGCCATGGAGGAGAAAGTCATCTCGCAGTGAATATAACCAGCTGGGTGTCTGGACGCTTTGTAAAATTTTATTGTGAAATGCACAGATGATGAGCACAGCTGCAAAACATCGGGAGTGTTTATCATGATCTCCCAGAGCGTTCGGGGTGCGTTCCCCTTTGACACTATTTATGTAGGCTTAACCTAAGCTGATTTCAATGGAGACATCAAAATTGTTTCAAGGTGCATCCTATTATATGCAGGATAAGCTTGTGGCTTAAGGTTTCTTTCCACAGTCTTATGTGGTGTTTATCAGCATGCAAAGGACAACTGAACAAAGAAGTAGCTGATAGCATCTAACTAACCGGCTGCTGTTGCTGAAGAAAAAAAAAAGACATTTCTGGCACCCACACAAGTATTAAAAAGGGGATTAAGCAGATTTTTGGGACGGAATTCAGGCTGAAAAATCTGTAATTCATCCTTCTGTGCCTAAACATTACAACAATCTGCAAGCAACAGGCTTGTTTCTTCCTATTGTTACTTATTTTACCTGAATTTTACCTGAATTTTACCTGATGCGATGTCAGAATAGCACAGCCAAGATGCAGTTTTCTCATGCAGTGTGCTTCACTTGCTTGTAGTCCCAAAGGTTTATACATGATCACCTGCATTACATCACATACAATCATGCCCTTATTCAGTCAAACTGTTCGTTTGCATAAAAGGTACCGTGACTGTGGTCCAAGCTTGTTTTACTGTAAAGGAGGAGATAACATAAGACTCTGCTCCAAATTTTCTCAGATATCTTGCTTTTAAAAAAAAAAAAAAAAAAAAAAAAGTAAAAATATTAATTTTTAAAAAAAAAAAGTTTTCTGTGTATTTTACACTTCCTGATTTTGGCAGGCAATGACAGCATCGTAATACTCCTAAGGAAGCTGGTTTTGTAAGTTCCGTCTGCTGATGGGGCTAGAGAAGGGGAGTGAGAATATCGGGTGAGAATAGATACTGATAGCTATCTGCCCAAAGAGAGGTTTTACCTTAAGAATTCAAGAGGTAATGTAGGAAATATTATTGTTATAAAATGAAATTACACAAGTATTAAAAAGCTAAAAAACCTTGTTTTAATTAAGCTACATTTCTGGAGGGGAAAAAAAAAGTAATTAAATCATGGTATTAATCTTAAGGGCAACCTCCCCTTTCCCACACTAAGACCTTGTGACAGCTTTACTTAGTCTTCACTAAGCATTTTTAAACAGTTGGTTGCAAACAATGTCTGATATAACTGTGAAATCCCTGCCACACTGTCACAGCTGCAGTGTCAGATTTTAAAAGTGAAGGAGTACTGGGAGACACACTGTAATCACTAACCCAGGTCTCAAAGCTCTTCAGATTAAGGTGTTTACATTGTACTTAGGCAGATCTTTTTCTCCCCTCTGAGATTCACAAATTGCTTAAAAAAAGTCATGACACCTATTTTTTCACATCAGGAGCTGAAACACAGAATATGGAAAGATTTACTGAAAACAGTTTGTTATAAAGCTGGGATTAGAAATCAGATCTTCTAAATGCAACCTCTTACCTAATCATTATAGATGATGGCTTCCTGGACCTAAAAAAATTATGTTTCCTCCCTGTTCTTCCAGGATTACACAGAGAAGGAATTTTGTTTCTTCTGGTCCTGAGAATGGCCTCTTCTGAAGGAAAAAGCCGTATTCTTTTCAAAACAGCTCAGCTCAGCTTGCTGCCATTGCTACACCGTTACAGGCCAGCCCTTTGCAAGGCAGGTGCTGAGGCCAGACTAAGTGCCAATGCCATCAATGGCAATAGGCTGCAGGGCACATTTTTCTGTCTCCATGCCGTCTGTCTGCAGTGGTACCGATGATCACAGATCAATCAAACACTAAAGGCTGCTCCTGGTTTTGCTTCAAAATCTCCTATGAAAAAGTTGAAAAAGTTTGAGTGCAAAAGGTGTATTTCTGTGCCCTCATAATTAATATGTGATACTTCTGTGTTTGCAAAGCTGTTTTTACAAAGTCAGATATTGGCTGAACCCCAGCAGCTCTTATCACAAATCAAATTCTGCATTTATTTGCACTTCTGTCATTGGAAAGGAGGAGGTTTTATTAATAGTAGTACTCATGTTCATATCTGGAATTCACTTCTGGATTGAGAAACTCCTGTGCCAGGAGTGAACTTTATGATCATGTTATCAACTCTGAAAACAGGAGATTAAGCAACAACCGCTGAAGTGGTAACAGATTTTTAACTCTATCAGAATCAGTTGCCCACTCCTCTGTATTGTTTCCCTGCAATATCAATCTCTCCTTTTTGAAGGCTTTCCCAAAGAAAGAGGACCACCACATAGTATTATTTGTAAAACAGCTCGGTCCTGAAACATTATAGTGCATGAACTCGACCCGATAATTTATGAACTCACAGCTAGGCAAGAAACAGTTCCCCTGTAGCCCAGGGAAAATGTACTTTAACATGCTAAATCTCTTTTTCAAATGTAAAATCATATTGCCATTCAGGTTTGTGGCTTTCTTAAATGTGGTTGTGCTCAGAGAAGTGACTATAAAAATGACACACTTTTACTCAATGGATCTGCTGTCTTCTGCAGGAAATTTGAGTCAGATATGTTTCATTTAGTGACAAAAATAATACCTTGTTTTTATATTTTCTACTCTGCTAGCAGCGTAGAAACTATACAACCCTGGGAAAAGTAGCCAGCTCTCCTCTGGTTCACGCACCATCAACAGTACTGGTAATTAGTTTTAACCACTGAGTTTTGATTGCTTGTGCAAAGAGATTAGGTTGACTTTTATATCCGGGGCTGGATCTACTGAGCTACTGGCTAGAAAAACTGGGCCACTTTTTCCACTGATATGCAGCTGCCTCAACTGCAGATGGAAATCTGACCCTTCATCTTCTCACCGCCTGCCCTCCTTGAGCAGGCATCTCTGCTCAATGGTGACCGTGCCATGCAGCATGCAGACTTGGACCTGGCACATATCCCTGCACAGGAGGACGAATTACACCCAGGGACTGGTGAGGCAGCCACCCCGACACCACTGACTTCCAGCTGTTTAAGAAAATGTTGTTCTTGGGAGCTTGGGTACTCAACAGAGTACATGCTCCTGCCTTGCCCCAGTTACAAAATAAACTGTGTGCCTAGGAACCACTGGGACAGCTCACTGTTAGATCTTCTAGGTGGCAAATGCTAGGGTAAAATGAATCTCCAGCCACCAGCAACTGCACAAAATGACCATCAGTCTTATTCATCATTATGAATACTGTGCAAGAGTACAGGCATGTAGTCAGTTTTAAGCAGGGCTGGATAAACCCCCCCAAGCCATGCCATCCCTCCTGCTGTCAGACTTGCCATCACCTTCCCAGCCACGAGTGCTCTCCCACATCTGTCATGCATTCATATATTTTTAGACTTAGCCAACAGGTGGACTGCACTGCCAGTGCATTTCATCTGGTCCTGGGTCATTTTGTTTGCAGTGCCAAAACAATTCAGAATGAAATTATCCCTTCAAGCAATTTCCAGATTACATGATCTTCTGAAAATTAAAGCCACGCTGTCACCCAACAATCCAGCTGTTTGTTTGCAACACTGGAAATAATCATGCTGAAAGCAGACAAGAAAGCTTTCAGTTCAGTCTGTTGCTCACTGCGAGAGATGATGAAGCTGCAATTGCCCCACATTTTCCAGCTAAACCAAATCAGGAAGCTCCCATCCTGATGGCCTAAGTTACAGGAAGGGCAGTTCTGCCTGAAAAAATCACATTTGTCACATGTGGGATTTTGCATGGTAAGCTGACTCTGCAAAGCTCAACATCATTATCCCTCCCATGAGGCTGAGGAATGGTATCAATGCTTGCCAGACACCTTTGCCAACTATAAGAGTTTTTGCAATTTCTGTGCAAGGTGTATATCTGTGTGGATCTGCTCTCATGGGCTGTGATCAAGTACTAAACTAAGATCCTCTCCAAAACATTCAATCTGTAACTGAATTTTCCCTTTCTGGTGATTTCATGCAATGATTAACATTAAACACAGTTGTCTTAGGTAGCTAACTCCACTTGTCCATGATATTTCATTATGAAAAATGGGATGTATTTCCATCACTTATCATAAGATCAACACTGAAGGCAAGCGTTACCTTATTTATTGTCAGCCAGGGGATGGATGGTCTTAAGTGCCTCCATTAATAGGAATGATTCCTTAACAAAGACTCTACTCACAGATTGAAGTGTCAGTCTTCAGTTTTTGATCATCATCAGTTCATCAAATTTTGTTGTTGACACTGATTGTGGTCATATGAAAAATAAGTTTGTTCTAGTTGACCCAAACACGGCAGTAAAACTATAACAGGATTTTTTTGGGGTTTGGTTTTTTTGGGATGGGGGGTTGGTATTCACTTGTGATCATTTTTTAGTGTTATTTTCCTCCCTTGATATGAAAGTCCCATGTGCGATTGAGTGGTCCTTCCCCCCTCTCGTTGCACAGGATTTACACCAAGAACAGGGGTCTTCCTCATTCAGCTGCTGTGTGTGTTTGTGGGAAGAAGGTGGGCTGAGTGGGGCAATTACACACAAAAACACCATTTGGCCCGAGTCAACAGTGCCGGGCTAGACTGATGGAGCTGAGATGGTGTGCTGGGTCCCCATCTACCTCTCCTCCCCCTGCAGCCCAGTATACCAGCACCAGCTCTGAAATGGCCACAGTGTTACAGCCTCATACTACTGTATTTTGGCCAGGCTCAAGGAAGAGACTTCCCTTTTAAAGGTCTCTCCCAATATTTACTGTAATAAATAGCACACATGCAGCCTTTGCTTGCCAAGAGAGTTTGCATTAGCGGCGCTGCCACCATCACCCCGATAAACCCCGACCTGGTGTTGTTTGTACTTCTCAGTCACCTTTATTTGTTTAAGAGGCCAGACAAGGCAAACACTTGTGATGCCTTGTTTATTCTGTGGCTTTCACTGGAGCATATTAAACTCATCATTACTTCATATAAGCTTGAGATAGGCATTTTTTTGCTGGCAAGTGTTGACAGTAAGTAACAGACACTCTGCCACAAGGTAACATGTTTATATACTGGTGCGAATGCCTGGTGGATTTTATCCCTGTAAAACTATCATAGATAAAGAAGCTACTATCAGATAAGTGACTATAATAAATGGCCACAATTAGTGCTCTGCTGATGAGACTACTCGGTGGTCTCTCTGCTCTGTTTTGGACAAACCCCAGGCTCGGCTTGCTTAGTATAAATGGAGACAAGGACCATTTAAAATAACATCAACCTCTCCTGATTTCTGGGGGCGTTTTACCAAAACACCACTGTTAACTGAATTGAAATCACCCTGTATTTATCTTCAGAGGCTATACAAATGGGAAAATTAAAGCAGACATAAAGATGTCCATTTACACACACACACATCCACACACCCTCATTGCTACTTGCAGGTTTCCCTCATTTTTAAGACTTTTAAATTTAACTATGTTTTTTGTTTTAACTTTGTTTTTTGCATTAGGACTCACCAACCTTTCTTTTTGATGTCACTGTAAGCAACAGTAAGAATCAGGGATTTGAGGAGATGCTGGTGTGAAGCCACCCCACTGGAGGTGCACGCACCCAGCTGCTTGCCACCCTGAGTGGGGAGCCAGGGATGCTCAGGACCCAGAGCTCCCACCCCCCGGCAGCACATCCTCCCAAGGCCCAAGTGGGAGCAGTGTCTCCCTCCTTATTCTGACTGCTCCTGGGAGCTTGGTGAACCAGCACAGGAGCAGCAACCAAGGCAGTGTCACCGTGATGCAGACTTGGGTGTGGTGGAGGCAGTGGTGGCTGCAGCTACCCCCAGGTCAGCACCCCTGGGGACTGCTGATGTCAACTCTGAGCCTTGAATCAAACATTGATAGCACGCCAGAGGGACTGATACCTTTCAGGTGTCTGCTTATATTCTGCATATATTTATATTCATATGGCACTTAGTGCCTCTCTGAAGTCAGTGGATCAACTCCCACAGAGAGGCATGTGTCCAGATGAAATCCTTTTCACTGAACAATCAAAATTTTCCCCAAAACACTCATCACATAAAATATATCCCCCCCCTTCACATCTTTTCCAACAAGAGAATTGGAGTACTACAATAAAAGAGGCAGTGCCAACCCTGAGGCTGTACAGAGCTAAGACTCAACTGGAGCCAAGCTCCACATCCTCCTGGTACCCCACTGGTAAAAATAATCACTCCCGAGCCATGCTCAAGGGCTGTAGCAGTGAGAAGAGGCTGTTGTATCAGCTGCAGTCTAACCCCGTTTCTCTTCATTAACAGCTCTTGTTTGCAAAGTAAGCTCATGTTGCTTCAAGAAGCAATCTTATAGTCACTGTTCTAAAGGCATCTCCATTGACATCCAGCCAGATCTCATTACAGACAGGATTCAGAAATGAGAGCCTATAACTTAAGCACTTTTGCTGAAAATGTCTTTAGAAGACATTTATACTCTTGCACAGTCTAGTCATTTATAGAATGACATGTATTTACAATGGTCTGCTTTTACATATAATTATGTGTGTATATATATATGTACATACTCAAATACATATGTATATATACTTATGAATGTGCTGAAAGAGATTTCTGACATACTTTTACTGTCATTAAAATAATGATAATAAAAAAGCTCAGAAAGATTGGTTGTAAAACACAGGCTGTAATCCTCTTGAGTTATTTTTCATCTGTAGCTACACATTTTGTTTATGTAGTGTTGAAATGGCACCACCCAGCACTGCTGAAGATGTCTCTCTATCTGTCTTCTACCCCCTCTTGAAATGCAGTGATTTTTCCAGAACCAGGTGATGGAAAAAACTCTTGTATAGGAGTTCCTACTGGGGTTTATACTTCTGCTCAATTTAATGTTTTGTTATAATAGTTTCAGGGGAAAATTCATTGAATGGTAGAGGAGCCTCCCACATATGCACTCCACCCCAGGAATTAGGTGCTTGTGTGCAGCAGGATTTATGACGATTCTTTGTATTCCCGTTGCCAAAATATCTCATAGACTCGGAAAAGTTACACATGCATCAGTGTGTTTACCTTTTTGTGAGCTTAAAACTGATTTATTTGACTTTTGAAAAATAGGATAATACTTCTTGTTGAAAACATCATGGAGTCCAGTTTAAAGGAAGACTGACAAGTAGTTTAAGCCGCAAATCTGAGCCGCTTTTAACTATTATAATTTGAAGACAGTATTCACTTAATTCAGCTGAAAGCCTGTATATAATATCTGCCCATCTGTGCAATTTATACGTGTGTGTTCATGTAGACCTTTGCATGTATTAAGTCCTGGGACTTCCAGGCAGAAGAGTGACTCTGGTGAAATAACACATTGTAATAAGTGCAAATAGTGCTTTGCAATACTAAAACAAAATCTATATAAGCCACCATTTGTTGTTTTGTGTTGGTCAATGGGTTGTGTGCATGAGTCAGAAATCTTCTCTGCATTAGCTATTTACAACAATTTACAAATTTCCCTAAGTACCCCTTGACCTGACGAGCCCTTGAAAGTTGTTCTGTTGTGCACATCGTGTAGATGGCAGTTATACCAAGCTTGTTTTTTATGCCACGGCTTCTGGACAGTGAAAGATACAATTAGCTAGTACAGTACAAATCCTAAACGTAAAAATCTGGTTCCTCTGACAGGAATTTCCAAGTAGGCCAGTTTAAAAACTAAGTTTTTAGTGTTCACCACAACTATGCACAGGAACTCACTAATTCAAAAACTGAACAAATGAGAAAAATCAATTAAAAAAATCAATTAATCTTCCCCCAGCCTGGGCCAGAAGTGGATTGCACACTGATAAACACAGAAAGTTAATAGACCCATTTATTTCACAGGATCAATTTCAGCTGTGACAAATGAACGACAGATACTTACGTGAGACTCCAAATGCATTTATCTGTGGCATCAAATCTCATTCAATGTACACAGTGGTGTTGCCAGCCTGCAGCTACTTTAAAGATCATCTCAAGTGAAATGAACAATTCAATTGAAGTGTACTATTAAAGACTAAAGACCCAGATCTGTAAATGAATGAAATACTGAGGGAAGGGAAGCAGGGTTCCCTAGTAAGCAAAGACACAGGTAGCAACCCCTGTTAAGCAAGCACATCATACAAAATGTCTTTGGGCAGTCTTGGCTGTTGTGTGTCCATGGGGAGTATTGTCAAGTTTATGAGTTCCCAACAGGAGATTCATACATGTATGGGTCATGCCAAGCTCTCCTGTTTCCATGGAGTAAGAAGATGACTTCTGTGGTCAGAAGAAGACCTGACTCAGATGAGATCAGGGCAGAAACCAAGGTTTACCTGGCCTGTTAATGCCTTGCAGTATCTTCCTCAGCCACAACAAGGAAGTGATCATGGAATTGCCTCCTATTTTCTACTCGCTATTGCTACTGTCATTATTAGTCCCCATAGTTTCGTAGGAGTGACCAGGTATATAAATACTTTCAGAAACATCTGAAACTACTGGAAAACTGAATATTTCTATGGAATCAAGTAGGACAGACATGCAAGATGTTGGTGGAGAGGGGGGAGGGGGGAGAGCTTTTCAAATAATAGAACGAAAGAGCTCTATTTTTCACATCTCCTTTTCCTGCTCTGGTCATCCTACTTTTTTTTCAGTCTGGTGTATAGGTATTTCTGAGTCAGCTTTCTGCAAAGCCATGTTTTAGTAAATTAAACAGCTATTAAATACAGCTCAATAAATTAAAATAACAATTGTGTACCTCCAAAATACCTCCTTAAATCACAGTTCAGGAAAACATCATTCACCTTAATGGAGAACCACTGTAATGGAGCAAGAAGCAACTTGGAAGCGAGAGCAGCGAAGACGGGAAGACATGGTTCAAGTTCCCCTTTGTATTTTCTTAGGAAGCAAAACTATCTTTACATAAGTAACTCACACAGTTCCAGCCAGGTCCACATAGTTTTAGACCGGCCTTGGTTCAACCTCTCCTCTCTTCTCTTTCATACATATATATATTAAAAAAATAGGCAAAAGTATGTTTGGCAAAGGTGCATACATATATCTTAAGACCCATAGAGAACTATATTAATTCTGGTAGCTGGATGAATTTGTTCTTTTGGGGGCAGAGAAAGGGTCCCTACACTCCAATCTGTTTCCTAGAGTTTATTGATCTTCACTGCAACCTATTCAAAATTGCAGACAGCTTTGAACCCTGGGCTAATTCAAAATACACCACAAAATGTAATGGTATATGCCACTGCATGAGTACAATAGTGGCACTGTTCAATAGCTTGCCATACTTTCAGGCTATAAAAAATGTTGGCCAGAGAGGTGAAAGAGATGGTTCCTTTTCATGCATAAGCTAAGAATGGGAGGTGAAGCATCCATTTCTCAGGACCAGCCTGGGTTAATCTGTTCTGTTGGCTTTGATCCCCAGCCTAGTTTTATACCAAGAAGTGTTTAAAGTCAGTCAAATGTCCAAACAGATTACAAGTGTACCTGGGTTTAAACAACAAATATGCAACTTCTGTTTGTGCCCCAGAAGCTTCCCACATTAAATGGAAAAAAAATAAAAAGCCCAAAGACTGGCTTTCCCAGTCTTGTCCTTGGTGGCTGATTTATTAGCTTTCCTGTTTTCATCAACATGTTCAAGTTGCTAAAACTCGTCCTGTTAAGCCTAATGTGTCTGGCATTCATCTCCACCTCCATACCGTCTGCAATAACAAGCAACAGATCCCTGATCAATGGCTATAATGCTTCCCCAGGAGTATCCTCCAGTAAAGAAAAAAAAAAAAAAAAGAAAAGGATAAGCAGCATAAGCCTGACACCAGTTTGGGGCAATCCCTCATCTCATTTTCCTCAGCAATCATAGTAAGTTGTTATATTGCCTGCACTTTCACTTTCTAATGGGGAGGATGAAGGACTTCCAAGAATCGTCTGTTTAATAATCTCGCAACGTGGCAAGAAACAGAAGCATTTCATGTTCCTGTGGGAAGTATCTGTTCTCTTTATTTCTGCAATAGTGAAATTAAGCTGTGACACTTGGATGAGTAAACACTTCAAAAAGTGTCCTGCAGAATTTTTTGCCAGTGAAGTTCTATATATTCAGTGACAGTTGTTTTTTACAGTTTCTTCTCCTTCCACTTTTTCACCCTTCTTGGTGGAGGTACCACTTTGCTGACAATAAAATGAGTGTAAGGGGCAATTTTCATTAGTGTGCCTGTGAATAGGCATTTGAAGTAAAATTTGCCACATAATACACACACTCAAAAATTTTCTCAGCACTTCCTTCAGAGGACCAAAACCCTAACCTAGGAGTCATGTCTTCAAGAAGGACTACTGGAGGCTGCCTAGGGGTGAACATAAAAACAGGATAAGTGTATTTAAAGCTCCCTCATGCTCTCCTGCCTCTACCAACTCTAAGACTTCCTAGGCCTGAAGTGTTCATGTATTTAGTGACCCTGCCTGGATGTCTGACATGAATTACTTGTTTCCCATTGAGTTTTATTATCTTTTAGCATCCAATGCATCCTTGGAAAGACATTGTCCAGCTCATCTTCCCCTTTTGTCAGCCTTCATTTTGGTTCCTGTTAGTTTAATTTGTTGGCCCCTTGGTTGTGCACAGAAATATGTGATTCCATGAGTCCTTTCAAATTTCTGTATTGAGATGAGAGCACTAAAATGTGGTTCAAGTTAGACTCAGATGATCTCCAGGCCTTCTAAGAGACATTAATGACAGTAGGAATGGCAGTCACACCATGTGAGGCAAATGAGCACCTGCACACGCATCATATACTGTGTGTATGCCCCACAAGCAATGAGCTCAGCATCTAGCTGCAGAATCACTTTTAAATAAGAAAACTGCAGACATTCACATGCATGCACAGATATCCTGCAAATGGTAAAGGAAACTAGTCTCTGAAAGTATTATGAGGTCTATATGCAGGTCCATTAGCAACAAACACATTGAAGGAAGTAATTATTGTGGTAAATTTATTGACAGAGATGGAAAATCCCTTTGTATCACTTCTCTCATTCTCTTCACTTTTTGCTTTGTTCTGCATACACACAGAATTACCTCTGCTAATTTGGGCTCTTCAGGCTAAGGCAAGCTACATAAGAACAGTAATGACAATACAAAAATGAGGTAGAAGAGCTGGCAATCAAAAAGACTGCAGAACAGATGCTTTAATATCTTTACTTGAAAAATAAAATAAATAGACAAACATTCTGAGAAGGAAAAGTGTGAAAAATATTTAATAGATGACTGGAAGGCTTCAGTTGTGAGAGATTAAGAACTTATCTCAGTGGAGATCAACACTTGCTGAGATCTTAAAAGATACTATTGCACAGGGGAAAAAAAAAAAAATGTGAGAATTCAACTTGGCCAAATTTGAAAGGAAATGTCTAAAAGTCGGTATTGTTTAGAGACATTTCTGACTTTGTTGGCATGAAAGCTACCTACTAGGATATAGTTATATTCCCGTAGAGTCATTTGTAGTAAATATGAGTCTAAACACATATAAGTGATTGGGATATTCTATAACTTAAGTGCCCTGACTGGGAGTGTGCATTACAGCAGGGGGTTTTGGCCAGACAGAAAAAATGACAAAATGCAATACAGAAGAGTTATGACTGAGGTGGAACATTATTGAGTGTTAACAGTATAGGAGTAGAATGAAACTAGATAGGTAGAAAAACAATTTACAAAATCAAAAAGATTGATTTGACGTAGAAGCATTTCATACAAAAGTGCTGGTGGCCTCTAGTAAACAGCCTGAGACTAAATAGTTGAACGTGGACTGCAGTATTTGTGGGAAAAGTTGACGACAATGAGTTTTGTGACAGGATTCAGAGCAATTTGGATTTTTGAGCACTTTGAGATCTGATGAAAAGCATGAGGAGGGAGCCAAGAGGAGTAATAATAATAATAATGATAGTAATAATAATATTACAACACTAATATTGTTCTGAGTGAATCAGCAGATGGCAAATGCCTTTCAGTGAAGGCACAGGCAAAATAATGTGTCTGGTAGCAAGGAGTGAAGTTAATGATTATGTGCTAAATGAAACAGCCCTTCAGCACGCTGATCAGGAAAAAACATTTGGGAGTCATTGTGGAAAAAACATGGAAAGCATTAGCCCAGTTCAGAACAGCCATAAAGGTAAAAGTGAAAGAGATTGTGTTGTTCCTGCTCTAGTTGGGTGCCTTATTTCTGAGTTCTTCCTGTTGTTTTTACTGTTGTGGCTATGTTCACCTTGACCACCAAAAACAAGTGTTCCATTCAGCAAGGTGTCCACAAACACAAAAGGAGAGTCCCTGCTCCAGCGTATTTAGAGTATAAATCTCAAAAATGCCACAGGAGGCACTCAGAAGGGGTCCCCCATTGTCTCCAATGAGCGTGGACGGAGCACAGGCAGCTGGCTTCAGCCTCTTGGCCAGCCAAAGCCAGAGGAGGTGAACCCCTCTGACACCAGCTATACAGGAAAGGTAAAACAGCCCAAGCATCTGGCAGGACTGGGGAGAGGTCACAGCCTGGCACCTCCAGGCTCCATCTCCCTGTGGTGTGAAACCATGTCCTCCGGGCCTGCACCACCTCAGCTGAAACACTCAAGTGCATACGAAGTTAATGTCAGCAGGACCTGACCTCATATCCAGCAGGACCCACGTGGACCTGATTTGCTGGAGGCAGGGGGATGGTTTGATTCTAAGCCGGGCCTGTCAAGGGGAGTGGGTGAAGCTCCTCAACGAGAGCATCCTCAGGGGCAAGAAGGGAACACAGGGTTGAGGCCAGAAAGGAAAGAGGCAGCAGTGAGGGAACCCTAAAGTTGATTTTAACTGTGTGACAGGGATTAAATACACTACATTCAAAGGCAAAAACGAGGGTTTCATTTATTATACTACAACACAACTACTCTAGCCCTATCTGCTCACAGCTTCCTCTGCCTCAGTAGCATTTTCTAACAAGCCTTTCTGACTGTCTGTGCTAGACCCAAACCATTAGTGCAGAGGTGGATGGCTTTTGTTTGCTTTTCTCCTGATCCCTCTTTTTTTTTGAAAGCAGGCTCTACTGCTAAAGTGTAAGAGTGTTTTGCTCCTTTTAAAACAGAAAGGTCTGAGTCCAGTCATCCTTTAGTGACTCCCTTGCAGCCAGTTAGCCCACAAAAATAAGCAAACTGAGGAAAGGAGTCAGAGCCTAAGCCCTTTATGGGAGATTGATTGTAAAGCTGGTGGTAACATGACAAGCTGATTTGTGGTGGCTCCTCGTAGCTTGTTTGAACTGTAAACCTCAATCACATTTATTTATTTATTGTATCAATACAGATTTGTCACAACTAGTCATCTCATGTCCTGACCGAGGAATGCCAGGCACAAGGAGAGCACAGGTATGTGTTTGTGCATGGATGTGTGTGCATGCATGTGTGTGAGGCAGCCCATGCACTCCCTCTCAAAGCCCTCGGCAAACCTCTCCTCTGCTTCAGTGTGTGTCAGATCAGGAGCTCAGCTCAGCTCACTGCCACGTTTGGTGACGCCATAGCTTTCCATGATGGCACCAGCCTGAAGTTCTGCAGCTCCTTGACAGAGATCTGAACCCCTCTGCAAGGCTCAATTCCCTTCACTGTCATCTTTTCCAGTGATAGCTGGAGCAGCTGTTTCTTCTTCCTCCATGGCATGTGGGTTACCAGAAAACCTGAGAGGCCCACCAGCTAATTTCCATACTTGGATCTAGGTCTGTATTTGCATCATATTTTCTTGAAACAATAGTTGCATAGAAGGTCTCTCTACCTTCTACACAAACGTGATTTAATGTCTTCTTCAGAAGCAGTGAGCTCATCTGCTATAACATGAAATCATAAGAAGGATTGGCTCTTTTCCTATTAATGTAATCACTTTAGACTAGTTGATATGTCCTGTATACAGCTTATGGTGTAGAGTTTTATAGCATATTACTGCAGCTCCATATAAGTCTAAACCAGTCATAAAACACAATCACTTACTGAAGAAAAATACATTAATGCTGCTGAAACTCGGACACAAAGTGATTTTCATAGCAACGGATAAATAAAGGCCTTGGCAGAAGTCCTATTCTTTTGCACAGAAAACGTGCAGATAAAAGGGTGAGCATTGTACTCTTCCTCCATCTCTTTCTCATCTTTTACTCTTTCCTTTTACCTTCAAAGTATCCCTTCATCCATGGGCAGAACCATGATAATAATAGTGCTAAAAGGGCTGCAGACTTCTCACTCAGTCGAGCAACTCTTGCTGTTACCGAGGTCCCCACAGATCCACAGGACAAACATCCTGTGTCTCCAGGGGCAGTCTTGGAAATGTTTTTGCTATTTTTCTTAGAGACATCAGCCCACTAAGAAAATTAGTAACACTGGGAAGCAAGACTATGCTGTACCTACCAAAACCATATTCTTTCCAAGTACCAGTAAGAAGCACTGAGGCAGGCTCTGACACTGAGTAAAGCTACTCTAGATGCAAAATTAGATCAGGTTAAAAAGACTACTGTATTTCTGCTCTCTTCTGTTTATATGGCTCCTATCAACACAGTATTTTAGTACGTGATGTCTATTTATGTATTTAACAGTTGTTAAACAGCTGTGCAAAGCACTTTCTGGATATTTTTAATTTAGTTTAAAAGTGAGTCCAAATACAGTTATATGTATACTGTGATTTAAGAGCAACCTAAATGGCCCAAATTTAAACTGAAGTAAGTACACGTCCAAGCCTTTTGGTAAGGTTTAGTTTTATTAGTTTAAAATCACACCTTAATTTAAAACATACCCACATCCTGAATCCAGTCTTCACTGGTATTTAAATAGCCCTTTTTCCCACCACATCTAATGATAGGAAACTGAGGTTCAGAGTTACAGGACAGGGTGTCTGTGGTGAACGAAGGCATGAATACAAGTCCTTTCTCAAATCCATCATAAGCACACAACCATTGCACCAGCCCTCACATGTGGAGAAGCGGGGACAACAGGACAACAAGAAGCCATGCAGTGATGGAGCTACTGGTGCTGTGGATGATGCACACCATGCCTCTTTTCCAGCAGTGGTAGTGCATCACCTCCCACCACTCCAACACAGCTCTATGCAGGGCAGCTTTCAAGCTGGTGGCAAACAGGTCTGGAAAATGCCCTGAGTGGGGAAGAAAAAATAAAAAGTGTTTGGAGATAGGAATGATTGGCCCTGGGGAAGGGGGAGGGCACAGAGACATGGGATGCCTGAGCATCATGGCCTCTGTATGTCAGCCCACCACCCCTTGGCTGAAGGTGACCCCAAGGTTTTTGAAGGTGCTTTCCAGCTCCCTGTGAAGAAATTAAGAATGGTATTTTCTGTCTAATGAAAATGACTTGTCTGTCCTCCCCAGGCACTCATACATGTGCAGACATAATAAACCATAGCATTCTGTCTAGGGAAAGGAAGAGTATTCCTTCTCCTCCTTTTTCTGTTTACACATCTGTTTTTGTTTGTCATTTTGGTTGATTATTTGGATTGTTGGGCTTTTTTAGACCGAGGAAGGCTAAGTAAAAAAGCCACTGGTTTATTTTCAGTGACAATTTTTAATAGAAAGCTTGGTGTGATGCAGATAATCAGAGAGCGGAAGTAGTAAGACAGCTAAGGGTGAGGGATATGGAGGGGAAATTACCACCTGATAACACTGCAGTAAACTGTTTCTTAATATTTATTGCACCATGTTGCTCAAGGGCCTGGAAGACTTTCAGAGAGAGAACACATCATCGACAGCAGTTGAGTCTTGTAGCTGGTGGGTAGTGAGAAGGATAGTTACTGCATACTTCAGTGAACAACCAAATGTTGTTCAGACTCAACACTGGGAAAACTGTTTCCAAGGAAGAAGAGAGCATCTCGGGCCTCTAGCAGCTGGTTAATATACCAATATATAAGCATTGCTCCTAGCCAAAGAGATCTAAAGGGGTTTGAAATGCACAAAGCAGAAGCTGGGGACTTCTAATGGAAATCCACATTTTTGATGCCCATGAGGTGAGCTACCTTACTGGTCTGTACTGAGTTTCAAGGCTGCCCTGAGCTCCTACAGACCAAATCTCCCCTCTGACATTATGTCTGTATGAGACATTTCACATCAAGGCACGCTCTTTTCTTGTCTTCCATGCACTACCCCTTCTATGGATCTGGGTCTGCATGTCTGTGCCCTTGGAAAACACAGGACAGATAGCTAAAGACCTTCCTCCAAACATGGGACACAAAGTGTTTTCTGGTCAATCCAGCCCCATATCTGGCACAGTCAGTGAGATCAGCAACTAAACACATCAGCCTCTGTCAGGAGAAAAAAATAGGCGACAGGGGGAAACACTTTGAGTATGGACTGATCAGACAAGGTGGAAAGCAAAAGATAAAAGGGTACATCTGCAAACTTAAAGGAAACACAAATTACCAGGGCTTTTAATTGCAAAAGGCAACCCCCAAAACTACTTGTCGAGAAGTTGTGGATGTCCTTCCTCTGGAAGTGTTCCAAGGCTGGATGAGGCTTTGAATAACCTGATCTAGTGGGAGGTGGCCCTGCCCACAGCAGAAAGGTTGAAACTAGATGATCTTTAAGGCCCTTTCCAATCCAAACCATTTTATGACTCTATCCACCTTGCTGATAGCCATGAGGTCCTCCCTTCATCTGAATAATGCATCCTGCATGGAGTCCTTCACAGTAGGACAGGATTATAAACACTTGCAGGGTAATTTCCAGCAATGTTACAGTAGAAACAAATTTGCCAGAGCTGGAAAAATGAATCTGTCATCACAAGAGCAGCATTTGCAAGTAAAAGTATTCAAGTTTAGCTTATGAAATTGTTTGCCTTGGCTTCGAGTCTGTCACTTTTAACAGATATTTTGTATTTCAGAGGCATAGAAGTTCTTCCATCAAGATTTCAACAACCCCTGGCTTTGGAAATATCTCAGACAGCCCATCTTTCCATTTTTTTACTGTGCACATGTAAGAAATAGCATAATCTCTAATCTTTCAACAGGTGGCTTTTCACTGTAATGTGCTCCTTGTGCTGCCCAAGTCTTTGTTGCAGTCTTGCAGCAGGGTACCTTCACGAGCAGAGTAAGCTCAACCCTCGTACATTAGCATTGATGGTGCAATCCAAAAGTCAAGATTTTTAAAAACTGATACAAAGCAAATGGATCTGCACTGGAAACAAAATAAATAAGTATAGCAACTGAAAGCTGGGTTCGTTTCACATGCCTGAGTGAGAACAAACTGAATCTGTCAGTCAGCAAAGAGGAGTTAGAAGGAATTGTCTCTCAAAAGCTCTGTACTCTGCCATGGATGGGAATGTTTTACCTCAGTCAAGCGTGGAATACCTATGTGTTTTCATGTCATCTTCCCAGGTAGTAAGAGAAAATTAAATCAATCATAAGATTTGTAATAAAAAGAAAGCACGAATCATATCATCATCGCTACCACTCTCAGCTAACACTGTCTTATCAAGGATCACAAGGATGATATCATTATCCTCAGATGAACTTTTTCTGTTGGTCATTTCGAATTGATCTCACATTCCAGGGGACAAAATAAAACATTGTTCCCAGAAATACTCATCTGCAAAAGGTGCATCCTGCCTTTTAACAGTTATTTTTACAGGGAAACCGTTCAGCCTTCTGTTTCCAATTCATATTCGGCAGCTTTGGGCACCCTTTGAACCAATTCTTGTGCACAGCTAGTTAGTACCAAGGCAAAAGCTTTCACTGCACTAGAGATGGTCTTAGGAAAGACAAAGCTGAAAGTAATTCAACATTCCAGTGCAACAGCAGATTAAATAATTGCTCAAGAAAATATGTGCAAGGCCCACTATTGGTATCACAGGGAATATTTTAAGACACTGTCTTTACCAAAAGACAACTATGGATGAAAAATACCCACTTAGCATTACTTTCATGCAGGGAGGATCCTAGGCTCTCATTTGGCTCATTTTTTTCTGATTACTGTTCCACACCACACTTTTTAAACAATGTTATTCAAGGAATCTTACCTGCTGTGCTTTGTATAAATTGCCTTTAAAATATTCATGCCAAAAAAAAAGAAAAAAAAATGGTCAAAATTATGTTAACAAACCACAGTCTGTTTTGCCCCACATGTTTAGTGCTATTGCTTTTCCTTTTTGCTCTATTTTTTCCTTGTGCCTCATTCACAGTTATACAGATAGTAGAACTGGCAAATAATCTAGGAAAAATATAGGCCTAAATAAGACTTGTTCATCATGCATTAGCCTGGTAAAAGTTGGGCCCAGCATTGAAACTTCCCCAACAGAAAACCCCTGAATTCAGTTACCACCTTTAACAGGACAGACCTTGATTTGGGTTTTCATTGCTGCAGGTTCACTCTGTTACTAGTGAGTCTCATCACAAGGGTAGAGGTCCACACAAAAGTACAGATCCATATGGTGGATTTGTCTCAACCTTTACAAAAACTAAAGGATGGAAAGCAATTGTGCTCTGTGTTTCTCAGAAGAGGCCTTGACATGCCCAGTTTTAACAACAGGAACTTTGTGAGATTGCACTGATGCCTGGGCCAGTTCCCACTCAACCATGTCATGTTGTAACCCATCACCAGTCCTAGATTAAAATGACAGAGTAGGATCTGGGACCCCACTGAAATGTGGGCAGTGAAGGTGGAGTCTGGAGCAGTCCATGGGGCACTTATTGAAGGAGAGACAGATACGGCTCAAGGCTTCAGCAGTACATCTGCTCCTGGCATAGGGACCACCCAGCTCACAGTTACCCCACCATTCGTGGGGGTGGACAGCCACTATGCTGGGTCCCCATCCATGCACTGCCAGTACCTGTACTGCAGAAGGTCCTCCTACCTGCATCTGCATCAACATCAGCCAGGGGGAACCTAAAATAGCATCCTGCAAATTTGAATGAGAAGAGAGGAGGAGAAAGTCTGATTACCTCCAAGGCAAATGGCCCTTTGATATCAAATTCCCAATCTCACAGCAGCAGCCTTGTGGTCTCTGGGGTTCAATGTGATGTCAGAGCGAGCAGAGAGCAAGTCACTAAAAGGTGCATGGTGACCTAGCATTGCTGACCGCGGGTGGATGGGCTGGAGAGCTGCTTCTTTCTAACAGCAAGACTGTGGGCCAGGTCTGTGGCTCATCCATGGAAGCATGGAGCGCTCCAGTGACATGAGCCAGCTTAGCAGCTCATGCATTTCAGAAACACACTAAATAAACAAGCATACCAGGGATTGGTAACCACTGCTCCTGTAGGAAATCTATGCAATGAAAAAGTCATCAGCCCTGCCTTTTTTTTGTCCATTCCTCTCATTCCACAGATTGAATTTCTTTCCATGCCATGCTTTCCCACCCTGCAGTCCCCCTTTCAAATGTCTGTTTTCTTCAGGGTCACAATATTGACCACCAGTGAAGAAGAAAAAGCTGATAAAAGATAATACACCACTCTCATTATTCCATAGTTTTCTCTTGATGGATTTAAGAAGGTCCTGAATGCAAAAAGAAATTAAATCAGCAGGTAGGAAGAAAGATGCAAAGTGAAATTCAAGATGCTGGAAAACTGCTTTTCTCCGGAGGTCCTACTCTTCCCTGCATCCGGAAGACAGGAAAGAGCAGACTGTTCATGACAGAGGAGAGAAAACTTCTGGGGGTCTTTAGGGGGAACTCAATCAAAGAAATTATTTTCCCACAGACCAGAGCTGAGCAAACCTTAATGGCTTTTTCCTGATTGAAGAATAAATCAACTATTAATTTATGACCTGACGTGTATATAACAACCCTCCAAATGTCTTCCAGCTCTGCGAGCAGTGGTGCTCGCGTCCTTTCTGTTTGGGTTTGGTTCTCACCAACTAATTCAGCTAATGGGCTAAATACTCCTCATCAAGTCCTGGCTTCAAATAAAAAATAAAAAAGCAAACAATAAAAACCCCACAACTACTTAAAAAAAAAAAAAAAAAGGCCAGCCGTGTGTTTCCAGCATAATATTATATGTATATGCATAGAGATCCAGATGTATTAGAGATAAAGTTAAGTGTAAGCACATGGCAGGCTGGAGGGGAGGGCGTTTGCGTGGGGAAGCCAAGGGCCCATGTGCAGGTTATTGCGGGGGGACGGGAGGGGTCTGTACGCTGCGAGCTGAGGCAGAGGAGAGGGGCTGCGGGAGGGGGATGAGCACACACCGTCGCTGCCGGGACATCCTGTTAACTGGATCTCTGCGGAATTGATAAATGGCTACGGATCGCTTTGTTTATTTAAATGGAAGCCAACGTTTAACAGCAATAAAAGGCAGGCTAAATAATTCGCCGGGCCGGCAATCAAGGCGAGTATGATCTCTGAAATATATGGGCTGCATTTAAGAAACTGAAGCCCACTGTGCCTCCGTTTGTATACACACGCTGTTTGGGCAGCCGGTATAAATTGTAAAGTAAGATGACAATATTAGCATCTTCCCTTGGCTTCCCCTTGCCGAAAGAAAACCGCAGAGGGAACACTATTCAAGCATTTCCTTTATGCTCATAAGTTAATCAAGAAACATCAGGGAATAAGACACTTTTATAGCTTTACAGTAAAATGCGATACAACTCGCGGACACTGAGTGATTTTACAGTTACCTTTTCAAAGTGTTGCAGACAGAACAAGAAGAATAACATTAAAAAAAAAAAAAAAACCACACAAAAACACCCCAAACAAACAAACCAAAAAAAAACAACCAAAAAAACACCAAAAACAAAACTCACAAACCTCAAAAAAATGTTTGCCCCTTGCTCTCGAAGGCTGGCAATGAGGTTACAAAAGAAAATAATGTTTGTGACTTCCTAGCCGGCCGCCTACTGACAGAAATAACGACAATAATGAAGCTACGGAACATCCTGAGCAATTTACGAGAGGATTGTGTTCAAAATATTAAGCGCCGCCACAGGAGGGAAAAGAAAGAAAGAAAAAAAAAAGAAATTAAAAAAAAAAAAAATCGCTGCTATTTCAAAGTCAGGGCTCGATCCTGCCACGAGTGGTTTGGGTTTTTTTCGCGGTTTTTCTTGGCAGCTCCCCCATCCCGTGTGCTGCTACGTGTTATGGCCGAAACAAGCCATTTTCCCCGAAGCGTTCCGTGCCCCTGACTGGGGGGGGAGGGAAAGATGCAGCCCCCGGGGACAGCGAACCCCCCCCCCAGACAGATCCCTGCCTTCCCCTAGGCAGAGCCCGGCTGCTTGGTGCCGGACCCGCTGTCCCCCCAACATCATTCCTCTTCCAGGAGGAAACTTTAACGCCTCTCACGCCTCTGAAGCTATAAAGTGTACGATCTGAA